>OY757936.1:2743118-2805618 GCA_963585895.1 Sepioteuthis lessoniana
AATTTGAATAATTCATATGTATTAGCAAGTGTTAGCTAAAAGTGCATTGATTTTGTCAACGTAGATGTATTACTGTAGGATAACAACGCCACTGTTTTTATCAGCGGGGAAAATGACAATGTCAGAATTTTGGTATAGGAGCTTGTAAATATCTTTTTGGAAGGGATAAATCATTGGGTTGAGAGACAGAGGCAAGAATAATTCTTTGGGTGAAACCTCTGGAAGAATCGGTATCGCTATTTCTATGGTTGCAGAGGATGGTATCAGTGGTAATATTTTGGTGTATACCAGTCGCGAATTTTAGTCCGCAACTGAGAGCTTCTCGTTCTGTGGTGGACAACTAAAATTCAGGATTATTTCAGAGTGACCAATGTATTTCCATTTGCTTTCAGCCAAAAGGGGCAAAAATTTGTTGGATAGTTTGTTGGAGTGAGTGTGGTGGAAATTCTTTATCATATGAGATATGTGGGGTTTGTGGCTTTAGGTCAGGGGCAAAAGGCAAGGTTGTGTTGGCATTTGATATCTGACTCCATATTTTGGTTAATTTATTTTACCCCCACGTTGGTTAGTCGGTGCAATCCCTTGCCCAAGAAAATCCAAAAAAGAATTATACAAAAGAAAAGACAGAAACAGATAAGAGACGAAGACGTTTCTTTTATACTTTCCTTTATTTACTGGGTTCAACAACCATTCCATGGATGAAGGAGTTTTTTCCTGAATACATTGAAATGGTTGAATCCCCCAGTTAAGGTGTCAAAAATACGTTAATCGTTTTATGTATGTATTTGTCCTCATTTGGTATTTCGGGCTTCAAAAGGGTTAGTTTTCTTTTGGAAGTTTGTCAAAGTCCGGTAAAGGTTAGTTTATAGTTCAGTTGTGGGTCTTGTATACTTCAGCATAATGCTAACAGAGAGAGAGAGAGAGAGAGAGAGAGAGAGAGAGAAAGAGAGAGAGAGAGAGAGAGAGTTGCTATTGGGTGAAAGAGGCAAACCAACGCTACATCCAAAGACGTATGCGTGATGCCCAAAAACCAGACAGGAAAATGGTGTTGTTGGTTCGACGGGCACTGCCTGAAAGAGAAAGAATGCCTGGTCCCCTTTGTCTAGAGGAATGCCTTTTTTCTTTTACGCATGCGTCACCTCCTTTTCCTGTTAGGGACCTCTGGGAGTTTCTACAAATTTAGGTTTTCTTTTTATTTATTTATTTTTTAATTTGATTTAAAATTTTATTTATTAATTTATTCGTTCTCTACAAATACACCGGGAGATCTGGTCGATGAACATATGATGCCTGTATACTTCGAGGGTCAGTTGATTAGCCTCGTGAAATAATGATGTGGCTTTGGTGGTATAAAAGAGTTTTGGAGGCCTTAAGGTATTCTTGCACGTAGTTTAGGAAAATGTGTCGTGATATATATATATATAGAAATGTATTTACATATATATACATATATATAAACATACACATCCATAGAGACATGTATTCATATCCATATATATACATATATGTACATATGTTTACATATATCCACATATATGTGTACATATACAGAGCGTGAGGGAAAACTGCCAGCCTCAAACATATTCTCACTGGATGTGAGTACGCTCTAAGAAGCGATACTTGGAGACATAACGAAGTCCTGGAGATTTTTTCTGAGGTTTCGAAAACATCTTGTGAGACTGCCCATAAAACTCTAAATATTATCAACAATAGAGCTATTCAGTTCGTTAAAGAAGGAAATATTTCGAAACTTACACGTAGAAATATGCGTAAACCATAATTGCTTGAGGGCTGCACGAACTGGCACGTTGCAACCGATTTAAAACATAACTTCATGTTTCCAACTGAAATAGCGTTAACGACAAAGCGTCCAGATATTGTCATTTGGTCCGTTAAAGAAAAAAAAATGTTTTGTTATTGAGTTAATGGTCCGTTTTGAAGAAAATTTCGACTGGGCACATCAGCGTAAGTTGGAAAAATATGAAAATCTGCGCGAACAATGCGTCAGAAATGGCTGGATAACAAATGTATTTCCTATCAAAGTCGGATGCAGAGCTTTCATTGCCAACTCAACCTCTGCATTCTTGACTAACCTTGGACTTCGTCCATCAGACAAGATGAAAATACGTGGAAAAGATCCAAGATAAGGCTCTAACAAAATCAGCGTGGATATAGCCATCCCATAGAATGACAGCAATCTGACATCTGGTGGTGTCGTGAGATACTGCTGGGGCGCTCTGGGCTAGTGGTAATGATGATTCAGCCCCGAAACCCTGCCTGAACCCAGAGTCATCATTTGATGAAGGCTTTGTTGGAAGCAATGCTGTTGTATAAACATCAGTTATTGTATGATACCTATATATATATATACAACCATATATATGCACACATATATATATACATATATACATATATCACCATTATGTCTTGCTGCTTGCACGGATTTCCCTGACTCTGTCTCGTCATTCCTCTCTATCATCCATCGCATTCAGCACGTCCCCTAGATTACATTCTGGGTCCATACAGAGCTGTTGTAGGTAGATTCTAGCTGGTCGTCCAACACCTGCTCGTCCATGTGATGGGGTCCAGAGGAGAACGTCACTTATGAGTTCATCCTTACTCTTCCAACAGTGTCCTGCGTGTCTTGTTCGTCTGATTTGGATGGTTTTAGAGATGGGAGATAGGTGGTCGTACAGATGTTGTTTTGTAGCGCGTTACTCCCGGGATTTGTTCAATATAGCTCGTAGCATTCTTTGTAAAATTGCTGTCAAGCTTTTTCCTTATACGCTTACTCAATGTCCATATGGTGCATCCATACAGTAGTATGGATACGTTCGCTGCTTGGAAAAAACTGCGTTTCATTTTATCGATTGTTCTGGCTTCCATATGAACAATAGTCTATCGATAGCTGACCATGTCTTCACGAGTCGCGTATTGATGTCATTTTCCTTTGATGAGATACTGCTTCCGAGCTAGTTGAATTTGTAGCAGAAGGCATTTTGGTTTGGCGCACAATTTAATTCGACGCATAATTTCACCCAATCAGAATGACCTATCTTATTCCCCCGGATCACCTTTCTGGGCAGCAGAAATTGGGTAAGCTGCCAAACCCAGTCTCTTCGGCTGACAACGCCGGCCAGTGCAAACGTCCCACTGGCCGCTCTTGAATAGCAGCAGCATGGACACATGAAGGAACCTATCTAATTTATGGATTTCTTGCGTCTATCTCAGACCAAGGAATCCCAGTTGAATATGAATTATATACATTCAATCCGCCACCACAGGAACAACTTTATGTCACCCCCAAAATTGGCTATGTCGATGCGACGCCTTTATTCCGCTCTCGACACCTAGCTCTCAATTCACCTCTGGGCCACCTTAATGGAGACAACGCACGCCTTTCCACCAGACACACAAAACTCAAGGTAACTCCAAAGTTCATTTCCTCCAACAGCAACATGGTTTTCGCTAAACTTCAGCGAACACAATCCCTCGCACGTCCGACGATACGCGCTGCCTTTCTCAACTTTCTCATAACTCCATTTCGTCTCCTTACTCACGAGACTTGCAGCACAAACGCAAACTACTTTTTCCCCGCTGCAAATTAAAACTATTCTTTAAAAACATATTTCGACTATCGGCATCTTACTTCTTCATCCTCCTTTTAGTTCTCACAACCAAGCGAGGAAGTAACTAAACACAAACATGTCACAACTCTTCCTCGCTCAACAATAACAATATACCTATCGCTAAAAATAACAACAAACCCTCCGGCTAAAAATTCATCCACTAGTTTCAGGGAACCACCTTATATATATATATATATATAAACTTTCTCCTCGATTTTGAGTGTGACCAACTATTGAGTTTTGCGATTCCTTTCTCTTCCCCACCTTTTTTTTAGATTGTATGCACCCGCAGATTACTTTTCAAACCGGCAAGATTGCGGCAAATTTCACCACCGATTGGATATTGTCGGTCGCTTTGGCTCACATGAATGTTTTGATGCGGAGCTGCACGTTGGATATGTTTGTGCTTTTAAGACCAGCAACTGAGAGACAGACTTTTCCATATTTTTCCCAGTTTTCGTGGTGTTACTAATTGTTCGCCTTTACCAACTGATCATTTGTAAGCAGCATACTGACACGGCTGTTCCGAAAGGATTCTACGGCCACATTAATTTGTCTAAGGCAAATTTTTACTGAATCTTTAAATCTTTTTTTTTTTTTTTTTTTGGTTTTCTTTGTGCTTTTCTCTTCCCTTTACATATTTCACCATAAAATAGTTGCTTTGGTAGGTGACTGTCATCCATTCGAACAATATGACTTGCCCAACGAAGACAACTCTTCACTATTATGGATTCGCTAACTAGTTGTCCAGCTCTCTCTCTAATTCCTTTGTATCTGGAATATAAGATTGCCATCCAATACGAAGTATTTGTCGCAGGCATCGTTGATGGAAGTGTAGCGTCAATTTCATATACATACACAAACATCGCACTCACATTTTTAAACCAATCAACAAACATTAGAACATTCTAGAAAAAAAAGGATCCAAACAACATACACAAAAATTCGCGCCCATAGATTTTTAAGCCAATCAACAAACATTAGAACATTCAAGAAAAAAAAAAGGATCCAAATTACAATATACAAAATTCGCACCCATAGATTTTTTAACCAATCAAGTACTTTCCCCCCCCCCAAAAAAAACATTCATACCCGTTTTGATCCTCTTCGGAGTTATAAAAAGAAAGCGATTGACCAATTCAACAGAGGTCTCGCCGCTAACAAGGAAACTACGTTACGCTACTGGACTGCTCCCTCACCCACCAAAACACGAGAGACGCCACGCTGTCTAGCAAAGACATTGCCATTTCCACTTACACCAAAGGCGAAATCAACAACAACAACGACAACAACATTGTGAGTTCTTTGGTACAATATTCCAGCTGAATAATAAACCTTTATTTTATAGTTATTCAGGTTTTGGTTTTGTTTTGTTAGGGAAATTACTTGCGAGGAACACGTACTGCCTCCAAACTTTATTTTATACTTGTGACACATCTCGCAAATATAACCCGACAGAAGCGTTCAAGGGTCCTCATTTGATGCTTATACAGTGTCCATGTTTCACTTGCATACAAGAACGACGTCAGAGCACATGCTTTATAGACCATGACTTTTGTTTCGAGGATGATGCCATGCTGGGAACAAGCATATTTTTTAATACCCGAAAAGGATCCAGAAGCTTTTTAATGCACAAAGAGATCTCGTTGTCAAAATACATCTCTCAGCAAAGCGTGCAGCAAAAATAGACAAAACAGTGCGCCACGTTTAGCTTTTTCCTTTCGTATATGGCTGGTTCTATGTAGGGCAATCCAGGCCCTGGATCGTGCATAACAACAGTCTTTTTCTGATTATATCTTATTTCATTGACTTGTCAAAAGCGTTTGACAACATAAATAGATCAATTCCCTGAAAGATTTTGTTGAAGTTGGGTTGTCCGAGAAATTTATGGGTTTGATTCAATCCCTTCCTGGCAAGGTGAAGGCTAGATTTGGTTTTAGTGGAGCTCTCTCTGACGAAATATCTATGGATAATCGGGTCACACAGGGTGACAATTATGCCTCAACACTGTTAACCATCTACTTCACAGTAGTTTTTTCTTGTTGTTTTTTATGAAAATCTGGATGGTATCAACATCAGATATCGAATGTCTGGTAAAGTATACAATATCCGTAGATTATTGGCACAAACAAAAGTCACTTCCTCTCTGGTGAAGGAGCTGCTTTATTCGGATGACAGTGACATTGTCACACATTCTAAAGATGAAATGCAACGTTTTATGAACCGTTTTTCATATGCATGTAAAGTTTTGTTTAGAAATCATATATATATATATATATATATATGGTGGGGATGTGTGTGTGTGTGTGTATGTGTATATATATATATATATATATACACACACAAACATACGTATATATACACACAGACATTAATAAACTGTATATTTACGAATAATTTCTATTTTGTGAAGGATGAGTAAATTTTGATGTAGAAAGGAAAAAAATAGAAAAAAGTCTTTGTAAATCTGAAAACCGGTTCTATTCTGAAAATTTTTGTAAGGGATTTTCTTTGACAAAGTAATGGATAAGAATAGAACTTATAACTTCAGGAATCAAATTGAATTAAAAAAGAGAGAAAGAAAAAGAAAAGCTTTAAAAATGTTTTTAAATTAAAATAATGTCAAATATTATACGTGGTGCATACACCATTTTTATACAAATTTATAAATCAGATGATAAGAACGATTTTTCTAGAAATTTCTAAAATGTTCTTATTAATCTACCTCAAAATGGAGGCGTTTAAACAAATTGATCGATAAATTTCTTTCGCTTGTAAACGCTACCCCCTCACCCCCACCACATTATCTCAGTCTTCTAACCATGTCACTTCTTAGCCGGCCGGTGATCAACTAGTGGTTCGAGGGGGTAACGCACATTTCTTTACCTACACAAAATAACGATCTAGGGAACGGAGAAAATAGAAGGACAAACGAACAAACAAAGCTTGGGGTTAACCAAGAGCAGAGGAAGGTATGCAACATTTTGCATTCCTGATAGCAGATATGGACTAACGCTAGCGTGGGTTACTAGCGAAAATTCCACAATGCTACTGGAATCAGACTCATCTTGACTCACTATCACTGGACCCTATCCCATGCTGCCTCGCCTCTCTGCTGTCCAGCCGCAACTGCCCTCTCTGTGGATCCACGCCAACCTCTCTGTTCGCCTCTCTCTTGTCCAGCCGCAACTGCCCTCTCTGCTCTCCAGCCGCAACTGCCCTCTCTGCTCTCCAGCCACCAACTCCTCTCCTGCGTCGCGTCGTCAACTCTCATTCGCGTCTCCTTACCACTTCCGGATACGGCGAGATTTCATGTCCAAGAATCCTTTGTCTGGTTTCGCGCCAAAACAGACTCGTCTGCTTTGGCGGCCTACCCACATAGTGCTACACCCTTAGTTTCCAATAATTTGCTCCAACATTATTCGTACAGTTGTCTATGTTCTCTACAACCAGATTAATATCTTTTTTATCATTAAGGTTTTTCGGACTATTGTCTTCATCTTTATTATTATTTCCACAACGTTTCGTTTTGGGTCTTATAAACTTAATGTTCTTACTTTAGCAAGAATTACTACAATTATGTATGATTTTTTACCCGTGCCCATATTCAGATTTAATTGATAGAGCTGAACATTGGAGGATTAGACGCCTTAAGGAATCAGCTCTTACGTTGGGCTACAATGACCTGCTGAGTAGACCAAGTATAGAGTTGAATGCAATATGGGAACCGAAGATAAAAAAAATCTGAATATGAGCACTGGTAAAAAATCATACAGAATAGTAGTAATTCTAGCTAAAGTAAGAACATTAAGTTTATAATACCCAAAAATTCACTCTGAATTGTCCAGCACATGGCGTAACGGTTATAGGCGTTGGTTCCCTGAGCTTCTAAGAAGACAATCATCTGCAGGTTCAATCCTCACTACAGGCGAGTAATATACTTAACACTTGTACCCGGTTATGGCTAACGGAATCAGAACAGGCGACCCCCGTGGTTTCAATAAAGGACGTAGTTCGAAGTTCCGTGAAGGTTCCCGAATTCGACAAACACCTGAAGAAGGCCGGAGGACATATCGGCCGAAACAATGTTGAAATAACAATAAAGATGAAGATAATAGATAAAAATCAACAAACCTCGTCTCAGAAATTTAGACCACAGATGAATATCATTGTTTTCTAGTTGATTTGAATACGTTGTGTTCAGAACAGATACTAATAAAATAAACGGCCTTTGATTTTTATTTCTGAAAAAAGTAACACTCAAGTGAAAATGAAAAATAAAAAGTGCATTTATATATTTCTGAAATTCGTAATTCTCAAGTTGTGTTTAAGTCTGGAGTTTACATCAATTCTAAATGAGCAACAAATTTTAAATGGAAAAAACGGTTCTATTAAAGAAGCCTGAAATAACATCATTATGTACAATTGGCACTTAAAACATTAACAGTCAGAAGTTTCTGCTTTTGAAAAGATCTTTATCTTTAAACACTATACCACATAATATCCATTTCCCACACTAAGATGGTTACTTGCCTCTATTTTAGTTTTATTCATAAATAAGACACTCTGAATCATATTTGTAATGTGACTACAAACTGCCAGCTGTGTATAATGTGATATTAGCTGATAGGCACAGCAAATGAAATGAACACTTTCAAAAGAGTTTTTTTTTTTTTTAAATTCAAACATTTTGAATCATTCCTATCAAATAGCAAATACCCACAAAAGTTAGCGATTGAAATTTCAAAAAGATATTTTTCAATTGTGTTTTGTGTCATAATTAAATTCCTTTCTATTAAGTCAAGTGCACATGTTGAATACTTTATTGTTTTTTTCTTAAAATTTGGAATATACTAAAGAAATGAGTACTGAGCATTTTGTAGAAGTAGAATTTGTTAGAAATAAGAAATTTCAACTTCTTTTCCATGAGTCAAATTCTTTATGATAGTTTAGCATCAAAGAAAATTCTATATTTTACTTACAGATCTATTCAGGTTATTTTGTGTGATTCTAACCCTGCAGTTTCAAGAAGTGGATTATTACATATAAAATGACAAACAAGTTTAATCTTTAGGAAGAGACCTAGCTGTTCAAAAAAAAAGGTAGTGTATCAATATATAAATAAGCGTAGTATAAAGTATCACATAAAAATCCCCATAAAAGTTATTTGATATAACATTTAATTTATAGAAATTGGATAGCTGAAATTCTATATTCAAAACAAAAAAAGATGAAGATACTAGTCTGAATAAATTAAATCATAATGTCTATAATATTTTCAAGAGAATAGGATTGTTTTTTTTACAAACTAAAGATATATCTATATATATCTATATCTATATATATATATATGCATAACTATATATATATATGTATAAACACACACACACACACACACACACACACATATATATATATATATATATATATATATATATATATATAAATATATATATGTATAAATATATATATATATGTATAAATATATGTATATATATGTATAAATATATATATATATGTATAAATATATATATGTATAAATATATACTAATCAATTATCTACCCATCCTTAATTTGATGCAAATTTTTTTTTTTTTTTTTTATTTATTTATTTATTTATTTATTTATTTTTTATTTTTTTTTTTATGCAAATTTTAGGATAGGTGGAGGTTTTTGGTGAATAAAGGCAATTTCTCCTTAGAATGGTTTAGGCGAAACTTCCTGATGATCCGTTAAGGTGAAACTTTAGTAGAAGATTTTCGACTAGCGATTTAAGTTAATTCTATGTATAAATATATATATGTATAAATATATATATATATATGTATAAATATATGTCTATATATATATATATGTATGAATATATATATATATATATGTATAAATATATATATATATATATGTATAATAATATATATATATATGTAATAATACATATATATATGTATAAATATATATATATGAATGAATATATATATATATATATATATATATATATATATATATGATATATACATATATGTATATGTATATATATTTATATATATATATGTATAAATATATTTATATGTATAAATATATTATATATATATATATATATATATATATATATGTATGTATGAAAGTATGTATGTATGTATAAATTTATATATATGTATATATAGTCTACAATCTATTTGTCTTGGTTGTAATGTGTCAATGAAAAACTATTATTAAATATTTACAAAAATAAGTAATTATCTCCTTTTCTGCAAGTAAAATATCTTCTTTTGGAAATCAATATTTTATTAATCTAATAACAGGAATTTCAAAATTTCATAAAATTTTCTTTGCATCTAACGACACTGGCAACAAGAGCTTGGATTGTTATTTGTTTTTTTAGGAGAAAATTTAATGAAAATCAACAATTTTCAAACCTAGAACATAAGTCCTGTAATCAATAGTTATGAAATTTTTTTCATTCTGAATTGACACATTTTGTCATAAATGAGGTTTTGATAATAAACCATAATATTTTTGGAAGAAATCGAATTCCTTATTTGTTAGTCCTCTGAGGAAACTCATGAGTTAAACTGAAAGTACTGTGTCTAAAATGAGATTACTTTTTTGAAAGATTTTAGAAAGCAAATCCAAAATTTTGACATCTTGAAATTAATTCTGCAAGTTAACCGGCTCATTAGCAAAGTGGGTAGAGTGTTCGCCAATGGTCCGGGAGATCTGGGTTCAATCCCAGTTCGCGTCATACCAAAGACTTTAAAAATGGTACTTGATACCTCCTTGCTTAACACTCAGCAGTACAAGGTACGTATAAAGGGTAAAGTGTAGCAATCCAGGGAAAGGAGTAGCGTCCTCCCCTACACCTCGGTGTAGTAGCTTTTGAAAAAGGAGCTTTCGGGTAGCCCTCGACTACGGTCGCCAACTTTACTTATTTTACTTATATTTCAGTGAGATTTGATTTTCCTCACATGAGATTGACGGAGAGAAGAACTGAATAATCCTAGAACAATAAAAAAAAAAAAAGAAAGAAAGAAAGAAAGATGAAAAACAAACAAATGAATGTTTATGACTCATTGGTGCAAATTTTAAAGCTTTTCATTTGAGAGCCATAAAAAAAAGAAAGAAAGAAAAATAAATAAATGACTGAGTGTTTTATGTTAAAAGCACTTGACCATTTTAAATAGAGTCTATCTTTCAAACAATACCTACTCTTTATGCCAATTTGGTTCAACAAATATAGTGTGGGTCATATTGAAGAGTTCTTGTTTATACTAAAACTTTGTTCAAATGTGTTTTAAATGATTCCATCCAAGATATAAACCCACTTTTCCATGAAGAAAGGTTATTTGTTATAATCATTGTTTTAAATATCTAGCCGCATTAAGATTAACTGTTTGTACATTAGGCAATAAAAAGCAAAGAAAATTAAAAAAGGAATAAGGAAGGTAACATTTAAAAAAGTTTTTGGAAAACAATTTTACCAGTCAAAACACTTAATATATAACTAGACAGACATTTTATGAGAATTCTTTTCAACAGTCTAAAAGTATCAAATGATTAACAATTTCTTTATTGATCTTAGAAAAACCATTGAAGCTTGGAACTTTTCCCCCAAATTTTGTCTGCATTTCTTTTTGAATACAACATACAAATGTCTTCCATAGTCAAACGTTGATAAGTATCTCATTTAGTTATTACCGCCAGCCAACGTTTATTTCCTTCTCAGAATTCATGATTAACAACAAAAAACAAAACTGTTTTAACACATTGTTGGGTAATTGAGAAAAGTAGCAATGGCTAACTCAAGTAAATCAAGCAATTTTACTGTTATGACAAGAGAAAATGTTACATATATATATATATATATATATATATATATATATATATATATATATATATATATATATATATTTTTACCAACCCCTCTGCTCGGGTAGGATATGACACAAGGTCAATTTTAAGCGGAGTTTAACAGGTTTGAATTCAGAGTTTTTCCTTCTCTTAGACTAGTTGCCTCACCAAGACTGAAGAACCTAGTCTGCCCTAATATTTACCCATAGCTGGAGGGAGTATAATTGGATTCATATATATATATATATATATATATATATATATATATATATATATATATATATATATATATATATGTATGTGTGTGTGTGTGTGTGTGTGTGTGTGTGTGTGTGTGTGAGGTGCCCGTGGTGTAATGGTTATCGTCGTAGGAAATAGGCACGACGCCACGAGTTCAAATCCTGGACGAGACTTATATATATATATATATATATATATATATATATATATATATATATATATATATATATGTGTGTGTGTGTGAGTGTTTGTGTGTAATGAGAGAGAGAGAGAGAGAGGAAGATTTGCCGGTGGTGTTAAGTGTCTGAGAAATGGTAACGAAACAAATAGGATAAATAAAAATGGGTGTAATTTATGTACTGAAATACACAAGAAAATTTTTGGAAAAAAAAAGATACTGTAGTATCATATGTAAATGAAATACTGCTATAAAAGCAGTATCGCCCCCAGTAAAGTCACTGACAGACACTATCTACCCTCCTACTATCATCGACAAGAAAACGTCCATTTCGAAAGAAAGATTTATTTCATAACAAATACCATTTGTTGAATGGTCGTTTCCATGATACTGAAGTTGTCGTTTCACATTTGAAGAAAAGATTTATTCACCGTCAACGTGGGTAACCTTTTTTGAGAACCCAGATCCATAAGAAATAGTTCATCATTAGCACTATTATAGAAATTCAAGGTAATTTAAAGTTGATGGTACCCCCACCATTTTCACTATAGAAGACCATACGGCGAGCACCTTCCTTAGAAATAAAGAAAAGTTGATTTTTCCTCTTCGGTAAAATAAATTTTCTATAAAAAATGAAATAAAATAAAAAATAAAATGAATTATTAATGTCTTATTCAGAAAGAAACCGCAAGCCATATGTCGCCCGTGGACCGCAGTTTGTCCATGACTGATTTATACGTTGGCTGAGAGTGTGTGTATGTGTATGTGTGTACACGCATGCGCCAAGTGTTGTGTCAAGGTCTCAATGACTGGATGGCTGGTGAGGCTACTGTTTTTCTTCGTATCATGTGTCAGGATTAGAGTTGTCAGTTATGTGTGCGTATGGAGGGTAGTCATATGGTCAGAATGCGATAGATGAAAAAAAAAAAATCGTTGCTTATAGCTGGCTGATGAGGTCTTCCTAAGTCTGCTTTTCAATAACTGCTGAGAGAACTCCTGGTGACGTCACCGGTGGGGCTTTAAAAAAAAGTCCAAACATGAAGAATTTGGAGGATTAAAAGAACCATTGATTATGTCAGTCTGTAGGGCATTCTGAAAAACCCAAAGGTTACATGACCTCCTCACCAACTGTTCTACTTTTAGCCGTGATGAAAAGTGTCATGAATCATAATGATTCGGTTTCTTTGTTTAATGGCATATCAACCTTTGTAGGTCATTTAATGCCAAAGCCATTCTCCTAGAAGAACAGAAGTGGTACTATTTAACCCATAGCTGGGGAGTTCATACCTTTCTCAAGGGTATTTGCCCGAAAGTGAACGTAATAGCGCGACTGCAGTCCACGGGGACACCGCCCCTGAATCATAATGAGATGTAATATGAAATATCTGTTACAATTTTTAATCAAGAAACTATATACAAATTGATTTTCTTTCTAAGCCAAAAGCTATGAAAAATCTATTGCTTTATTTACTAATAATTTCATTTTAAATGTTTTTGAAACTAAACAAAAAATTAGATAAATGAAATAAAACGTATAAATGAATAAATAAAATAAGAAAAAATAATTAAAAAAATTTTTACCAATAAAGCAAGCAATCAGAGAGTGAGTATCAAAATACACCCAATTAAGTAACATCTTGACGAATGTTTGGCCAATCAGCAAAAGTAAGTAAAGTTGGCGACCAGAAGGCTCCCCTTTTCAATCGCTACTACACTGAGTTGTAGAGGAGGGAGCTACTCCTTTCCCTGTATTGCTCCACTTTACTCTTGATACGTACCTTATATCACAGTGTGTTAAGCAAGGAGGTATCAAGTACCTTTTTTCAAGTCTTTGGTACGACGTGGCCTGGGATTGAGCCCAGGTCTCCCGGACAATAGGCGAACACTCTACCCACTGGGCCAATCAGCAAAAATTAATCAAAATTTATCCAATGGAATCACAGAATTGATATTTTCTTCGAAATAAAAGTATGTGTGAACCTTCTATGATACAAGTTGTCTGATTCTTTTTCACTATAAATACAAGAACGAAAATTGATGAAAAGCAGATTTTTTGTTAGTTTATGGAGAAACAGAAAGCGCATCACATCCAAGGAAAAATGACTGTTGAAAAACTCTAAAGACTTAAATATAAGTCAATATTTCTCCACACACACACACACACACACACACACACACACACACACACACACACATACATTATATATACATTTAAATATTTATATATATACGCATAAGTTAAGTTGGCTGACCATAGGCGAAGGTGACCCAAAAGCCCCTAAGCGAGTTCGAACTCCAGTCACGCTATTATGTCTACTTTCGGACAAATACCCTTGGGAAAGGTATGATCCTTCTTATCCTCCCAGCTATGGGTTAAACAGTACCACTATTGTTCTTCTAGATGGATGACTTTGGCATTATATAACCTACAAAGGTTGATATGCCATTAAACAAACTAAACCAAACCAAACCAAACCAAACCAAACCCAAGGGCTCTCTTTTCAATAGCTACTACACTGAGGTGTAGGGGAGGGCAATACTCCTTTCCTTGGATTGCTCCATTTACCCTTGACCCTTGGCATCAAGTACCATTTTTTGACTCTTTGGTCTGATTTGACCTGGGTTTAAACCCTGATCTACCACACCATTGCCAAACACTCTTAAGCATTATTCCTATGAGCCACACACAAACACACGCACACATACACACTGGCGCAAAAGAATTTTTTTTTCATATGTAATTAGACACACTTATGCCAAAGAAGGTTTCTTCTCATATATTTATATATATATATCTATACACACATACACAGACACACATACACAGACACACACACACTTGTCTCAAAAAGATTTTCATCATACATATTAAACAAAAATCCTAATATCTAAAATCTAGAAATTTTTATATCAAAGTTCATATTCTTAACCATAATGTCATAATATATACCTTTTTGTCATATTCATTGCATGCGTTTTTAATAGCTCTTATATTTGAACTTGTGACTCATTCAAGGAAAAAGGTTAAAAGATTAAACATTGAACAGGACATGTAATTCCAAGAATGAAAATTCACGTCCCTTACACAAAAACAAAAATTTGTTGAGATGAAAACAAATAATGATCTCAAGATGCTACGTCTAGAGAGTAATGAGACTGGGGTAAAATTTCCCAACCAAATGAGTTTATTTTCATCTGGGTTTAGTTTGCTATGTAAAACGATGTCCCCCCCTCTTTCTACCAAACAAAACTGCTCATTTTTGGTGCAATGCACCACTCACATGCAAATTAAATGTAATCTTTTTTTTCTTTTATTAACGTGGGGCTATATTACGATGTCAAATATAGCATCATATTAATGAAAGGAAAAAGGATTAATCAGAATGAAGAAATAGGATTCTCAAAGTTTTATCAACAGAGAAATAATTAAGAACCGTTTTAACAGTAAGCATGGAATTACAATTGTATGATTTATTTTGAATATATTTAAAGAATTTACAGCATCATTCTCAAATTTATGTCTAATAAACTAGGGAAGGTTAACGGAAGGTATTCACTGAAAAACAGTGATGATGTAAGAGAATTCAGAATTTTTATATCTTCCTATTTGTTTTTGTTTTCTTGTTCATTTGTCTGTAATTTTAGTTGGGATCAAAATGTTAAACCCTGGAATTTCTGCTAAAGATTAGAGTGTAGTATCTGTACCAGTGGAAATCTGGATAACTACATTTGGAAAAATAATCCAAATTTAAAATAAAAAGATGAAAACAATTATGTATTTATTTATCTGTTTTTTCTTGTTTTTGAGGAATTATCAAATTTTATACTCTTTAAAATGATGTCTGTATATTTGAAAGTTTTTAAAATAAATCCAAAATTTCCAAGAGTACAGATTCTACACATTGATTCTTGAAGCTTATGCACTGATTATTAAATAGGTAATTCTGTTATTTTCTATGGAAATTCGTTTTACATCAAATGACCCAAGTTTAATATTTGATGATGTCATTTGTTTTTTGCGGTTCAGACGGAAGAAGATATACAAGATGTAATGATCATGTATAACTTTTGGGCTTACCATCAGTTTGAAGATAATCATGTTCGCTTCACCTCTAAGACAGGCCTATGATGAACCAAACGTCTTTGTCCAGAGTACAAGAATGGATATGGTTGATTCTTTTGTATACATTGGTAGCACTCTCTCTAAAGATGGATCTCTTGAGTCCGAAAAAATTTCAGGATAAAAAAAGACAGCAAGGTCTTTGGAAAACTCAAAAGTTGTGTGTGGTCTGAGAGAGGCATCACCATCAAAACCAAGCTTAGTACGAGGGACATACGATAAGTTTCAAGACTTTTTTCGTATGAGCACTTTTATTGATAGTACACTCATGAAACTCTAGTCCCCTTCGAAGTAATCTCCTCCAGTTGCAATGCCCTTGTTGGAAGGCCCCATGGAAGTCCTCTTGTGTGAGCGTGTCAATGACCTTCGTCACAGCCTCTTTCATCTCCTCAATTGTCTCATAACGACATCCTCTGAGCTTAGGGAATAAGCAAAAGTCACAGGGAGCAATGTCTGGACTGTAGGGAGGCTGAGGAACTGACTTGATACCAATCTTGTTCAAATAGTCTGTGACAAGGATGGAGTTGTGGACTGGTGCATTGTTCTGGTCGATTTGAAGAGTGCTGGTCTCTTCCGACGGAATCTCTACCTGAACTCCCTTAAAACCTCAACATAATAAACCTAACCCTAACCCTTTGGCCTATCAACTGTGGTGTATTGACTTCGTTACTCCTCCCACACCTTTCATCATCCCTCACAGACTCCCTGCCTTCCTTGAATCTCTTATGCCACTCAAAAACTGATGCTCAATTCATGCAAGATGGTCGAAAAGCAGTCTGAAGCATTCCATACGTTTCTGTGGCCTTTTTTCCAAGTTTAAAACAGAATTTTATTGCATATCGTTCTTCTAAAGTGTCCGAACGTCCAGCTTGTATTTTTTAAATTTATTATCAGTGACAATCAGGCTTTAGTAGGGTGTATTCCAATTGCTGCTGTAGTTGTTCATTTTAATCTGAAATCATAAAAATTGGTCAGTCATCTCATAAGATGTATAGCAATAACATAGTGAATTTTCAAGTGTCTACGACGATTTTAAAGGCCCATAGGAAAAAAAGTCTGGAAACTTATCGTAAGCACCTCGTATCTCTGAAGCATTGGTTTTACTTAACATTTTCCACTTTTCTGAGATTTGGATCTCATATTTTCATTACCTCAAAACTTTGGAAAGATTCCATCAAACTTGTTTTATAAGGATCCTAAACATCAAATGGTAGTCTCTTAAACCAGACACCATTGTTCTCCAGCAAGTTGATACATTCAGTACAGCTCCTCATACACAATTCAATTCAATGCGCTGGGCATTACTAGGATGGAGGATGTTATGTAAAATAAACAATTGTTTTACGAAGAGTTGCAAGAGAAATCTGAGAAACAATTGTTTTACGAAGAGTTGCAAGAGAAATCTGAGAAACGATTTTAGAATGTTGTCAAAACAACCTCTGCGCACTCGGTATAGACATTGGAGACAAGGAGCAGATACCAATAAATCCATCAACTTGGAAGAAAGTAATCTACAAAGCTTGCAAATCATTTGAAAAACAGAAAATTGAACACTGCAGTCTGAAATGTGCACTTAAGATGCACAATTCAATCACAATCTCAACACCTGGACATGTTTGTACCATCTACAGCAGAGTCTGTTTGTTCACAGCTTGACACACTAGTCATATAAGATTTCATGACAGTAAACATTCAAAGACTTGTTTTACACAAGTTCCTACACAGCAACCTACAAGCAACTTTTGTATGGAGTCAGCGACAGAGTATTTGGGTCTACAATAGATTTGAGAAGTCATCCGAGAGTGCAAAGGAACAATGTGCAAATGAAGATGGTCTTCTTCAGCAAAGAAGTAGTAGTCACTATGCGTGTGTGTGAAGGCGCCTCTGGTGGTGTAATGGTTAGCAAACTCGACTAGCAAACCTACACGAGTGAGTTCGAGTCTCATTGGGTGCCCCTTTCATATGGCCTTGTGCCACATCTAAACAAAAAGCTTAGTAAATTTCTACTAAGTGTGTGTGTGTGATAGAAGATATTGTACTTGGAAAACTCTTAAATTTAGGATTGGTTGTGTAGATAAATAAATTTTTAAAAAAAGATGTTTAAATATATCTATCTGTCTATCTAAACTTAGATATGTTTAATCCTATCTCGGTCTTTTTCTAGTTTAATTTATAATTTTTTTATTTCTCGCAACAAAAAGTGGAAGATTATCAAATGTTATTTTTACTTAATTTTACTTTACAAAATCCAATGAAATTCAACATTGACAAATAAAGAATTATTATCTTCAATGACCCACACTGAATATATCACTGAAATAAATCAAGAATTATTGTTAAGTCAGGGATTCTGTTTACATACTTTGTTCTATAAGAACAATCAAATTGTCTTTCCTGAGAGATATGCTCCCATATTGGTATATTTCACTCAAAATTGGACTGGTCTCCACAATCGTCATTCTCAACATGTTCCTTTCTGATGTATCACATCAGTAATTAAAAGCATCTCTTTGACTAGCAAGTTTCACAGGCTTGGGATTGATATTTGAATAAAAAAGGTATGATTATTTGTTGTTGGTTGCTGTTTTTTACAAAAACATATCTAATTGCAAAAGACAATGAGGATATTTTAATGATGAAGTTTTATCATATTTTCATACACACAGTTGATGGAATTTTTGGCTTGTACATTATTCCTTCAAAGTGATAAGTAACCTTGGATATGCAGATCTAGATCTGCATATACAAGGTTACTTATCACTTATTGGCTAACTGTGCGGGTTTATAAACAGGTGTTTTTCTTTTCTTTGGAATTTATGTAATCAGTGTTTTTTTATGGTTGGTCTCTTTGTAACATTACCTAGATGAATATTTTCTTATTTGGTTTGGTTTTATGGCATTGTAGGTCATTTAATGCCAAATCCTCTTTTAACATATATATTAGATACATATGATTTGTAAACACATTTTGTTGATAACATTTTTAAATGAGTCTGAGCTCATTT
Organism: Sepioteuthis lessoniana; assembly: GCA_963585895.1. Lineage (NCBI taxonomy): Eukaryota > Metazoa > Mollusca > Cephalopoda > Myopsida > Loliginidae > Sepioteuthis > Sepioteuthis lessoniana. The sequence continues at coordinate 2,762,139 of OY757936.1, forward strand.
TTATACACTGTTAAATTATTTCAAATATTTCTATCTAATATGAATAATTCTATTTACTGTTAATCATTTATAAGCACATAGTTAAATGGTTTCAAGTATTGCTATGCAATCCTAACAATTTAAAATCAGCAATTAAATCAGTTATTAAATGGAGATACATATATAATTCATTAGTGAAGAGTTTGTTTGTAATTTCATTTTTAAGGGAATTAGAACAAATTTGTTTGCACACTAGTATTGCTATTGTTTTTACATAGTTAAATGGCTTCAATCATAGTGATATAATACAGATATTTATATTTAATATAATCTTTTGTATAGAGGAGGTGCCCGTGGTGTAATCATTATCGTCGTAGAAAATGGACACGACGACACAAGTTCAAATCCTGGATGAGACCGATTGCATTTCACATAGCACTAATACCCTTGGGAAAGGTATGAATCCAATTATTCTCCCTCCAGCTATGGGTAAATAGTAGAGCAGACTGGGTTCTTCAGCCTATGTGAGGCAACTAGTCTAGGAGAAGGAAAACTCTGAATTTAAACCTGTTAAACTCCGCTTAAAAAATTGACCTTGTGTCATATCCTGCCCAAGCGGAGGGGTTGGTAAATAAGAATATTAATCTTTTGTTTGCATACTGTGAAGTGGTTTCAAGTATTGTTATTAAAATGAATTATTCTATTCAACACCATAATAATTCTATTTAAAATTATTCATTCATCTGCTCACTGATAAATGTTTCCAAGTATTGCTATGTATCACTAACAATTCATTTAAACGATCATTTGTTTACACATAGCTAATAAAAAGAGTTCTATTTCTAACAATTCAATTTAATTTTATTGATTCTGTATATAAATTCTGAAATGAATATTCAAAAAGTGTCATTACTCTGACTTGAACAACCTTTTTTTAAAAGCATTCTGTCATTCTAAGCAAGACTAATTGTCTACGATAGGCAAAGGGTTACCAAATGACAAATGAAGAGTAAGGATGTAACAAAAGAATATTACACAGTAACAACAAAGTAGAAATCCAAACTAAGACACTTATTAAACCTTGATTAAAAAGTTCAAGGTTGTAGCTTAGGGGTAAAACATTAATAAAGGAATTTGATCCATAATGCAGATATTTAAGGAAAGAAGCTGTTGGAATAGAACATGTGTTTGGTTTGGGGAAAATTTAGAAAATGGATGCTTAATGCAAGGGTTAGCAAAATTCTTGCAGTAAATTCCTGAACAGATGGATGAATGAATGAAGCACATCTGAACATAGAAAAAAAGAAAAGCTGTTGATAAGAAAGTGGCTGATATGACAAGTGATCCAGTTACTTTACTTCAGGAATCAACTTAAATGTTTCTCACTCTGTAGGGTGAGGGAGTTTAGAATATGCAGTCAATATCCCCTACAGAAGAGTAAAACCTCCTCAAAAAAGGATGTTCTTTGAATGACACTTAAATAAACTCTTCTTCTGGGGCACTTGCAAGTGTGGAGTTGCTCTTTTAAATCAATTACCCCTAGGTTCACTCTGATCTGAGGAGGTAGCATCTATTGAGGTCCCATTAGTATTAACCCACCAAGGATAAATGTGTTGTAAAACCAACCAACCAACCAACGAAATATTTTATTATTGGCCTTGTGAAACATTAATCTTTCTATTTCAACAAAGAGAATAAAAACTTACGATGAGTGAGCCCAGTTAGATCATGTATACTTTTCTCTACTTCATTCAGTGTCCTGTCACTTATGATCAATCAACGAGATTTCATTGACAATTGATACAAATATGCATACACACCTAAACATTAACAACTTAGAGCAAAAGCACCATACATATATATATTCACTTACGTATTTTGTTAAATTTAGTGTTTGTTGTCTTCTAATATCTTCAGCATTGTTTATTTATGTTGGACAAATTTATATCATTTTTCTATACATTTAAATTCTCATTATGTTTGCCTATATATATTGGTTGGTTGGTTTGGTTTTTATGGCATATCAACCTTTGTAGGTTATTTAATCCATTTTTATATATATAATCAGTTCTATTTTAAATAATTCAGTTTCGCATGAGTACACAGTTTAATTATCAAAAACATTTCTATTTCAAGCTATTCAGTTTATTCAAACAGTTCTTATTCAGCTAATTCATTTTAGCATAAGTACAGATTTTGTTTACCCAGTAAAATGTCAAAACAGTTCTATACTAAACAAATCACTTTGGTGTAAGTACAGTTTCAATGTTAAAAAAGTTCCATTTCACATAATTCAGTTTAGCATAAGCACGCAGTTTAAATGTAAGTACGGTTTAATTGTCAAAAACATTTCTGTTTCAAGCCATTCAGTTTAGTCAAACAATTCAGCTTAGCACAAGTATGCCATTACAAACAGTCCTAATTCAAACAAGTCAGCTTAGCACAAGTATGCACTTAGTTCTATTTAACCCATAGATAGGACCCTTATCAGGTGCTACCACTCTGGGCCAGAGTGGACCTGGGAGCGATGACAATAATGGGGTACTTCGCATTCCCCAAAGCTCCAGCATTACTGGAACCTCGACATCAGATTGTTAAGTGTCATATCCGTTGCGGGGAGGGTCTTACCCCTCTTCAGAGGTGCATTCGATGTATTCTACAACCCCAGCCGACTGGGCAATGCATAGATATATGAAATTGTAACTCTGCAAAAATGGTACAACATAGCAAGATTTTTATTCCAGCAATACAACTAAAATACTCTCTGTAAGAAAATAAAACAATTTCCAGTTCAATTTGGGAAAGGTATGAATCCAATTATTCTCCCTCCAGCTATGGGTAAATAGTAGGGCAGACTCGGTTCTTCAGCCTTGGTGAGGCAACTAGTCTAGGAGAAGGAAAACTCTGAATTCAAACCGGTTAAACTCCGCTTAAAAATTGACCTTGTGTCATATCCTGCCTGAGTGGAGGGATTGGGTAAATAGGATCTTTTAAGCAAAAAAATATACTGATTTAAATAGTCATTTCAATTTACTTTAGCAACATTTAGAAAATAAATTTTTGCAAATAAATGTTCTTACAATTAAGAACAAAATTAAAATCTCAACTGCAATATAAAATTACTGCTTTCATTTTAGTTAATTTTATTCAAATATGTAGTAGTTGTATGGGATGTAAATGGAAAAATATTCAAATTATTCTAAACCAGTTTTAAGCATGCTTGAGTATTTTTATGACAAACTTTCTTCCGAGAAAAAACACAATTAAAACTTTAGAGAAGATTATATAACAATATTGCAATACATTCAGATGTTTTAATAAAAAGTCAGTGGCTTTTGCCATCTTGTTTTCCCCGAGAACATGAGCAGTGAAAGAGTGGAACCTTTAACTAAGACCCTGGACATGACTGAAAAATTGCTTCAATTATTACCATGTCCAATATCTATGACAAAATCAGGATCAAGGAAAGAAAATGAGAGACTTCGATGATGTGTTGTTTCTATGGTAAAAATAATGTAATCGTTCTTACTGATGTGCCAGAGTCTTGTAGACAACTTTTAATTGAGGAATCCAAACACCTTTTTCCAGGACATAAGTTGCCCAGTCGGCTGGAGCTGTAGAATACACTGACTGCACCTTTGCATAGGGGTAAAACCCCACCCAACAAGTATCCTGGATATGACACTAAACAATCTGATGGTGAGGTTCCAGTGATACTGGGGCTTTGGGGAATGTGGAGTACCTCTTCATTGCCATTGCTCCCAGGTCAACTCTGGCCTGGAATGGTAGCACCTGATAGTGCCCTATCTATAGGTTAAATAGAATTATGTGGTGCCTTTAGTAAGTTTCCAGACTTTTTTTTGTACAGGCATTTAAAATTGTCATAGACTCTTGAAAATTCAGTATGTTATTGCTATACATTGTATGAGATGATTGACAAATTTTTATGATTTCAGGTTCAAATGAACAGCTACAGCAGCAATTGGAATACACCCTACTAAAGCCTGATTGTCACAGCTGGTGAATTTCAAAAATGCAATCTCGACGTGAGGAAGAACAATATACAATAAAATTCTGTTTTAAACTTGGAAAAAATGCCACAGAAAGGTATGGAATGCTTCAGACTGCTTTTGGAGCATCTTACATGAATCGAGCATCAGTTTTTGAGTGGCATAAGAGATTCAAGGAAGCCAGGGAGTCTGTGAGGGATGATGAAAGGTGTGGGAGGAGTAAGGAAGTCAGAACACCAGAGTTGATTGGCCAAAGGGTTAGGGTTAGGGTTAGGGTTAGGATTACTATGTTGAGGTTTTAAGGGAGTTCAGGAAGAGATTCCGTTGGAAGAGGCCAGCACTCTTAAAATCGGCTCAGAGGCATTTCCAGTAGGACAATGCACCAGTCCACAACTCCATCCTTGTCACAGACTATTTGACCAAGATGGGCATCAAGACAGTTCCTCAGCCTCCCTATAGTCCAGACCTTGCTCCCTGTGACTTTTGGTAATTCCCTAAGCTCAGAGGCTGTCGTTATGAGACAATTAGGGAGATGAAAGAGGCTGTGAAGAAGGTCATTGAAACACTGACACAAGAGGACTTCCATGGGGCCTTGTTGAAGTTGTTGGTACAGTACAACAAATGCATTGCAGCTGAAGGAGATTACTTCAAAGGGGACTTGAGTTTCATATGTGTACTATCAATAAAAGTGCCCATATGAAAAAAGTCTGGAAACTTATTTAATCCTCCTCGTAAATTGCATACCTATGCTAAACTGAATTGTTTGAATTAGAACTGTTTGACTATAGGGAATAGCTTGAAATAGAAATGTTTTTGACAATTAAACTGCTTACTTATGGAAAACTGAATTGTTTGAAATGGAATTATTTTTGACATTAAAACTGTACTTACACTAAACTGAATTGTTTAATATAGACATTTTTTGTTTTGATATTTAACTGTGTAAACAATATCTATACACATACTAAACTGAATTGGCTTTATTAGAACTGTTTTAATAAACTGAATAACTTAAAATAGAAATTTTTTTTGACAAGTAAACTGTGTACTCATGCTAAACTGAATTATTTGTATAAAAATGGATTTGGCATTTAATAACATACAGAGGTTGATATGCCATAAAACCCAACCAACCAAAGCGGACATGAGAAGATATAACATTGACTTCATTTGGAGTAAATGTCATCATAAAAGAGGAAGACATGTTCACTTTGAAAGCACAAGAACAAAACTGAATCATTTCAGCCTTTTTCTAATGAGGATTCACAGTCTTAACTGTACTTTATTAGTGATTATTATAGGGATTATTATTCATGGTTTTAAATGTACTTTATTAATGATTATTATAGGGATTATGATAGGAATATCTTCACAGACACAAGGTGTGACTTGATTCTTCAACATTAAGTGATGATCCATGCAAAGAACAACTTTCAGTTTTGTGTCATTGATACACAAGGAAAAACCTCTAGAAAATATACATGTTATTTTAATGCATGTGAATATGGTGTGATTACTGTTATCATGCATAAAAGTGATTTTATTCTGAAAGGCAGAGTCAAAACTGACAAAAATATAAGTAAAATACAAAGATTCTTTTATACATTTGAATATTCTCTTCTTTAATGGTGAAGATGAATATCACTTTGTAATACAACAAATCATATCAAATCCTTCAAAAACATTTTGGTCGATCACTTCATGGTTTCAAAAAATTCATTTAGCCATCTGCACTGAAGCCAAATTCTCTTCCACCATTTTTCAATGGATATATTTACTTAGATGCAACCTAAAAGATTATGCCATATTAGAACTCATCAAAACAAATAGTGAGAATATTTCCTTACAGACAAGATGTGTTCAATATTTTATGGTTGATATCGGTTAGAATTGTGTTCTTCCTCACAGTTTTATTTTTTTTTCATTTACAATTTCAAATAGAGTTTATATTGTAGTTGATGTTTTAAAGATGAAAAGAAAACATCATAAAATCAGTCACAAAAATCCTAAACAAATCAATACATTAGTTTATATTTTATTTTAATTTTTTTAGATTATTGATGCATATACAAGTAAAATATAGGATATGATGATTAATGTTTCAGTTATCCAGACCTCAATCTTCATTACTTTCACCTGGAACACAAAATGGAAGAAAATAAAAGATCCTTCCAAATTAAACATACATTTCCAGGCATGAACTTGGGTTTTCCACTAGCAACTAAAGAAGAGGATAGATTCGAAAAGTGTCAGATATTTCGACAAATCAGTTGTCATATATTTACCATAAAATAACAAAAAGAGGCTTGATATTTGTACACATTTTGATCTGTTTAATAATCTTTTTGATTTTCTTCAGTTAAATGGATTCGATCATATCAATAGAAAGATTTAATCAAAAAAAGAAATATTTAATCATTCTTGTATATATATATATATATATATATATATATATATATATATATATATATATATATATATCAGTCATACAACCTTGTTTTACTATTGAGTAATGTTAAGCTATATATGAATCATAACTGGATACCACTTGAAGCAAAAGTGAAAACAAAAGAAAAACTAAGAATACAATTCTACTTACTCTTTCTCTATTGTTCTCTCATTTTTGCTTTGTCACTTTTTCTTTTTTCAATTTCATTATATCTTACAATACTTTAGTTTTCTTCCTTCTCTGCATCACATTGTAGTTTGTTTTTTGTTTTATCTTCAATTTCTCTTTCTTTCCAACTTATTCTCACTCCCTTCTCATGCTTCACCAGTCTCAATTTACCTGCATGACAAATACGTATCATCATCTTGAACCCTAATATCAGTATACCTCTATTTTTGTTTATTTAGCAAAAGATGGAATTTTATTTGTATTTCTCGGAGCATTGTCAGTTTTTTTTTATTACTATTTCTTTCATCTTTTTTTCAGTTACTTTTAATTTTAACTCTCAGAGTTTCAGTCAATACTTTATTTTCAATCTATACTGTTTACTAGCAATCATAGAATGGTTATTGATAAAAGACTAGTGAAAATAGGGTGTTTCCTCGTGGCGTAATGGTTAAAGCGATGGACTGCAGGATCGTAGCATGCGAGTTCGTACTCCAGTCACGCTATTATGTTCACTTTCGAGCAAATCCCCTTGGGAAAGGTATGAACCCCCTTATCCTCCCAGCTATGGGTTAAAAAGTATCACTGCTGTTCTTCAAGGAGAATGGCTTTGGCATTAAATAACCTGCAAAGGTTGATATGCCATTAAACAAAAAAACCAAACCAGTAGTGAAAATAAGATGGAGGAAGTACGAGTTAAAAATCAATAATGATGGAGAAATTCAATATATTGCAAATTATTCTCGTTCAACTGGACGAGAGAAGTCAACTCCCAAATTTATAATTTCTAAGTCTTTTTCAACCTTTCTACTGAGTGGGCCGTGCCAGGAAATGAATTTTTTGTCCAATAATTCTTCACCCAATACTCTCACAACTTAGCAATTACCAGCCACTTTTTTTGAAATGCCAACGTTTTAGCTTTGAGCCTGGCCTTTTACTGTAGTGATTGGTGTTGCCTTCTTCCTATAATTTAACCTAATCTAAACAATTATTTGCAGCCCTGACATATAACAAGGCCACAATATAAACAGTGTCCAATGTTTCTAGATTTATATTCTCATCTAAAACACACACACACACACACACACACACAAAAAAAAAAAAAAAAAAGAAGAAAAATGTGATTAAGCGAACATATGGTAAGTGATTGGAGGATAAAAGTTTTGAGTGAAGCTGTAAATTTTCCGCAGACAAACTTTTGAAAATTGCCAAAAAAAAACACACACCTATGAATGGACTGTAGCAGTAAAACCCTTTTTTTTTTGTTTTTATTCTTATTGCTAAATGAGGATTGTGTTTCTAATAATAATAATAATTATAATAGTAATAATAGGTAGCAATAAAACTGAGCAATCTCCACCCATATATTTATGTATTTCGGAAATTTTAGAACAGTCATTTATAACATGTTTATGTGTGTGAGCATGTGTGTGAGTGCGTGCACGCACATGTGTGTGTGTGTGTGTGTGTGTGTGTGTGTGTGTGTGTGTGTGTGTATGTGTGTATGTGTTTGCATTAATCTATTTCTATTTTCTAAAGAAAAATTTAAAAGAAAAAAGTTTAAGTTTGGTTGGGTTTAATGGCATATCAACCCTTGTAGGTCATTCAATGCCAAATCCTGTTTATACAAATAAATATCAAATATATATGATTTGTAAACAAATAGTTTATGGATAACATTTTAGATAAGCCAGAATTCAATTACACGGACCCAGTTAAATGGTTTAAAATAAAAGAAAAGTTTTGATTTGTTGAATTGTTAAATCTGAAGTTTTTTTAGGCTCATAAAAAAATCTTCCAAAGGACACAATTTCAACATTCTTTGATTTATTGCCAGTTTTGTGAGTTATTTTCAATTGTCAGATGCAGTTTGAATTCACATCACCTCATGTATGAATCTCTCTTCCTCTGTTGTATAGCCACATACAACTATACGTATACCATATACAACTCTATACAGAAACATAGTCAACATAATATATGAACTTCAATGAATGAACGAACACACTTCTTTATAAAAATATACCTCTCCCACTTTAATGTGAAAGGGTTGTGAAAGGGTTAATGTTGGTTATGTGTGAGAGGTGAGTTGGAGACGGGGACAGACTGCAACATATTGACCCAAAGTTCTTCTCGTGACCATAGCAGCACATCTTCCTCATCTTGGCTGGCTGCTCAACTGTGGGTCACTGAGGGTCCAAGCCCTCTGTCTGGAGCTGGTTCTCACTCTGCGGGCATCCTATCTCCAACTGTGACTGGAACTGAACTCGAACTGACTGCCCAACCCAAGCCGTCTGTGGCACCTGGTTATATAATTGTTTGACGCCCACCTGCTTCCTGTGGGCGTATGCATCAGTACCGAATTCAACCACGTCTACAGGTCAAGGTGATATTCCAACATCCGCAACTGGATGCACCTGCCTCGCCGCTCCTCTGCTTATTTACACAGGTGCATCTCTTGATTGACGGCTTGGTCAAGGGTCAATATGCTACACTTCCCCCCCGAGCCAATTATGGGTAAAATAATAGGGAAGATTGGGATTTCTGGTAGGAGAAAACTGAATCCCAAACCAGAAAATTTCATCAAACTCTACTTTATTGTTTTCCTGTTTGTTGTCTTGAATTTTTGATGCACCTGGAATTCAGCGGTACAAATTCAGATAGTGCTGATGGCGGTCTGCACAACCATTTTAACCATTTTTAATCTTCTATAAAAGTTTCTCCGTTTACTCTGATGAAATAGGAAAATTTTTCATTGTCAATAGTGATGAATTACCTTGTCTGACGATTCTTGAATTTAGCTTTTTTTCAGATCATCAATGTAAACTCATTTAGCATAAATTCTCCAAATAGATATACACGCTAAAAAAGATTTGTTACCAAGAAGTTACTGATATATGACTTGATATTTTTATAATTTTCATTTTCTTCTATTGATTTGAACAATCATTCATTGTTACATAAAACCATGTATTCTTGAGTGTAATACTTGAAGACTCTATCTATATTCATTGGAGAAAAAATGTGGAACACTGGATTGTGAAGCACATAAGAGCCTTTATTTATTTCATATCTGGTTTCTAGAGGAATATAGATATTTATTAATGTGTTGTTCTCACATCAAGTTTTTAAGAAACAACAAGCATCTTTTAAGAAAATTAAAGTTTATATCAGGTGTATATAATTGAACATCATCAGACCAAATAATTAAAGTGTGTATGAAGCATAAAATGCATTGTCAAGAATTCTAGATGGGAAGCCGCCCTTTTGTGATACTATTAATGTACATAATAGAAAAACACTTGCATGTACCTTCTCTTCAGTTCATTTTAGGCCATCTATAAAAATTCATTTCACTTTTGGTTTAACAGTCTTTTCTACTGAGATATCCAAAATCTGTATAAAATCATATATGAAACAAGCTAAAATCTTGCAATTAGCTGACCAGATGCAATGTGGCATTCACAGCTATTATCCTGGCAATCAATCTTTAAATCTTCATATTTTGTACTTTTCTGTTCACTGGCTGATCAGAAATTTAATTTCTCAGAAATTATCAGTTTAATTTGAAAGCTTTTCTTAACTTTCTTGCATCACATAACCTCAGTTAGTCATTGTGTTTTAAGACAAATCACTGAGAAATCTATATTGTGATTCTGTATTTACACCACTCAACTCTAGCTTTCAAGTTAACACCCAAGATTGATATGGTCATACTTTTCCAACGTTATTCTTATCTCACAAAAATTGTTTTCATCAAGTGACAATTAGAATGACTTAGCTGTATTATTGAGATGGTTTCACCTTTTCTTGAATGCCACAGCCAAGACATGCAGCATTCATGGGCATATACTTTTACTTTTCAAGAAATTGAGGTGTCAAAGTATATTTTAAGAATATATCTAACTAGAAAACCTATTACATGATAGGCATTCAACCCACTGAGAAGCTGCTGCACTTGCTATCCTTCACATTGGTTAAAAGATCTGATCTGGAGGGAGGGTAAACAAACAACCTGTTCATCTGATGTGGGTTGAGGGAATGATCTGTTTGTTTGAGCATCCCTACTTCCCTCGATAATACAACACAAATGTGTAACTAACAAGCACATATTCTTGGTACCAAAAACAACAAAGGTTGCACACACCAACCTCATTAATACTCAACTTATGCACTTGAGAAATAGATTGAAATAGGTCATATGTAGGTCAAAAAGGAAAAGCTAGCTTTCTCTACGGTGTTCTAAAATTGAAACAGTAACAAAATATATCTGACAAATGCTTTGAAGTTTTTACCACATGTAGAAAGAGATATGAACCTTACTTTTTTGTAAAAAAAATTGATTGTAATAACCATCAGAATCATCATCATCATGTCGCGCCGCCAGCGCGGATATCCCTGACCGTCTCTCGCCATTTCTCCCTATCATTCATCGCCTCCGGCAGGTCTTCAGGATTACAACCCGTGTCCTCACATAGCTGCTGTATGTAAGTTCGTGCTGGTCGTTCCACTCTTGCACATCCATGTGTGGGGGTCCACAAGAGTACATCGCTTATGAGCTCGTCCTTGCTTCTCCAGCAGTGTCCTGCGTGTCTGGTTCGTCGAACTTGTATAGTTTTTGTGATGGGGGGCAAGTGTCCGTATAGTTGGAGTCTCGTGGGGTGTTGTCGCCAGGACTTGTTTAATACTGCTCTCAACATTCTTGTGTAATTTCCGTCCAGCCTCCTCTCCAGCCGCTTCGTAAGCGTCCATGTGGTGCATCCATATAGCAGTATCGATACCATCAGAATAATGAGAATAAATAGGAAATATAATTGTTGTGTTCTTGTTGCTACTGCTCATATACAAACCAAAAAGCTTGTAGCTAGATCATAGTAAGAAAGTATACATCTAGTTTTTAGTAAGGTAAGCTTAGCTGTGTTTGGCTAATTTATCTCTAATGGAAATCGCTCTGTACTTACAAAAAAAGGTCTTTTTTTAATTTCATACTGACATCACTTCTCATAATTTCTCAGGCCAGTTCATTGAGTAATAGTTATATAATGAATAAGTTGAATTCTTGTTTTTCAAATCAATACAGCAATTTGTTAATGAAAATAACAATAACAATGATAATAATTATAGGAATAATTAATTAGAAATGTTTAAAAATAGGCAAAGATAATAATATAATGGTATAAAAATACTATAACACAGAATTAATAGAAAAATAATAATGATCTATAAAATTTGGAGATAGGGAATAAAGAAAAAAACATTTCCCCACCCCACAAAAAAATAAAAATAAACAGAGAAATAAATAATTGTGATTTATAATAAAAATTCCATTGAATAGATGAAGGTTATTTTAAATTTTGAATTTTAAATTTCAGCTTCTGATTTTCCTTAGGTTCAATAGAATATCATAAAAACCATATAGAATATATGTATATGAACAAAATCTTCACTGAAGTTTTCAAATAAGCACATATGTAATAACATTTGTAGCTAAAATAAAAAAAAATATGTCTATATGCATTTTTTGAATAAGTTCTCATTAAAACTTATATGATAGATATAGCTGTCCTTTAAAAAAACCTACATGTTTGAAACATGTGGTAAATATTTTGAGTCAGGAAAAAAGTGTTACTGATCAGAAGAAACAAAGCATAATATTAGAATTTTGGAGGAAGGAAAAAAAAGTTTTTGTTTAGTTATGCGTTTATAAAATAAAGTTTCTTTTAGATGACTTTGATTGAATATGAGTCATCATAATGTTGATATTAGAAAGACATATATTTGCAATATATAATTTCCATTTAAAACCATGGAAGGAATTGGGATTTGGCTTTGTCCAGCAATTGACTCAAAATTATTGTTGTTTTTGTTATTGCTGGTGTTGCTGGTGATGATGATGTGATTGAAGTATCTAAATTGACTGACCAGTCTTTGTTACTTAATTTGTTAAGTTTCATTTAAATGCTCTGAAATAATTTTGCCATAAATTTATTAATCAATAACTTATATTAAAATCATTTCTATGTCCATTATTAATCATGTGATTGTGTTTGAGGCCATTCATATTAAGAATATTTTGATAGTCCATTTTAAAATTGTGAAAACCGAATATTGAAAATTTCAATAAAACTATTTACAAAGCCAACAAAGTCTTATCAAGAGTAGTTAGTATATCATTCCTAATTTTCTATGAAAAATGTGCTGCGTTAATAATGAAAAAAGGAAAAAGACAAACAATGATAGGAACAGAACTGCTCGATCAGAACACATGGAAAAAAATAACTAAAAATAGCTGATAATATTAGAAGTAGACATCATCAAGTAAATAGAAATGAAAGTAAGAAAGAAGTATTTCAGAAGATTAAGAAAATTTCAAGAAGAAATCTAATCAAAGGAATAAATTGCTGGGCAGTCCCCCTTGTAAGACTCGCAAGACTCTTCTTTAAATGGATAAGGGAGGAACTCGGACGGACAATAGAACAAGGAAATTGATGACAATGCACAAAGCCTTACACCTAAGAGATGACAAGAAAAAGAGTTGGAAGAGGACTCACCAGCATTGAGGACTATATTGATATAACAATTCAAGGACTCAAAGAATATACAAAAAAAAAAAAAGAATAAAGCATAAAGAAAAATAGATTACACCAGCCAACAACAACAATATCACCTGATTTAACCTAAGGACAAATAGGAAAACAAAACAAAAATGGGAAGATGAACAATTTTATGAATACTTCAAGTGACAAAGGAAATTATCAATTAGGTAACCTGGACATGGCTAAGAAAGAGAAACTTGAAGAAACAAGCAAAATCTCTGTTAATAGCAGCCACCCCAATGCCATGAGAACAAACAATATCAAAACCAAAAATGCTGATGCATAAAAGAAGAGATAATGTAAATTGTGTGACGACAGAGATGAAATATTGAACCATTTAATAGGTGAATGCAGCAAACTAGCCTAAAAGTAATACAAGAGTAGGTATGATTGGATAGGAAAGGAGATCCACTGTAAACAGTGCAAGAGATTAAATTTCCCCATACTGACAAATGGTATATGCACACATTAGAATGTTTCCTAGAAAATGAGACGCATAAAAATCTCTCAAACTTTGAAATACAACCAAATTCTGGCCAGAAGACCCAACAGGTGTTCATTTACAAGAAAAAAGAACTTGTCAAAGAGTGGATGTTGTCATTTCTGCAGGCTACAGAATGAAAATAAAGTGAAAAGATTGACAAATATTACAAGATAAATTTGTTTCACACTTTTTCGGATTATCAACTGAGTGAAATAAATTTTTAATTTAACACTTCGGTTTACTTTACCTTGAATTTTGTTCGTGTTTTTCCATGTGATGGTTAATATATCAATCAGTAAATATATATATATATATATATATATATATATACACCAACTCCTTTGCATGAATAGGATGTGACACAAGGGCAATTTTTTAAGCAGGGTTTAACAGATTTGAATTCAGAGTTTTCCTTCTCCGAGACCAGTTGTCAAGCCATGGTTAAGAGCACAGTCTGCCCAACTATTTGCCCATACTTAGAAGGAGAACAGTTGGATGCTTACCTTTTCTCAAGAGTTTTAGCGCTATAAGAAATGCAAACAGATTCATCCAAGATTTGAACTCGGATCACTGTGTTTATTTTTCACAACAATAACCACTAAACTACAACCGTCTCCCAAATATATATATATATATATATATATATATATATATATATATATATATAAAACAGATTATACCTTGATGGTTTTTAATTTATTTTGTCCTTTTTAAATCAATAATCAATTTTAGATTCTTTAGAAATATATTCTAATTATTTAATTTGTGCATTGACAGTGAATAGTTTAATTTTCTGAACAAGTTAGATGAAAAGGAATAAAAAAAATTCATTCTGAATGATAAAATTAATTCATATATAAATGCCGATGTGTAAATATTTTCTTTAGAAAAAAATATTTACATAAAGTGGACAATTTGTCAATTTTTCAATTTTCATACACAAGTCTTAATTCTATATTCATTAGAAAAAAACGAATGCACTTTATGGAAATTCATTATCTTTTTAACAGACTAAAGCAGAAAAGATATAAAGTTAAAATACATAAACAAATATAGAAAACTTGATGAATACCAATCCAAATTAATGTGTTTACATAAAACTATGACGGTTCATAATTTTCAAAGTAAATCAAAATATTCATAACTCATGCGCTTAAAAATACTGCAGAAATACAATGGTAAAAATAACTATATGAAAGCAGTAATATATATATATATATATATATATATATATATATATATATATATAATAACTGCTACAGTTTTTTCCTTTTTTTAATAATATATATATTATGTACATGGTACATGTACATATTTTTTTATGTATATATATATACTTACTTTTGTAGGTACCCATTTGGTAAGAAAAACGATCAGGAGTAAAGTGTTGCTTCCCTCTCCCTCTTAACTCTCTTTCAAAAAAATAAAAATAAAAACTCAAATGAAAGAATAGTTGCTGGAAACTTTTTCAAGAATTTTTAGTCTAGCAGAAAATTTGTATTAGGCTTGATGGTAGTGATGGTGATTAATATAGCTGATTTGAATGATGTTGGAAAGGAAGCTACCAAAGGTCAAGTGAAAGAAGACTGTATTTCATAGGATGATATATTTTAGTTAATCTTTTCTTTTTGGAATTTTTGATTTCTGATTACAGTGCATGGCAAATGACTGTGTCCAATATCAAGATGACTTGCTGGTTTCAAATCCCAACTGAGTTGTTTGATGATGAAAGGTAAAACCAAGAGTGAGGGAGATAGAAATCCAAAGTTCGTAGGGTGTGTGGGCATTACTTTTTTGCAGTGAATTAAGTGATGTGTAATATTGTATTGTGAATTGATTGGTTTTGCAAGTATCTTTTAAAGAATAGAGTAATGTTTTGGTTTGATATTTTGCCTTTGAACAGAGATAAAGAGGCAGAGTTTAAAAATAAATAAAAGCAAGAAAGAGAAAATAGAGATATGATAAAACTCTGATAAAATTGGAACGCAGATGGAAGAGGTGACTGGTAGGTGATGAAAAAAATCCTTATTTCACTTTTTTTGTAAAAACCAAAGTCAGAGTGTTTAAGAATTTGAAACCACAAAGTCTGAAATGAAACCTTAGGAAGTACACTCTTGTTCATGACAAATTTTTCTCTCGCACACTCCCAGTGTTTTTACATTTAACATCCCTTTTGTCTTTCTCTCTCTCTCAATTCAAATTTCTCTTTTTTTCTCTCTAATTCATCCACTTAACCTCTTACTTCCTTCACTTCACCCTCTTTTGTCAAGTGCCATTATTTTTGTATTCTCACTTCTTCAATTATTCTCTATCTCCTTAACCCGATGCTGTCACCACATTCAATGCTCCTTCTCTTTTTCCTAATTACTCTTTTCATCATAGCTCTTAATTTTACTCATTGACTCAGTAACTGGTATGTTTCCATCTACTTTTCACTCTTATTCTATCATTCTTTTGCCAACTTCTACTTTTTCATGTTTTTTTCTCTGCTCCTTTTTATTTCATTTGTATTTTCATATTTCTTTTTTCTTTCTTTTTATTCTTAATTCCCCTTCCATATTTTCTCTGATTTCAATTCCTTTTATGCTCCTTCTCCTCTTCCTCCTTCTCCTCCTTCACTCATCTTCTCCATTGAATATATTCTATGCCTATCCTATCCCCATCTCTATTTCACTGCAAATTTGCTTAAGGCCTTCCACTCTTTTCATTCATTCTCTTTTCTCCTAATCCCTAATCTTTGTTAACTAGGATTATATCAATTTTTATCTTCTGATAACATTTTATCTAATCTAACACTCTCTTTTACCTTATCGTCCTCTTTTAGATTACTTATATTCCATCTCATCATTTATTTATTCACTGTTATGCTTCTAATATATATCTTTAGTTTGGTTTCTTGGTTTAATGGCATATCAACCTTTGTGGGTTATTCAATGCCAAGGCCATTCTTTGAGAAGAACAGTAGTGGTGCTATTTAACCCATAGCTGGGAGGATCAGGGGGTTCATACCTTTCCCAAGGGTATTTGTCCGAAAGTGAACATAATAGCGCGACTGGAGTTCGAACTCGCTTACTACAATTCTGCAGTCCATTGCTTTAACCATTACACCATGAGGACAGCCCCCAATATATATCTTTATTTCCACTTTCAATAAATAATTGTCTTATATATATATATATATATATATATCAGTGTAACGTGATGAAAAGTGTTATTAAAATAGTGAGGGATGTTTTTATCAACACTTTTCATGAATTTAAGTCCTGAAGAAAGTTATTATAACCGAAACTTTCAACATTGACTTACATTCTAAATTCATCAAATTTTGGATTATCTTGTTTTTCTACTTTTCTTCACACTGTTGGATCTAATTTCCTTATTTACTTCCATATATTCATATATATATATATATATATATATATATATATATTGTAACTGTGTTGGTTGTCACTAATTCACTTTGTGGGTTTGTGGTGAACCAAGTGCGATATAATTTGGAGAGTTCTCAATATCTGAGATAGAGCTATTATATAATAATAATAATAAATAAATATATATTAGATTTATATATTTAATGTCATGGAACTTTGTCTGTGAAAAAAAAAATCAGAGAGAATGGCTTCGAGCTGACAAAGAAAAGAAGCAGAAGGTACCCCGCAAAAACAATTACCAATGCCGACTACGATACTGGCAAATACACCCAACCAAGCCAAAACACTACTGCATAGTTTGGAACGAGCAGCCGCAGGCATAGGCCTCTATGTCAATGCACACAAAATGGAATATATGTGCTATAATCAAACGGGTGACATCTCCACTCTAGATGGAACCCCTCTTAAACTAGTAGACAAATTCACTTAACTAGGAAGCAGCGTCGCATCAACCGAAAAAGGACATCGACACGAGGTTAATGAAAGCATGGACAGCTATCAATAGGCTATCAATTATATGGAAATCAGACCTAACCGATAAAATGAAACGCAGTTTCTTCCAGGCAGTGGTCGCATCGATACTGCTATATGGATGCACTACATGGACTCTAACAAAACGGCTGGAGAAGAAGCTAGACGGCAATTACACAAGAATGCTGCGAACAATCTTGAACAAGTCCTGGCGGCAACACCCCACAAGACACCAACTATACGGCCACCTGCCTCCTATCATGAAAATTGGCCTAGTGGGAAGAGTGTTCATCAATGGTCTGGGAGACCTGAGTTCAATCTCAGGTTGCATAATACCAGAGACTTTAAAAATGGTACTTGATACCTCCTAGCTTAACACTCAGCAATATAAGGTCCGAATCAAGGGTATAGTGGAGCAATCCACAGAAAGAAGTAGCACTTTCCCCTACACCTCGGTGTCATAGCTATTGAAAAGGGAGCCTTCTGGTTGCCTTCGACCACAGTAGCCAACTTATATATCCATATCTATGTAGGTCTTGTCCCATCTGATCAGCCTTTTCTCAGTTCCCTGCCAGACTTTCTGGCCTTCTTCAAGGTCTGTTTGATAGGGACAATGACATGTTTGTAGGAGTTTTAAATTCTGAGGCTCCTTTCTCCAAGATAGATTGTCTTATGAAGGTTAAAGAGCCCAGACTGTCCATAACTGAAAGAAGAGATTTTCATGTTTTTTTATAGGCATTGGTAGTAGTGGCTTAGTCCAACAATTATAATTATATATGGTTTGGTTGGTTTAGTTTTATGGCATATCAACCATTGTGGGTTATTTAATGCCAAATCCTCTTTTTACAAACATATTAAATACATGATTTGTAAATGCATTTTGTTCATAACTTTTTAAAATGAGCCTCAGCTATTTTTTTCACAAAGTCAAATGGTTTCAAGCATTTATATCTTACATGATTAATTCTGTTTATTATTAATCATTTGTTTGCACACAGTGAAGTGGTTTCAAGTATTGCTATCTAACACAATTCATTCATTTGCACACAGTTAAATGGTTCCAATTATTGCTATGTATATCTTAAAATTCATTTAAACATTTATCATTTGCTTACATACAATCAAAATATGCTATTTCTAAGTATTCAATTTAGCATAAGTTGTTTGGTTTAGTTTGGTTTGGTTTAATAACATATCAACCATTGTAGGTTATTAAACGCTAAATCTTGTTTATTCATAAATATTAACCATGTATATGATTTGTAAACACATTTTGTGGATAACATTCTTAAATGAACCGGAACTTTTTTTGCCGACAGTTAAATATTTTCAAGTATTGCTATATAACAGTCACAATTTAACATCAGTCATTTGTTTGTACACAGGTTGTTCCATTTGACCCATTAATAGGAACCTATTAGGTGCAACCACTTCAGGCCAGAATGGACGGGGGAGCAATGGCAATGAAAGGGTACTCCACATTCCCCAAAGCTCCAAGACCAGAGCCTCACCATCAAATTATTTAGTGACATATCCAGGACACTCATTGGGTGGGGGTCATACCCCTTTGCAGAAATACCGTTGATGTATTCTACCGCTCCAGCTGATTGGGTTGAATTATATATAAGTGTATTCACCCCCACACACATATGTGAATAAATTTTTGATACATGCAAATTTAAAAAGATAAATATTTAGAGACACACGTGAAAATAGGAGGTTTACAATATGAAGAAATATTATTGCAATTGTAAGAGCTCTTCCATCTGAGATTTGTTGAGTGACAGCCTTCATAAGTTGTTTAAAAAACAATGTACGTAAGATTAATTAAAAGGGGCTGGGTGAACATGAAAATGATTGAAAGACAAAGTAGGGAGAGAAAAAAATTAAAAAATAAAAACCACCCTAAGTTAAGCGAGAGATATCTCCAAATAAATTCAAAGAGTGTTTAGAGTTTTACTAGCATAGAGAAAGTCTATTAAGTAAAATATAAATGGCCTCCAGGACAATTAGATGTTGTTTCGTCCTAGCCCTATGCAAGGCCACAAAACACTCATTGCTGTAATTAACCACACAACTATTTAAGGCGTTCAAAATGATTATTGTGACAGAAGAATCATTCTGAAGTTGCTAATACTTAAAACAGAATTCTGATATTCTACTCACAAGATCTGATGAAGGTGCTGGCATTTGGATCCTGAGTTGTACTGATTATATTACTAAAATGGCAACCATTTTGGACAATACTATTGAATTTTTAAAAATTGGTGATTTATCCTTTGATGACACCCGTAAGTTGGAAATTGAGTTACAGAAGTGGTTTCTTGAACTGTTCAAGAAAAAATTATCTCTTGAGAAGTCTATGAGTTAATTTGTCCAATTGGTTCGCAAAGACAGAGAATGTATGGATTACCCAAAATTCATAAATCTGATATTCCTTTGTGACCTATTTTGTCCATGTGTCATTCCATACAACATTCATTGGCCAAATGGTTAATTCAATAACTAAATCCTGTTTTAGCATTTTATTCAGGATTTTGGGTGGACGATTCATTTATTTTTTCTTCCATTATTCATCAACTCCCTCTTTGTGTTGACTCTCAATTCATGGTGTCCTTTGATATTACTTCACTGTTTATTAATGTTCCTCTAGATAAAGTAATTTCTATTTGTGTGGACGTTTTATATCGCAGTCTGTTAACATCTGTTCCTTCTTGCCCTGAAGGTATTTGGGTGGAATTGATGAAAGTGGCAACCAAGTCAGTTTCCTTTAGTTTTAATGACACCATGTACCATCAGGTAGATGGTATTTCGATGGGTTCCCCCTTGGGCTCTATTCTTGCTAATATTTTTGTTGAGTTTTATGAGAAACTACTCTTTGATAGGTTTCCCAAACTTTATATTTATTTACATTACGCAGATGAAGCTTTCACTTGTTTTAGTTCATGTAATAAAGTTTTGTTATTCTTCCATTGTTTGAATAAATTACATCCTTCTTTAATCTTCCCTATGGATGAAGAGAAGGATAACAAATTACCATTCTTGGCTGTATTGGTTGAACGCCTTTTGTTTGCTTTTGTAACTAGTATATATAGAAAGCCTACATTCACCAGTTAGTATTTGAGTTGGGATGCTTTTGCTCCTAAATCGAGGAAGGTTGACCTGATCAAGTGTCTTACATTCAGAGCTCTTAAGATTTGTTTGGATGACACAATTAAAAGCAAATTTGAACAGATTAAAAACATATTTTTGGGTAACGGGTATCCTGAGGAAGTCATTGTTGACACCATTAACAAAACTGTTGATAAATTTAGGAATAACATCAGGCCACTTGGCCCTTCTAAATACCCAGTTTATGTTAGACTTTCTTGGATTGGATCTCCTAACCACTTGATTGCCGATAAAGTTTCTTCCTCTTTTACACGCTGTTATAATGCGGCTATAGTTTGAACCATCTTTACTAATCAAGCTGCATTTCACTTTATTCATAAGGATGTGTGCTCCCTATTTTCCAACCAAGCAATTTAATTTATAAATTTCAATGTTGCTATAATGCCACTTATATAGGGTGCACTTCCCAATGCCTAGTGGTTAGAATTAAATAGCATGTTCCAAGAGATATTCGTTATCACACAAAATCTGGGCATTCAAAATTGCACAATCCTGCCATCTGTGAGCATTTGAATGCCTTAAATAGTCGTGTGGTTAATTACAGCTATGAGTGATGTGTGGCCTTGCATAGGGCTAGGACGAAACAACATCTAATTGTTCTTGAGGCCATTTATATTTTACTTAATAGGCCTTCTCTATGCAAGCAAAACCCCAAACACTCTTTGAATTTATTAGGAGATATCTCTTGCTTAACTTAGGGTGGTTTTTATTTTTTCTCCCCACCCCCTTGACTTGCTATCATTTTCATTTTCATTTGAGGAGGTGCCCGTGGTGTAATGGTTAGTGTCGCAGGATATGGACACGGCGACACGAGTTCAAATCCTGAACCTGACTGATTGCATTTCACATAGCACTAATACCCTTGGGAAAGGTATGAATCCAAAATAATCTCCCTCCAGCTATGGGTAAATAGTAGGGCAGACTAGGTTCTTCAGCCTGGGTGAGGCAACTAGTCTAGGAGAAGGAAAACTCTGAATTCAAACCTGTTAAACTCCGCTTAACAACTGACCTTGTGTCATATCCTGCCCGAGCGGAGGGGTTGGTAAATATGATCATTTTCATTTTCACCCTCCACTTTTAATTAATCTTACTTAGATTGTTTTTTAAATGACTTCTGAAGGCTGTCACTTGACAAATCTCTGATGAAAGAGCCCTTGCGATTTCAATAAAATTTCATCTAGTAAATCTCCTATTAGTTGTTTAAATTTCTGAGACGAAGCTTGATGATTTTTATCATTAAGGTTTTCAAACCCACTAACAAAAACGATTATTATCATTAAGGGTTTTTGGACTATTGTCTTCATTTTTTATTGTTATTTCCACAAAGTTCGGCCGATATGACCTCCGGCCTTCTTCAAGTGTTTATCGAACTCGGGAACCTTCACGGAAGTTCGAACTATGTCCTTAATTGAATCCATGGGGGTCGCCTGTTCTGATTCCATTAGCAATAACTGGGTAAAAGTGTTAAGTATTCCTGTAGCGTTACTCGCCTGCAGTCAGGATTGAACCTGCAACCTTCAGATGATTGTCTCCTAAGAAGCTTAGGGTACCAACATCTATAACCGTTACGTTATATGTCCAGCAGGACACATGGAGTAACGGTTATAGGCATTGGTACCCTAAACTTCTAAGGAGACAATCATCTGAAGGTTGCAGGTTCAATCCTGAAGAAGGCCGGAGGACATATCGTCCGAAACATTGTGGAAATAACCATAAAGATGAAGACAATTGTCCGAAAACCCTTTATGATAAAAATGTAAATCTCCTATTTTTGCATATGTCTCAAAGTATTTGTCTTTTTATTTATATATATATATATACATGTATATATATATTTTCTTTAAGAAAAAACAAAACCGGTCACATTAGGATTATAAATTTATTTCCATCCTGTTAAGTGTTTTTGATAAAATCAAAAAACACGAAAAAAATTAACAGGTCTTCTTCAGATCCCATGGATAAAATAAATCAATAGATCCATGCATATATATATATATATATATATATATATATATATATAAGTTACATCACTTTTGTAATAGATCCTCCCCTGATGATGACCCAAAGTTGGGCAGAAAGTACTAGGGATACATACAACTATGGACAATACATAAATCAATTCCCCCCAAATATGATAAAAGTAATACGGGAATTTGAATGGATCCAGAAGAAAATATGTAGACATAAAATGTCTATTATGTTGAATGAAATTTGTATTAATAAAGAAATGTTGTCAAAATATACATATACATATATATATATTAGTTCATATGTTTGGTATATCCATGAGTATAAATGTTTTTATTTATGGTCTTTTTTTTTTTTTGCATACATATATATCCTTTACATAGATGTATCACTTGATTTATAAAGCCTAAGAAAGAAAAAAGCATTTATTTGTCAACATAATCCTAAATTCTTGTGAATGTACTTAAATCATTCGATAATAATCACAGAGCTTGAGCATTATAAAATAACAACTTCAGATCAAATTACAACTAAGAAAGCATGTCAGACTACAAACTAATTGATACATGCACCTTTATATATATTTGAATACATCTTGAATATATCAATCTTATATTTTCTCTGCGTATTCCATATTCTACAAAGAGGCTAGTCTCATTAACCACTGTCTGTACCAAGTGAGTGAGGTGTGGAGGAAAATAAATTTGTCAAGTAGTTACCAGTTTTATCAGTGTATACAAGACACATGCTTTCAATTATAGCACATGTCTCATTTATATTCATATTTTCAGCAAAACCAACTATAATATGTTGGTTGGTTGGTTGGTTGGGGTTTTATGGCATATCAGCCTTTGTAGGTTATTTAATGCCAAATCTGTTTTTATGTAAGTAACCAGTTCTGTTTCAACAATTCAGTTTAGCATATGCATGCAGTTTAAATATAAGTCCAGTTTAATTGTCAAAAACATTTCTATTTCAAGCTATTCAGTTTAGTCAAGCAGAGTTAATTTAGTTTAGTATAAGTACAAATTTTGTTTGCACACAGTAAAATGTCAAAACAGGTTTATGTTAAACAATTCAGTTTAATGTAAATACAGTTTCAATGTCAAAAAAACAGTTCTATTTCAAATTGTTCAGTTTAGCATAAGCGCACAGTTTAAATGTAAGTACGGTTTGATTGTCAAAAACACTTCTATTTCAAGCTATTCAGTTTAGTCAAACAGTTCAGTTTAGCATAAATATGCCGTTTGTTCTATTTACCCCATAGATAGGGCCCTATCAGGTGCTACCACTCCAGGCCAGAGTGGACCTGGGAGCAATGGCAATGAAGGGGTACTTCACATTCCCCCAAACCTCAGCATTGTAGGAACCTCGCCATCAGATTGTTTAGTGTCAGATCCAGGACACTCATTGGGGGTGGGGTCTTACCCCTTTGCACAGGTGCAGTTGGTGTATTCTACAGTCCCAGCCGACTGGACAACCAAATATATACATTTATGTAATTATGACTACTTACCAATATATTTTTCATGCTGACCTACATTTCTAAAATTATACCTTCTTCCCAAACATTTTTTTACTGCTTAACCTTTATTTTTGTCTAAATAGGATTCATACATAAGATATATGATGGTCGATCAATAAGTCTATGGTTTAATGCTTCATCATTTGCTGAATTTTGATTGGAAACTTTAATTCAATAATATTTGATAAATATAATTAATCTTCTCTACTGAATTAAATAAATTGGCAAAGAAAAATATTATGTTAAAAAGTAATTTTTTTAATGTAAAATATGATTATCTTGTTATAAGTCAACATAATCGTTAATGTACATATGTACAGTGAAATTTCTATAAACTTGAATTTTGACTGACTTTCTGTTTATCCAGTCCAGTGTTTTTGATAAGTCCAGTAATGATGTTATTGGCTTTAGAAAAAAGATATCAATTGGTTTATTGTTAGCATTATCTATAGGATCTATATTCTATAGAATATTCAAGTAAGATATTTGGTCAGATAAAAAGTTTGTTCTGTTTTTGTTGTTAAATGGAATTTAGAAAATTTAATTTAATGTAACTTCATTCATAAATATGTTATTTAATAAACTGTGACAGTTGTCGTCAAAAGGCATCTTAAAAAATGTCTTAATTACCATGTTCATAATTATTGGTTTTATTTTAGGAAAAGTAGATATGCGATTCAAAAGCAAAAAACAAATTAAAAAAAAATGAAAAGAACTTTAATTTAACAGTTTGTTGTTTATAGTGTATCTCAGAGTTTAACCTTGCAGAAGATAATTCCTTTAAAAAGCAACATATTGGCCATTGCTTACTATATGAATTCCAAAAGGGTAGTTCAGCAAAATCTATCTAAAAAAACATTAGTGTAGTGCATTTAAATGTAGAGAAAGTTTGTACATGTCAGCTGTAGTTTAAAAAATTTTTAAATGATGGATCCGACAAGCCGCATTTTGGAAGACAACCAACTCAAGAACTTTGAAAGAGACAATTGAATTGGACCAACATGTATCATGATTAACTATGCACAAGCATCTCAAGTAAACTGGGAAAAAACATGCAAAGAGGGATTTTGGGTTGATGAACTTTTGCATGAGAATTGAACGCAATTTTCTACCATTTGCAGCAGCATTTTAACTAGGAATACCACCCTTTCATTTTGGCATTCCATTATTACAGGTGATGAAAATGGGTTCTACCTGTCTACAAGAAGTGAAAAAGATACTGATTATCTGAAAATGAGTGGTCAATGTCAACACCAAAACTAGGATTCTATCCTCAGAAATCATTGATTTGTGTCTGGTGGAATATAAAAAGTGTCATCAATTATGAGCAACTGGAATATGGAAGGATCATCACTGTAGATATTTATTATCAGCAAATTGATTCGGAAAATGAAGCTTTGCTTAAAAGAAAAGGTATTATTCTCCAATAAAACAATGCAAGGGCACACCCAACAAAACAAACACAAAAAAAAAAGATGAAATCATTAGAAAAAAAGGTTCTTTCACATCTTCCAAACTGACAAGATTTTCATTTGTTTTGATTACAAGAACATTTCATGAGTAGCAGAACATTCAGAAACAAAAAGGTTTGAAAATGATCTTTCAAACATTTTTTTGAAAAAAAATCTCAGATTTCTTGAGGTGTCAGTTTGAAAATTTGCCTTCTTAATTTGCAGTCATTGAAAATGAAGGTGATACTTTTTATTTTGCTTTGGTTTCTTTGTTTAATCACAAATCAACTTTTGGGTCGTTCAATACCAAAACTATCCTGATAGAAGAACAGTAGTGGTAGCACTATTTTGTGCATAATTGGGGGAATAAGGGGTTTATACCTTTCCTAAAGGTATTAGTCCAAAAGTGAATGTAATACGATGACTGGAGTTTGAAGTCACTATGACGTCACAATACAGAATGTTAGTTACTATTGGGACACTCCCTGTTTTTGATGATAATATTTAGATAAATTCAAGTTACATTTGTTTTTATATCCTCTTACTTATCAAACATCCTAATAAATATACATACATACACATATATATATATATTTTTTTCTTTAAAGAAAAAACCAAAGACCGGTTATTTTAGGATTATAAATTTATTTCCATTCTGTTTTTCGTTTCTGGTGTGAACCAAAAACACGAAGAAATATATTACAGGACTTTTTCAGATCTAATGGATAAATAAAACAGAATAGACACGGGGAGGGGGAAGGGGGATGGAGAGAGTTGAAGAGTTACCTCCTCGTTTTATTGAATTTCCGTTTTTTTATTTACAAATTTTCTTGTCCTGAAGGAATTACTCCCAACTCTGAATTTAAATTTTCAGCTCTTGAATGATTTTCTTGTCCTGAAGGAATTACTCCCAACTCTGGTTTAACTGGACTGAATAATACTATATATATATATATATATATATGGTGGTAACTTTTGACAAAAGAGAGTTGGGTGACTACAAGTGGAGAAAATCTTTATTATAATAGAAATCTGTTGGTCACCATTGACATCATAATTCCCTTAGTCATTTATGTCTTATTCTCAACGATTATTTTGCCCAGTCTGCTGGGGCTGTAGAATACACTGACTGCTCCTCTGCAGAGGGGTAAGACCTCCCCACTAATGAGTGTC
This sequence comes from Sepioteuthis lessoniana, assembly GCA_963585895.1. Classification (NCBI taxonomy): domain Eukaryota; kingdom Metazoa; phylum Mollusca; class Cephalopoda; order Myopsida; family Loliginidae; genus Sepioteuthis; species Sepioteuthis lessoniana. The sequence goes on from OY757936.1 coordinate 2,789,012, forward strand.
CTAGATATGACACTAAACAATCTGATGGTGAGATTCCTGCAACGTTGAGGCTTTGGGGAATGCAGAGTACCCCTTCATTGCCCAGGTCCACTCTGGCTCGGAGTGGTAGCACCTGACAAGGCCATATCTATGGGGTAAATAGAACTAACAGCATACTTATGCTAAACTGAATTGTTTGAGTAAACTGAATAGCTTGAAATAGAAATGTTTTTGACAATTAAACCGTACTTACATCTAAACTGCGGGCTCATGCTTAACTGAATTATTTGAAATAGAACTGTTTTTCGACATTAAAATTGTATTTACACTTAACTGAATTGTTACATATAACTGCTTGAATAGTTTGAAATGGAAATGTTTTTGACAATTAAACTGTGTACTCATGATAAGCTGAATCATTTTAAATAGAACTGATAATTTACAGCAATGGATGGTCGCTCGCCACTGTATCCGCATGGAAAAACTCTGTCAACGCCGCAGTGGGAGGGGTAGGATTGCTTATAGGACCTAGAGCACTAAAAACGCTTAATAGCATAGAGAAAATACAACCTAGAATGATGGTAGCTACATTTAACGGAAATCCCAGAGCAACAATCGTCTCATGCTACAGCCCCACCAATGTTAGTGAAGAAAATGAAATAGTCACCTTCTACGATGAGTTATCCTCATTAGTGCGTAGCATCCCGAAACACAACATGTTAGTCATTGGCGGAGACATGAATGCACAAATCGGGAAAAACGGAAACAACAAAAACAGCCTCCACAACACGTCAAATAGAAATGGGCAACATCTAACAGATTTCATGATAGAAAATAGATTAGCATGCCTCAATACAAACTACCAAAAAAGAGAGGGCAAACTATGGACATACACGTACGCAAACAATACTAAAGCTCAGATAGACTACGTCCTTATAAACAAGAAATGGAAGAATAGTGCATTGAATTGCGAGGCATACTCCTCTTTTGAGGGTGTGTCCACCGATCACCGAATAGTCACGGCGAAAATACGGTTAAGCCTACGAAAAAACGACAAACGAACAGCGACCACCAAACACTATGACTGGGCCCTATTAAACAACAAAGATGTAAGAGATAAATACGTATTAGAATTAAGAAACAGATTCGAATCACTACAAGAAAAGACGGAAAAAAGTACACCAAACGACGAATACGAAAATTTCGTCAATGCACACCTCGAGGCAGCAGCAAAATACATTCCAACAAAAATTAAAACTAAATATAGAGTCCCATGGGAAACTTTAGCGGTGAGAGAAAAACGTGCACTAGTGAAAACAGCCTCCAAAAACTATCGAAAAAACCCAACAAACACAAATGCCTTAAAACTAAAAACGGCACAATATCAATTAACAGGCATATATATAAAGGAACAGACAGAATACATTCAAAATCAGATAGATAAGATTAGAGACTCGGTGGAAGATAGACAATCTAGAATTGCCTGGCAAACAATAAACGAAGTGAGCAGAAGAAAGAACACGGCCAAAGCAAAACTTAAAGCAGCAAACCAACAAGAAAGAATAAAACTGTGGAAACAGCACTTCGAAAACTTACTTGGAAACCCACCAAAAATAACGCCTGAACCAATCACCAGAATAATTAGCAAACAATTAGACATTAAACTTGGACCGTTCACACAAGAAGAACTCGACTCGGTTCTCAGAAAAATTAAAAATAGAAAAGCTGCAGGACTGGACGAAATTCCCCCGGAAGTATGGAAGACCAGACAATTCGACGACATACTGCTCCGACACTGCAACGCAGTATACAATCAAAATCCGATAGATAGATGGACGAAGGGATGCATACTCCCCTTCCCTAAAAAGGGGGACCTCGGATTAGCCAAAAACTACCGAGGCATAACACTTACATCCATAGCTGCCAAAATCTACAATGCCCTACTACGAAACAGAATAGAACCCAAAATCGACAACATACTTAGAAAAAACCAAAATGGCTTCCGAAGAAATAGATCTACGACCTCACAAATATTAACCATCCGCAGAATCCTTGAAGGTGTACGGGCAAAGAACCTACAAGCGACATTAATATTTGTCGACTTTACCAAGGCTTTCGACTCCATTCACAGAGGAAAGATGGAACAAATCCTACTAGCGTACGGCATACCTAAAGAAACCGTAGCGGCAATAACGATTCTCTATAGAAACACTAAAGTAAAAGTACGATCACCAGATGGAGACACAGAATACTTCGACATAGTAGCAGGAGTACTACAAGGAGACACGCTGGCTCCGTATCTCTTTATCATTTGTCTAGACTACGTACTTAGAACATCGATTGACAAAATCAAAGAGAATGGCTTCGAACTGACGAAGAAAAGAAGCAGAAGATACCCCGCAACAACAATTACTGACGCCGACTACGCCGATGACATAGCGATACTGGCAAATACACCTGACCAAGCCGAAACACTTCTGCATAGTTTGGAACGAACAGCAGCAAGCATAGGCCTCCATGTTAATGCACATAAAACGGAATATATGTGCTATAACCAAACGGGGGACATCTCCACTCTAGAAGGAACCCCTCTTAAACTAGTAGACAAATTCACGTACCTAGGAAGCAGCGTCGAATCAACCGAAAAGGACATCGAAACGAGGTTAACGAAAGCATGGACAGCTATCAATAGGCTATCGACTATATGGAAATCAGACCTAACCGATAAAATGAAACGCAGTTTCTTCCAGGCAGCGGTCACATCGATACTGCTATATGGATGCACTACATGGACGCTAACAAAACGGCTGGAGAAGAAACTAGATGGCAATTACACAAGAATGCTGCGTGCAATCCTCAACAAGTCCTGGCGGCAACACCCAACAAGACACCAACTGTACGGCCACCTGCCCCCTATCACGAAAACTATTCAAGTTAGGCGAACCAGACATGCAGGACATTGCTGGAGAAGCAGAGATGAACTCATAAGAGATGTACTCTTATGGATCCCCACACACGGCCGCGCAAAAGCAGGACGACCAGCACGAACGTACATTCAGCAGCTATGTGAGGATACAGGTTGTTGTCCTGAAGACCTACCTAGGGCGATGAACGATAGGGAGGAGTGGCGAAAGAGGGTCAGGGATATCCGTGCTGCCAGCACGATATGATGATGATGATGACAAAGGTTGATATGCCATAAAACTCAACAAACCAAACCAATCAATGATTATTGAATAATCATTATTTAATCTTATTTATCAATGGCATTGGCATAATGGTTAGAGTGTTCGCCAATGGCCCGGGAGATCTGGGTTCAATCCCAGGTCGAGTCATGCCAAAGACTCAAAAAATGGTACTTGATGCTATCTTGCTTAACACTCAGCATTATAAGGTACGTATCAAGGGTAAAGTGGAGCAATCCTGGGAAAGGAGTAGCGCTATCCCCAACACTTCGGTGTAGTAGCTATCGAAAAGGGAGCCTTCGGGTTGAAGATTATGGCGTTTGCTTTGAAATGTAATTCTGTACTTAAATGTCTTTAGCTACTGGCACTATTTACAGAATTACTTTTAAAAGCAAACGCCATAATCTTCAACGGCAAAGATGTCCTTACACAGTAGTAATATGCTAAAACAAAAGTTACATCACTTTTGTAATAGATCCTCCCTTGATGATGGCCCAAAGTCGGGCAGAAAGTACTAGGGATACATACAACTATGGACAATACATAAATCAATTCCCCGCCGAATACGATAAAAGTAATACGGGAATTAAAACGGATCCAGAAGAAAATATGTAGGCATAAAATGTCTATTATGTTTAATGAAATTTGCATATATATATATATATATATATATATACATTTGTGATTCATAACCATTTAAAATTTACTTCGCTGCTGCTAGTTTCCTCGTGGCTGAGGGGTAGAGTCTTGGATTGGCATTTGAGTCAACCGGGTTTCGATCCCAGCTACGGGAAGCTAGTATGTCTAGCCACACTGATGAGTTCTGATAGAACAAAACAAATCAGTCTGTGGATGACTATATATATATATATATATATATATATGCTCCCCTAGCCCCATAGGGCTGAGCTCTCTAGCGAATGAAGTAATCGTGTTGGCATTAGCGTTTATGCAAGGCTCTTCATATATGAATTGAGCTCTCAGTAGCCATTAAGTGGATGTATGTAAACAATAGTAATTGTGATTCATAACCATTTAAAATCTACCCACAAATTTGAAATAGAAAATTTTTTTAACTAGAGTAAAATAAAAAAATAAAACATCATCTTTTTATTATATACAATTTAACAAACAAACATTTACTTTCAATTGTTTAAAAATGTAATTTCTTATTACTCAGTTGTAGGAAGAACTTGTGAATACATTTCAAAAGTTCCTTATATATATCTTTAGGAAAAACAACATGAAAATATCTCATGTTATTACAGACTTTCCGTATGAGACCAGGATGAGTAAGCAATATATATATATATATATATATATATATATATATAGGTGTTAGGATAGTGTAGACATAGAATGAATCGCACTTGATCATTGACATTTTCTTTGCCATGTAATCATTGTACCGATGTAATGTTGAGTCTTCTGAATTATATTTGATTTCATTTTTCATTTTTTTACAATGAAATGAAAAAATGAGTTTTTAGCATTTTATTTCAGTTAGTAGCATTCTTTTTTGAATTGTGTGATATAATTAGAGTTGAAAATTTATTCTAAAAGTGTCTGGTATTTCTTTAAGATATATATATATATTTTTTTTTTTCATCATACAACGTGTGAAAGCACGTGCTATACCATATCCTCATCAGCCGCCATCCAGGGGTGATAACACAGTTTCGGTAGCTCAAGGCGGTACTGCCACCCCCGGCGCTACCAAGCAGCTTTTGCCACCGGACAGGGTATTAAGAGAATCATATATATATAATATATATATATATATATATATATATATATATATATATATATGCCAGATCCATTAAATGCAGAGACTACATTGGACGTTAATCTTCATTTTCTGAGTGCAGTTTGTGATTTAAAAAAACGCGTTTACTTTCGGCGGTTGATGTTATTACGCGTTTACAGTAACCGTTTCTTACGTAATCACACGGGAAAGGTGATTCCTCGTGTATTACCTTCATGCTAAAAACTTTCTCGCTTTCGACCAAATCCAACTTGATGCATATCGCGCCGTGTTCTGAAGACGATTCGAGGCAACTTTCAAACTGCGGCCAGTGATTCCTATTTTTGAAAGAAACGAAATGACCGAGTGTCCTATAAAACCACGACAACCAACCTCAATAGGAATCACATGGCATATCCAACCCTTTTCCACGCAGTCGGCACGCAGTGACTCGTAGCGGTTTTTCTTCCGCTCGTGTGCTTCCTCCCGGTTTTCCCAAGGGACAGTCAATTCTATGAGGAGGACACACTTCTTTGAATCGGACCATGCTACAATGTCCGGCCGCTTTTCCGTTTGAATAATGTGAACTGGAAATTGTAGAGATGTCTTGAGATCTGCTGAAACTTTCCAGTCACTAGCTCCGTTCAGTAGCTTCATGTTAGAATTTTTTTGTTTCCTCACAGGACATTCACCTTCCTTGAGAAACTGAATTATGGGTTCCTTGGCTGTTATGGATTGCTGATTTGCTGTCTCACATTGTGTTCTTAACAATTCAATTATCACTTCTAATACCTTGTTATGTCGCCATGTGTACATTTGAAGTGAGTGTGGACATGCAGATAAGACGTGGCGCAAGGTACCCCGATCACTTTTACACGACAAGCACAAGTCCGAATTGGTATATCCCCATAATTTTAGGTTGGTCACATTTGGTAAGAGATCATAAGTAGAGCGAAGAAGGAATGATATCGCCAGTGGTTCCATTGCAATTAAGGATTTCCACGATAATTTAATTGGTTCGATATCATTCCATTTTGTCCAAGCACATTGTTTGGCTTGAGTAACAGCACTGGCTTTTCTTTGCTCTTCCTCAAACATCCTGACTTCTTCGCTCACCATGTCTCTTTTTCCTTTTGGGTCCATTTTGAAGAATACCTTTTTGCTCGTGCTACCCAACCCAGCTCGATTGGTTTGAGTGACGCCTATGATGTCTTTGATTCGTAGGCTGCATTCCGCCTCCTGGGCGGTTTTAACGGCCGACCACTTCGTACCTGATTTTATTTCTGGATACGCCTTCCGAATGATCTCGTCGGCTGAGTCCTTCATCATCATGTGAAGGCGTATATATATAAGGAAGTAAATAATGGAGTATAATCCAACAATATAGATAAAAATTGATAACAAGGTAATCCAAGTAGAATAAATCAATAAATTTCTCCTTCTACAAGGATTACTTTGTTATCTATTTTTCTTTCTCTCTCTCTCTCTCTCTCTATATATATATATATATATAATTAACCTAAATCGCAAGTCGAAAATCTTCTACTAAAGTTTCACCTTATTGGATCATCAGGAAGCCTAAGTTCAACTTAGGCTTCCTGATGATCTGATAAGGTGAAAATTTAGTAGAAGATTTTCGACTCGTGATTTAGGTTAATTTTATAATTGGCTCCAATTGTGTTGAGCACTTTAGTAATTGTAGCATTGCAGGATTCACGGAGGGTTTTTGGTTTTCTTTTGACCACTGACTGCGTATCCCTTGATTTTTTTCAAGGGTCGGACGAGGTTGGCCTTTTCTTTCTTTTTGACCCAAAACCTTTTTCTTTTTCCCCTGGGCGGTGATTCGAGATACTTTTATCTCTTGTTCCTAGCAGGGTTTTTTTTTTTTTTTCTGGTACCGTGAATACTGGTAGATATTAGATTAGTAAATATATATATATATATATATATATATATATATATATATATATATATATATATATATATTCTACCTCACTTCATTTTTTTCTACTCAGTCAGGACTGTAAAATACATCAGTCATACCACAAAGAAGTAAGACCCCCACTATCAGAATCCTGGTGGCTGAGCAGTTTTCAACATAGCAACCAATGTTATAAAGGGAATTGCAATACTCCACTTTGGACCTGACTGGTCGAAGAGGCCTGATCCAATCAGTTGGTTCGTCATGTCAAGTGCTAGCACTTATGCGATTATCCTGACTGTAATCTTCAAATTACCCTTATGGCAGACAAGTACTCAACTCTATTTTATCTTAAAGCGGCTAGAAGGCAGTGGTTGAGGGTTAATTGTGCTGAGATAGCAATACTTGAAACAATTTAACTGGATGCAAACCAATGACTAATATTAAAGCAATTATTTGTTTTTGTCCTAATATTTAGAACCGCTTTCTGGTGATGTAACTGAACTACATCAGATGGTGAGGCTCCAGCTCTGGAGTTTGGGGAATGTGGAGTACCCCCTCATCACTATTACTCGGACAATTTGAATCCCATTTATGCATCAAATAGAATTGTTAAATCATTTACTACTACTATTACTACTACTACTACAACTTATTATTATTATTATTATTATTAGTAGTAGTAGTTCTTTGAAACCATACAGCAGTGTGGAAATTGTTTGAATTAGATAGGAATACTTGATAAATAAAATTACTAATCTTAAATAACAATACTTGAAGCCATTTAACTGTGTGCAAACAAATGATTGATATTAAATAGAATTATTAGTATTAGATAGCAATACTTTAAAACATTTCACTGTGTGCAAACAAATGAGTTCTGGCTTGTTTAAGAATAATGTTACCGGCAAATTATTCATTTTCAAATCGCACACACACATGTGCCATAAAATCAACCAACCAACCAACCAACCAACCAACTATCCATGTTTTTGTTATCTAAAAATTGTAGTATTTTGCTAGAGTCCATAATGATAACACCTCCATCAAGAGGTGTGATGATAATGGTGTTATTACTGGACAAACCTATTAATACAGGTATGGGTCTTCTCGGTAAAGCATAGTTATCTGTATTTATATTAGTGGTCACAGCAATTAGTCCTTGTACGAATTCTTTGCTGAAATCAAAACCATTGTATCTATAGTCTAAATCTCTCTCTCTCTCTCTCTCTCTATATATATATATATATATATACACACACACACATACACACACACACACACACACACATATATATATATATATAAAGCACAATGTAACAATATATTAGATATTTGTTTGTATTTGTCAATTGTTTGTGGACTGCTCTTTTTATTCTTTAATTCCTCCAAAACAAATTGACTCCGTCACAAACTACCTAACTGCCCTTTCATCTATAAATCATTTATCAGTCGCAATCAATAAAGATAATGAAGAAAGCTTCAAGGAGATTGACTGTCACATTAAGTATGTAGAAAACTTATTGCTTTTTCCACAGCTAGGTTGTTAAAAAAAATAAAGATTCAAAATAATAAATGATATGTATAATTCAAATTTAAAAGAGCCTGAAAAAAGGAATTTCTCATTGAGATAAAGTTTTTGACAATTGTTTTAAAGAAAATGAACTGAGAATAATTGAATTAAAAGAATGACACAAAATTTCAAAAATTTACCTGAGTCAACAGATTTATATAATTTTTCCCAGAGAGAATTATCTGAATAGCAAAATTCCAAATCAGTCATTGCTCGTTGAGTCTGAATTTTTTTACATGAAAAGCAGCGCACTTTGAAGAAATTCAGTCTTGATTTCATCTTTGAGTTCTCCATTATTCCATATCCCTAAATTTGACCAAATGGTATTTATATATCCAGGAAAATAATTCAGTCAAAAAAAACCCAAAGAGGTGAAAAAAAGAAAAACTGTTCACTTAAAATGTCCAAAAATGAATTATCAACTCAGAAAATTAAAAAGAATTATTGAGATGAATTTAAATGTTATTTACATAGAAAGATTTTATGTTTATTTCCTAGCATGCATAAATTTCTTTTAACATGTTGATATTTGAATAGATTATAAAAGTTTATTGGTAAAATATTTTTTTATGAACAATGTTTGATGTTATTAAATCCAGTATATTCATTTCTTGAAGCCATTGATTTTTAATACATTTTCTCTTCTTTGTAAGATTATATAGCATTAACTAAATCCGTTTTTGTGCTGTCAAATGCACTTTTTTTTGTCCACAGAAATATCTTTTGGATGAAAATATTTTTGGCTGACTAGCTGATAGTATAAAATATTTGAACACTAAGATTAATTATTACAATTCATTAATTCTTGATGTAACTATCCATGAAAATAAAGAAAAAGATGAATAATTTGTCAGAAAAAAAGAAGAAATTTTAAACTATAGAGTTCTCAAATTAAAGTACATTTTTACGTTTAGTTGAACAATATCAAAATTTCATTTTATTATTTTTATATGCAGGATTTTCAATAAAAAAAACTGTTTGTAAATATAAAAAAAATAATCGGCAGAAACTGAATAAGGTTTATGTGTACTGAATGGCACTTTAAAATAAAAAAGCAAAGAAAAGAAAAAAGCATTTACATTCTTAAGAATTTTAAAATCAAAGCTGTGGAAAAGATAAACGTCAAATCAAAAGTCAAAAGCTGTTGTAGTCTGAATACTATCGGCAAAATATCTATTTGTAGAGATTAAGGTTGGAATAAAGATAATCTTACTGGCAATTCATTCTGAACTATATTTGATTAAATTGATGGGTAAAGCTTGGGAAATATGTTAATGAAAATATATTTAAAGAAATTATAAAAATAAGAAAGACATTGATGTTTGTCTATAAGGTAATTTGAAGTATCCATTCATTGATTTTCTTCTTCAATTTGCAAGAAAAAAAAAAGAAAAAAATTCCCTTCATTTAAGCATGAAGAGAGAGATTGTACACAAACAATGAAGCACATTTCCTTCCTAAGTGCAGAATATTGGGTGATGTATTGTAACGCAGAAAAAGATTAAGAGATATTTTCTGTATCAGCTGACGTCAAAAACATTGACCAAAATCTAAAGGTAAGACTTACAAAATGAAATTGGGTTATGAGGTAAATGACAAAGGGTATTTAACCACTTGTTTTTTAAACATCTGTTCAGAAAATATTACTCATAAAAATCATATATATAAATATAAAAATCAATAATGCATGAGTCCATATATATATATATATATATATACGTGGTGCATTCAGTAAGTTTCCAGACTTTTTTGTACAGCAATTTAAAATTGTCATAGACTCTTGAAAATTCAGTATGTTATTGCTATACATCTTACGAGATGACTGACTAATTTTTATGTTCAAATGAACAGCTACAGCAGCAATTCAAATACACCCTGATTGTCACTTTTGAAGAACGATATGCAATAAAATTGGAAAAAATGCAACAGAAACGTATGGAATGCTTCAGACTGCTTTTCGACCATCTTGCATGAATCGAGCATCAGTTTTTGAGTAGGATAAGAGATTCAAGGAAGGCAGGGAGTCTGTGACGGATGATGAGAGGTGTGGGAGGAATAAGGAAGTCAGAAAACCAGGCCAAAGGGTTAGGGTTAGGGTTACTATGTTGAGGTTTTAAGAGAGTTCAGGAAGAGATTCCTAGGGAAGAGGCCAGCACTCTTTAAATCGGCTAAGAGGTATTTCCAGTAGGACAATGCACCAGTTAACAACTCCATCCTTGTTACAGACTATTTGACCAAGATGGGCATCAAGACAGTTCCTCACCCTACCTATTGTCTAAACCTTGCTCCCTGTGACTTTTGGTAATTCCCTAAGCTCAGAAGTTGTCATTATGAGACAATTGAGGAGATGAAAGACGCTGTGAAGAAGGTCATTGACATGTTTACACCAGAGGACTTCCATGGGGCCCTGAAGAAGTTGTTGGAACGGTACAAGTGCATTGCAGCTGGAGGAGATTACTTCGAAGGGGACTAGAGTTTCATGTGTGTACTATCAATAAAAGTTCCCATACGAAAAAAGTCTTGAAAGTTATTTAATGATCCTCGTATATATATATATATATATATATATATATATATATATATATATATATCTGTGTGTGTGTGTGTGTGTGTGTGTGTGTGTGTGTGTGTGTGTGCGTGTGTGTGTGATAAGGGAGCAGTCTTTCATTTAAGCATATTTGATTAAATACTAAAGACACATTTTGTTTATATGATTTTATTAAGATTCTTTCAAGTTTCCTGATCAGTGTCTTGGTTTCAGATTGGAATTGGTGGATGAATTTACCCAAATTGTCCCGAGCACTTTTGGACCTGATGATGGCCTATGCTTATTTCCGGGACAATTTTGGACCTTTCATAGGCTATCATCAGGGGTTACTTGCATGTATAAAGAGTGTTTTTTAAATGAGTTTTGAAAGTTTTTTTGTTTTTATAACATAACAAAAGTACACAAACGCGGAGTTGGATTAAACTGAGTTGCTGATGAATTTAAAGAACAGAGTGTTATCAACGGAAATAGAATATCATCAAGAAATATGGAATATTAAAAAAAAATCTAAAGGCATTTCAAAACATTGTTGTTATTAATTCTATTGATTGAAGGCTTTTTTTATATGTAGGGCTTCTAGGATTTGTAGTCATAGCTTATTTATTCTGTGTGCTATTATAGTGGTGTTTTCAATTCGAATTTTTCGAAGTTTGGATTCAGGAACAGAATGGGTTTTAAGATGTAAGGCTAGAAATTATTAAGGTGCATAGTAAGCCGTCTAGAAAGAGTTGTTGTGGAAAGACCAACATACGCATTATTTTCTTTGGCGACACAGTTTCCTAAGGGACATTTGAACATATATACAACGTTTGTTCTATAAAGAAGTTCAGTAATGAAGGAAGTGTTATTAGAAATAATTTGGTTGGAGGTTTTAAATTTGTTGTAATAAATGATAAGTCTTACTTTTTTGGTAGGGTTGGTAGGGAGAACATTTTTTGGGGATAAGTTTTTTTAATATGTATTCATCTATCTTATAATTACAATGAAATTGGTTTTTGTAATAAAGGTTTATTGATTGTTTCTGGTTTAGGATATTGTCTATGTTAGGTTGGTCAGTTTGATTAATGAAATGTTTAACTTCGGCATCAACAATGTAGTTGGGAAACCCATTATTGATAAGGGTTTCTTTTATATTTTTAAGTTCGTTAAGGAACATAGTCCGAGAGGAGGATAATTACTTAGCTCTGGAAATAAGTATTTTTATGATTGTTCTTTTATATCGGAAGGGGCATTCACTTTGGAAATTAAGGGTGCAGGGATTAATGTTACTAAGTTTTTTATATGTGGAGGTGATAGTATCGGTCAATATTGCTTGTGTCTATTAATACACCAAGGAATGGGATTTTATTATTGATATTGATTTCTTGTGTGAAATTGAGAACAGAATTATTTTAAAAAGTCTCAAGTATTGTATAAATTTCATCAGTGCTATTGGTGAGAAGGAGTATCTCGTAAGCATAGCTTAAATAAATGTTAGGTTTAGTAATGGTATAGCTGTTTTGAGGGAATTAGTTATTTTCCCGAACACCATAGATTTTATGGCAACAGAAATGAATTGCGAAACTATTCTTTATACAACGCACAACAACGAAAGTTCTTTATTTGCAGCTCTGAGGCGGTTTGTTCTTGGTGCTGCAAGACTCGTGGTATTTAAGCTTGTTGGTTTTGGAGACGCGATAGCTTTGCGGGATGTTGAGATGGCAGCGTGTCGTTGGACGTGTGAGGGAAGTATTCAAGGTCACCGTGTAGTTTTGTGTGTCTGGTAATTGGGGAGAGTAGGCGTTATCTCCATTAATGTGGACCAGAGATGAAATGAGAGCTAGGTGTGTCGAGAGCGAAGTGGCGCTCGGATCGACATAGTAAATTTTTGTGGTGCTTGTGGAAGGCATGCTGAACGTATCTAATTCATATTCAACTGGGATTCCTTGGTCTAAAATAGATTAGACGCAAAGAATTCATAAATTAGATGGTTCCCTCGTTGAGTGTCCATGTTGCTGCTGCTAAGGTTAAAGCCACAGTGAGATGTCCACACTGGGTGGCTTGTTTAGCTAAAAAGCATCGCTAAGCAGGGGCGACCAGAGGCGCGTTTGTTCTGGTCGCCGTCTCAAGCTGAAGAGAGAGGTTTTGGGCGCTCACCCGTTTTGCTAGCCGGAAATGAAGGTCCGGGCTGAATAGGATATGTCATCCTGATTGGGTGAAATTCAGTGTTGAATTAAAGATTAGCAATCTTCCCACATGCTTTGCAAAGGTTGGATGTACTTGACCCCCAGAGTTTTAAATTTGCTGGTGTGTACATACATACATACATACATACATATATATTCGTATATACGTATACGAGGTGTATACGATAAGTTTCCAGACTTTTTTCGTATGGGCCCTTTTATTGATAGTACACACATGGAACTCTAGTCTCCTTCGAGGTAATCTCCTCTGGCTGCAATGCACTTGTTGTACCATTACAACAACTTCTTCAAGGCCCCATGGAAGTCCACTTGTGTGAGTGTATCAATGACCTTCGTCACAGCTTCTTTCATCTCCTCAATTGTCTCATAATGACAGCCTCTGAGCTTATGGAATAACCAAAAGTCACAGGGAGCAAGGTCTCGACTATAGGGACGGTGAAAAACTGTCTTGATGCCCATCTTGATCAAATAGTCTGTGACAAGGATGAAGTTGTGTACTGATGCATTGTCCTGCTGGAAATGCCACTGACCCGATTTGAAGAGTGCTGGCCTCTTCCGACGGAAACTCTTCCTGAACTCCCTTAAAACCTCAACATAGTAACCTTAACCCTAACTCTTTGACCAATCAACTCTGGTGTATTGACTTCCTTACTCCTCCCACACCTCTCATTATCCATCACAGACTCCCTGCCTTCCTTGAATCTTTTATGCCACTCAAAAACTGATGCTCGATTCATACAAGATGGTCGAAAAGCAGTCTGAAGCATTCCATACGTTTCTGTTGCATTTTTTCCAAGTTTAAAACAGAATTTTATTGCATATTGTTCTTCTAAAGTGTCAGATTGCATTTTTGAAATTCACCAGCTGTGAAAATCAGGCTTTAGTAGAGTGTATTCCAATTCTTTCAGTAGCTGTTCATTTGAACCTGAAATCATAAAAATTGGTCAGTCATCTCATAAGATGTATAGCAATAACATACTGAATTTTCAAGAGTCTACGACAATTTTAAATGCCCATACGAAAAAAGTCTGGAAACTTATCGTATGCACCTTGTACATATGAATATATAGATATATGTCCATGTTTAAACATCTTTTTGATTTCTCCAATGTCTTTCTTTCTCAGCTAGATGATTGTCATTCATAAGACGGCATGAAACCTATGGTTGCAGACATGCTTCAATGCTATTGAATATCTATAAAAACTGATGTATTTTTACTTATTATTATTAAATAATTGCTCTATCACAGATATTGAGCACTCTCCAAATTATACCGCACTGGATCTGCCACAAACCCACAAAGTGAGATAGTGACAACCAACACTGTTATGACTATGATATATATATATATATATATATATATACTACCAGTCAAAAATATTTGATTACCCTCAAAATTTTTCATTTAACATCCTAAAACTGTTATTTTCAATGAAACAACTTATGCACCCGAATGTTTTTATTTATTATACTAAATATAAATCCTCCAGATTCACATTAAATACAAATTAAACCAAAAAACACAAAAAAACTTCTTAAGCATCATGAAAATGAACCCCTTTGCGATCTCTGCTTCACAGATTTTCAGCATTCTTTTCATCAAAGACTCGAGGTTGACTGAAGATAGTTCTGCCCAGCTTTCCCGCAAGAGTTGCATGAGTTAAACCACAATTGTGGGTTATTTAGTTCTGACTTTTCGGTTATTTCATCCTATACTAGTTAAATGGGATTTAAGTCCTCTGACTGTGACAGCTAAAACATCAGTTGAAGGACGTGCTGTTCCTCTTTGCTTTTTATGCACCTCTGGCCAAATTTACTTGTATGCTTAGGGGTCATTATCTTGCATGAGTACAAATCCTTAACCCACAAACTGCATTCCAGGATTGGGTAATGCTGCAGTATTCTGAGATAGCTAGTATGATTCAATTTGCCCTTCACCCGGGTCAAATACCTGACTTCACAATTGGCAAAAGCCTCCAACACCATTACAGAGCCTCCTCCATGCTTTACAGTTGGCGTGATACTAGAAATTGCGGTTCTTTCACCACCTCTTCACTGCACATAGACCCTCCTATTTGACCCAAAGATTTCAAACTTTGATTCATCAGTCCAAAGGAATTTATTCCAAAACTCTATAGTCTAATCTTTGTGTGTGTTGGCCCACTGGAGTCTTTTGACATTATTTTGCTTCCTCAACAATAATTTCTTGACAGAAATTCTTCAATATAGGCCAGCAACACAGAATCTTCTTCTCACAGTGGATCTTGACACATTTTATAACAACATTGATTCACTTGTGTAGTGATGTTCAGAGCAGTCAGCTTTCAGTTACACAAGTTGATGACTTTGATGAAATTTTGTCTGCATTGGTAAAACAGGTAGAATCTAGCATGCAGTATGGTAAGAAAGTTGGTGACCGTAGTCGAGGGTGACCTGAAGGCTCACTTTTTGATAGCTACTTCACCAAGATGTTGGGGAGGGCACAACTCCTTTCCCTGTATTGCACCACTTTACTCTTGATCCACACCTTATAATGCTGAGTGTTAAGCAAGGAGGTATCAAGTACCATTTTTAAAGTCTTTGGTATGATGCGACCTGGGATTGAACCCTGGTCTCCTGAGCCATTAGCGAACACTCCAGCCATTATGCCAATGAGCTGGTTTTGTTCATGCTCAGTGCAAAAGAAGAAAAATGCTTTCAAATCAATTTTCCAAAAGATATCTAGTTATACAAAGGTTAAAGTTAGTGAGGAAGACTTGTTTTTAGTACAATAAATAAAAAAAATTGTGGTGTTTAACATGTTAGGGTTATTCGTGTTGGTGCTGAGTTCATTAGCCAATAGATGTCTAGTAATGGAAAGCACATTCTGATTTCACAAATCAGTTGAGCAGGTTAAACATTCAATTTGATAATAAGGGCAATATATTGCTTTATTCTATTCACCAATCTTTGGGTATTGCAACTAAGTCATGAAGTCTCTAACAGAAAATTATTACTGTCAGTACTGAAGATGTTACTGAAAAAAGGGTCCTTTTTAGAACTAAATATATGTGCTCAATTCAAAGCTATTCTAAAATTCTATATTTACCATATATCTGCTTATATATGTACATGAATATATGTATATATATGAATATATTGTCACGTGGTGTCCCACTAAGAAGATAGAAATATGATTACTACTATCCCCCGTGTTGAATTAACAGCAGCAAGCCGTTAAAGTAAAGAATGTGGGTCAGAGGGGAGACCCACAGATGTTTATACTCTGTGACCTCACTCGGGTCGCCTGACACGGGAAGGAAGAAGGTAGAAGCCAAATGATTGGCTGGGACCCCAAAAACGGAAGTGGGGACTCCTTCCCATCAGCGGAAATAGATAATAAGAAGTTTAGTTGTTGGACAGGGTTCGTGGCGGACGGAACTAAAGCCAAGAACTCCGAGTAAAAGAAGACGAAAGATATCTCGGACACG
>OY757936.1:2810618-2855618 GCA_963585895.1 Sepioteuthis lessoniana
GAGAGGGTCAGGGATATCCGTGCTGCCAGCACGATATGATGATGATGATGATTTTAAATATTCCAAACTAAACATTCAATTTGTGGGAAATATTAAACCTTATTTTAAATATCTAAACTTAACCTCAAAATAGTCGGGGAACTTAAATAAACCATTAAATTCATACATCCTGCAGTCTTCCTTTAGCGACGTCATTGGGAACACATTTTATTTTCTTAATCATGTAGTCCATGCTGCTCTTTCAACCCTGTTAATTGTTAAGAAATGTAAATAAACCATAAACCTGTCTATCTAATCTCTCAAAATTGTTTCAGAGGTCAAGATAAATAAAATAAAAGGAGAACAAAACATTAATTCAACGAAAAACAACTTCTGATTCTAAAAAAAACAAAACAAAAAAAAACAAACCATTACACGAATATTTGACGAATCATTAAGCGGAAAACCAATAGATAATAGGTGTTAAAGTTCGACAAAGCAACATTTGTTAAAGGTAAGACACACAAAGATTTTGACCAAAAGAAGCTACAATTAAACCAAATTAGATGCTTGAAAATGTAACTTATTCAACTGCTGTTTAAAAGATAAATAAATGAATAACGCTCTTAAATGACATTGTTTAAAGACCTTAAATATGAAATTAATGCTTAAGAACGTGTTGACATTCTCTGCTGTAAACTCTGGCTTACTACTATTTTATCTCCACACACGGACACTCATAAGGTATTTATAAAAAAAAAAAAAACTTTGACTCACACGATGATATACTCTTATTAACACCTTCCCTGTGTTATACCGGCATAATGTGTACGCGTGGATATGAATGTCAATCATGCTTTATAAAGACAGAAGTCCATTGATGGATTGGACAATACCTTACAAGACAAAAACATTTAAATCCTTCAGAGAGCACATGAAACTATGAAACTGGCGCCCGTAGTCGAGGGCGACCAGAAGGCTCCCTTTTCAATAGGGGAGGGCGCTACTCCTTTCCCTGGATTGCTCCACTTTTCCCTTGATACTTACCTTATATTGTTGAGTATCAAGCAAGGAGGTATCAAGTACCATTTTTAAAGTCCTTGAGATGACGCGACCTGAGATTGAAACCCAGACTATTAACAAACACTCTACCCACTAGACCAATGAACCGGTACAACTATATTTTATTGTAAATAAACTGTAAGTCGATCTTCAGCAAGTGAGCCAGTATTCAATGAAGAACTGAGATGTTATAACCACTGGACACTGGCTGAGGGAGAGCGGTAGTCAGCTGACATGACCTTTAATACATTTCTGGAACAGAATCTAGGGAAAATTTTAGAGAAAGTGGTCATCAGTTCATACTGTACAGACAGAAATAAGAGGAATCACTGGATGACTATGAAGTGCCAACAAAAAATGTTAATTTACAAGCAAACATAAAAGAATGGATGCTTATACTTCTATAGTAGATTTTCTGAAAAAGTAGTTGTGTGAATTCCTGCCAAGAACGTTCAGTCAAGTAGAACAGGTTTAACTGTATACAATGGAATGCTAATTAAGTGCTACAGTAGTATTAGCATTCTCTATAAACACAATTTCTTCACTGTTGAACAGAGATCAGCAGTCTTAGAACTAACCCTGCCAAGCTCATACCTTCATCAACACAACTGAGATGAACAACCTTATACTGTAAAGAAATATGATGACTCAGTCAAAGACAATAAACAATTACAAGGACAGCAATTAACAAAGTAGATCTTGTTAAACTAAATCTAGTTTGCTTTGACAAAATTAGCTCTGTGAAACTTGCCATTGTGGTGTTGTATAGTTGTGCATGACTGTGTGTGCGAATGTTTTAGTAATGTGTTGCCATGTGCCAAATTAAAGAAAACAAGAGATAGTGGACATTCACTTTATTTACAACATTATCCTCAACCTTGTATAATAGTTCTTGTCAGGAACCCTAATAGTAAGGGGACAATTGCAAACAATTCATTGTATATTAGAACTCTTCTTTTCTGAGAATTTAAAGGTTGGACACATGTGTCCTTGTTCGTTTCTTAGATTAGATAAATTAAGCAGAAGAATTATGACAAGAGAATTTCTTTTTTGTAAATTAATACTTTCTTTTTTCGCAAATTCTGTTTTTTGTTTCACAAGGCCAAGAGAATTGAGTGATCATAGTTTAAATGGATGTATGTTATAGTAGTTTAAATTCCTTTTATTTTGTTGAGAGTGTTTTTATGGTATGTGGTATATTATCTATTTGTTGTCTTTGAAGCGTGATTAGAGATGATTGATTTATAAGTTCATCATTGTAAGAATCAGGAGTGGGAATTGATTAAATTGATTTCAGTGTTGTTTGGAGGTCTGGGAGATTTCATGAAAAAAAAAAAAAACTGCTGTATCTAGTGACAAAGCTGTTTTAATATGAACATAAAAAATCCTTTCTATTATTTTATTGTTACTGGTATCAGTTAGTAGGGGGTTCAGGGCTTTGAAATGGATGTGATGGAGACTCCATTGGTGACATGGACGTTTTAAAATCTTTTTGTCGAGATACTGTTTCATCTTGGCAAGTGCATCACACAAAGTCTTTTAATGAGAAACTGGTTTTTCAGATTTTATCCTAAGAGAGTAGAAGCTGGTGAGATACCCATTATGAAGTGGGGCAGGATTGTTTTGTAATCAAGGAGAAACTTGAAGAGTTCTTGTAATCAGCTCAGTCCTTGGATATGTGCAACTTTGATGGATTTCTTAATTGCTTGCATGATGTATACAATTTCAGAGTGGGCTTGGAGACACAGCAGTGTTTAAAAATAGTGTACAAAGCATACATGTTGAAATCCTGGTTGTTGAATGGAGGACAGTTGTCAGTCTTCAGCAAATCAGGGATACCAAATTCAACCAAGATCTTGTCAAACTATGGTATTACACTTTTCATTGAGTTGAGTTGTGAAGGTCAACGATAATATAACTGGTAATGCTTGTCTCTGTGGACAAGTGTGTATTTCCCATTTTTGGAGGTGTCTAAAATTGGTACTAACTTCTGTCCAAGAGTTTCAAGGAGTTATTTTGCAGGAGTAGATGTGGAGATTTGGCAGGTGTGGTAGTTCTTAATGCTGTGTTCAAAAAGGGACTGCATGCCTCGAAACTAAACTTTCTCAAAGAGCTTCTATCTTCATAATTCCTTGGTGTTTAGTATGTGCAAATTTGACGGTTTGGAAGAACTTTCCAAGATAATTTCAGAAAGACTCTTTCATTGTTTGCATAGGAACAGTTTAGAGCCACACAGTAATAATAACCGTAATTTCTGCAGTGAATACTTTTTTTTTTTTGGTTATCTCAGAGGAAAATTCAATTACTGTCATTGCCTTGTGCATTAATGCAGAGACATCATACTTTAGGCATTCTTTGGCTTCCTTTGTTCTTTGCTATCAGGCGATGCGTTCACTGGATGGAAGCCTTGGTAGTCAGCAGTATTATCATAATCTTGGTGGTAGATATTATGTTATATGGCTGTCTTGGACTACCAGGGCTCTAAGTATGCTGGTATTTGAGTTCAGGCTTTACTAAAGATTGCTGTTAATATTTTGTGATCTGTGAAGACAATAAATGATGTGACACTATGAACCTTTGGGCTGTTAGAACATAAGATTATATGTATGTGTATGTGTGTACATATGTCTATAATTGCAAGTTGAACATATATATATATATAGGAGCCAAGACATATCAGTAAGGGTGTGTGTGTATGGATTCATTGAGTATGTGTGGAGGTGTGTGAAGTGAAAAATTGAAAGTCTGGTCACAAGTTTGAAAAAAGTGATAAAATGCAAATCTGGTGAAAATGTTTTTTGATGAAAAATTTTTTGTTTTTTTTATGTCTACCATAAATTGGCATTTGAGGTGCTATGAAGTCTGTTGGCAATGACCAGAGTGCTGAGTTAGATTCAGATGATAGATTCATTTTGTTAGTGGTTCCAAAGATAGCAAAAGTGGCAGGCTAGAGTTTGAGTCACACACAAGAGGAGCAGATCAGAGCTGAAGAAAGGTCTTGGAGTGACACAACTACCCTAACAGTTTTTTCTTTTTCTTTCTTCTTGTGACACTGCCATCTCCTGGGCTTGTGCACTGTAGTATGCATCTGTGTTACATAGCCACAATTAACGCCGTGTGCAAAATAGACATATAATGTTCATAATGATAGAACGTATAAAGAACATAGGAATCTCGAAATTCGAAAACACGTAACGACTTCTTGTTCAGGTATGAAACCTTTTTATTAACTTTGAGTTAAAGGTTTCGACATAAGAGGGAGAGACACAATCTCGCTATGCCGTTTTATTCATCTGGCCCCTATTTCGTGCGGCACCCACGGCGCACAAATTCGTCTCGCCTCAGCGAGCCCCAAAAGTCGAACCTCCTCGTTCGGCATCTAGTTTTCAACTCTCTAACTTTCTTTCAATTCTCCACAAACCTCTGTGCGCTTCCGGCGCGTGACGTCACTCGCACTCCGTCACCCGTTTCGTCTTGGACTCTTGTGACATCTCTGAGTGACACCTTTCTCCTCCCACGCGTGCCCGTGTTAACATCTGCATCAATGTTTGCACCTAACTAACCTATGTGCTGAGCCGAAAGGTTCTCAGCCTAACTAAACCCAAAGGCATGAACCGAAATCCCTCGGTTATTATATTACATCTGTAGAGTACAACAGCATGGGGTCTTGACTTTGCAACTCAGTAGAATATTCAGTGACGCAACAAAGTAAGCAGATATGCAGAAAGTATAATGAGCTGATGCATGCCTTGCATACCAAAGATATAGATGTAAAAGTACTCATCTGGCCATGCACTTAATGTTCTATCTGTAAGCACCTTTATTTAACTTGATAAGGACGACTCAAAACAGGTTTGAACTTGTTTCCATTTGTTTGACAATATGTCCAACACCTTGTGAGTTTTATCAGTTGAAAAAGTGATGAGTTATGCAGTTAGAGATGAAATGCACACAGCAGAAATTGATCATTCTTAGAAGGCGATAGATCTCGGATGCATTTTGGGGGGTTCGGGAGGTCCAGAATAATTTTAATTTTGTTGGCATCTGAGTTGATATTTTATTCTCCAAAGATATGCCCAAGAAGTTCACATTTTTCTGCATTTAGGGTGAAGCTTCTCAGAGACCAAGAAATATTGTTCAAATATTGGCATTGTGATTTTCCTGAGATGTTCGAAAAGATGTCGTCACTGACATGGACGGCACCTTTGATGTTTGCAAACATCTGATGCACGGTCTCTTGAAAGATTTCACTTGCTAGATTGACCCTAAAGTATATACTTTTGTACCTGTATATCCCTAAATGTATCACAAAGGTTGTTATATCATGAGATCCTTCAACCAATCCAAATTAGTGATATGCTTAGTTATGATCCAGTTTGCTGAAGACCTCCATTCCTGATGAAATAGCCTTGAGTCTCTCAAATATTGGTATTTAGTTTCATTCTCTTATGATTTTGTTGGCTGAGTGCATGTCACCTTTCCTGGAGATTTCTTTTGTATGACAACGATTGAGGATACTCATGGGGTCAGTATATTTGCCTTTTTAATTATTTCCACTTCATCCTACTGGATTTGGTAAAATGGGACACATCAATATTGTTAGCCAACAAGAGAAATATCTCTGTCAATAAACAGCCTAATTTGTCAGTCTTAGAGTTATCCAAAGTCATCAAAGAATTGTGCATACTTTCTTTGGAGTGAAGATGAAAACTCTTTTGTCTAGGTGTTGATGTAATTAATCCCAACATCCCTGGCTAACATGTTTTAGTTTCCTTGATATTTCCCAGCCTTTTATGGTTTTTTCTGCACTGGTCATCATATAGGGTGTAGCCCAGGATTCAGTGTAAGCTGAGGGAAATTTTCCCAGAACTGGTATGTGCTGTTGGTTGCCATAAGCAGATATGTCTATTCTTAAGTTTTCCAGCCATAGTTTTGGTGATACTAAGTCTGCTTCTGACAGAATGATGACTCCAGACTCAGCAAGAATATTCAAATGTTGGTAGGTGATTCTAATAATGACATTGACATGGAGTTTGAGTGTGTTATTCTTGTTGCAGCCATTAAATTTCATTGTCCAGTTTAGTGCTATCATGTAGGTTGTCTTTGAAGGGATCGGTCTTTGATTGTACCTTGTTGAGAACAGCAAACTGAGGGAAAAATGGTTTAACTTAGAACAGCTAGTCCAATGATGATTTTATGCTGAACAATGGTATTGAACATTAGGGTGTGGCTATGGGCCATTGCAACTGTGACAGCAATGGTTGTTGTCGTTGATTGAGATGATTTAATGCTGGCAGAGTCTTAAAAGTTAGTCATCCATTGAACTTTGGAGGCTACAAGTTGTGACATCCTGGTGAATTGCGACAGGTCTTACAGGGTCATGTTGGTGTTGCCAAGTCCATTTTCTCATATCTTAGGTGACTTGTAAAAAAAGTAAAGTTGGCGACCAAAGTTGAGGGTGACCCTAAGGCTTCTTTTTTGATAGCTACTATAGCAAGGGGAGGGTGCTACTCCTTTCCTGGATTGCTCCACTTTACCCTTGATCCTTACCTTATAATGCTGAGTGTTAAGCAAGGTAGCATCAAGTACCATTTTTTGAGTCTTTGGTATGACTCGACCAGGGATTGAACTCAGGTCTCCTGGGCCATTGATGAACACTCTAACTATTATGCCAGTGTCTGGTGACTTGTAACTCGTGATAATTTGTGATTTGATCTCTGTAAATCATTGTTAGTAAAATTAAAAGTTTGGTCAAACTGCCTTAACTTAATGTAGAAGCCATTATATAGTCTGTCACTTATTTTAGTAAATGGAAAATAAATTTTTGATATTGGCAGTAATGTTGTATGTTAAAGTAGTTATACATTGTACTCACAATTTTATTGAAGTGGATCTTGCAGTTTTAGTTATTTGGCTGGTACAGAGTCAGTGTTTTATAGGCTGTTTTCACTGAATGCCAGGAGTAATATAGTTTTCAAGTAGTCTAACCCACTTTCTCCAAGAAACTAATGTATGTTGGTCAAAAGTTTGGTAATATTGTTGGGATCCCATCTTAGTAAAAGAACACCCATGGGTACAAATGAAGAGGGATAAAAATGGATTTTTTTAAAAACCTGATTATTGATCTCATCTTTATCACCAATGTGGTCTTATATACTTGTACATGAATGTGTATGATAATGTTTCAGTAATGGATAGACATATTAAGAAGAGTGACAAAACTAATAAAAAGAGAAAAAGTTTACAGTAATATAGAGATTGGAGAAATTAGTATAAACTACTTCACTAGAAAGAAGAATGAGAAGTGATCCAACTGAAACTTTCAAAATAATTGGTATAATTTCTAATCATGGTCGACATTTTTTCAATATTCCTCCACAAAATGGAAATTTACTATCAAGACAGATTTCAAAAACAAAGTCTACTTACAAATAGATTTTTTTGCAAATACAGTAATATATTTTTGGTACAAATTGCCAAATCAGATCAAAAACAGCCATAGTGTAAAATATTTTTAGATTAAATTGGATGATTTCAGAAAAATGGTTAGAAAAAGAATTTAAGGGGACATTTTTGGTAGCCATCAGAGGAATAACTTTAGAGAATTTGATCTGTATGTGTCAACTCCATCAACCTTTAAAAAAGTCTTTGCACTGACCATAAGTTTGATGCAAAGACTTTTTTGAGGTTGATGTCAGAAATTAATAAAAAGATGCCGTAGGAGGCATAACAAACAAATAACAATAATGATAGTAGGTATTTTCTTTATTAATGATGTTATCTTTTGAAACTTGAGTGGCATTTTGTTTGGTAGCTATAATTGATAGAAGGTATTTGATACACTTTAATTGTTATTAATTGTACACGCAGCCATCAATGAGAATATGTAGCCACACATCAAATTAGTATTATCAGAAACACGTTAGTGTTTTGTACTGGGTTTAAGGATATAACACATTAACTTCTTCTTTTATTTCTTACTGTACTGCTCATTGCCATTCACCTTGCTCCTCATTTAGTTCTTCTGTCAACATGTTGGTTCTTGTTGGCCTTTTTGTTCTTGTCATTCATTCATCATCTCTTATCTCATGTCTCTTCTGAGAACAAATCAGACACATTTTTATGTGCACATATTTTATCACTTTGTAACTTCTTACTCTCAGTGAAAATAGACCTGCTCTCATTAGCGATTTCTGACTGAAGTTATTTTTTTCTAAACTTCTAAACTTCACAGGATCACCTGACTTTCTCGTCCAATAAAAGCTTCCATTTCAAACAACCTTGGGGTCATCATACATCACTCAAACTAGATGACCCATTTGTTGTTCCTGTGACAGTTTTAAACTATTCTACATAACCTGCCATATAATAATCTGTCAATCTATTATCTAACTGCAGAACCAACAGATTAGGTAATGAGTCAAGTCCTCCGAAGCAAAAAAGATAGAAGTCTACTGGTGCATCTCAACCCAAGACATTTGAACACAGCACTAGAAGTTAAGTAATTACAATAAAAGTTGGGCACTTAGATTTTTAATTACTGCAGTTTTAAGGAATCATTTTCAACTTTTTCAACAAAACTTGTAGGTGTGGTGATTTGTAATTCTTAATTTGCCATCCTTGTGGATATTTCTCTAGGCTACATAGGTAACTAGCATGAACATGCTCTAATTGCTTTTCCGATACTAATTATCTTCTAGAGCTTTCTTTTACACAAACATCCTGTTGTTTCAAATTTCTTGCACATACCTGGATTGTCAAGTTGACAGTGATTCCTGAAAGGGGTTCTAAAATATTGTTGCATAGCAGTAGCAGAATTTGTTTAGCTTAATTCAAGTACATAATGCCTTCTGTAAAAATAGCTATAGTTTTTGACAGAGAAAATGGAACATCTGGTCCTGACAAAACTAAATAATTAACTTAAACACTTTCTTTACAAAACTGTGTAACACGAGTGTCAATATCTTAAATAGTTTTGAAGAAACAGTAGTGTCAGTTGGAATGTAATTTTCATGATGGTTCAATTGGCTGAGCCAGCAGTATAGTTTCTGCATTTATTGGCTTTTTATATGGATATTTCACAGAAAATACAAAGCCTCAACATCCGAATTTGTTCATAATATATTGGTCTACCTTGGTGCCAAAATTGGTGCTTTTATCAAAAAATGCATAATAAGTTTGAACATTCTTGTTCTTGTTTTTATATAAAAGCTGTTTTTTAAATCTTTTATAAGATAAATCAATAACAATTATATAATATAGAGATATATAACATAATTCATGTTTGACTTTTTATATGGATATTTCACACAAAATACAAAAATTGAAGAAATGGAGCAAAACAGTTATTAAACAACAATTTAATTAAAAATGAAACAAGAACAATAAACTTATTGACAGTTGAATTTAGTAATTTATTTGATCCAGAAATGTTTACTCTCTTGTCAATAAAAAGGGAAAAAAATTTCCTTATTGTTTGGATCAAACTTGTATTAATGAAAAATTGTTCCTTACACACACATACCCACAAACAAACACACAGGTTAACTTCATACTTAGAATAAAAGAGGCAGCCATTTTAAACTTCAGACAATATGCATGTTTCTCTATGTTTTTCCATATGACAAGTACAGTGACTGTACCTGTCAGTCAGTTATTTAATTTTGTCAAAATATGGTACATTAGTATTGTTATTGCTTTTTGTATATAATTATTTTTTCATTGAGTTTGAAATAAGAGTATAGGGATTTAACATCCATTGTGTTCTGAACATGGTTACTGATTTAATGTAAATAATTTTTGAATTAAGAAAACTTTTATGTTTTGTTCTTTGGATTTAACTTTCTTTGCTAAATGTTTGTAATAATCAATGTACTTAGCTTAATTGTGGGGCAGTTCATTGAAGAGATTACAGGTCTTCCTGGATTATTTTTCTTGTTTATTTTTTGATTATGTGAAAAGAAGTATTTCTGATGCTTTTATTAATCATTTTTTAAGATTGCAGTATAGTTTTTTTTTTTTTTGTATTCTTCTTCTGATGAATCATTTGGGTCATTTCCTGGCAAAATATTGTTATCAAATACGTAATTTGTTCAAGATCTTCTACTGTACCTTAAATATGCCTAGAACTTCACGTTAATCAGCTTTGCTTTGTGATCAAATCATCTTTTCTATGAGTACATTATATTTGTTTTCGTTAGGTTTTCTTGTGATAAATGTTGTTTTTTTTCATGTTTTGTTAAACTGCCATTTCAGATGTTTGGATTGTTGTATCTGTCGCTTTGGAGGAATGACTTTATGATCATAAGATATTTGGTTCATATTCTATAATTCTATAATTCTGTCATTCTGAAATTCTTTTCTTTTAAAGATCGTATTTAAAAGCATTCTCTTGTTCTTAGAGGAGACTAAAGTTTTGGCTTTTTGTATCGATAATAAATTTATTTTTGCTTTAGATGATCTGCAAATTAAATGATTTTATTGTTTGGAAATAATTGTGAAATTTTTACGATTGCTGTGAATATGTTATTTGATTTTGTATGCCTCATTTTCTTTTTGCTCTTTTTTGAAAATGGCTGTTTTGCACGGATTGTGTTGCATTTTGGTATAACAGTCTGCAAATTTTGTCTTCTTTAAGGTATTTTTTGTACTTTTTTTGTTGATAATTATTGGTGCTTCTTAAAGATAATCTAAGTCGATTAAGAATCAGAATTTGTTTTCTTGTTTTAAAATTTACCATTATTACTTTTTTCAACTTTAAATAACTGTATTTTGACATATGACCAAAATTAGATAGATCTTAATCTATTCAAATTTTCTTTTATAAAAAACATAAAAGAAAAATAGCAATAAATGCTTTGTAATAAATTAGAAAAACATAAAAAACAAACATGAATTATGTTACATATCTCTACGTTATATAATTGTTATTGATTTATCTTATAAACGATTTAAAAAACAGCTTTTATATAAAAACAAGAACAAGGATGTTCAAATTTATTATGCATTTTTTGATAAAAGCACCAATTTTGGCACCAAGGTAGACCAATATATTATGAACAAATTCAGATGTGGTGCCTTTGCCCAATTGGCCCCATGTGGCTGCCATTTTCCAAAATGGCCACCATGGAGTTACTGAGGATGGCTTATTCCTAAGTGAATGTGACATAATAAGTGAATTTATGGGGGAAAAAATGATTATTTTGAAACTCTAATGTTGTGCAACCATTATGTTATGTGTTGTTGCTAATGTAAGTCAGGATGTAAGGTTGGCAACTGTAGTCAAGGGCGAGCTGAAGGCTCCATTTTAAATACCAACTACACCGAGGTGTAAGGAAGAGTGTTACTCCTTTCCCTGGATTGCTCCACTTTACCCTTGATATGTACCTCATAATGCTGAGTGTTAAGCAACGAGGTATCAAGTACCATTTTTTAAGTCTTTGGTATGACTCATCTTGGGATTGAACCCTGGTCTCCTAGGCCATTGGCAAACACTCTACACACTAGGCCAATGAGCCGGTTTCTAATGTAAGGTTGCACTTAATAACAAAGAAAGGTGTCAATGTCTTTTTAAAATCATATCTTATCATCGAGTTATTCATAGATTAGTATAGCAACAATGACAAACATCTCACAATTGAACGTGTCTTAATTCCCTTGGATTCTGAGTGATTCTTTCATACAACTTGGTCATTTTTTATTTCCAGAACAATGATGAAGAGTTTCAAACTTGTTGAGCTTTGTGGTGCAGAAGCAGCTAAGTCTACTCCTACCCACCCAGCAACAGCGACAGATTGGTCATTATGCTTTATATGTCAAGAAATAATGCCAGAATTGCAGACTAGTTCAACCAAGAATACATGCTAAAACAAGGGGAGCTGCTACGGCATTCTTGCTGGAGATCTGAGAAGGTCCAATAAGTTTGGATTGCTCTTCAACTCTTTTCTGTTGAACTGTTTAGATGAAGGTAGTGATGTTGAAGCAGCATTGAATACTAACATTGCACAATACCACAAGATCTGCTGGCAGAGGTATATTAAAACCAAGCCTGACAAAGCTAAAAAGAGGCATTTAAAAATAGGCAATGATGAAAAAGAAGCTGTTGCCCACAAGTGAAGTTGATATCTGTCACAACCATCAAATTCTGAGATGAAACACCAAGAAAAAGAAATGCTTCTTTGGCAGAGAAACTCCTGAAAGTGAAGCTGCAACATTCTGACTGGACTCATGTGTCACATCCTGAAGAATGATTCTGGATAATTGTTTATGAAGAAGCTCACATGGATAATGAACTGTCTCCAGTCTTTAAACTCGCTGAACTAGTGCAGTTATACAAATCAAGAATGAAACACCGGGGAGTCAAGCATGACAGCAGAGTGCACATGACCCATCTTAAACGGAGACTGCTTGCTTACTTTCCTAACATGAGCACAGTACCAGGGGTGCAATATCCTGCTTGCATTGCAATGGGTTGTAAATTAGACAGAGATTTTGATGCTGTCTACCCTACACAAATTGTGAGATACCACATCATTAGAGATGCCCATATGTTCAATGAGTTTCCTGCAAAATGCCAATAGACTTCATGCCAACCATGCTGCTTGCCTTGGTCACTATGATTTTGGAAGATCCCAACATCACGCTTCAAAGCAAAGAAAACACAGAACCAGTGGCACTCAGCATTGCCTAGCTCCTCAAGATTAATGGTATTATGCACGAACAGACTGCAACAGGCAGTATGCCTTGTTTGGTCAGGCACATCACCACGCAGGAGAGGCCAATTCCAAACAGCTTAATGTGACATGCACGCATGTGCAAGAGGTTTGGCTAGGCTTCAATAACCTATCAACCTTTGTGGGTTATTTAATCAAAAAGCTATACCTGTAGAAGAACAGCAGTGATACTATTGAACACATAGCTGGGAGGGAGATATCCATGTAGAAGAACAGCAGTGATACTATTGAACCCATAGCTGGGAGGGAGATATCCATGTAGAAGAACAGCAGTGATACTACTGAACCCATAGCTGGGAGGGAGATATCCATGTAGAAGAACAGCAGTGATACTATTGAACCCATAGCTGGGAGGGAGATATCCATGTAGAAGAACAGCAGTGATACTATTCAACACATAGCTGGGAGGGAGATATCCATGTAGAAGAACAGCAGTGATACTATTGAACCCATAGCTGGGAGGGAGATATCCATGTAGAAGAACAGCAGTGATACTACTGAACCCATAGCTGGGAGGGAGATATCCATGTAGAAGAACAGCAGTGATACTATTGAACCCATAGCTGGGAGGGAGATATCCATGTAGAAGAACAGCAGTGATACTACTGAACCCATAGCTGGGAGGGAGATATCCATGTAGAAGAACAGCAGTGATACTATTGAACCCATAGCTGGGAGGGAGATATCCATATAGAAGAACAGCAATGATACTACTGAACCCATAGCTGGGAGGGAGATATCCATGTAGAAGAACAGCAGTGATACTACTGAACCCATAGCTGGGAGGGAGATATCCATGTAGAAGAACAGCAGTGATACTATTGAACCCATAGCTGGGAGGGAGATATCCATGTAGAAGAACAGCAGTGATACTACTGAACCCATAGCTGGGAGGGAGATATCCATGTAGAAGGACAGCAGTGATACTATTGAACCCATAGCTGGGAGGGAGATATCCATGTAGAAGAACAGCAGTGATACTATTGAACCCATAGCTGGGAGGGAGATATCCATGTAGAAGAACAGCAGTGATACTATTGAACACATAGCTGGGAGGGAGATATCCATGTAGAAGAACAGCAGTGATACTATTGAACCCATAGCTGGGAGGGAGATATCCATGTAGAAGAACAGCAGTGATACTACTGAACCCATAGCTGGGAGGGAGATATCCATGTAGAAGAACAGCAGTGATACTATTGAACACATAGCTGGGAGGGAGATATCCATGTAGAAGAACAGCAGTGATACTATTGAACACATAGCTGGGAGGGAGATATCCATGTAGAAGAACAGCAGTGATACTATTGAACCCATAGCTGGGAGGGAGATATCCATGTAGAAGAACAGCAGTGATACTATTGAACACATAGCTGGGAGGGAGATATCCATGTAGAAGAACAGCAGTGATACGACTGAACCCATAGCTGGGAGGGAGATATCCATGTAGAAGAACAGCAGTGATACTATTGAACACATAACTGGGAGGGAGATATCCATGTAGAAGAACAGCAGTGATACTACTGAACCCATAGCTGGGAGGGAGATATCCATGTAGAAGGACAGCAGTGATACTATTGAACCCATAGCTGGGAGGGAGATATCCATGTAGAAGAACAGCAGTGATACTATTGAACACATAGCTGGGAGGGAGATATCCATGTAGAAGAACAGCAGTGATACTATTGAACCCATAGCTGGGAGGGAGATATCCATGTAGAAGAACAGCAGTGATACTATTGAACCCATAGCTGGGAGGGAGATATCCATGTAGAAGAACAGCAGTGATACTATTGAACCCATAGCTGGGAGGGAGATATCCATGTAGAAGAACAGCAGTGATACTATTGAACCCATAGCTGGGAGGGAGATATCCATGTAGAAGAACAGCAGTGATACTATTGAACCCATAGCTGGGAGGGAGATAAAGCGGTTCATATCTTTACGAAAAGTGTATTAAGCTAAAAGTAAACATGATGTCTGACTGGAGTTTTAGCTTACTCAATTTGCGGCTTCCACCCAGCACTTTAACCCTTATGCGATGGGAATTCCTCTATGCACAAAAAGAATCTCATCAACAAACTGACACACATAAGGGGTTTCTATGTCCTATGATTGGTTATTTCCCTTTTCACACAGCTTATGAACAGCAAGTAGTTTGCCCTCCTAAGTTCCCCCTCAGTAAAACTGTATTTCCGTAGAACTTTTATTTCCCTTATTCAGCACTTTGCATTCTTGGGGGCTGAAATTGATCAAAGCATCATCAAATTTGAAGGGCCAAATGAAAGGAACTTCAAACAGTTAACCATTTTACCCACTACTATTCAGATGTCCCGTACATCGTTGGCAACATCAAGAATACCCCCCCATGCAGGCTATCAGTCTGACATCCAGCAACAACAACAGTGGCTTCAATATACTGTATGGCTACGACATACCTAAGTCACACTATGAGAAACTTTTCCAGTGGACATTACTTCATGGATAGCATACCACATAAGCCTGTGGGCCATGCCAGCCAATCAATCCTTCTATCTTACCGTACTGCTGCCACTCTTCTTAGAGAGTGCTCTCAGGGGCGCAATGATTAGGCACTCCATGGATGTGGTCAGGATTTCAGTGAAACATTTCAGCCCTGGCCAGACACCAGTGGTCACATTCGACCAGCTGCTGTTTACTTTGGCAAAGGAAATCTAGTGGAAGGGGCCACAGGAATATGGTGAAGAGAAGTTTGTCATCTTCTTTGTAGGTTTTCATGACTAGATGGCAGCACTGAAGACACATGGTGACTGGCTGCAAAAAAGTGGATGGGTGCAAGCACAGGTTCAAGTAGAG
Source organism: Sepioteuthis lessoniana (assembly GCA_963585895.1). Lineage (NCBI taxonomy): Eukaryota > Metazoa > Mollusca > Cephalopoda > Myopsida > Loliginidae > Sepioteuthis > Sepioteuthis lessoniana. The sequence goes on from OY757936.1 coordinate 2,826,227, forward strand.
ATCATCAATAACGGCACTGTGGACTCTTTCCATATCTGTCAAATCAGGAGGGCTGATTAAGTGACAATGACAAACCTACACACACTGCATTGACCAGCAGGGTAATGCATACAACTAGCGGCTGAATTTCAATAATTTGTGCCACTAAAAAGTGAAAATCAGACTCAGTTTGACAACCGGGCAACTGTCTTACAACTGGCAGTAACAGTCCTTGTGTATGTGCGTTCTCTGCACCAAGCATCATTTATGATATATGTAGATACCCTGAGAGAATCACCAGTCATTCTATGTCCTCCTACGGGCACTGAATTTCTGTGCATCTGTGAGGTAAGGTGGAAAATGCCAACAGAGGAGCAATGACATTCGCAACACTCTGTGGACAGTGGCAGTACAAGAAATTGCCAGACTCATTGAACATCTCCACAATGAAACTGACTGAGGAAGCTGACCACAAGGCACCATGACCAGTTAGAAAGTGTGCAGGTAGCTTTTCTAAAACACCAACAGTCGATATTCAATGATGATTTCTGGTATTCATCTGAAGAGTCAAGATCTGCTGCCACTCAATAGATTGAGCTACCTGGAGCTGTAGGCCTCTACCATCATGCACACAAAGTGGGTCAGCTTTAGTTTGACAATTTTGTCAGAGAATGTCTGGTGGAGAAAACAAAGCCATAGTAGATGTCATTCACAGAAAATAGTTAAAAATCTTCAGTCAGTCTGCTTTAAACCTCCAGGAACAGGCAAGTAGCTGATGAAATCCCTCAAGAATGACATAGACCTGTTCTCTTGTCCATATATCAGATACCAAAACTGAGATGGGAATATAGAAGAAATCTTCCAACTTGAAAACCAAGCCTGCTCCCTGCACTATCAGATAGTGGTGGCATCCGGCTAAGTGATGAGAAGGGTCTTCTTGGTTGTCTAGAAGACCTCAGTCAACCTAATTCTGAGGTTCCTCTAACCAGCTGCATTGTGTTGTATAGGGCGGTCATCATTCAGATGCTGAAGCTAGTTACAGCAAAAAGTTTCAATGAGTATGCATTTGTGCCTTACTTACTCATAAAACTACATCAAGCCATATGACTAGACTTGGTGTGAGACTGCTATAATACAGACTAGTAGTTGTGTACAGTAAAAGCCAAGCATGGAAAAAGGGTGAAAAGAAAAGTGGTGAATGGTGCAACAATTCCAAAGAACTGCGTTAGTTTTTTCAGACTCAACAAAAAAGACAAAGCTATTCAGCCTTTTCTCTGGCATCCTCCGTGACTCATTCCAGTGTGTAGACAATCAGCTGGTCATCATTGAGGGAGATAATTTCTTGAACAAGCTACTGCTCCAAGATTCTGCAGCTCTGGTTCCTTTCAACCATGATGAAGTTGACAGCCACATGATATTGCGTTGTGCCCATGCTGTTCCTAATGGCCACAAGAAGATCCTCATTTACACAGTTGACATTGATGTTGTTGCTCTGGCTGGCATCCTGGAGGAGGAAGCTGAACTGTGGGTGTCCTTCAGCCCAGCAAGGCTTTCCAGTTCTTGGCAGCAAATGAGATGACATGGGCTTTGGGTTCTGAGAAAATACTAGCATTCTTTGATGAGTAGCAACATAGTCTTCTCCTTTGCCAGACAGTATGAGCATTGTGGACAAATCCTATCATATTTACAAATAATCAAGACATTCGTCATCCTGCTTTATGATAGAACAAGCACTGCAACTAATATTGACAAGGCATACTACAAATTGTTTGCAAAGAAGAGCAATGTCCAGCTGATCCTGCCAACAAGTGCAGCCCTGAAGTAGCATGTCTGATGAACAATATACCAAGGTGGGCATGTCTGGGGTCAGGTCCTGGTTCCTGCACCAACATTGCCATTACCAACCAATAGCGTATGCTTCAAGACAAGCGACATATGCAAACCTTCCTGGACAACACTCACTGGGGCATCCAAGGTCTGCTAGGAGTTTGTCTCCTGTAAATACTAGAACGGCTGCTTAAAGAACAAGTGCAAGAAGTTCAATCTAGAATGCACACTTCTGAGCACTTGCAATGCAGAGTGCTCTCAGAACTGAACTTATTCAAGATAAAGATTCTGAACTGTTCCAGACAATACACAGTGAATTTATCTGCATAATGCATTTAGCAGATTAGTTAACATGATGATTAAATTAAGTAGTGTCCCTGGACCATGAAAATATAACATTTGAATTGCCGAGGATTCATCTGATGAGAGAAAACCACCTTAATTATCACTCTGATTCTGTTATTGTTTTTGTTTTTGCAATGTAATTAGTCTAATTGTGTCAATAATTTTGTTAATTGGCATCTTAATTAGCATGGGAAGTGTCCATGAATAGCCATTGACAGATAGAGGAAGAAGGTCAAATAAATGAATCTAGGCTATTCCTTATGTCAGTATTTGATGCTTGATCATGGGTTTCTCTGTCACCATTTCATCTGCAGTTACCCTAAATACATGAATTAATATCAGCAGCATCTCTCCAAAATGTGATAAAGAACTATTTAGCATGTTTTGATTCAAAACTTTCAATAAACAATCTACGAAAACCTTCAATTGCAAACTTTTTAGAAAATGGCCACAATAGCCATCAGCAAACAATTGGGATGTGGCTTCACATCCAGATTTGTTCCCAGTATATTGGTCTACCTCTAAGCTAAAATTGGTGCTTTTATAAAAAAATGCACTAAAGATTGGCTCACCCACAGTAATATAAACACTAAACGACAGTACTTATTTCACATCAATAGATTATTTATCATTGAAGAGTCGTAAAAATTGTAGATTACTATAAAAATAGCAAATGAAACGTTCCATGGCAGATACCAAGAAGATTCAAGAGACAATAGAAGACAGCAGACATAGCAGTTGACATGATGAGTCTTACCAAAATCTTTTGACATATTAATGTAGTTGATAGGTCAACTACAGTTTGCTTGCACACACATAAGAACACTGGCAAACACACATTCACTTGTACTCCAGTTGTGCTATTACATTCACTTTTGGGCAAATACCCTTGGGAAAGGTATGAACCCCCTTATCCTCCCAGCTATGGGTTAAATAGTACAACTACTGCTCTTCTAGAAGGATGGCTTTGGCATTTAATAACCTAAATGGTTGATATGCCATTAAACAAAGAAACCAAACGAAACCAAAAGACTTTCACTTGTGGACAGAATGAATAAATCAAGACTCTCACTAAGTAAATGACTTTATATCACAAGCAAAACACGTCACAAACTCACATAAAATATTTTTCTTCTGCAAATACTTTTCTTTTGCATGGACATTCTTGCTCACCTATGTTTACGCATAAAAAAACTTTTCTTTTCAGCTTAAATATCTTATCTATTTCTTATAGGATAATAAATTTCCATTTGATTATTGTTATGGAAAATTTAATTTCAATTATTATATGTGTTGTTTACCCACTCTCTTTTTTCTCCCTTTCTTTTCTCATTTGGTCAGCAGACAAATGACTGAATTTTGCCACCTCTTTTTGAACAATTAGACTGAATGAATCTTACTACTATATTCCTAAATCCACGACATCTTTTTATCCACAAGTAGCATAAATTTATCTTTATTTGAAGTTACATTTAAAACAAACCTAAACTGATCAGACAATATGGATTAGAAAAGCACATTTAGTAAACCAAACTGTATATTATTGTCAAGAAGAAAATGACCTAACATGTCAGCCACTTACTTATATAGCTTATGATCATGTCGTTGACCAATTATTATCTGTTTAGAGGCAACGAAGGAACCAGAACAAAAGGTTTTGAAGTCTTAAAATTTTAGCATGGTAAGTATTTTCTTGGGAATTCATTTTTTTTAATTTATTGTGGACTTTTTGTCCTCATCTTGGTAGTTTTTGTTTTGTTTCTTCTTTCACTACGTTTCAGCCAAATTTCGCCTCTGGCCTTCTTCAGGTGATTTACCGTGACCTCGGATAGGAATGCTGAGTCTTGTAACCGTATCCCAAGTAATTACTGCCTTCCATAGTTGTTGTCTATCGAACCACGTTTTTGACCAAGTAAACCTCTGGCCGGCTGGGGTAGGATTTGAAACCGCTATCTTCGGATAATGCTCACCTGGAACTGTAGAGACTCAACGCATCTATCCGCCTCAGCATTCCTATCCGAGGTTGTGGTTAATCACCTGAAGAAGGCCAGAGGCGAAATTTGGCTGAAACGTAGTGAAAGAAGAAACAACACAAAAACTACCAAGATGAGGACAAAAAGTCCACAATAAATAAAAAAAATTTAATTCTCAGATTAAGAAGCCTCATCTCAAAATGATTCCAATTAAAGACAAGTACAAATATTTTCTTAATGAAAACCTTCTTTCTAATCAGAATCATCACTTTGATTAGCATTATTATACTTTTTTCTAGGTTTTTACTTAGGATCATCTTGGTTGTAACTCATTAAAAAAAGAGTATAATCTTTATTTTTCCAAAGTAAGTTGTTGGTAAATAAATTTATCTTATTTTTGAGAAAAATTGAGGAACTTTTTAGGTAGGTGGTTTAATCAAAACAAAATAGCTACCATGCCAATTAATAAAAAGGTGAAGCATGATAAAAACTCTATCACAGTGAACTTACAGTTAAATCATGTTGAAAGTAACAGTTTTATCCAGATTACAAAATTTAAAGCAGCAATGAGCCTGGTCACTACTCAGATGGGTGACAGCAGGTACTATAAGCAACCCAAGATTAGGGAGCCAGATTAAGTTGAGCTTAGTAAATGAGAATAACGGTATCACAGTTGAAAATAATTTTTAAAAGTTATTAAAAAAAATGCAGGTGTTCAAAAAGTATCAAGACTGAGCTGTATTTACTAAGACAGAAATAAACAATGAATGCAGTCAGAGGTTCAATTCTAGCCTGACATGACAATTGCTGACTTACGTGTTGCCTTCAATAAGTTTCCAGACTTTTTTTGTACAGGCATTCAAAATTGCTGTAGACTCTTGAAAATTCACTAATTTATTGCTATACATCTTATGAGATGACTGACCAATTTTTATGATTTCAGGTTCAAATGAACAGCTACAGCAGGAATTGGAATGCACCCTACTAAAGCCTGATTGCCACAGCTGGTGAATTTCAAAAATACAATCTGGATGTGAGGACACTTTAGAAGAATGATATGCAATAAAATTCTGTTTTAAATTTGGGAAAAATTCTACAGAAACGTATGGAATGCTTCAGACCACTTTTGGAGCATGTTGCATGAATCGAGCATCAATTTTTGAGTGGCATAAGAGATTCAAGGAAGGCAGGGAGTCTGTGAGGGAGGATGAGAGATGTGGGAGGAGTAAGGAAGTCAGTAAACCAAAGATGATTGGCCAAAGGATTAGGGTTAGGGTTGGGGTTACTATGTTGAGGTTTTAAGAGAGTTCAGGAAGAGATTCTATCGGAAGAGGCCAACACTCTTCAAACTGAGTCAGTGGCATTTCCAGCAGGACAATGCACCAGTCAACAACTCCATCATTGAAGTAACATTTGACCAAGATGAGCATCAAGACAGTTCCTCACCATCCCTATAGTCCAGACCTTGCTCCCTGTGACTTTTGCTAATTCCCTAAGCTCAGAGGCTGTTGTTATGAGACAATTGAGGGGCTGAAAGAGGCTGTGACAAAGGTCATTGATTTGAAATCATTCTAAAAAGAAACCTATTTCTTTGTCTATGCAATTCTTTAGACATGTTGGTTTTGCTTAAGGATACTACATTTAAGCAATAAATCTGTCTCTTGACACATAAATTTTGTTTGCTTATATAGTAGATGTATGTGCTAGATGAGATCCAAAAGGGGTGATATATACATAAATCTACAGGATACCAGAATGTAGCTTTGCTTGCTTAGATAAGGCAGTTAGGTAGGGGGGGTGCATATATTTGCAAACTTGATTTCTAAATTTGTTCAAAGGAAACTTAAGAACAATAACTCTTAAAATAAGTGGAACTCTGTACATTTTTAAATACTGTTTAAAATTATTTAATTACTTAACTAATTCTAATATTGTTGAGAGATACTTTACAAAATAAAAACAGATCTTTTTTTCTTGTGAAATATATTACAACTTTATGTAGTTCAGGATCACAAAAGTGATTAAATATATATATATATATTATCATCATCATCATGTCATGCCACCAGCACGGATCTCTCTGACCCTCTCTTTCCACTTCTCCCTATCGTTCATCGCCTCTGGCAGGTCTTTTGGGTTACATCCTGTATCCTCTCATAGCTACTGCATGTATGTTCAAGCTGGTTGGCCTGCTTTTGCTCGGCCATATGTGGGGGTCCATATATATATATATATATATATATATACACACAGTAAAAGTGATTATATATATATATATATATATATATATATATATATTAAAAGTGATTATATATATATATATATATATATATATATATATATATATATATATATAATCATATATATATATATATATATATATATTTTTACAAACCAGACATGCAGGACACTGCTGGAGAAGCAGGGACGAGCTCATAAGTGATGTACTCCTATGGACCTCCAAATATGGCCGGGCAAAATCAGGACGACCAGCTCGAACATACATACAGCAGCTATGTGAGGATACGGGATGTAGCCCTGAAGACCAGCTAGAGGTGATGAACGTTAGGGAGAAGTGGCGAGAGAGGGTCAGGGATATCTGTGCTAGTGGCACGACATGATGATGATGATATATATATATATATATATATATATATATATATATATATATATATAACCATATCCTGGTTAGGGATGATGAGAATCTATTTAAACTTGTTAGGCATAACAAATCCAATACATATGAGTCAATTTGGTATATAAATATTTTATGATTCAAAATTTTGAAAGCTTTAAACATTTTTCAGAAAATTTCATTTGTTCGTTAGACATGATATTTATGTAAAAATATATTCATAATTGCAATCATTGGATTCATTTTAATAAAGAATTGAAAAATGAAGTTTTTTTCAACTTTAATCATTATCTACTGATGACACATAATAAACCTAAATTTATATTTAAAAAATCTGGGCTAAATAACTCATTTTGAATTTCTTTAGCAACAGGATATTGCACTTTTTTCTGAATGAGTTATACTGTTTTGCAACTGATATTCTAAGTTAAACCAAAAAAATTTCTAAGGATAATATCCATGATTTATGTAACCTCACGGTTTGAATTTCTGTGTAGAAGTTTTTTTGCAATTGCATTCACAGTGGATATTTAACAATAGTGAAATAACTCACGAGAATAAAGATCACTAACAATAGTTTAGTAAGTTTCTCAGCATTTCATCTTATAAGCTAAGACTTGTCAAGTATACTACCAGAAAGGCACTCAGTGAGAATAGAACTCATTAATCTGGATGATTGTTTTACTTCTGGAAACTAAGAGCATCAACTTAAATTTTTTTGGCATTAATGTGTGAATATGTCAAATATTTGAAAAATATAGGACTTTTACAAAAGCAACAAAATAATACTGGAATATAAAATAGAATGTCACACACACACACACACACACACACACACACACATGTTTCTGAATGTCTGTGTGTCACATTGTATATTAATTAGGTTGACTTATAAATGAATTCCATTTTAGTAACGTATAATTTATTCCTGAATTATTCAACAATGAATAAATTTCAATCAGTAGTATATTTTTTATTATTTTGAATCATCCCAGATCACTTGTTGATTTCTCTCAAGTGAAATTCAAATGGTTTCAGGCTTAAGAGCTTTTCCATGAATGTTTTCACCTGATCTATTTTTGTCATTCAAAACATTTTGTAGAGAATGAAAGAGATGGAAATTACTTGGTGCAAGGTTTGGTGAATATGGTAGATGGAGTAGAACAGACCAGCTTAAATCCAATATTTTTTCCTGTGTGATTCTTGCTGAATCTGTCCTGACATTATTATAGAGAAACACAATGTTTCTCCTATTGACAAGTGTGGGAAGTTTCCTTTGATGATTTTCATACACACATTGCAGCAGTTGAGTGTTTGACTGTCGTTTAAGAACTCAAAATGAATAATATCATTGTGATCCCACCATACATACAGAATAACTTTTCTTCCATGATGTTCTGCTTTCAGGGTTGACGGCAGAGATTCTTCTTTGTCAATCCACTGCCTTTTATGTTGAATATTGTCATAAAAGGCCCATTTTTTTGTCAACTATAATGATATTCTTGAGAAATGAATTATTTCTCTGCATTGAAAGAAGACTTGTTACTTATGGATATGCAATCTTATTCTTCTTACTAAGAGTATGAGGAATTGCCTAGTGTTGTATATTGACCTTCGACCTCGCCAAACATGCCATTCCAAAGACAGCGGAAGTGACACATTATTATTTCTGCTTGATGACGATCAAACATGCCATTCCAAAGATATTGAGTGGGCGATTGAACTATTATATAACTTGGTGAAGACAGGAAGTCAGTTAGTTTGGAGACCAGTTTGGAGATCAGACCTGTTGGTGACAAGATGCAGTAAAGGAAGCCAGTGTCCAGTAGAGAGCTGGGCCCCCGGGCCTCTGGTTGAGAAACCCTGGAGAACAAGAAAGACACAACGCTGATGGCCATAAGAGTGGGGGGTGAATATATTGCAGTTCTGTTCAGTCTCCAACTCCCTCTCACATACGCAACCTTACAAATAAAGTGAGAGGTATATTTTTTTAAAAAAGTCTTCGCTTGTCATTATTATTGCGTCAAAATGTATTCTGCATGTATATGTGTATATATGCATATTTATTAGGTGGCTATACAACACAAGCTCATTCCTTTTTCCTATCTTTTTAAGTTGCAACAGATTGTGGATTGGGATGAATTGAGTTCAAATGCTAATTCTTGTGTACTTTTGGACAATTTTCATTCAACCAATTCTCTTAGAGCATCTTTGTTAAGGTCTGAAGAACATCCTTGTCTCAGTTCATCTCTCAATCACGGATCACCAGAACAAAACTTTGACAACCCATTTTGGACTTGGCAGTCAGTAATGATACGTTGTTCATAAAAACTACCAATTTTCAGCTGTTTCTGAAGCATTTTTGTTATTCTTAAATTTTCATGTTAAATAAGAACTTTCAGTCATTGCATTTTAAGAGTATGAGGTCACAGATAATCAGTCTATGATGCATACACTTTCATTACTGAAATAAGAAATATTAATGAAGCCACTCCAGTAATTTCCTGTTGCATTTAAAATATTTGAAAATGGAAATGCATAGTTTCAAGAAGAAAAGTTTCATTGAATCCGAGGTGAAAGAATATATGGAGGTTCTCAGTTGCCCAAGTTGGTTTAGCTAAAAGGGATGGAGAAGCATAACATCTTGACCATGACAGGACACTGGAAGGTTCAGGAAAAATTATTAGTAGCTCCAATGCTGATTTTTCTGTCTCCCTTAAACTTCACTTTATGAAACCTAATCTGTAAGGAAGCAGGAAACTCAAGTCTTGCAACTCTCTTAACAAGTGCAAAGTATCTGCCAATTAGCTTTATTTTTAGTTATTAATTCAAATTAATAGAGGGGGTGTCCTCGTGGTGCAATGGTTAAAGCGATGGACTGCAGAATCATAATATGCGAGTTCGTACTCCAGTCGCGCTATTACGTTCACTTTCGGACAAATACCCTTGGGAAAGGTATGAACCCCCTTCTCCTCCCAGATATGGGTTAAATAGTACCACTACTGTTCTTCTAGGAGAATGGCTTTGGCATTAAATAACCTACAAAGGTTGATATGCCATAAAACAAAGAAACCAAACCAAATCAAATTAATAGACATGAAATAATCATTGCATTTATTTTATCAATTCAGTCCCCCAAACCGTATTTCGTTCCTTGTTTCATATTTGAAATGCTAAATAGTTAACAATAATTCATGCTCATTAGAGATCTTACCTTCTTGTTTTGTCTGTTCATACTCTACATCAGGTTCAGACATATTCTCCTCAGTCTCATCAATACTGGTAGTCCAAAGACAAGTAGGAGTAGTCCGTTGTGAAGGTGTTTGGTTGGCATCAGAACTGGCTGATGACTCATTTCGGTTTGTCCCACGTACATTACGTTCCAACCACTGACGTGCTCCTCGGGGCAACATAGGAGAATGTTGACTTCTCAATAACTCTGCCCCTCCTCCATCGACATGTGATGAGGGCATACTGAATTTGAACTGGATTATTCCTTCCCCTGAGAAAAAAAAAAAGTTCAAAATTTAGATATTCCAAATTAAAAAGAATCGTTATATGTTCTTAAATAGGCAAAGTGCTGCCTGGAAGTTCTTAGAATTTCATCATGAAAAAAACAAAAAACAAAACAAAACAAAAAAACCCTTTTGCTTCTTCCTTCAGTCAGTTTTGTTCCATAAAGTATAGCTTTCTTTGAACTTGACTCTAGGAAATTTTTTAATAGCTTTGTATATACTTTTCCTGCTTGTAATAAGCATCAACAGTTCTTTCTCTCTTTTGCTTTTAGTTTTGATGTTTTCACAACTGACAACTCAAACCCTTTTTTAAGTTATCATCTTGTATATATATATATAGGAATATAAATCTTAGTGTTAATTTCAGTTCATAAGTTCAGAACAGTAGTTTGTTAAAACAGATGAATAAACATTAATGGTTTGTGCCATGACTCAAGAAAAAGGAGAGTTCTTCAATGATACGGCCCCTGGTAGATTTATTTTGCTGCAGGAATTAAAAAAAAAATTAATTCTTTCTTAAGATAACTAGAATATTTAACAATGTGGTATTAAAAATTCCTTGTGCTGTTAAACAGAACTTAGGAAATAATTAAAAAAAAGAATCAAATTTTCACAGTGTCGCTAATAATTTTGTACTCATTTGTATATACAGTTATTCTCTATGGACATATGCAGTCGTACATACATTCAGGAAATGTTGTCCTTAAATGCATTCTTAATGAAATCTGCATTTGTTAGTTGAACTACAATTGCCATAATTAAATAATTTGTGGAAGACTTAACAATGATGGATGGATATCTGAAGATTTACAATGTAGTTATTTGATAAAGTATTTTATGTGGTTTAATACTGTAATCACTCGATGATTTGAAAATAAACTTTGTCTTTTTATTAAACTTTTTGGGAATCAAATTTCAAACAAAGTTGAAAAGAGAAATAAGGTTTTTAGGAGTGACTAGTGGAAATTAGATGCCAGTTTGTGGATGATTTAATGTAGATAGTTGATATTACAGAGGGAATTAAGAAGTCATTAGACAGGAAGCCATATAAGACCGTCAAATTACTTCAGCTGGGATTTCTAATATTTACAACTCTAAGGACTAATAGCAGATCAAGTAGTGATCCTATTTACCCAACCCCTCTGCTTGGGCAGGATATGACACAAGGTCAATTTTTAAAGCAGAGTTTAGCAGGTTTGAATTCAGAGTTTCCTTCTCCTAGACTAGTTGCCTCACCAAGGCTGAAGAACCTAGTCTGCCCTACTATTTACCTATAGCTGGAGGGAGAATAATTGGATTCATACCTTTCCCAAGGGTATTAGTGCTATGTGAAATGCAATCAGTCTTGTCCAGGAATTGAACTCGTATCGCCGTGTCCAATTCCTGCGACGATAACCATTACACCACGGGCACCTCTTAAATCAAGTAGTGATACTGTTTGCTATAAAGATTTATCTCGAGCCAAAGTTTTAGGCCTGTATTGGAAAGTATAAGCTAAGCTCAATCAGACCCTAAATTTAGTTTTCCACATGCATCTTTTTATATAGATGTAATCTAGTGAAACCTGGTATCACGGTGCATATTCTCTCCTGATGACCCCAAAACAAGCATGGAGTTAAACTGCTTGATGGAAATGAGAATGGCAAAAGGAGCATTTTTTATCTGCTCACTTTTTGGTGAGTTTCTGTTAATTGGTAAGTAACTTCCTTCTAGTCTAGTGAAACCTGGTAAAAATATATTTGTGCTGGTAGATGAGGTTGTCATATTTCTTTTTTTTACAGAAATATACTAAGTTTGAGAAAAGAGGTTATTGAAGTTCTTTTTCATGTGTGTATCTGTTTATTTGATAAATATTTATAATAAATTAATATAGAATAAATATATTTATATGTGGTATAATTCATGTGTCATTCTGAGTTAGCTGCAGCTCTTTCTGGATCTGAAAGTCACTCGTTTGATCTCAATTTTCCTCTCTATATCTGTAAATAGACTCCTAGAAAGTGATTCTAAAATTTGCAAGGAACAGATTTGTTTGGTTGAGAAAGGTGTAAAATTTGAGCTTTTTTATTTTCTGTTCATTTTGCTTATTTAAGTTGACTTGTCAGAATCTTTTTATTTCAACTTTAAGATTTGGAAGTAGATATTTTCAGTTCTCCACAAACTGTTTGAAATAGCTATTAAAGAGATAAGAGTTACTTTTGAAAATAAACAAGATAAAATCTTGTCAATTTTCGCATCCGTTAAATCACCTGATACACTCATAAACAGGATGTGACGCAAAGTCAGTTTTTTAAACGGAGTTTAATATGTTTGAATTTAGAATTTTCCTTCTCCTAGGCTGGTTGCTACACCAAGGTTAAAGAGGCCAGTCTACCCAACTATTTACCTATAGTTGAAGTGAGAATTATTGGATGCATACCTTTCCAAAGGATATTAGTGCTATGAGAATTGCAAACAGTCTAGTCCAGGAGTTGAACAAGGGTCATCATGTCCATTTCCTATGATGATCATTGTTGCACCATAAACGTCTCCACTATAATTTTTTCCCCTTTTTGTAGTTGCCTTGTCAGCCAATCAGCATCTTCCACTGACTAAACTTTCCTTATCCTAATTAACATATGGAGTATATTTTTCAATAAAACCCATTCTGCCCATTTTACATACATTTTTTTAAACTATATTATTGACTACCCTGAGTCAACAACTCCCAGAAAATTAATATAACAGCAAGTAGTTTTTAACTTGGAAAAAGCAGGAATTTATCTGTTCTTCTAGCTTGGGGTAAAATAGAAAGGCAGATTGGGATCTCAAGCCACGCTTGCGTAAACAGTCTAGGAGAAGGAAAAACTCTGAATTCAAGTGTTATTAGATGGAATCTCTGGCACATTTGTGGACTATTCTTCTGTTATTAACTTATCCAAAAAGTGTGGCTGGTTCTATTCAGGCCTTCATCACTATATAAAAAATCACTTATGTAGGCAGTCCAATGGTTTACAACTTGAAATAAACTTTTGGGAGATCATATTTCAAGACTGATGAGAGAATCCATTATATATATATATATATATATATATATATATATATATATATATATACAGCAGCTGGCTATATATATATATATATATATATGTATATATATATATATATACAGCAGCTGGATATATATATATATATATATATATATATATATATATATATATATAGCCAGCTGCAGGGATAAAAAAAACTAAAGACAGGAAAAGAAATCTAATATGGTTCAAGCCCCACTTTTGTAAATTATCTACTATTAATATAGCTAAGTACTTCCTACGGCTTATCGATAAACATTTAAGTAGAAATAACCCATTGAAGAAAATGTTTAACTGGAAAACAATTAAAATCAGTTATTCTAGCACTAATAATTGATACAAAATCATTAGCAACCATAATAAAAATTCAACTGAAAAATCATGTGTTGATAGACAAGGTTTGATCAAACCATTATGCAACTGCAGGGTTAGAGAAGTATGTTCTGTTAGTGGAAAATGTAATTACAAGAATGTAGTGTACAAGGCATCCATGGAAAACAGAAAGGACATAAAAATATATTTTGGAATTTCTGTTGGAAATTAGAAGCAGTGGCTTTATAGTGATAGACATTTTTTTCTTACTCTTCTTTAAGAAATCAAACAGCCCTTATAAATGGTTCTGGAGATTGAAGGATAGTGGCCTTTCACCATTAGTTAGATGGAATTTTATTTAAAGATCAACAATTCCAAGTAATTTCAGTAGTAGATGTAATCTCTGTCTCGAACAAAATATCAGTTTTATAAAATATAGAAATACCAGTAAATTACCAAATCAAAGAAATGAATTGATATTTAGATGTTGCCATAAAAATAGATATAAACTTATGTGAAATGACTTTAGACTTTATATATATATATATATATATATATATATATATATATATATATGAAAAGAAAATTAATAAAAGAATAAAAATAAAAGGCTAACAACAACAATGGTAACTTTATATATCTATATGGATTTGGATTTGTATATATATATATATATATATATATGTGTGTGTGTGTGTGTGTGTGCATGTGTGTGTGTGTTTAGATTTAATTGAAATGAATGAACTTTGGATTTTAGTATATATATTTTAAGTCTAAATTGATTTACATATTTTAAACAACTGTTTTTTTAATCTATTTTAATTATGTTACAAGCAATATTAGGTTCTAACTTATTTTGATTACAAAGCGTCTATTATGAAGGATATTTTTGTAGTAAGTAAGAAAATAAAGTTGGCAACCTTAGTTGAAGGTGAACCGAAGGCTCCCTTTTCGATAGCTACGACACCAAGGTGTAGGGGAGGGCACTACTCCTTTCCCTGGATTGCTCCACTTTACTCTTGATCCCTACCTTATATTGCTGAGTATTAAGCAACGAGGTATAAAGTACCATTTTTTGAGTGTTTGGTATGACTCGACTTGAACCCAGGTCTCCTGGGCCATTGGTGAACACTCTAACCATCATGCCAATGTCAAGTAAGTAATAGTTATTAATATCAATTAGAATGATTTGCTATTGGTATTAATAATTAAATAATAATTATTATATTAAATAATAACATATTGTGGTAGTTGTTGATATCTGTTATTGTTTTTGTTTTTGTTGGCATTGATGTTATTGGTATTTATTATAATTATAATGTTAATAGCTTTGATGATTAGTAATAATAATTGTAATAGTAATATTAATTATGATGATAATTCTTAATATGGTATAATCTATAATACTTGGTATGATTTTATTTATAAATCTTAAGGATTTGAGGTTTTGTAATAATATGAATATTATGATAATGTGCATGATATAATAGTAAGCTTGAGGATATTTGAATTAATGTTGCATTTGTTTATAATATTAGATAATGTCTTAACACTAACGGGTATAATTTTTATTTTTACTTTTAATGTGATCAGTTATATTGAATAGAATTAAAGTGATAATTTTCTTAGTTGTTTTGATAAAATAGTATTTATAGATAATATAATATTTTATCATATAATTTTATTTCTAAGAGGTGATTAATTCCCATGTAAGTTGTTTACAGCAGATAATTTTCTCACCCCAAATCAATTTATTCCTTTATTCTATATTTTTTACTTATTTCCTTCATTTGGGTTTAAAAGTTTGTTCATCATCACATAAAAAAATTAAGTGGAAAGGAAAGAGAAGTCAAAAATTGATACATCTTGATACAAGAATTGAATGTCATTTGTCAACCAGACAGGAAAAACAAATGGTCTGGTCTTTACTTAATCATCATCATCAGGTCATGCCGCCAGCACGGATATCCCTGACCCTCTCTCGCCACTTCTCCCAATCCTTCATCGCCTCCGGCAGGTCTTCTGGATTACATCCTGTGTCCTCACATAGTTGCTGTATGTAAGTTCGGGCTGGTCGTCCTGCTTTTGCACGACCATATGAGGGGATCCATAGGAGTACATCACTTATGAGCTCGTCCTTGCTTCTCCAGCAGTGTCCTGCGTGTCTGGTTCGTCTAACTTGTATAGTTTTCATGATGGGAGGCAAGTGTCTGTATTGTTGGTGTCTCGTGGGGTGTTGCCACCAGGACTTGTTCAATATTGCTCTCAAAATTCTTGTGTAATTTCCGTCTAGTTTTTTCTCCAGCCGATTAGTTAGCCTCCATGTAGTGCATCCATATAGCAGTATCGATACAACCTCTGCCTGGAAGAAACTGTGTTTCGTTTTATCGGTTAGGTCTGATTTCCATATGATCGAGAGCCTATCGATAGCCGTCCATACTTTTGTCAGTCGTGTGTCGATGTCTTTTTCGGTTGATGAGACGCTACTTCCTAGATAGGTGAATTTGTCTACTAGTTTCAGAGATCCTACAGTTCAAGAAATTATTTATGTGAGTTTCATATATCTGTGTGCTAATATTTCTATGTGTATGTGTGTGTTTTAGGTAAAACCGACTTAATTTCATATCTAAATGACCAAGTGGAAAGACATATTTCAATATGTTTTGCTAAATTTCCATGTAAACATGAAAGATAAGTATGAAACAGAACTTGTAATAGCACCTTCACATTCATATAAACATAGTCTCAAAGACGTGTGCAAAAAGAACAAAAAAAAGACAATAGGAAAAAACAAGGAACAATTTTGAATAATTTAAAGTCTAAAGAAAATAAACACCCACTCAAAAGTTAAAACCTACCAAATTTATCATTAAATAATTTTATAAGAAAATAACTATTTCTAGGAAATATAGTGCTATTTGTGTGGCTAGTATGTCTTAAATAGAAATCAAGAAAGTGTACAACCAAGTTTTGCTTATGAGTTGTGATATTTGCCAATATACAGCAAAATATTTGGTAGATTCACAGTTTGACTTTGTCTGAAAGCATTTAGAAGCGCAAATCTTCTATTTTTCTAATCTCAACTCATACATAGCATCTTGTACTAAAAAGAAGAATTAGTGACAATCAACATTGACTGATTATGAGGATGAATTGTCCTGGTTTGTCATGTTGACAAATTGTAAGATAAACATGAACTATTCAGAAAATCAGTCATCTTCTTTGCAGCAAGACATCACACAAACTCTTGGATTATGCTGTAGCTTTAGTCAGAAGTTCAGTTGGTTGGTTTTTGGTGTTAATCAACAATGATTTCTCCCTTTGCTATTATATCCTTGTTAATGGCATCATCCAGTATCAATCTCTTTTCTTCAAGAGTTCTGGAAAAATGTAATGAGTCAATGAGTAAAGCATTCAATTTGAATGTTGCTTTCACTTTATTGTAGAATTTCTTCCAGAATTGTCTTCAGATGTTGTTTCACTTGAAGAGGTCAATATTCAACTGATAGCAACATTTTTATGATTGTCTTTATCTTCTGTCATTACCAATGAATAGAGTATATATTTCCTTCATTGTCGGCAAGTAAATTCAAGTGTCTTCCTTAAGAGGCACCACCCTGAAGGCTTTTGAAAGAAATATCAGAGAATGTTAATACAGTAGATTTCACCACACTATTTTCTGAAAGATCAAAGACAACCGATCCTGTTTGACTTTCTGAGACTTTATCATCTCTTAAACTGTTACTCAATTGAAAACTATCAAAATCTACGTCTGGTCTCCTTTAATTTGCAATCTTGGGCATCTTTTTCTCTTTTGTTATTTCTTTTGAGATATATTGGTTCTATGGAATCATCATGCATTTACTGGCTCAAATAAATATATTTATTCAGTTGATTATAACAAACATCAACATATTTCAAACCTTCTTGCTGCTCATTGATAATATTAGAATTTTGTCTCATTTTGTTCATTAACATTCTAACACTCATTTTTGAGCAGATCAGAGAGTTTGTCTTCAAAACGCTTAGTTACCAATCTTAGTTGCGCGTGGTGTAATGGTTATTGTCGTAGGAAATGAACGCGGCAACACAAGTTCAAATCCTGGACGAGACTGATTGCATTTCACATAGCACTAATGCCCTTGGAAAAGGTATGAATCCAATTATCTTCCCTCCAGCTATGGGTAAATAGTAGGGCAGACTAGGTTCTTCGGCCTTGGTGAGGCAACTAGTCTAGGAGAAGGAAAACTCTGATCTCAAACCTGCTAAACTTCGGTCAAAAATTGACCTTGTGTCATATCCTGCCCAAGCGGAGGGGTTGGTAAATATGGTTACCAATCTAGCTTTTATTTTATCATTTTTTGGAGGGGAATCACCCATTTTACTAAGGTCAGTTTTTAGCCAATGTTTTCAAATTCATTATGTACATTATAATCTTTCTATTAATCAAGTTCCTTAAAATAGCATCCCATGTTCTTGGAGAACTCGAGTAAGCAATCAAAACTTCAGCTTTAATCTTCTTCCATTCCTTGATAGTCTTTTTTTTCAATCAATGTTTAAAGCTAATAATGCCTTAAACATTGATTGGTGGAAAGTAATCTCAGTAAGGTGGGTGATGAAAATGTACAAGTTTTGAGTGAGACCTTCTCTATCCCAGAAGAAAACTTCCAAAAAGTAAGCTACATATTCTAGCAAAAACAATAAATGAGAAATGAGCTTAATATAACAGGTAGAAAAAGCAACAGGTAATTATACTGACTTGGTATTTGTTTACATTTTCATCATGGTTTATTGTCTTCAATGACTTCAGCTTGATTAATGTGTTCATGCATTATACTTTCATTTGGGACATTTATTTCATTTGTCTCAAATGATTCATTAAGGATATTCTCATCACTGGTTATTTCTTCAGCTACAGAAGCTCTTGAACTTGAACACATTTCCTTCTTATTCAGTGGATTCTCCATATCTACACTGAGTCTTTGATCCAAACTCCACATTCCCATATATTAAATAGTTTGAATGAATTATATATACACTGATCTATTTTTCACCATTCCTGAATATTTGTGATGTAAAATTTCTTGTTTTTGTTCTCAATGCATGTCAAATTTGTTCATTAAATCTTGCTGAGATAAAGGTCTGATGAGCAACGTAAAATGCTCTTAGATTGTGTTAAAGAACTTCAGATTTTAATCTGTCATCAAGAATCAAGAATGTATCATTGAGTATTTTTTTCTTATAGAAACGTCCAGAATAGAAAGATATATTCACACAGGTTAATCGAAAAGATTAGTAGCACAGCTGGAAATAAAATGTTTTTTTTCATCACCTGTCCCAGACAGAAGATGGCCGAACACCTGCAAATTGTCAGCCGCTCAAGACAGGGATATCTTGCTCAGAGCTGAACCCCATTCAACTTTAGTTCATAGTCTAGTGCTAGCAGCAGTTAGTCCTTTCATGGAAGCAACCTTCAGGTTTGATGGCTACAAGACGAAGAAGATTGTGGATTTATCTACGATACTGAGGAGTGAAATCGCGTTCAAACAAATTGTCTCTTACTTTTAATGTCGTTGGATCAACTTGACTGATGACTCGCTGTTGGAAATCCTCAATGCTTCGGCCATTATGATGTGTGAACAACTTATGTTGAAATGTTTGGAATTTTTCCTGAAACGGAGAATTGTTTCAGGACGTGGATTATTGCCAAATTATACTATCTTCCACATTCGGCTTTAGTCTGTGATTTTCTACACAAACTAATTCCCAGCATGACAATATATAAACATGGAAAAAATTCCAGATTGGTTTTTGGATATCTTGTTCGAGTCAACGTTTACATTCATATGTTAACAGGATTGCCTTGGTGGGCCAGCATAGCCCTGGCCACAATCCTTTTGCGATCATGTATAACTTTACCGTTGGCTATCTATTCAAGTTATATTCGCACCCAGGTAGAAAATCTGCAGCCAGAGATATGAAAACTTTCTCAGCGATTGAAGATTGAAACAGCAAAAACCATCAGGGAATTTGGTTGGGATATGGAACATGGGAGACAACGATACAATTATTCAATAAAGAAAGTGATCCGGGAACTGTACATACAAGAAAATTGTCATCCGGGAAAATCAACAGTATTAATTTTGGTCCAGCTACCCCAGTGGATGGCTCTGTCATTTATTTTTCGATATATGACTGGTTTTGCACCAATAATGGACATTAAGAGTTCAAACAAGTTGATCTGAAGAATAGCCATGTATATCTGATATATTTCTCAGAGACTGCTCATGTCAATATATGTTGGAAATTGTAAATCTGCCAGTTAATGTCTGCTTGAATATGATTGATTGTTTTGCAGTTATGCTGTTATCCCCTGCCCCTACTGTTATTTAAGAGAGATCAACCAAGGGATCTCCCTCTTTTTTTTTTTTTTCAGTATGAGCAGAAGGCTCTGCCTGGCTCACTCTTTTTGCTTTGTGAGTTCTTGTTTATTCGCCTTCGACTTTAGGTAGTTTTTCTTGAGCAAGATGGCTTGAGTGAAAGGCCAATTAGTCACTTAGAATTCTACAGGATATTTGTGGTTTTGGTATACTGTCCCCTTCAAAAGAAAGTTGAGTCTAAGGTCTGGAGGCGGTATTATTGGACTTTTTGCCAACAAAGGAAGCTGTTGGGTGGGTTAGAAGATGTGGTAAAAGTTTCTGTAGGCTCAGCAAAAGAAAATTTGAGTTGAAACAGAAAGATATTCATCTCTAGAGGAGGAAGCAGTGGTCTAATCAAAGTTCACATAAAGAAATAGTAAACTTCATTTTCAACAAGTCTACACAGGAAACTAGAAGAACACACCAAAAAGAAGAATCAACTCTAAAAACAGGTTTCAAAAAGAACTTTGACATGAAATACCAAAGAATGGTATTCTATCAATAACAAAAGTTAAACTGACTGTAGGTGGTTGACGGCATTGCTTTGAGCAAGTCAGTCGTTATATTTCTTTATACTCTGCTTTATTTTGGTTATAATATTGTCGTTACTTGAATGCATGTTATTTTTGTTACCTTAAGCTCAATGTTTTTGACAAGCATAGGGGAAATATGCAAAGCCGGATTTTGTAAAGTTTATTTTTCTTGATATAAATTACTTTGTGGAAACTGGTTGTTTTTGTTTTTAAGAAATATAGACACTCTTCGATTTCAGATACAAAGTAAGCTTTCCCATTCCCCCTTTTTATCTACTGTATTTTTTCATACATTTCTCAACCCCTTTGCCTAACCTGACTGTTTCTAGGGCTAGGCAGAGATAAAGCCTAGTATATTTTTGAATTGAGCACATTTCTCTCATACATGTAGTGAACAGTTTATGTTCACTTTAATTTTATTTACTATATTCATTAGTACAGCATTGTGGTGCTTGTTTATGCCATTATGCTTAGGAACTTCAGCTATGAGTGGATTTAATCTCTTTCCAATCCCTGGAAAATCTTTGTTGGAAAATTCTCTCCTATTGATACTGAGTATTCCTTTTGATGGACTGAAAATTGAGATCTACACATCTAGTTCACCCCAAATCATGATGTCCCCTTCTCTTTGACAGGTGAAAAGATGTAGCACTGAATCAGGTAGCAAGTCAATTATATGATTATATGTTTACATTCAAATCTTTTAAATCCAGAGCAATTGATTCATTTAATTCTTTAAACAGAGGAACTCATGCGATTGATTTTGGGGTAAATGTTTTAGTATTGCTTTTTCACCAACAGTTAGAAGTCTCTTGTCTACTACAACTTCTATGACTGAATTGCTTATGGATTATCATAGATTTTTTTCTCTACCTTATCTGCTGCCTCAATTTTATGAATGTTAGACAAATTCACATGGGTTATCTTCATCATTGTGATATACAGAACTTTCTGTTGATGGAAACTGCATATTCGCAGAAGAATATTTTATGAGAAGAATTTCAGATTTATTGATTTCCCAAATATTGAAACTTGGGCTTTCATTTGCCAACCATAATTTTTCTTATAATTCTACCCCTATATAAAATAGCCAAGTAAAAACCCATATCATTAAACCTAGAAGCTATTTATACATAAAGAAATACACAACTTCACAGGTCCATAAGTATGCATCCTAGATGTGTTAGCTATGTATCAAAGATGCTAATAGGATTACATTAACTTCCCTAACAAGTTTTCTTTGATACTATGAAACATATAAGGGGACAAATATGTCCTTATAAACTGTCCTCATAAAATAAATTAAAATAAATGAGAAAATTTTATTTACTGTTAATATAAATAAGAACATTGAAATAGTAGATAATCTTTACAATATAAAAACATAATAACCACAAGTATAATTACAGGGTGGAACGTTAAAATTGTTGTCCTAAAGAAAACAACACTACGGCTTTATTTTAAAACTTTTATTGAAAAAATCAATTCAGCTAACTTGATTATGTAGTAGAGCTGACATCTATTCAATGTAGCCGCCTTCAGCCTCAATCACCACCTCGATACGGATCCAGAACTGGGAGCATGTCTCTTTCACAAGCGCCGGCAGGAGTTCAGCGAATACTCAGCAGATGGCGGCGATCAGGCTGGCTTTGGTGTTGTGGGAGGTCATGTTGGTGATGTTGATGACGTATGACCAAACGAAGTAGTCCAGCGGGTTCAGGTCGAGGGAGTGGGGCCTGTGAGAGAAGGGTACAAAGTCGTAGCACTCCTTCTGAAGCCAAGCCTAGGTCTCTTTGGATTTGTGGGCTGGTGCAGAGTCCTGTTGACACACTCAGGGTCTGCCACCAGCCACCTGATTGCACCAGGGGATCACCACACTCTTCAGCACATCCAGGTACACTTTGGTGTTGACTTTCAAGCCAACTGCGAAGATGTGAGGTGGCATGATGTGGCCCTCACTTGAAACCCCACCAAAGATCATAACCGTAGCCGGAAACATTGTTTTCATCACCTTGGGCAGGTCCCTGTTATTCGTGGCAATCCACGGATTTGCATTTTGAGGGTGCTGGCAATGGTCCTGTTGTCATAACTTGGATCGGTTGAGAGCATGAGTTGTGCAGTGGCACATCTCCGATCTCGCTCGTTGAGCATTGTGTCACTTTCAGACATGATAGAAGGCTGCTATCACTCTTGAAGTTTGTACACAACTGGCCAACTAGCAGATGGTTTGCAACAAAAAAAGAAAACCGGTTTTCACTAAACAGAAATGGAATCATGTCGTCTTTTCTAGGGCGACAATTTTATCATTCCACCCTGTATCAAAAAAACATAGTGAATGTAGAAGTAACCAAGCTTTGTTTTAATAAAACATTAAATAAGGAACAAGATTTCTTCTCAAGAAACAGAAGAACCTGAAATGTAAAAGGAATATCATAGTTGTAGCCGTGCGATCATGTGCTAATGAATAACTAAATGATTTTCTTTTCTTTTATATTTTTTTTTATGCAATTAACAATTTCCAATTATTAAGTGAACTGATAAAAGATTTCCTCTACTCAAGTATTTTTGTATTTTCATTTGAAATGAGCAGTGGGTGGATAAGAGAGAATTGATTATTATCATGCATACATTATTTTCATTGTGAATTTCATCAAAAGGAATTACATAAATTACCCTTACTCTTCTATTTAATTATCTTAAATTATTTACAATTAAGCTAAGAATTAAAAAAATTATAAATAACAAAATTAAATTAAAATAAAATCAGTTTTTTTCTTTATTTTTAAATGTATTTATTTTTCTCCCTTCTTTTATTAATAATAAGTATTCTAAAAAATATTCCTTTCAACATTTTTACAAATTAAGCAATCAAAAATAAAAATCTCCCAAACACTTTAATTTTTGCTATATTTATTTTTTGATGGAATTTCATAACTTTTTCAAAAGACTTTTTTTGATTAGTTAATAAATGAAACAGAGAAAGTGACTGACACTGATATTTTATGAAGAGGAAGACAGGTATAAAATATTCATGCTTGACAAAATCTTTTGACAGAATAAAATGATTATTTTTCAAATTAATTTAAAAACAAAAAGCCAATCTAAATAAAAGTTGACTAAAATGACATTGATTCTATAATCAAATCTTAGTGAATCATTTCCTATAAATCCTCACTATAAATAAGTCGGAATCTGATGATATAGGATTGTTTATTATAAAACTTTGAAAAATTATGGCAACTTTGCTGATAAAATACGCAAATAGAGCTGATTAGTAAAGAAAAAGAATAGATGAAAATGACAAACCTTGAGACAAATGAATTGTTAATGAAATAACAAAAGTAGATGAGATCCTTTTTTAAAGAGGGTGGGTGAGTGGGATAAGAATGTATTTTAAATTCAAATCTAAATAGAATAGGAATTTTGTATTTTTTAAATTCAGCCACCTGTTTGATAGCAGCTTTCTTTTTTCACACCTGAAAGGACACAATGATTGCATGTGCAGCAATCCATGAAGCTCCAAGTTTGGATCAATATCCACTTTAGTTGGAAGAAGAAATGAAATAAAATTGAAGGGAAAAAATAAAACATAATCAAACAAAAGATGATTTAAATGAACAAAAAGAAAATAAATGAATAATAATATTCATTTTGGAAATAAAGAAAACATTAAATGAGATAGAAGGTAAGAGTAAAGTTTAAATGAAAAACTAGGAATAAATGTTAAGGAATTAACAAAAGAAAGAAGAAAAGAATAAAATATAAGAAAAATTTAATTTAAAAAAAATTGGAGAAGAAATATTGAAGATGAAAGAGTATTAAAGAAAATGAATGAAAACTAAAACTGAGAAGTGAGTGGTAAAAAATGAATAAAAAGACATCAAAATTTTAAGAAAGAAAAAGATTAAATAAATTTGTAAATTATCTTAAAAACTAAACAAAACTAATAGGAATAATTAATAAAAAAGATGAATAACAAAAATAAATCCACAAGTTAATGAACAAATATAAAAAGAAGTAAATATTTAATGAGCAAACTGAATGGGGTAGCGACTAGAAACTGAATAAAAAATGTGTATCTCATTTCTAATTTCTATTTGAATTACTTTCTCTTGTCATAAATGCAATGAGAGTTTTTATATTAGATCCTTTATTTTTGATATGGAAAAATGAAAACAACCTGATCTTGTTTTTTTTAAAGACACAATGAAAGTAAATTGAGGTAATTCTTTTCCAGATTTTACAATTGACAGTTATATTAGGTAAGTTTATAGATAATTTCACAGATTAAATTAGGAAAAATTTCAAAAGGAAAAGAAATGATTAAAAAATAAAAGAACATTCAATTATTTTCAAAAATATTTTAAAATAGAAATCAAATCAACAATAATCTATCTCAGAATACTATTTTTAGTTTAAATTTATATTAATATTAATCCAAGAAATTTTTATTGGTACAGTTGTATATATGTATGCAGGCATATGTACTGGCATATATGTGTGTGTGCATATGTATATATATATATATATATGTGTGTGTGTGTGTGCATATATATATATATATATATATATATATGCATATATATATGCATATATATATATATATATGTGTGTGTGTGTGTGTGTGTGTGCATATATATATATATATATATATATATATATATATATATATATATATGTATTTATTTGATTTAAAAGAATAGACAAGAGAAAATTTATGCATTTTTAAATACTTTTTCTTGTTCATGAATAAGGAAATGCAAATTCAGATTAAATGAATGTCAAAATAATTTAAAAGATTCTGGGTTTTGAAAACTTTTGGCTTTGTTTCCTGCTATTTTTGAGAATGATAGAATTTATTTTATAGGATTTAAACAAGGTTAATTTCTATTGTCTCAAATAATGATGTGAACTGTTTTTTATTGTTTTTAAATGAAGTTAGCATTGGCCATTGAAGCATTGGTTGACATTGAGCAATGGTTACAATCCAAACAAAAATTAATGTTTGTATTTCTTCATTTCATCTAATGTTAATCCTTTTGTAGTCCATGTTTCTTTGCTTCCTAAGGTTGTTTTTATTTTCTCTCATTTAGTTAGGGATAGAGTTTGCTCACAGTTAAATGGTTCCAAGTATTGCTATGTAATACTGATAATTCAATTTAACATCAATCATTTATATGTTTTCAAGTATAAATAATGATTGGATATTTCTATTTAATCCAAAGATGGGACGCCAATATGTACAACTATTTTGTTTTAGAGTGGACCAGGGAGTAATGGCAATGAAGGGGTACTCCACATTCCCCAAAGCTTTAATATTTAATGACAAAATATAAAAGGATTAGATAAAAAGGAATAAAACCTGGATTAATTGTCTGAAGATGTTAGAAAAAATTGGCCCTTGTGTGATCAAATGACCATTTCCAGATAAGTCATTCAAAAGATTATCTTAACATGATTCAATGATAGTCCAAGAATCATCAGTTTTTAAACCAAAAGGACTTAAGCTTACATTCCATATCAGGATATTGTAGAATGTGAGCCACTATCTAGTGGCTTACATTTTATTTTTGTATTTTGAACCCTAATAAAAAATCTAAAATATAACATATTTTTTTAGATTGTGGGACCTCCAAAAATATCAGAAGCATCTTAGCACTAACAATAGATGTTTATTTGCTTTAGCATTTTAGAAATTAGACGTTGAAATGAAAATAAATTTCGGTGACATTTAAACTATCTTTGTGAAAGGCCTACATTAAGTATGAGTGACTTATTATTATATAATACTTCAGCAAGAAACTTCTGACTTCAGATCAAGATATGTAAAATGCTAAATACATAGAATTTAAAGAGAATTTCTTTTTTAGTAATTTACTAAGCTTTTTTGACTTGGATGTAGCACAATGCTGTACGCATGGGGCACCTAACTCACTTCTGAAGGTTTGTAAGTTTAACTTGCAAACCATTACACCACCCAAGGTGTCAATTAATTTCTCTTAACTCTTCATGTAGTTTATGATACTTCATTTTATTCTTGTTCATCTATCACATAGACTAAGTGGAAAACTAATATTATTCAATGATCATATTGTTCTTAAAAAAACTTTTACTGTTTTATTTAATGACCAATTTTTCCTTCCACAAAATCCATAAATGACTATGAAGAGACATTAGATCCTTAACTGAAAAGTGTGCAAAATTCATAATGAACAAGCTTGGAAAAAAGATTTGGTTATTAAAAATCCTATTTTATTTCTGTAATTGTTTTCCAGAATTATATGCTTCTAATTTCCTATTTGAAAAATATTTCAGTGATACTTTTGTTCAAATTTTCCATGACCAAAATTTCATGACCTAATTCTCAAATAAAATTTTCCCAGCAACTCTGCTTTTTTTGGTGTTTATTGAATAACATATATTTATGGTGCACCCAGTGAGAATCACACCCATAAACAGAAAGAAAAGGATGGCTACATCAATCACTAAGAATATAAATTATCCATATACTCTCTTTTACAAATACCAGTAAAGACCCCACCCACTCAAAATAACAACAACAACAACAACAACAACAACACACACACACACACACACACACATACACACACACACACACACACACACAAATATGTGTAGGTTACTGTGTTCACAATTTTTTTTCTCAAATGCAGTTCTTCAAATTACCTCACATGTGCAAATCACAAAAAAGCTGCATTTAAAGCTTTGATTTCTCTTTTCCTTCATTTTGATTCATATTAAATCTTTTAAGCTTCAGTTGCAAATAGTGAATTGGTATCATAAATATGACCTTGTGTCAACTTTCACAAGTTTTAATTTCCAATAATGGAAAACTGCCAAATCATAACATACTTATTTTATCAAGTAAGAATATTTTCAATGATCTGCCTATTCCTCAAAATATTTTAACTCTCCATTGTGAAAATATTTTACATCAGCAAAGATATCAAGTTTGTATAAATTATAAAGTTAATTTTTTTCTGCCTTTGATGGCTTTTCAATCTACTTATTCTTCATTAAAAGACATTGATTCTATAATCAAAGAATTATCTTCCATAGGTACTTTTAGTCTTAAAAAAATCTTGTTGACATTTGGAAAACCTTTAACTACAGACTTCAAGAAAAGAGTTCTTTTCCTGAGATGCCCACATATTTTAAAGCAATTTTATTATAGGGGATGTACTTTATTCTTATAGCTCTTTTTTATTACCAGCAACTTTTTAATTCTTTAAACATTTCTAATAATTCTAAAACAAAACTATTTTCCCACTCTTAAAAGCAAAGAAACAAATACAAAAAAATAGAACAATAAAAAGTAGATGCCAATTTTAATAAGATGATGTCAGTATTCAAGTGACAACATTGAATGAAACTAGTTGAATTCTAACCTCAATTAATAATGAAGCAGAAACAATTATACTTGAAATATCAAATGCAGCAAATGAAATTAGTAGAAATTTCTTTACTATAATGTAATCTGAATAAGTGAGAGTATTGTTAAGGAAAATCTGGGCTCATTCTGCTTCAGTGATAATAATTTTGCAGTTTTGAGTGCTGTATGAAGAAAAAAAAAAAAAAGAAAAAATTTCTTTTGAGAATAAAAGAAATAATAAATTTGAGTCTTTTATACAATCGTAATTGTTTCTGTGCAACTTTTAAGAACATAGGAGTGTGAGTAAAAAAAAATAATTTAAGAAAATAGTTAAGAAAGAAAGAAAAAAAGGAAAAGAAAATAAAGCAAGAAAGATAGAAAGAATAACGCAAGCAAGAAATGAAATGGAGGAAATGAAGCTAGAAAAAAAGGCGGGAAGAAAGGGAAACAATTTTCTATCTATTTTTATTATTTTTCAAACAAGAGAAATGTATTTTTATGTTTCTTTTTTCTTTGACTATCTTCATTAATGCAATTACTAAAATTATAATTTTTTTATTAATATCTTAAATAAATATTTCTTGAAAAAGAGATATTAGCTTCAGATTCAAATAATTAAAATGACTTAACAGAATTTAAAATTGTGTAATAGGAGTCACTTTCAATTAAACATATTAAGTCTATTATGTCAATTGAAATTGAAGTAAATTCTTTGGGCTATGCAAATAAAACATTGATAATAAAAATTATAATTATTTTGGAATGTAAAATGCGTAGCTATTAACATTTAACCTGTACACCCATCTTTTACCTCAAAAAGCACTGTATAACTCTTGTTATTTGATCATAAGGCACACACACACACACACACACACACACACACACACACATATATATATATAGGTGATATAAAAGCTGCATCAATGCTGAATTTTAAGCAGAAATTTTCACTGTTTGATTTGTTATCAATATAAATCATTAATTAAGACAAGGAAAAAGATTATGCTAAAAAATAAATATTTGTTTTGTAAAATAAATGTATTTTTTTCCTCGTGAGGCTATGGACTTATTGATATACCTCTATATTAATTACGGAGGTGTTAATGGGCTGAACAGTATTTAAATGGGATTTCTGAATTGTATTTGAATATGTGTGTGTGTGTATGTGGGGGGTTTGGTTTGGTTTGGTTTATTTGTTTAATGGCATATCAACCTTTGTAGGTTATTCAATGCCCAGGTGATTCTCCAAGAAGAACAGTTGTGGGACTATTTAACCCATAGCTGGGAGGATAAGGGGGTTCATACCTTTCCCAAGGGTATTTGCCCGAAAGTGAACGTAATAGCGCGACTGGAGTACGAACTCGCTTACTACAATTCCGCAGTCTATCGCGTT
>OY757936.1:2860618-2873118 GCA_963585895.1 Sepioteuthis lessoniana
GATCGGTCTGTCCTGCTCGAAAAATATGTAAAGAGATAGATCGCGCGTTTTCATCCCCCGGGAAAGTCATCCGGGCAGAATGGGATAAATTATCCTCATAGGTCGAAATATTTCCCTCGCTAAGCAATAATTTGAAATTCTTTCTGCTACAAGCTAATAACAAAAGAATGGTGCACAAATATGACATGGATTTATTCCTCAGGATTTTTAATAAAGTTTTTCCTTTTCTTGTATTGTTTATCTTATCAAAGCAAAAGAATTCAATTTTCTCTACTATTTACGCATTATCATGGTGCAATGGTTATCGTCACAGGATATGGACACGGCGATACGAGTTCAATTCCTGGACAAGATTGATTGCATTTCACATAGCACTAATACCCTTGGGAAAGGTATGAATCCAATTATTCTTCCTCCAGCTATGGATAAATAGTAGGGCAGACTAGGTTCTTCAGCCTTGGTGAGGCAACTTGTCTAGGAGAAGGAAAACTCTGAATTCAAACCTCTTAAACTCCGCTTAAAAAAATTGACCTTGTGTCATATCCTGCCCGAGCGGAGGGGTTGGGTAAATAGGATCATGGCTTAGAATTTTCTCCTTTGGAGAATTCTTCTCCAAAAAGGCCACTTTTCCTTTTCAAAATAAAGTGGCCAATTCAAATATGACTGGATAACATCACACATCTGCATTTGTGTTCTTTCAATATTTTTACATGATGGTTGCCGTAAAATTTTGAAAATGGCACCCAGCCAACACAAACAAGAGTAAGGCAAGAATGAAAATGGCACAAAAATGAAGGCTGTAATAAATTCTAAAAAAAAAGAAGGAATATATGAACCTACTTAGTCCGCATGGTAGACAATAAAAGACAGACTGATGTTTACAACAAAAAATCGAATCCTCACCAACAAACTGTGAGTACAAATTGTTATTATCTGTCATTGTATTATTTGGAGCCAACCACTCTATCATTTAAAAAAAAAGAAATGGATTGATAAAAAAAAAAAAAAAAGATACACAAAAGGTCAAAATGTCTAAACTATTAATCGTGCCGGTCATGTGATGGAAGACTGCCGAGAATGTCATTGAGTCGTTCTGGGTTGTTTTTTTCAGCGGCGCTGCGAACTGTCATTCTCCATGCAGAACATATTGGAGGAAAAACAGGTTGAATACATATTAACCTTGAGTGAAGACGGCCTTCAACATTTTAATTCTTTGAAGCTTGAAAACGAGGCCGACAAATGCAATCTAGTCATGATATAGTAAAAGTTCTAAGAACAATTAGAGCCCAAAATAAACTTCAGAATTGCTCGTATTTTGCTTACAAATATTGACGACTTTTTGGCAAAGTGCCCTTTACAGGCAAAAAAAGTAAATTTTAAGATTAAAAAAACAAAAACAGAGTTACTAATCGAACAGATTATCGTTGGAATGAAACATCTGTGGGGTTTGAGGCTGAAGGTCACGGGCAAAGGGTAAGGCTGTGTTGCCGTTTGAATATCTGACTCCATATTTTGGTTATTTTATTTTACCCCCACGTTGGTTAGTCGGTGTAACGCCTTGCCTAAGAAAATCCCAAAAAGAATTATACAAAAGAAAAGACAGAAACAGATAAGAGACGAAGACGTTTCTTTTATACTTTCCTTTATTTACTGGGTTCAACAACCATTCCATGGATGAGGGAGTTTTTCCTGAATACATTGAAATAGTTGAATCTCCCAGTTAAGGTGTCAAAAATACGTTAAATCGTTTCATGTATGTATTTGTCCTCATTTGGTATTTCGGGCTTCCATAAGGGTTAGTTTTCTTTTGGAAGTTTGTCAAAGTCTGGTAAGGGTTAGTTTATAGTTCATTTGCGGGTCTTGTATATTTCAGCATAATGCTGACCGAGAGAGAGCTGCTACTGGGTGAAAGGGGCTAACCGACGCTACGTCCAAAGACGTATGCGTGGTGCCCAGACACGTCAGCAACGATGTTGTCAAAACGCTGGTCACTGCCTGAAAAGGGAAAGATAATCTTGTCCCCTTTGTCAAGAGGATGCCTTTTTCTTTTACGCATGCGTCACCTCCTTTTCCTGTTAGGGACCTCTGGGAGTTTCTACAAATTTAATAGTTTTCTTTTTCTTTTTTTAGATTTAATTTTAGATTTAATTTATTTATTTATTCGTTCTCTACACATCTTGAGCTACAGAAAACAACTTCTCTCAAAAGACCAGACGTTGTCTATAGAGGAAGCTTTGATACAGCATATAAGTAAGCTAGCTGATATACAGTTGTATAAAGGAAATGGTATAGACACTATCAAGCAAACCTTAACGATATCAAATACAAACGATGTGGAAGTACGTACATGCCCTCGCACAAAAGAAAGATGCCCATCGTAGGACACGGTGTGTTCAGCATAGGACCAAAAGAAACACTGGGCAAAAGCGTGCATAAATGAAACAAAAGGGAACATGGAGAACGTGCAACCCAAACCACACACGACGCTAAGACGCTCACTACCGAGAAGACACCGAGAGAGCTACTGTTGTATAGTCATATTAATCCCAAACGTTATACATATGCAAACGTTATACATAGGCGACTCCGTTGTTCACGTACGAACGTTTATTAACCTGACTTCTGAGTTGGGTTCTTCGACACGAGGAGAGAGAGACACAATTCTCAATCCTTCTATACTAACAAAACTCAAACGTTCGGCACATCTCGTGGTCTTTAAGATCTCTGTTGGCAGAGATCTGCAGAACTCCATGGTCAGACTTCAACTTCTCAACACCATGGTCTTAACTCAACTTCAACTCTCGACATGGCCAAAGTCAACTTCCAACTGGACTGGCCCCAGTTGAGTCCCCAACTCGACTGGCCTACAGTAAAACTCAACTGGACTGGCCCCTAGTAAACTACCAACTCGACTCGCCTACTGTCGAGTACCCAACTGACGTGCTTTTCAAAATACCCAAATTCTCAGCCTATCGCTTCCAGGCATGACGTCATTCACACTCCAGTCTCATTTCCTATCTGGGGTTTATTATGACAATTGTGATTGTCATATCCTCTGTGCGTGAGCGTAAACTGTACCCAATGTCTGTGCACCTGAACTAAGAGCCGAATTGTTCAAAGCCCAACCAAAATGAATGATAAAATATAATTAACGAAAAATGATTCATATAAAAAAATCATTCCGTAATTATATAATGCTACGATTAGAATCTAACTGGGCTCATATTAACTGCATAGATAGGCTAGACCAAAGCCCAAGTAATGAGCTAAATGAACAATTTAATGAAATATTTTCGTACTCGATTGACCAACAGAATAAAAAAGAAGCCCGAACTGAAACTTTTACCAGTTTAATCATATGGGGTCAGGCTGAGGTCCGGGCAAGCTGTATTACCGTTTTCTGTCTGACTCCATTCGGACGTTATTCTATTTTACCCCACATTGTCTTGTTGATGTAACTCCTTGAACAAGAAGACCCCAAAAAGAATTATACGAAAGAAGACAGTGACAGAGACGTCTTTTTTCAATTTTTTCCTTTATTTCCTGGGCTCAACAACCATTCAGTGGGTGAGGGAATTTTCCCTGAATACAATTGAAATGCCAGCGTGTATTATTAGAAGTGGTTTTCGGATGCGAGAAGTTTCGAACATACATACATAGCCGCAAATTAATCATTGAGAATGATCTCATATATCCCAAAGAATCTCATTGCGGCACCTCTTTACCTTCAATGAATGCTGTTATGCCTGTAAGAATAAGAAATGGTCATCATGTATTGACCAGGGGAAGACATGACTCTGTCAGATAGGAGCAATAGAGCTGGATATGAAAATTGACTTTGTACAATTTTCAACTGAAAAATTGATGCAGATATATCATGCTACAAGCCTTGACTCAGTATGTAAATTGAGAGACATGATTCTTCAAGAATGGCCTAACTGGAGATGAGAAGTTTATGAAGATTTGTATCCCTACTGGCACCTACCGTAATGAACTCACAATTGAAAATGGAATTCTCATCAAGGGTGATCGGATAATAATTTCCAAACTTCCACAGCCGGAAATGATACAAAAAAGTACACTATAGTCATCAAGAGACAAAGAAATAAAAATTGAGAATAAAAAGCTGTATGTTCTGGCAACAAAATTGCCAAAAAGCTGTTAAACAATTCAGCATTTGACAAGAGTATCAAAAAGAGCAATACACCAATCCCCACTGAAAGCACGAGTCCTATGAAGACCATGGCAAATTGTAGTCACTGATCTCTTCCACTTCCACAACCAGAAATACCAACTAATTGTTGTCTACAACTTCCAAATACTCATTTGTACGTAGATTGAGTGAGTTCTTCCATCAAGCAGTCACTGTGATCAAATTGACATGTAGAGAACAGGAAGTATCCGAAGAGATTATCAGCAATAATGAGTTCCACTACTTCTACAACTTGTTCAAAGAATTTGGGAAAGAGTGAGAGTTTAAACACTACACGTCATCCTCGAGATACCCACAATCAAATGGGATGGCAGAGTGGTGCATACAATCTGTAAAGTCTGTCATGAAGAAAGCAGCCCAGTGCAACTGTGATATTAACATAGTATTGCTATGCCTTAGAACTACCCCAATTAATAAATTCCTTCTCCAGGTGAGCTCTTATACAATCAAAAACTTGTCTGTAACATACCAGTCAAACTTACGAGCAAAGAAAGATGAAATAGCAAACTGGCTATGCCAAAGACAATCAACACAAAAACTACATCTTGATTAAAACCACGAGAGAGCTTTCCATATTCCATGCAGAACAACCTGTCCATGTAAAATAAACATGACACTGGTAAATGGAACCCTATATACTACAGACTCTCATTGGACAGGTGATCTGCTGCAACCAATAACACCTGAAGAGAGAGCATTTCCAGACTGGAAGCAACGAGGACTCTTCTCGGAGATTATCTCCAATGAGATCAGGCCAGGAGCCAGTCACCTACCAGTCAATGCTAACTCACATACTCAGTGACCAGGGACTCTGAACACAAGGCCAGGTTGAGACCCCCTACCAAATACAGAAAGACATTATTCAAAACTTCAAATGAAAAGAAGGATATCACGGTTTGGAATTTTCTCCCTTGTAAAACCTTTTTCCAAAAAGGTACAAAAGGCTGGATCTACTGTGCATGCCCTTTCCTTCTTTATCAATAAATTTGGATCAGATGATTTCCTCGAGGCCACATTACATCATTAAGATGACTGTAATATGCCATTTGGCATGTATACTAAATCGAATACGTTATAAGGATGTTAGTAGCCAAGGCAATTTTAGTGCCCAAGCACAAACTGACAGTCATAAGAAAATGCAAATATGCTGATACATATATTTCTAAATGCCTGTGTATTCCACTCAATCGTTATAAACAATTAAGATATATGTACACAAAAATATGCACGCACATATAATTACATTACTTATTTTCTGAAAATCTTTGACGCAAAAAGAAAAAAATGAAAATGCTTACAAATCAAATAAATAAGAATGATAAATATTGTAATATTTTGACCTTTGACCCGGCCCAAAAATGCTATTCCAAGGTGATGCACCGGAAGGAAGTGACACATTCCAATGGCCAGTAATCGAAAGAGATTGCGTGGGCGGATTAAGACTGATAATATGGGACAAGGTGAAGATCCCACTGTGCCACTACAGAGTGATTGCAATGAAGCACCTCGGGTGGTGTAATAGTTAGCAAGGTAGACTAGCAAACCTACACGAGTGAGTTCGATTCTTATTGGGTGCCAAATTTATGCAGCCTTGTGCTACATCTAAGCAAAAAGCTTAGTAAATTACCACTACAGAGTGATGCACTGGAAGAGAGTGACCTCTGAACTGCATGACAGTTATTTCCGCTTGATGATGATTAAAAATTCAATTTCAAAGATCGAGTGGGCGTCGAACGATTATATAACTCAGTTGAGTTCGACGAGCCAGTTGAGTTGGAGTTCCAGCCAGTGCCAGTGGAGAGAGACAGTTGAAGATCGGATGGAGTTATAGATGAGATGTGGTAGGGAAAGCCACATCAGGCCGAAGGGGCCTTTGGGCCCTGATGAGTTGAGGTCTGGAGAAGATGCTGATAAGATGCAGTAAAGGAAGCCAGCACCCAGCAGAGTGAGCCCCTAGGCCTCCGGTTGAGCATCAAGAGAACAAGAAAGACACAATGTGATGGTCATAACAGTGGGGTCAAAATATTACAGTTTATGTTCGGTCTCCAGCTCCCTCTCACAGTAAAACCTCACACAACCTTTTCGAACCCTTGCAATAAAGTGAGAGGTAATATTTGTATAAAGAAGTCCTTCCTGCGTCTTTATCATTGCATCGGTATGTATCCAGTAT
Source organism: Sepioteuthis lessoniana (assembly GCA_963585895.1). Classification (NCBI taxonomy): domain Eukaryota; kingdom Metazoa; phylum Mollusca; class Cephalopoda; order Myopsida; family Loliginidae; genus Sepioteuthis; species Sepioteuthis lessoniana. The sequence goes on from OY757936.1 coordinate 2,867,002, forward strand.
ATATATGTATATTTCAGCCTGAACATGTAGATGACAATACAACATATATTGATAACTTTTTAGATTTATCATTTATTTGTAAAACTAGGACATTTGTGGTTCAATTTGATTTGTTCTTCATTGCAATCCACCTTTTTATTTATTTTTTCTAAGCTTTTTTAACAGATTTCATATGAATCAATCTATCATAACCTTTCTGGTCAGACTCCTACCTGAGAAAACAAGAGGCAAACAAACATACAATCATATATGGAAATTATATAAGATTTTCAAATGTGTAAAGGGTCATCAAGGGATGTCAGAAACAAAAAAGTCGTGATGATAATATATGCAAAAGTAATAAATTACCTTTATAAATCAGTCTAGATATAATTATAGAAAGGATAAAAGCAGAGAGAGTGGTGAGGGGGGAGGATTTAAGGGAAAATAAGAAAAAATGTGAATAGAATAAGAAAAGACCGGAAAGAAAAGAGGAATGAAAAAGAAATGTAAAAAGAAAAAAATCAAATAACATTCTATTAAACATAAAGGTGAAATTTACAACATATTGATAAGTCAGTATAAACAAATGCATATTACAAATTTATTATTCTGCGAGTAATACAGGATTTACAAGCATATAAATGGATTGAATTATTATACAGATTGTCAGATAATTTTGTGTCAATTTCCTAGCAGAAGTGGAGTGCATATTACAAAATTTGAATAATAATTTTCCAGCTTAAATTAGAATATAACCTTTTTTTCAGGTTATATGAAGGTATGATCAACACCCATCTCCTCAGATTAAAAAAATATTGAAAAAAAGACCTTCAAGCATTGATTCTGATTTCTAACCTCTTACACTGTGAATGAATAAGCCTGATTGAATTCCTTTAGTGTCTTTTTCCAGTCCAGCAACTAATCACACAGCGGAAATCATTTTTTATGAATCATGGTTGTAGTCATTTGTTCTCAGTAAATTCATGGATTTGAAGATTTGGGCCAAATTTTGAAAAAATTGAATAAATTAGATGATTCAGAATGTATTAACAGATTGTTCAATTAGACAACCTAATCTAATAATTTCTCTTCTACAAACAATGAGTCATGTTGACTGGAAAAGATTGGTCAGTTTTCTTAATTCAATCAGTTTTTATTGATTTGGATAAGAATGATGATAGAATCCAAAAATTTTCAATTGCCTTGAAAATCAATATGAACATCCTGATGATGAATTTGATCAACATTAATATGCAAAAATTACTCATTAAACTAGTTTCACCAAACTGTAATTTGGGGAAGAATTTTATAAATGTTGCTAAGAGGTAAATATTTATCTCCTTTCAGGTAGGCATTGCTTATACTTCAAATGTTAACACAATGACACTGTTTAATTTAGTTTTAAACTTTACGGGATCAGAAAAATGTAATAGAAAAAAAGGTCATGTTTTTAGTTTCTGGCAAAAGAATCTTTTACTCCTATTTCATATGGTTAAACAAAAAGATAAACAAAAAGATAAAACCAAAAAATCCATCCTTGATTGCCCTTTGGGGCCCATGGCACAGCGGATAGAGGCGTTGAGTCTCTATGGTTCCAGGTGAGCATTGTCAGAAGATAGCGGTTCCAAGCCGGCCAGAGGCTTACTTGGTCAAAAACGTGGTGTGATAGACAACGACTATGGAAGGCAGTAATTACTGGGGATATGGTTACAAGACTCAGCATTCCAATCCAAGGTCGTGGTAAATCACCTGAAGAAGGCCAGAAGTGAAATTTGGCCGAAACGTAGTGAAAGAAGAAACAACACAAAAAAAACAAAAACTACCAAGATGAGGACAAAAAGTCCGCAATAAATAAAAATTAATTCTCACAAAAAGATAAACATTCAGTTTATCTAACCTGATGGATATAAAGTAATGGTTCAATTTGATTCACATCATAGATAAAAAAAAAATCTTAAAAAATATCAAATAAAATATCTACACAAAAATTTGTTGCCAAAGCTGTGTCCTTAAGATATGTGATGATAGAGAAATGAAAAAAAAAACAACTGATTAATGAAGATTAGAACATGTATATATATATATATATATATATATATAACAATTTATAGGGATGTGTAGATTCATGACTGTTTTGACAATCATCAGCCAGATATTATATTCAGGCAACTGTGCAAGAATTGACTGATAACTTAAATGCTTCTCAGTTTTTAAGGTGCATGAAAGTGTAAAATCCTCTTAAGTAAACTTCTTTCATTTAAATGAGGCAAATCACACTGATTAGTATACAACAATAAACTCTATTTTGGCATTAATATTTCTTGAAAACAAGTCTAATCAAAGATTATAAAGTGTTTTAGGTTACAAATCTAAGTTCAAGCTTCTAGAAAAATTATCAAAATTTTTTCAAAAAATTATCAAAATTTTTTTACAAAAAATTTTAATTTGTATTTTCAACCGTTTATGCTGTAACAAACTATTACAAGGGGGGTGTCCTCGTGGTGTAATGGTTAAAGCAATGGACTGCGGAATCGTAGTATGCAAGTTCGTACTCCAGTCACGCTATTACATTCACTTTTGGGCAAATACCCTTGGGAAAGGTATGAACCTTCTTATCCTCCCAGCTATGGGTCAAATAGTACCACTACTGTTCTTCTAGGAGAATGGCTTTGGCATTAAATAACCTAAAAAGAGTTGATATGCCATTAAACAAAGAAACCAAACCAAACCAAAACTATTACAAAACATGTGAAGCATTTGTCGTGAGATACACTTTAAGCTTGCATATTTAATAGCTGTTAAATATAGTTAAGTTATCAGGTCTGATAGACACACGGCTAACAAAGGCATGGACAGCTATCGATAGGCTTTCGATCATATGGAAATCAGACCTGACCGATAAAATGAAATGCAGTTTGTTCTAGGCAGCGGTTGTATCGATACTGCTATATGGATGCACTACTTGGATGCTAACTAAACGGCTGGAGAAGAAGCTAGACCGCAATTACACAAGAATGTTGCAAGCAATATTGAACAAGTCCTGACGGCAACACCCCACAAGGCACCAACTATACGGCCACCTGCCTCCCATCACGAAAACTATCCAAGTTAGATGAATCAGACATGCAGGACACTGCTGGAGAAGCAAGGACGAGCTCATAAGAGATGTACTCCTATGGACCCTCCCATATGGCCAAGCAAAAGCAGGACGACCAGCTTGAACATACATACAGCAGCTATGTGAGGATACGGGATGTAGCCCTGATGACCTGCCAGAGGCGATGAACGATAGGGAGAAGTGGCGAGAGAGGGTCAGGGATATCCATGCTAGCAGCATGACATGATGATGATGATGATGATGAAATATAGTTAAGATATCAGTTCTCTTGCGATATGGGATACAAGAAAATTTGATGGCATAATTCTTCAATCACACTGGTGTCTTTTTGGTGTCTTGAAAGAAAATTTTTTTTTTTAGCTAATTTGATGGTGCTGATTCCCAAAATGACCTTAGTTTTTCATGGTTTTGCTGTGCAGTAATTGCTCATTCTAGGGGAAAAAAATCAATTTACGATCTTGGCTGATCGCAAAATTTAGTTAATAAAAGTCATAGAAACTCATCAATTTTCAGGTAGGCCAAGCAATTTATGTCATCCACCTGAAATAAACTATTTTTATATTAAAAAAAAAAAAGTGTTTTTTGAGTCAAAAAATTTAGAATAGCAAATTTTTCCAATTTATTGCCAAAACTCAGCTTAACTAATAAACTTTATCAGTCATACACTTTAGCAAACTTGATAATTAGGTGACATAAAAAAAAAAAATGAAATCTTAAAATCTTCTGTTTGATATTCATAAATTGATCCCATCACTTTTGTCCCTTCACTATGGAAACAAACTGAACACATTGAGAGCTTTTTTTGTCACACTTCCCAAAAAAAAATTCTTGCAAAAATATCCCAGTTAAATGCACCTAGTTAGTGGAAAATCTATTGAATAGTCTACAGAACATAGGTGGTAATATGAGTATAAAGGTTCATTTTTTACATTGCCATCTTGATAAATTTCCTGATAATTGCAGCGATGTGAGTGATGAACAAGGAGAAACGATTCCATCAGGATATCAAAACAATGGAAGAGTGTTTCCAGGGACGGTGAGAGAAGCGAATAATGGCAGACTACTGCTGGAGAATCAAAAGAGACTTAAATAACATTGAACACGACAGACAATCAATAAAGAGAAAAGTTTTATCTTAGTTCTTATATTCACGATGGTTTTAATGCCTTTTTCCCAAAATGAGGCATTTCTGTACAGCAAAAACAGTGGCTAACCAAGAAAAAGTAAGGTCATATTCAGATTCAGTGCCCTCAGATTAACTTTTAAAAATGTTTGGTGCCTCAACACCAGTTAATTTTATTCTTTTTTGTTGTTGACCAGTGTTATTCAACGCTGTGTATAATAATCACAATAGAGAAATAGATGAAAGACTGCATCCCGTTTTTCCCCCCAAAAAAGGCCGTCTTGGAATCATTAAGAACTACAGAGGCTAAGGTCTATAATGCCTTGCTTTTCTATCATATCTGACCTGAAGTTGAGAAAATTCTTTGGAAAAATCTGAACTGCTTTTGAAGAAATTGATTCACAATGTCTCAGATTCTGACAGTCTGTAAAATCATTGAAGGAGTAGGTGCAAAAAATCTCAAGGCAAGATTTTTGGTTGTAGATTTCACTAAGGCAATTGATTGAGGAAAGATGGAACAAATACTTCTAACATATCGTCTCCCCACCCAAAAAAAACTGTCAACACTATAATGATGCCCAAAAAAACACGAAAGCAATAGTTCGCTCACATGATCGTGACCCTGACTTCTTGAATATTGTCACTGGAATCTCACAATGAGATACATTGGCTCCTTATATATTTATAATCAGCCTAGATTACATTGGTCTAGTGGTAGAGTGTTTGCCAATGAGCCAGGAGACTGGGGTTCAATCTCTGATCGAGTCATACCAAAGACTCAAAAATGGTACTTGATACCTCCTTGCTTAACACAGCATTATAAGGTATGTTTCAAGGGTAAAGTGGAGCAATGCAAGGAAAGAAGTAGCACCCTCCCCTACACCTCGGTGCAGTAGCTATTGAAAAGGGAGCTTTCGGGTCACCCTCGACTACAGTCACTAACTTTACTTTACTTTAGATTACATGCAACAAACGCCAATAGATCTAGTGAAAGAAAATGGTCTCACACTAAAAAGGGTGAGAAGCAGACAATATCCAACAGAAACTATCGTGGGTGCAGACTACGTAGGTGATCTGTGCAAGCAGAGTGTCTGCCTGGAACCAACAGCAAGACGCATTGGGTTCAACTTAAACTCAGATCAAACAGAGTTTATCTGTTTTAAGCAATCATTATATGAAATGGCAAACTTCTAAAATTAGTCAACTATTTTACAAACCTCAGAAGAAATATTTCAACTCCAGAAAGCAAAATACGTATAAGAAAAGCATTGCTAATGACAGGGATTCTATTACAGATAAATCTAATCTCTGATAAAATAAAATGGGAATTCTTCCAAGCTGTAGCCGTGTCAGTAATATTATGTTACTGCACCACCTGGACTAAAACAAAGCACTTGGAAGAAAGATAGATGGAAACTAAACAACACAGTTGCATGATACTTTGAACAAATCCTGGAAGCAGCACTCCATCAAAAAGCAGTTGTATGGCCACTTGCTTCTAATTTTGCAAACCGTTCAAATAAGATAAACAAGAAATGTTGGCTACTTCGGGAGAAGTAAGAATGAATTCTTAAGCAAAGTTTGACTGTGAACTCCAACACACCAGTGTTGGCCAACCAACAAAGATTTATATTTATCAGTGCTTTGTGAATACTGGATGCCATTTAGAGGACCTGCCAAGAGCAATAGACATTAGGGATAAAGGTGAGAGGGAATCTGTGCTATCAAGAGTTTCTTGAATATATTTTAACTAATCTCTTTGATTTACAGAGCAAGCTTATATAACGTTTTTTGTTTAAATTTAATAGGCATCAATGGCACAACTGTTACTAACTTGGAAAATAATATTAGTAAATCAAGTTCAAATTTTGAATCTTCTTCTACTTAGCTCCTT
>OY757936.1:2878118-2885618 GCA_963585895.1 Sepioteuthis lessoniana
ATTTGATGTTGCTGTTAAGAAATTCCATTATCATTTCCAGTCTTCATGGTGTGAAAACATTTCTCCCACATCTCAATGAAATTAGATGAAGAAACATTGATAGTCAAAACAACAAAGATGAATGTAATTGTCTGAAAAATATATGAAATAATGAAAATAGTTCAAATGAGAACATTGAAAAATTACTATGCTTTCTTATTTCTTTTCTTATTGTTTCTGAAATATTTATTCAATACAGTAAAGTTGGCAACCGTAGTCGAAGGCAACCCGAAGATTTCCTTTTCAATAGCTACTACAATGAGATGTAAGGGAAGGTGCTACTCCTTATCCTAGATTGTTCCACTTTATCCTTGATACCTGCTTTATATCGCTGAGTGTTAAGCAAGGAGGTATCAAGTATCATTTTGAAAGTCTTTGGTATGACACGACCGGGGATTGAACCCAAGTCTCCCAGGCCATTGGCAAACACTCTACCCACTGGGCCAATGAGCTAGTTTGACCTTATGGGTAGAGTGTTTGCCAATGGTCTACCTCCTTGCTTAACACTCAGCAATATAAGGTACATATCAAGGGTAAAGTGGAGCAATCCAGGGAAAGGAGTAGCGCCCTCCCCGACACCTCGGTATAATAGCTATTGAAAAGGGAGCCTTCTGGTCGCCCTCGACTACAGTCGCCAACTTTACTATACTTATTGAATACAAATATAATTAATTTTTTTTGCAAGTAACAAAATATTACAATAGTTTCAACAGAAATCAAAACTGAATGTAATTCTTTTTCTTTTTTATCAACTATCACGAGTATTGCAAAATATTCATGCAAATAACTCAATCCTGAACCATTGCATGTGGCAGACTAACTTAGACTGGTGTCAATTTGTGACACCTCCTGATGCAATATTTGAATTCCATTTTTGGGGGGATGGGGATATTCTCTTGACTGAATACAAATTGGAAAACAGACATAGAAACACTCAATGATATTGTTTCCATATATACATATTCATGCAAATGTTTTTTTTGTATATGTGCATATCAGATAGATACATGCAAAAGCAAAAAGATTGATACACATACAGACACACTTTTGCATATATTTAAACACATGTGATAGACACAATTATACAGGCATGAGTAAAAAATGCCCTCGACGATCATAGACGTAATATAGTTATATTGACACATGTATACACACAAAGAAATGCAAGTCAGTGTAATTTCCAATATACTTGTTCCCAGATAACTCCTAGCTACTGTTTCGGCTGTGCATAACAATACAGTCTGAAGAGTAACCACTAAAATCAATATGTTGGATGGAGAAAATGAACAGCAGAACCGGGAAGCAGCAGGACAGCGGAAAGAAGACAAAAATGTTGAATAAGGGAGTAAAGAACAGAAAAGATAAAGAAAAAGAAAAAGATAAAGGTATTGACAAAAGGCAAACAGCTAATTTTTGGATCAACAGTAAGTGAAGCCCACAAACCGGAAACCCAAAATATTATTCTGCCATTTTCAATAACAATTACGGAATCTTGTTGAGCTTACAAACTTTTAATGCTTCCCATAAATAAGAATATGAATTTGTCCTTCTCTTTTCTCAGAAGGTTTCTTATAAATGCACCAGAATATTCCATTTTTTTTTCTCTTTGTTTTTGTTCCTTTTTTAAACTAACAAACCCATTTGCTAAAACCAGCTTCTTTTCGGAAATGGGTTTGCTAGTTTAAAAAAGGACAAACATACAGAGAAAAAAAATGGGATTTTTTGGTGCATGGATGATAGTTGATTTAACAAATTTAAGGTTACATTGAATTCTGTAATATTTAATTATTATAATTCTTGAGAAAGAAAATGGATTTTTGCATATTATTAATAATACTTTTTAAGAACAAATTTTTAATTCATATGACCAAATTGTTTTTTCTGGTTTTTCATATTTTAAAAAATATTTTCTGATATTTAAATATGTGAATATAGATATAATATTCCTATATGGATAAATATAAAATGCACCGTTTTATTTTTTTTGTTTTTTGTTTTTGTTATCAGTGATATATTTTCAACAATTTTATTTGCTGAATTGAACTTGTACTAAGGTAGTTTTTGTTGGAAAAAATTGGACCAATTTTAACCATTTAGACATGTATGAAATAAAATTAAATGCTTGAGGATATCATAAAAAAAATCAAAGTAGTTCTTCATCAAAGAGAGAAAAGTTGTTAGTCACTGAAATCTTATTTAAATTTTATTTGTGAAAATAAATGAAAAAATCAAAGAGTCAATTTGAAAAGCAGTTCATTTTCAAATGGGAGTTCTAGAAGGATTCTATCCTATAAATTTTTTTTCAGTCTCTTTACACTTGAATGTATTAATATGAATTTTGTTTTCTTATAAACAATCAATGTTATCACTTTACTGAATAAAAATGTGAATTTATTTGATTATATATATCATCATCATCATCATCATCATCTTGTTGTGGCATCAGCACAGATATCCCTGACCCTCTCTCGCCATATATATATATATATATATATATATATGTGTGTGTGTGTGTGTGTGTGTGTGTGTGTGTTTTCAGTTTTTTCAGTATGTTTGATGCTTGGATTATATGAGGAAGGTTGTCTGATGATAATTTTCTAAAAATTTGATAAAGAAAAACTTGGGAAAATCTTAACAGAAATACTCTTATGACAACACAAAGGACTATTAAACAGCTATTAGATTAAAAAAAAATTATCTTGAGAGAAGAAAGAAACAGTCCAGATGAATATAAGATGATTCCAAAACCAACATACAAAATCAAATGTATTAGAGTTATTTTTTGTCAATTGGTTTTAGTATTTACCATTTATATTTTTACAAATAAACATTATAATCAAATAAAAAAAATTCTGCTATCAATGTTATTTCTATGATTCTAATCCATTGCTGAATTATTACATTTGTTTTGTTGCTGGATTATAAGGATTTAGATTTGAATAATTCTACATTTCATATATTTGATTTATTGCATATGAAAAAAAATTTTTTAAGTTAGTTTTAATTTATATTCTAAATGACATAACTATTAAAGAATATATTAATCTTTGTGAATTATTGTTATAAAATCATTATTATCAAATTGATAATTTAAAATTTTTGAAATACTTTATCATTGCAGAAATTAAGATTATTGAAAATGATATAGTAGTAGTAGTAGTAGTAGTAGTAGTAGTAGTAGTAGTAGTAGTAGTAGTAGTAGTAGTTATTATTGTTTTTGTTATTGATAACATATGTTTATTTTTAAGTCATTTATGATCGCCAAAATATGTAAGTGAATATGAAAATTTTTTACTCTCCAATTATTATTTGATATTACTGAATTATCCATGATAGATTATTTTTAGTGAATTTTTGATTAATTATTTTCACAAAATTCCTTTAAAAATGTACTTATCTGTATTTTAGTCGAATGAGCTGAACTAAATAATACTGAAAAGAGGAAGTTGTAAGACAGTAAAAAGAAGGAAGATTAATATTTTTTGAATAAAATTAAATAAAGCAGAGTTAGGCAAAATAAAAGTTTTTTTATCAGGATCAATTAAAAATCAATAAGTAAATATATTAACTATTAAAATTCTCCATGCATAAGATAAAAAAAATTAAATGAATAAGAAACGATACAAAAATTCATAATCACTTACATGTTTTCCATGATAGATAATCTTTTCTCATCATTTCTCACAGGTAATTTTGTTTTGTTTTTCTCAAATAAGAAAGTAGCCAAAAGAGAATTAAGAGAAACCAGACCAACAGAACTAAATGGAGGGAAATGAGTCAATTGAATTAAAAGCAATAAATTGATCAGATAAATGCAAAAAGCAGTTTGAGGGTATAACAAGAAAACAAACAAGCAATAAGTTTTGCAGCAATTTTGTTTTGTTATACAAAAATAAGAACTGTAGTAGGGAAAATTCCTTCTCTAGAAAAACACACACTTGTGCTACAAGTAGGAACCACAGGATGTGTACAGACTGTCTGAGAGTTCCCTTCAGAATGTTCTCAATGGTGTTGTGGCATCAAGTAGTATGTCTTTCATTCCCATACCAGTGGAGAGGGAATCATAGTCTGTTGTTTCATGGGTTTGGGAGGTGTCTGTATTTGTGTCTCCAGTGGAAGGGAGCCATTTATTTGCATCAACCTCCTCTTGCCACTGCATTGTTCATTCATTTGAAGAATTCTTCCATTAATTTTCCTGATATCTCAACTAATTTTTATTCTGAATTGCTAGCATTAAGGGAAATGGTGTCACTGATGTGCAATGCAGAAAAAAACTTTTTTTTTTTGGTGACACATTGACAATGAGAGTCTAGAACACAAGATACAAGTATAAAAATGCATGTCTTCTTTCCACTGATTGAATATACACGCATGCATATAAATAAATCTTATTAATATTATCATTCATCCAAAAGCAGCCATAAAACTTCATATCAAATCCCATCCTATTTAGAGTATTTTTATAATAATTAACAGTAAATAGATAAATGAATACTCTATAAGTAGCATTTAATAGTTATCTCGGTTGAAAAATTATATGAAAACAAAGACTTCATTCTATTTTTGTTAAGTTACAAATTGAATTGGAAAATACTTTAAGAGTATTTTAATTTTATTGCACTAACAAAAATCTTGCAACAATTTATGGTTTTTGTGGTGCTACAATAATATATATATACAAAGATTGGATCCTTATAATATAGTGTATATATATATATATATATATATATATATATTTGTATAAAAATGTAAATTATTTACAAAAGGAGAAAGACAGCATATATTTTTAGTCTTTAACATTTTCACTTGTGTACACACATATTTTGACAAGACATGATATATCAGATATACATTCAAATCAATCATCTTTGAAAACCCATTTTTTACACACATGTATATATATATATATATATATATATATATTTACCAACCCCTCCACTCAGGCAGGATATTACACAAGGTCATTTTTTAAGTGGATTTTAACAGGTTTGAATTCAGAATTTTCCTTCTTCTAGACTAGTTGCCTTACCAAGGCTGAAGAACCCAGTCTACCCTAGTATTTTCCCATAGCTGGAGGGAGAATAATTGTATTCATACCTTTCCCAAGAGTTGTAGTGCTATGTGAAAGGCAATCAGTCTCGTCAAGGATTTGAACTTGTGTTGCCGTAACCATTACACCACAGGCACCTCAAATATATATATATATATATATATACACACAGTAAAAATGCATATTCTTTTATATCTGCACCAGCTTTGATGATTATATAAACAAATAAAACTCATCAGGGGTTCTGAAAAGTTTTTGGCCTAAACAAGAATGACTTTAAAAGATTATAGATATTTTTAAAGTTAAAGAAGGCTGCGAAATGATGTGTCAAGTGAGTAAAACTGGAGTTGGGAGGGGTAAGTTAATCAATTGAAAGTAAGCAGAGTAAGTGAAAAGGAGTAGAATTGTACTTTTATGAAAATCTAATTCACTGGATAAAGAAAACATTTGAAAATCCAAAATATAAAATGACTTAAATAAACAGCTGGGCTCTGGCAAAAAAATGATCTGTATTGTTTCTGAGATTAGCAGAAAGGACTAGATTTGTTTGCATTAGAAAATGTCCAGGAAGGTCTGATAAGAATATGTTAATCATTTAAAATGTTCTGAACAAAAAAATATTTGAAGACTAAAAAAAGTAAAGATGACTTAGGCAAGCAACTGGTTTATTTCTGAAGATGTCACAGAGAAGAACAAAATTTTTTGCATTGGAATATTTGGGTGACCAATTTGATAGAAAATTATTGGTTGTTTGATAATTTTAAGACTTCCTATTTACCAAAGTATTTTGAAAAGCAAATTCATCATGAAAGACTGTTGTTCCCATACTGAGGGCGAGTTTCAATATAGAGAGAGTGGGAAGAATAAAGGAGTTCTGAGACTCTACTGGTACCAGGTATGGGTGAGCAACACAAATTAAAATAGGTTAGAGTTGAGAAGGTGGATCCAGCTCTTTGATCATTAAAAAAATGTTGGACAATTCCTCAAATTTGGAAAAGTTGTCTTAAAGAAAACAACTAATAAGAAATTGTTATTAAGGATAAAGAGCTAACACCCTAAGCCAGTTGAACACTGGGTTCAATGTAGTAGTAGTCTATCACCACTGCTGTTAGAATCCATGCCAATTAGTGAGACCTCCATGACACAAGACCTTGGGCCAGCCTCCTAATACTAAAAAGTTAGCTTATTGATGAACTTTTTACAACTGTGTTCCAGAATCAGTCAGTTAACTGATTGAGTTGAAGTATCAACACTGTTGGAATCCACATTACTTTGTGAGACCTCCTGAATCAGTAACCCTGTGCCAACTCATGAATACTGAAGACTTGATTTACTACAAGAACATTTACAACTGTATGGTAGATTCCACTGTCACTCAAATAAGACAGTAATAGAAAGGGTAAAACCACTGTATACAAGAAATAATATACACAAAAAGGGTTATAAAATTTCTAACCCATGTTGACTTTGTTTTTCATGCTGAAGAATTATTTTGATATAATCCCTGACCATCATCGTGTTCATTGTTTCTGTGACTTCATCAAAACACTATATGGGCTGAAAGGTGGATAGTTGTGAAGAACACCGACACAGTGGAACCATACTGAATAACACAATACCAGCAGTGGCCCCTCGTCATTCTTTTCCATTGTTGGTTAACAATTAATCAGGTTCAACCCAGGAAGATTACAGCTGCAGAATAAATATATATAGAAGAGCATGTATATTTCATAGTTTTTTTTCTTAGTTCCTTGATCTTCTGGTTATGCTGAGGACTTTTCAGCACCCCTTTATCTATAAAGATTCTAGTGCAGTGTGTATGCACATATATATATATATATATATATATATACAGACAGAAACATACCTATATGTTTATTACATATTACAATATATTCATATATATATATATATATATATAATCATTATCATTCATGAGTTTTTTCTATAAAGATTCTTGTGCAGTGTGTATGCATATATATATATATATATACAGACAGAAACATACCTATATGTTTATTACATATTACAATATATTCATATATATATATTTATATATATAATCATTATCATTTATGAGTTTTTTCACACCAACAATAGCTGATGGTCTTTCTCTGGTGACTGTGATAACCAGTCTCTATAGGTTTCCAGGACTCTTCTCAGTATTCGAACCAATCTTATGTCGTGGTTTAAATGGTCTTGATTCTTTCTCTGATTTCCAATTCCTCCAGTCTTTTTTCCAAACCTTTCGAAACTGTTCCAAGTGCACACCAATCATAAACGGTATCACCGCCACCTCTCATGTTCCACAGTTTTTTGTTTTCTGGCAAAGTATAAATATTTGTCAATCTTTTAAATAAGTTTCCAGACTTTTTCGTATGGGCACTTTTATTGATAGTATACACATGAAA
>OY757936.1:2890618-2948118 GCA_963585895.1 Sepioteuthis lessoniana
AGAAAAATGCATGCAACAAAAGAAAGAAGAAGAAGAAGAAGAAGAAGAAGAAGAAGAAGAAGAAGAAGAAGAAGAAGAAGAAGAAGAAGAAGAAAGGAAAAATAGCAAAGATAGAGAAATTGTAAGAAAAATACAAAGTTTGAGAGAAGAGAGATAAAGATGAGAAGAAAATTAAAAGAGACAATGAAAGTCGTAATATAAAGTAGATAAAATAAATTGGAAATAAAGAAAACTGAGAAGAATGAAAAAGATTGGTTGAAGAAGTAAAATTTGTATGAAATATTAAAAAAGAAAAAGAAAAGAAGAGAAAAATAGAAGGGAGAAGAGAGCAGATGAATTGGAAGAGGAGGAGAAGAGAAAAATAGAAGGGAGGAGAGAGCAGATGAATTGGAAGAGGAGGAGGAGAAGAGAAAAAGAGAAGGGAGGAGAGAGCAGATGAATTGGAAGAGGAGGAGGAGAAGAGAAAAAGAGAAGGGAGGAGAGAGCAGATGAATTGGAAGAGGAGGAGGAGAAGAGAAAAATAGAAGGGAGGAGAGAGCAGATGAATTGGAAGAGGAGGAGGAGAAGAGAAAAATAGAAGGGAGGAGAGAGCAGATGAATTGGAAGAGGAGGAGAAGAGAAAAATACAAAAAGTCCGTGGGAAGGAATAGCAGAATATAAAAAACGTGTGAAAGAAAATAAGTGAAAAGAAAAACAACAGCTGATTTATAAGGGATATTTAGTCAAAAGAAAAAGAAGAATAAATAAAGGGAAAAAAAAGTGGGGAAAAGATCAAGAAAGGAAACAAGAGACAATGAAGAATAGAAAAACTCACTAACAATCAATTGAATAACTAATAGCTCATAAAAAAAAGACTTTTGTGAGATGAGAAGAGTACTTCACTCCTCTTCCTCCTCCCTTAACACTGAATGAATTCATCTTTGGTCAGTAATGTAATTATGGATTTGAGGTAGTGGGAGTGGTGGAAGGCAGTTCATTCAGTTAATGAAACATCTAATATGATTAACTGACAATTAACAACAATGGTGCCAGCCTTAAGGAAAATAGGATCAGTAATTGCAGGGAAATTCTGCTAGATTGCTTTGGTGAAGTGTGTGCTGATGCTAGCATAAAATTGTCTTGTCACAGTCATACAAGTGACTATGATGCAGTTGGGTGTGAATAAAAAGAAAAGATGGGAGACAAACAATGAAGAAAGAAAATGAAAGGGTAGATAGGATCTTGTTTACAGTAAGAAAGGGGTAATCAAAGATGAGCAAAGGATGGGGTATCAAACTAAGAACTGAGATTGGGTGAAAAAAAAAAGAAAAGAAGTTGCGAGTAAAGAAAAGGATAGAGAAATAATAGAAGATACGAAAACAAAAGACGCGGAGAAGGAAATTAGAAGAGAAAAGAAAAAAAAAAAAAGAAAAATGGAGAAAAATTTTGAAACAAAGAAGTTGACAAGGAAAATTGAAATAGGATTTTGGAGATCAGATTAACATGAAGTCAAGCGGAATATTGTACAAAAGTTGAACATTGGAGCTTATGATCCAAGGATGTAGAAAAGATAAAAGCCGTTTGTAGAAAGAGAAACAAAATAGTTGGTGGGAAGGGTTAATGTGACCTAAAAGGGCAGAATTGAAATCAACTGATTTCAAACACAATTAAAAATCATTTTGAATTGTGTGTGTGTGTGTGTGTGTGTGCGATATAAATGGATGGTTGCATTGAGAAAGAAGGAAAAGTTGGTCATTGGAATACAAAGCAGAATGAAAAAATAATTTTTTTTCAAGTATTCAGAATTAAGAGAGAGAAAAATAGTGAATGAATGATATAGTCTATAATGGTTATATAATTATTCTCCCTCCAGATATGGATAAACAGTAGGACAGACTGGGTTCTTCACCCTTGGTGAGGCAACTAGTCTAGGAGAAGGAAAATTCTGAATTCAAACCTGTTAAACTCTGCTTAAAAATTGACCTTGTGTCATATCCTGCCCGAGCGGAGGGGTTGGTAAATATGATAATGGTTATTGTGAAGTATCATTTAAAATCCTTTTTTAAAACAAAACATATCAATCATTATTCTTGATTTCTCTGTTAATCCTGCATTAAAGACGATCATGCTCAAAATGAACAAAATGCAAAATAACTTCTTTTGGATATTATTAAAATTAATTCATGTATTATTTTGTTAATCCTTCTTACAATGTTGAAAACGACTCATCATCATCATCATCATATCGTGCTGGCAGCACGGATATCCCTGACCCTCTTTCGCCACTCCTCCCTATCGTTCATCGCCCTAGGCAGGTCTTCAGGACAACAACCTGTATCCTCACATAGCTGCTGAATGTACGTTCGTGCTGGTCGTCCTGCTTTTGCGCGGCCGTGTGTGGGGATCCATAAGAGTACATCTCTTATGAGTTCATCTCTGCTTCTCCAGCAATGTCCTGCATGTCTGGTTCGCCTAACTTGAATAGTTTTCGTGATAGGGGGCAGGTGGCCGTACAGTTGGTGTCTTGTTGGGTGTTGCCGCCAGGACTTGTTGAGGATTGCACGCAGCATTCTTGTGTAATTGCCATCTAGTTTCTTCTCCAGCCGTTTTGTTAGCGTCCATGTAGTGCATCCATATAGCAGTATCGATGTGACCGCTGCCTGGAAGAAACTGCGTTTCATTTTATCGGTTAGGTCTGATTTCCATATAGTCGATAGCCTATTGATAGCTGTCCATGCTTTCGTTAACCTCGTTTCGATGTCCTTTTCGGTTGATTCGACGCTGCTTCCTAGGTACGTGAATTTGTCTACTAGTTTAAGAGGGGTTCCTTCTAGAGTGGAGATGTCCCCCGTTTGGTTATAGCACATATATTCCGTTTTATGTGCATTAACATGGAGGCCTATGCTTGCTGCTGCTCGTTCCAA
The DNA here is from genome assembly GCA_963585895.1 of Sepioteuthis lessoniana. Classification (NCBI taxonomy): domain Eukaryota; kingdom Metazoa; phylum Mollusca; class Cephalopoda; order Myopsida; family Loliginidae; genus Sepioteuthis; species Sepioteuthis lessoniana. The sequence goes on from OY757936.1 coordinate 2,893,522, forward strand.
ACTATGCAGAAGTGTTTCGGCTTGGTCAGGTGTATTTGCCAGTATCGCTATGTCATCGGCGTAGTCGGCGTCGGTAATTGTTGTTGCGGGGTATCTTCTGCTTCTTTTCTTCGTCAGTTCGAAGCCATTCTCTTTGATTTTGTCAATCGATGTTCTAAGTACGTAGTCTAGACAAATGATAAAGAGATACGGAGCCAGCGTGTCTCCTTGTAGTACTCCTGCTACTATGTCGAAGTATTCTGTGTCTCCATCTGGTGATCGTACTTTTACTTTAGTGTTTCTATAGAGAATCGTTATTGCCGCTACGGTTTCTTTAGGTATGCCGTACGCTAGTAGGATTTGTTCCATCTTTCCTCTGTGAATGGAGTCGAAAGCCTTGGTAAAGTCGACAAATATTAATGTCGCTTGTAGGTTCTTTGCCCGTACACCTTCAAGGATTCTGCGGATGGTTAATATTTGTGAGGTCGTAGATCTATTTCTTCGGAAGCCATTTTGGTTTTTTCTAAGTATGTTGTCGATTTTGGGTTCTATTCTGTTTCGTAGTAGGGCATTGTAGATTTTGGCAGCTATGGATGTAAGTGTTATGCCTCGGTAGTTTTTGGCTAATCCGAGGTCCCCCTTTTTAGGAAGGGGAGTATGCATCCCTTCGTCCATCTATCTATCGGATTTTGATTGTATACTGCGTTGCAGTGTCGGAGCAGTATGTCGTCGAATTGTCTGGTCTTCCATACTTCCGGGGGAATTTCGTCCAGTCCTGCAGCTTTCCTATTTTTAATTTTTCTGAGAACCGAGTCGAGTTCTTCTTGTGTGAACGGTCCAAGTTTAATGTCTAATTGTTTGCTAATTATTCTGGTGATTGGTTCAGGCGTTATTTTTGGTGGGTTTCCAAGTAAGTTTTCGAAGTGCTGTTTCCACAGTTTTATTCTTTCTTGTTGGTTTGCTGCTTTAAGTTTTGCTTTGGCCGTGTTCTTTCTTCTGCTCACTTCGTTTATTGTTTGCCAGGCAATTCTAGATTGTCTATCTTCCACCGAGTCTCTAATCTTATCTATCTGATTTTGAATGTATTCTGTCTGTTCCTTTATATATATGCCTGCTAATTGATATTGTGCCGTTTTTAGTTTTAAGGCATTTGTGTTTGTTGGGGTTTTTCGATAGTTTTTGGAGGCTGTTTTCACTAGTGCACGTTTTTCTCTCACCGCTAAAGTTTCCCATGGGACTCTTAATTTTAAGTACAAAACTTCTTTTAGCCTGGATTCTTCATCAATTATTTTTTCAATTGAAGATATTTTTGAATATATACCAACCATTAATTTTTAATCACATCCTAATCCACAGGGGAAAAAGAGGGGAAATCAGTAAATGTCAACTGATAAAAAGTGGTAACAAAATCTTTTTTAAGGCATATTCTTATGAGTTGTCTTTTCATTTACAAATTGTTCAGTCAATCATACATTTTTTTCATTGTTTATTACTTACCATTTCTTGTGTTTAGAGTTATGTTCAAATTTTATAAAGATATTTCTTGTTTGTTTTGAAAGAAACTATGATAATATGAACATAGCCAAGTCGAAAATTAAGTGTTAAATTACTTTTAGATAAATCTATGCAAGATTCTAATGCAGCTGAATAAGACGGTATCAGTAAAGGTACTGATATAAATTACAGATAGTTTGAATATATGAAGAAAGAGGAGAAGAAGGGAGCCAAATGTTAATGGACAAAACAAACCCTTAAACAACAACAGTGACTGTCTGAATTATAACAATTCTACAACAAATAACTAACCATTGAGGATAGGTAATCAATACTATAGAAAGCAAACACTCTTTGTAGCTTAGTTGGTCAAGCTGCTGGTGTGTTTAACCAGGTTTTCATGAGGCAAAAGAATATATGAATTCAAGTCTCACCGTGAAGATATTCTTTATTATTTCCAGTCCATGCTGTTCCTTGCTGTCCGAGGCAATTTGAGAGTGTTAAAATAAAAAGGCCATTGAAATTAAAATGGTGAGAGAAAATACAAGTCTAAATCAATAATGAAAACAATGGTTGTTAATACTAAACATAAAAACAGAAATAAATAAACAATGCAATAAATACAACTAGCATAAATAAACAATAAGAGTCAACATGGTGCCAAGAACAATTGAGAGACAGGATAATGGATGAGTTTATAGGTTTGATTTGAGCTTCTGCAAACCAATAGATCTTGTTATGGTTGATCCATTTAACCAGGTTTTCTTGAGGCAGTGGAAATGGGAGTTTCAGCCTCAGAGATCTAATCTATTATTATTTACTCCTTTAGAGTTTTTCATATCAGTATTAGCTGATGGTTTTTCACTAGAGTTTGAGTGACAGCAAGTCTCCTCAAGTCTCTAGGACTCGTTTTAGGATTCTGGTCATTCTTAGCAATGCTGTCGTTTGGATAGTCTCTACCCGTCAGCCAACTTCCAAGTCCTCCAGGCCTTTTGATAATCCTTTAGTTATTGTGCCTAACGCACCAATCACAATTGTTATATTATTATCATTATTTACTCCTTTAGAGTTTTTCACATCAGTGTTAGCTGATGGTTTTTCACTGGAGTTTGAGTGACAGCAAGTCTCCTCAAGTCTCCAGAACTCTTCTCAGGATTCTGGCCGTTCTTAGCAATGCTGTCATTTGGATAGTCTCTAACTGTCCACCAACTTCCAAGTCTTCCAGGCCTTATTATTATTATTATTATTATTATTATTATTATTATTATTATTATTATTATTTCTGATATGCACTGTTCTTCATGGTCATAGAATGGAGATCCAAGTATGTTATAATAAAAAACAAGTAAAATGATGAAAGGAAATATTCATCCAAATTATTAATAAAAACTATGAAATTTGTGTATGGTAAAATATATATTTAGATACAGTTATATCTTGAAATTATAATATATATATATGTATTTTACTTTTTTAATTGTAAGGAGCAATTTATTTATTTAAATTTCTGATGTGAACATAATGTTGAATGAAAAATTTTTGAGAAAAATAAAAAGGTAATATTTTTGGAAAAGCTTGACTAAACATGATCACAGCAAGAATTAACAAAAGACGAGATGTAATTAAAGGAAGATATAACCAAGTATGTTCATGTTATGAATTATGAACTCAGTTATGTATATATCATGGAATGTATATATATATGTATATCATGGAATATATATATATATATATATATATATATATATATATATATATATATATATATATATATATATATATAAAGAAACAAGAAATCATTTATAGCAGAGTTCTTTTGTACATTTTTTAAAAATCTTTCTTGATCTCAAATTTTCTATCTCAGTCAGAAAAAAAATCCTCCTTTTGTTTGGTTTCTTTGTTTTAATGTCATATCAACCTTTGTGGGTTACTTAATGCCAAAGTCATCCTTATCGATGAACACTAGTGGTACTAGTTAACTTATAGCAAGGAAGGGAATAGGGAAGTTCATACCATTCCACCATTTTAGCAACTATACCACAAGGACTTCACACCCTTCCTTTTTTAAGGAGAAAGAAAATTAAATTGCATTGAATTTTCTGCTTCTATAATAATAATGTTCGTCCATCAATTCACTGATAAATATTAACTTAACTGAAACTGAATAAATGAACTACTCAAGTGATCTGTTTATTGTAGTGACAACTTGGCCCATCACCTTTTTAGGATGAGTTGATAACAGAAGAATAGGACAACATTGTGCCATAGATTCTCAGAACAACACTCCACATGTTTTGAATTCAGAGTTTTTCCTTCTCCTAGACTGGTTGCCTCAGCGAGTCTAACGGGCCCATTTTGCCCAACTATTTACCCATAAATGGATAGAGGAGAAATGGATTCACACCTTTCCCAAGGGCAGGAGCATGAAGAGAAATGCAAACACTAATACTCGATAGATGTTCACTGGCAAACAACCTGACCACTTCGGACTAAATCCTCATCTTTGGAATTTCAACGAATGTACTATGCAGTTTTCCTCTGTCTGGTTTATACTGGATCCAGCAACTTCAGGGAGTCCCAAATAAAAGTTCCTAATTACTTAATTGGAAACAAAAATTACTAAACAGACAAGAAAATAAATAAATGAATTAGGTATATATAATAAATGATAAAATATAAATAAATAAGGGCATATACAAATTGTTTCGTTCCATTCTTCTGAGGGATTTAACTAATGTTTCTTTTTTGATTTTTTATCGTAAGTTTTTCTTTTTGATGGCTCTCATCATCTACTCCCACCCCAAAAAAAAAAAACAAAAAAAACAAAAAAAACAAAAAGAAAACAAACAAAAAACTAGTCAAGTTTTAAAAAATCTTGAACCCAAGTCATATAATTACTTAACGATCAGAATGAAAAATGAAAAATTCTCAAAATTACTTTGGTGGGGAGTTCGTCAATCGTAAAGAATCAGTGAAAATAGAGACAAAGGCAAAAGTTTACCTATAGACAATTTTGAGAACAGTTTGTCTATGTTTTCTTCTCTTTTGCCTTTTTAGCGGGAAGTTATTGTTTTCTTAATTATTCATAGAAAAAGAAACTGGTAAGTTTGCAATCCTAAATACAAAGTTTGATATCATCTTTTTTTTATGGAGGTGCCCGTGGTGTAATGGTTATCGTCATAGGAAATGGACACTGTGACACAAGTTCAAATCCTGGATGAGACTGATTGCATTTCACATAGCACTAATACCCTTGGGAAAGGTATGAATCCAATTATTCTCCCTCCAGCTATGGGTAAATAGTAGGGCAGACTGTGTTCTTCAGCCTTGGCGAGGCGACTAGTCTAGGAAAAGGAAAATTCTGAATTCAAACCTGTTAAACTCCACTTAAAAATTGACTTTATGTCATATCCTGCCTGAGCGGAGGGGTTGGTAAATATGGATATAATGTTGTTTTTTTTTTTTTGATTGATTGGCAAAATAAACAACTGGTTTCCAAGATTTTTAGAGTTTAATGAAAATTATAACTAAGTCCTTAATTTTGTATCTTTGTAATGTATGATAAGAAAAATGTAATGTTCATGGATCAAGTTTCTTACTTTAAAGGAAGGAGAAGTTTTGGGGGTAAACATCAAAAATTGCTTCATTAAGAATCTTTAACATAATAAACAAAAGAGGATTTTACTTATTTAATTCACCTAAAATGAAAATCATTAGATGCTAAGATTTTATCAATAAAACATCTCATTTTGCTTTTTTGTGCAACACTGGTTGCAGTAATGGTGCTGAAGTGAGAGGGGGGGGGTCAATGCAAGTAATTGGTTATTTAGTAAGCATCATTACGAAGCAATAATTGTACTCTAGGGTGCTGGATTTATAAACAGAGAATTTTTTTACTGTTTTATAAAGAGAAGTGATCTGTATGGCATATTTTTATTCTCCTGTTCTCTACCTACAAAGTATTCTCTTCCACATTCTGTAAATATACATGTGTGTGTGTGTGTGTGTGTGTGTGTGTGTGTGTGTGTGTGTGTGTGTGTGTGTGTGTGCACTTATATATATATATATATATATATATATCTATGAAGAAATTTATATATATATGTGTGTGTGTATGTGTGTATATATGCAGTATTGCCTAAAAATAATTTTACACCTTTTCTTTTGCCAGGAACATTTATACAATCAAAATGGTTATTATTGAGTATTATTCAATTCCAAATCTACAGTACTGTAATTCTTTAATCATCATCATCATCATCATCGTCATGTCGTGCCTCTAGCACGGATATCCCTGACCCTCTCTCGCCACTTCTCCCTATCGTTCATCACCTCTGGCAGGTTTTCAGGGCTACATTCCGTATCCTCACATAGCTGCTGAATGTATGTTTGTGCTGGTCATCCTGCTTTTGCCCGGCCATATGTGGGGGTCCATATGAGTACATCACTTATGAGCTTGTCCCTGCTTCTCCAGCAGTGTCCTGCATGTCTGGTTTGTCTAACTTTAATAGTTTTCATGATAGGAGGCAGGTGGCCGTACAGTTGGTGTCTTGTGGGGTGTTGCCGCCAGGACTTGTTCAATATTGCTCGCAGTATTCTTGTGTAATTGCCGTCTAGCTTCTTCTCCAGCCATTTTGTTAGCATCCATTTGCTGTTTAAATTTCACATAGCATTGATACACTTGGGAAGGGTATGAATCCAAATATTCTCTCTTCAGCTATGGGTAAATAGTATGGTATACAGAGCTCTTTTATCTTAGTATGGCAACCTGTCTAGGAGAAGGAAAACTCTGAATTCAAACCTGTTTAACTCTGCTTAAAAATTGACCTTGTGTAACATCCTGCTCATGCAGATGAATTGATAAATAAAAAAGGAGTAAAATTGCCTAAATATACGTAGATGTAAACTTATTTCTGGGCTGCTACCTGTTCAGTTATAGACTTTCATTGCTGTATAGTTTGGTAATAAATAATAACTAATAATATCTGTTTAAATCAACAAAAGCACTGATAACCATTCTCCAACCTGTAAGCTGTAAGCTGGACTTGTTTTGTACTAGACTCATGTCAGTCACCATAACTCTTTTTTGAGCATTGCAAGACTCACTGTCTTTTTTCAAACTCACAATTATGACTCTAGTTTCCTGTGTCCGTCATATCCAGCCTTCCTTTTCACTAATGTACTGGTACTTGATCTATAGATTGGTGCACTTCACATTCATTGACCTGTGTGCCTTTAACACGAAAGGATTGACTTGTCTTGCAAAGTAAAAAGTCTTCTTCACACTAAGATGCCCACTTTATTGATGTCTTTATTTGAATGAGATCCAGCTTATTCACAGAAACAGCACACACTAACTGCATGGGTTCAATTTTTCTCTTTATCTCCTGGGGCATCTCTCATAATTCAGTCTAGACTTGGCCATGGACTAACTGTATTCTCTGCAAAAGTTCTGTTTGTATTCAACTGTCACATTGATGCACACACTCTTTTGTAAAGTAAAAGAGGTTAGAACCTTTGTAGCAGGTGATGTGGCTATGTTGATTGCTGGTCAGACAGCTGCCACAACTGGTCCCCCAGAGACCATCTCTTATTTATTATTGCTCGGACTTTTGCCTGTAGCTGGTTCACAGTCCATGAGGGGGTGTCCTCATGGTATAATGGTTAAAGCACTGGACTGTGGAATTATAGCAAGTTAGTTCAAACTCCAGTCACGCTATTACGTTCACTTTCAGACAAATACCCTCGGGAAAGGTATGAACCCTCTTATCCTCCCAGCTATGGGTTAAATAGTACCACTACTTTTCTAGATTTAGAACTAGAACACAGGCTCATTGGTCAAGTGAGTAGAGTGTTCACCAATTGTCTGGGAGACTGGGATTCAATCCCAAGTTGAGTCATACCAAAGACTTAAAAAATGGTACTTGATATCTCCTTGCTTAACACTCAGCATTATAAGGTACATATCAAGGGTAAAGTGGAGCAATCCAGAGAAAGGAGTAGTGCCCTCCTCTACACCTCGGTGTAGTAGCTATTGAAAAGGGAACCTTCTGGCCATCTTCGACTACAGTCGCTAACATTACTTACTTTACTTACTGTTCTAGAATAATGGATTTGGCATTAAATAACCCAAGAAGGTTGATATGCCACTGAAAACTACAAAACAAAACAAAACAAAACAAAAACGTCACTGAATCCATCCTAGATGAGTCACAAAGTAGATGCTTGATGTGGGATGGCAATCCTGTCATGGATAAACATCCTAAGCAACATTAGGAGATCTCTATGAATAGCACGATAAGCTCTGCAAAGTACACACTTATGACTAGGCAAAAGGTTGAATCCCAAACAGGATATGAAATAGAGTGCCAGAATATCCAGTGATTTGGTTGGTCAGGGATGGTGAAATGTAAATAAAGCTGAACAATGGCTGGTTGTTGCCATACCTTTAGGAAGAGCTCAGTTCTTTCAAGAGTCCTGGTGACAACACCCCACGAGACTTCAACTATACGGACACTTGCCCCCCATCACGAAAACTATACAAGTTAGACGAACCAGACACGCGGGACACTGCTGGAGAAGCAAGGACGAGCCCATAAGCGATGTACTCCTGTGGACCCCCACTTATGGATGTGCAAAAGTAGGACGACCAGCACGAACTTACATACAGCAACTATGTGAGGACACAGGATGTAACCCTGAAGACCTGCTGGAGGCGATGAATGATAGGGAGAAATGGCGAGAGAGGGTCAGGGATATCCGTGCTGGCGGTGCGACATGATGATGATGATAGATAAAATAGCTCATTGACAAAAAGCTCTGATAGCCATTCTCCTAATTCTGAAGCCTCATCCACTGCCTGAATCACATCATACTAGACTCATCTTTTCTACCACTGCAAAGACTGTGTCACCTTAGAAGTATAGTAGAGGAAAAAAACTATGATTGGCATGTGTGCAATGTCGTGAGAAAATGTAAATTTTCTCCTATCCACAGCCTATTGAAAAATTTTGCACTGGGTAAAAGAATGCTTCAGTTTTTTTGAGTGAGAAGAAGAGAGACAGACGTCATTCAATTAGAGTGTGAAAGTTGCAGTAATATCTAATTCATTCCCTTTCCTACCATTGGTATTCATTTAAAACCTGAATTTCTGTTCATTGAATTGTTAAACCTCTGTCATACATGAAAGTGACTGGTAAGTCCATGATGTTTTTTTTTTTACTGTCATTTCCACTATTTTCAGCAGAGTTTTGATTCCATGTTTGACTAGAAAGAATAAAATCCTGGTATCTTGGTTTAAGAAGAAAATTAAATTTTAATAAAAGAATGATTCTCACTTTAGTTATTTATGGATAATACTATATATATATATATATATATATATATATATATATATGAAGGTATTCATGATGTAATGAGTATTGACATCAGATATGGACTCTGTGACCCGAGTTCAAATCTTGGACAAGGCAGTTTGCATTTCACAATGCGATTATACACTTAGGAAATCTAACTATTCTTTCTCCAGCTAAGGGTAAATAGTAGAGCAAGCTGGGCTCTTTAACCTTGGTATGGCAACTGGTCAAGGAGAAAGACAATTCTGAATTCAAACCTGTTAAATCTCACTTAAAATTGACCTTGTGTCATATCATGCTCATGCAGAGGGGTTAGCAAATCTCTCTCTCTCTCTCTCTCTCTCAATATATATATATATATATATATATACACACAAATAAATCTTTCTCTTTTTTTATATATATATATATATATAAAAAGAGAAAGATTTATTTGTGTGTATATATATATATATATATATACACACAAATAAATCTTTCTCTTTTTATATATATATATATATATATATATATATACATATTAATCTTTTTTTCTCTCTCTCTATATATATACATGTAAATCTCTCTCTCTCTCTCTCTCTCTCTATATATATATATATGTATATGTACAAACACACATATATATATATACATATATATATAAATCTCTCTCTATATATATACATATAAATCTATATATACATATACATTTAAATCTATACATATATACATATAAAACATGAAATCTTTTTTTCTCTCTCTATATATACATATATACATGTAAATCTCTCTCTCTCTCTCTCTCTCTCTCTATATATATATATATATATATGTATATGTACACACACACACATATATATATATAAATCTATATATACATATACATTTATATATATATATATATATATATATATATATATATCATATTTACCAACCCCTCCGCTCGGGCAGGATATGACACAAGGTCAATTTTTAAGCAGAGTTTAACAGGTTTGAATTCAAAGTTTTCCTTCTCCTAGACTAGTTGCCTCACTAAGGCTGAAGAACCTAATCTGTCCTAGCTGGAGGGAGGATAATTGGATTCATACCTTTCCCAAGGGTATTAGTGCTATGTGAAATGCAATCAGTCTCGTCCAGGATTTGAACTCGTATCGTCGTGTCCAATTCCTACGACGATAACCATTACACCACGGGCACCTTCAATCTTATGTTTTATATATATATATATATATAAAACATAAGATTGGAGGTGGTTATCACCAACCAGTCATGTGATTCTATATTTCATAACTTATACTCTCTTTTTAATTTTGTTTTCTTTATTTCTTTAATGTTCATTGGTTAATTAGTTTTAAAGCCATCCTTGTGAGAGAACTGGATTTGCACCATTTAATCCATAGTTGGGCAAGATAAAAAGGGGTTCATACATTTACAAAGGGCATTAGTACAAAAGTGAATGTGATAGTGTGACTCCCACCTTTGTTTATTCAGTTAAAGTGATTTTATAATTGTGTTGCATGAAAATTGGAATATTTTTCATTGAATAGTTGAACTTGACATTTTCCAAGGTGTCAGATAAAATAGACAGAGTACAATAAGGAAATATAAACAAATAAGAATATTATTAATTGAGCATAATAAATCACAGGTTAGAGCAGGAAAAAAACGCTCTCAAGTTAAAGTACATGTGACTTGTTGGCGATAATCATTCTCAATTTGACTTTTTAAAGTTTACTCTGCAGTTTGTAATTTTACTTTTTAGTTTTACTGCGGCAGTTCATAATTCATTGTGCTGTAATCTAATATTTCTTTATTTGAATACATAAATACATATACATATATATATATATATATATATATATATATATAGTATGAGTATTTTAGATTTAAACAATAGACAAATTATCATAGATAATGCTTAAATAAAATAACATAGGATTAAATTAAGATTTAAGGTGAAATGAATAAAAATAAAATGAAATAAAAAAGATGAGAAGAAACCATGTGACGTGTACGTACTTTTCAATGGAAGGGTAACTGAATTAATAGGCTCAAAAATAAGAATAAAATTTGAAATTAAAAATTTTAATTTAAAATTTCGAATTTAATCTAAGTATTACTGTATCCTTAAGTAAGGTTATTAAAGAAAGTTGTACTTTCCTTAATACTATAATTCCAACTGGTAAAAAAAAAACAAAAAAAACGGAAGTTGGCTAAATAAGGAGAAAACTCTCCACCCCTTTTCTACCCCTTCCCAACCTAGTTTCCTGTGTCTATTCTGAATTATTTTATCCATTAAATCTAAAGAAGTCCTGATATTTTTTGGTGTTTTTGATTCATATCAAAACCTATACCAGGATGGAAATAAATTTATTATCCTAATGTGATCGGTTTTTGTTTTTTCTTAAAAAAATATGTATATATTTATATATATACATATATAAGTAAAATATATATATACATATATATATATACATATATAAGTAAAATATATCAAAACAGAAAAAATAAAATTGCGACTAAATAATTTTGCTAAGAAACAATCATCATCATCATCATCACGTCGTGCTGGTTGCACGGATATCCCTGACCCTCTCTCGCCACTTCTCCCTATCGTTCATCGCCTCGGGCAGGTCTTCTGGACTACATCCCGTATCCTCACATAGTTGCTGAATGTATGTTCGGCCATATGTGGGGGTCCATAAGAGTACAATCACTTATGAGTTCGTCTCTGCTTCTCCAGCAGTGTCCTGCATGTCTGGTTCATCTAACTTGAATAGTTTTCATGATATGAGGCAGGTGGCCGTACAGTTGGTGTCTTGTGGGGTGTTGCCGCCAAGACTTGTTCAAGATTGCTCGTAGCATTCTTGTGTAATTGCCGTCTAGCTTCTTCCCCAGCCGTTTTGTTAGAGTCCATGAAGTGCATCCATATAGCAGTATCGATGTGACTGCTGCCTGGAAGAAACTGCGTTTCATTTTATCGGTTAGGTCTGATCTCCATATAATCGATAGCCTATTGAAGAAACAATGATAAGGCAATAAAAGGAAGACTGACTGATTGCCATCTATTGTTTGTGTTTTAATGTTTTAAATCTACAAGAAACTTTATATTAAGCAGTATTCATGTAAAGATTAACAACAAGTTATAATTCTAGTTATTATTTATATTATGCAATTAAGTATTATATATAATGTAATTTTAATATTGAAATATTTTAAATACTGCTTTGTTTATTTAGTTTGGTTTGGTTTCTTTGTTTTAATGGCATATCAATCTTCATGGGTTATTTGATGTAGAAGAACAGCATTGATATTATTTAATCTAGAGCTAGGGGGATAAGAAGACCCCTACCTTTCCAAAGGATTTTTGTCCAAAACTTAATCTAACAATGTGAGTAGAGTTTGAACTCACTTGCTATCATTTTACAGTCCATCATGATATCCATTATGCCTCAGGATGATTCCTACTCTAAAGATTTACATATGATCAATTAAAAATCATAATTATCCTTAATTTTTTATAATCTAATTTAGATATACACATAAAGTAAATGTATACGCATTTAGCATAATGTGCATATGGAAGACGAGTAATTTGATGACTTACTTCTTTGATTTTGTAATGTCATATATACTTACGTACTTGCTTGTAATAGTATCGGCTTTCACCCTGATCTGGGTTAACTGGCTTCCTCCTGAGCAAGTAATATGTTGTTCATTGAAGAAGATACTTTGGGATTTGATTGAGGGAAGGGTCCCAAGTCCTACCCGGAAAAACGCTCTGTTTGCCACAGATTTTCCACAGACGCATTGACAGAGCAACCCTAGGCTGCCGATTGCCAGAACAGACACCTCCTGGATTTAACAGGTTTGAATTCAGAGTTTTCCTTCTCCTAGACTAGTTGCCTCATCAAGGCTGAAGAACCCAGGCTGTCCTAATATTTACCCATCGATGGAGGGAGAATAATTGGATCCATACCTTTCCCAAGGGTATTAGTGCTACATAAAATGCAATTAGCCTAGTCCAGGTTTTGAACTTGTGTCACCGCGTCCATTTCCTATGACAATAACCATTACACCATGGGCACCTCCTAATGTCATATATACACAAAAAAAAAAGAGAAGAGGAGGATGTCCATCTTTCTATTGTATTTTGTGTATATATGACATTGCACAAAATACAATAGAGAGATGGTCATCCTCCCCTTCCCAAAGAAAGGTGACCTCATGTTATATAGTTATTTACACGTTCATGCATCACAACGACACAACATCAATGACAGACGCATGAATAAACGACGCACACAGTAAGACACAAGAAGGAAGACACAGGAAGACTTCTTTAACAATATTTTACCTCTCACTTTATTGCAAGGGTTCGAAAGGGTTGTTCAAGGTTTGCATGTGAGAGGGTGCTGGAGACCGAACATAAACTTCATATTTTGACCCCACTGTTATGACCGTCACGTTGTGTCTTTCTTATTCTCCTAGATGCTAAACCAGAGGTCTTGGGGTCCACTGCTGGATGCTGGCTTTCTTTACTGCATCTTATCAGCATCTTCTCTGGACCCCAGTTCATCAGGGCTTCAAGCCCCATCGGCCTGGTGTGGCTTTTCTTACCACATCTCGTCTCTAACTCTCTGGAAGTCTGCTGGCAACTGCTTTGGCACCCAACTCAACTCAATTATATAATAATTCAACGCCCACACGATCGCCCACTGGATCTTTGAAATCGAATGTTTAATCGTCATCAAGCGGAAATAACTGTCATGCAGTTCAGAGGTTACTCTCTTCCGGTGCATCACTGTAGTGGCACAATGGGACCTTCACCTTGTCCCATATCATACGCCTGAATCCGCCCACGCAATCTCTTTCGATTACTGGCCATTGGAATGTGTCACTTCCTTCCGGTGTATCACCTTGCAATAGCATTTTTGGGCTGGGTCGAGGGGTCAAAATATAACACTCAGAATCACCAAGAACTTCAGAGGCATACTTCTTATTTCTATAGCCACAAAGGTTTATAATGTAACCATATCAAACTTGAAATTGAGAAAAATCTAAGAAAAACCAGGACGGTTTTTGGAGAATTTGATCTACAACATCACAGATTCCAACAATCTGTTGAATCATTGAAGGAGATCATACAAAAAATTTCAAGGCAACACTAATGCTTGTAGATTTGTCAAAGGCATTTGATGCCATACGAAAAGGGAAGATAGAGCAAATACTATTAGCATATGGTCTCCTCAAAGAAACTGTTACAGCTATAATAATGTTTTATGGAAACACGAAAGTAAAGGTCTGCTCACCTGATGGAGGCACAGACTTCTCCAACATTATTAATTATTAGCCTTACTGCGACTTTGAACCAAGTCTTGATCTTTTATCTCGTCATGACGTAGTACGTAAACTTATAATCCATTTAATCCAACTTTTATGATGGAACTTCGACTCGGCTACCATCAACAATTTTTCATCAGTTTTTATATTAAGTAAAATTTTTGTTATATATACAAAATGACCATTGTTTTGTAACTTTTGCGGCTTTTCTTTCTGAAGAAAGGATTAATTATACATTTCATATTGCTTCCTTTTTTTTATTCATGAAGATCAATAAGTCTGAACCTCAAAACATAGTTATTAACTGAATTTTGAGCTAAAATTTACACTAAATAATGTTTAATCAATCACCGAATTAAGTGCATTGACAAGGAAGTATATTACCTTGAGAAATAAATATTTATTGTACCCAGGGTGAGCACAAAAACACCCCATCATTTCAAGGACTCGTAACATCAAAACTTACTGTAAAATGTTTATGATATCTCGCCATATTATATACATTAACTTCTTTGGGTGGTGATTACTTTTTCAGCGAGATGGTGTACCACAGCACTAGTTTTATGCTGTCCACAAATTTCTCAACCAGCTCCAGCCAAACAGATGGATTGGCCATACTGGACAAAATGCTAGAGAAAAAGTTTTGCAAGTGACTCTTCTTTCCCACTATGTTTATGACTTTATTCGTTGGGGTTACATGAAGGATAGAGTTTATGTACATCCATTACCTGCAACACTGGATGATGAGCAGCAATGCGCCACTGAATCAATTTGCTTGATCATGCAGGATATGCTGCAGAGAATTTGAACTGTGCAAGATTACCAAATTGATATTTGCAGGGCATGCATCAAGTGCCTGTGACATCAACCAATGATACCACATGAAACTTGATGAGATCATGTAACTGTAGCCACCAAAATGTGTAAGAATATTCCAATAAAGTTTTATTCTAAATATGTTTTTATTGGGCGACAGTCTTATTGATTTACCTAAATATAAACACAAGCAATTAAAAAAATCCAACAAAGATGAGTCATTAATAAACTACAAATTGAAAATGATTCATTTATTTATCTTTTGAAAAATTATTTGGGGAGAAAAATTTTGAAAGTAAGAATAAGATCTGAAAGATTTGTCACAAAGTAAGTCTGAGTAATGTTTTTAAAAAATTTACTCTGGAAGTAAATAAATTATTTGAAATGATTTTTATACAAGACTAGATTTTTATGCTATATAAACCTGCTACTATGACATAAAAAAATTTCAATCTCAAAATATTTTTGAAAATCAGAGACTGACATTTTCAATGAAGATTAAACTTTTGAACCACTTGGTTGCTATAGTTCTATGGTTCTGAAACTTACCAGCTGATGTAGCAACTTTTTAAGTGAAAGAATATGTAAACAATTAGAGATTGAAAAGTGTTTTCCACCAAGTTATTACAGATGAAAAATCATGAATACATTTAAATTCCTATGAAATTATTTTTATTTTAGAAAAGAAACTCAATCACATATTTAATTACATATTAACTGTAGGTACTATTTACCAACCCCTCCGCTCGGGCAGGATATGACACAAGGTCAATTTTTAAGCGGAGTTTAACAGGTTTGAATTCAGAGTTTTCCTTCTCCTAGACTAGTTGCCTAACCATGGCTGAAGAACCTAGCCTGTCCTACTATTTACCCATAGCTGGAGTAAATATATTAACTGTAGGTCTTCTAATGCCTTGTGTTGATTACAATATAATTTCTTACCCCGTAGGAAGACCAGGTTACATGGATTATGTATAAGTCACATTGTCTTTAATAAACGAGTGGAATTTTTGTGCTGGTAACCCCTTATAAATTATATGGAATAGAATATTTCCAATAGAAGAAATAATTATTAACTGTGTTCCTCACTTAAAATGATAATAACAACCAGAAAGTCTAAACAGAAAAAGAAAAAAAATGTATAAAAATAAAACCATAAAAAATAAACTCCAAATACCCTTAGTACTAAATATGGGAACTGGATTCAGTTTATGTTTTCATCTATAAGGAATAACAAGTTTCTAAATTGGAACATCTGAAAATGATTTTATATTCTAACATAACTTTCAGTATGATTTAATGAAAATGTCATTGTGAAATTATGAACCCAAATACGCTTGTGCTGGTTACTCTAATATAGAAGAGAAGAGAAGATTAAAATAAAGAAAAAATATCTGTAGTAAATCATAACTTTTAATCATACTAACTTTGACGAGTTTTGATAAATGGGAATGAAAGAGAGAAGTTATCCTATGAAAATTGTATTCTTGCAATAATCTTGTATACAAATTTGAAAGAAGATGGAGGCAGTTCTATTAAAAAAAGAGAAGATTGAAATAAATCCTAGGTTAAATGGTGTAAAACAATAGAATTCTGATAACAAAGATATTTAGGTTAAATATATAAAATATAGAATTTAAAAAATGGTTTCAAATTCTTTTAGTTAGTCACTGACACTGTTTTATACTAAAATGCCTGGGAAAATGAATATTCACAAGCACGGAATGGTAGAGAAGATAATGAAATAATCTCTGAACAAAGTCTCTATCACTATAAACTAGTTCTATGCAAAGGAGTATGAAGTTGTATTTGGAAACTTGTGACAACTGAATGGAATATGCTTTGTAAAATTTTTGTTTCCTTTATTTAAAATATGAAAACAAAAAATATGATGAAGACAGAAAGAATAAAGACAAATAACAAAAAAGAAAGACAGGAAAAGAGGGAAAAAAGAAAGAAAGAGGAAAATATCATCATTAACAAAATTAAATTCATTTGCTTAAAAAAAAATGAAAATACAGAAATGAAATAAAGTATAAAAAAGGTCAAAAATATGACAATAAATACAACCACAACACAAACAAAATCCTTAGTCAAATGAACTTGCAATCTAGGTTACAGATGTTAACAAATAACAATAACAATAACATTTATTAGCTTATAAGTCATCACAAAAACATTGTTCAGTGTTAGGCCTGTGTTTTTTTTTGGCGGGGGGGTTGCTGCAATAACAACTAGTGACAATTTGCTTGAGGCTAGCAGTGTTCTAAGATGTCTAGCATGGATAGAATGTCGTATATTGTCTTTATGAGGAAATTTATTTTATTTAGGTGTTTTGCTTGATGACTCACCATTTGAGGTCTTCCCACTTGGATCAGGCTTCTGGTTTTCAGTGTCTGATAATTGTAGTATTGAAGATTATTGATAGTTGAAATAGATGGGTAAAATCCAGGTAATGTATATCAGTCAACAACAGTCGCAATCTTGTTTGTATTTCACCAAAAATGAAGCTGGCTCCATATTTATATTATCTGGAACAAGGGAGATAATTCCCTCTTGTTCCTAGATCTCCCCTTCCTCTCCCCATGTGCAAGCAAGGTCCTTTGAGGGGCAAACATTTCTTCAAGGTTTGCAATATTATGTGGGAGAAGTCTAAGCAGAGGTTGAGGAATTGTCAGTGCCATGCATTGTGTGTACTGAGGGTGTGATGATGTGCAAGTACCTCTCATGGTGTGTCCAACTGCTGCATGGGCATCATTACAGGCAGGTATTGGGGAATTAGAATGTGTGACTGGAACATCACAACCAGATCCTGAGGGATCAGGCCGAGCACTTGATATGGGAGTGGACATGGTTTAAAATTCCACCTTCTTCCAGAAACAGCAATTTTTAAGTGCAATCCTGCCTGATCCATCATCTCTGATTCAGTATTGGCAATCAGGAAGATTTTATCAGAGAACGTCTGTTGGGGAATCAGTGTTCAATTGAGTTCATTAGGAGGTATGACTATTTTGTCAAGATGCATGAATGAGGTCAGGTGATGTAACAGTCTCATTATCGCCATTATCCATTATTGCTTGAAGGCTTGCAGATTCTGCTATAGTCTTAATATTGTCTGAGAGCTGAACATCTTAGGAGGAGGTATGTGGGAAATAGGCAAAGAAGGGGCTTCCACAATAGCAAAAAGATTGCAAGAAATAGCATCAGAATCCCAGTGCTATTTACTTGGGCAACGCTAGATAGTAAAGAAATATATTTTATTTGATGTCTTCATACATGGATCCTGTTTTCAGTGTATGATGGTTGTAGTCTGATTTATGGGGAATCTCTTCTAGCATTATATTCTTTCTGTCCCTTGCATTCTCTTTCCTGTGAATGGAAATCAGCTTTTACTTTGAAAGCTGCCATGATACCATTCATTCATCAGAAGAAATGATTCTGTTTTTTTTTCTGATTTGTTTGAATAGTTGTTCACATTTCAGCAGTAGATATTGAAGAAGCCATTCAATATTTATACTTTATACTTCTCAACAATGGTCGATAAGGGTAGTTCCAGCTTTAAAGTCAATTTGAATGATCCTACATTTAATAAATAAACAGGTATTTCCAACTAATTTTGCAAATATATATTGAATTATGTATTGTTTTGATTTTATAAGTGATATCTTATATTCCTATAAGGACTATAATGATGGATGCTGTTAAAGTAGGGTACAAATTGGTAAAAATACAACAAACTTGTTGCTGTGTATCATGAACAAGTGCTTTAATCTCTGTGCAAACTACATTGAGTAGTAGCATCGTAGTGTTGATAACATTTACCAAACAAAAACAGATGCTCTTCTGTTTTGTTCTGAAGTTTTAGAACATATTTCTCTTTTTTTAGAGTTTTTAAATTTTATCTTAAGGTACATCATATATTATGAGATTGAATTAAGTATCTATGATATGATGACATCTCATCTTTATGGAAAAAGTTTTATCTTACCAACCTTTCTTTCTTATTTTTCACTTTTTCAATTTTCCACCAAATTGTGTATAGTTGCTTATTTATTTGGTCCTATATCTAACGTAATATTGAAGTATTTATCAGTTAAAATATCATTTACACTCGGAAATTTTGTTTTGCTTTCCTTTTGAATGAGAAGACAAAATTTTATAAAATGAAGTCTGCTCTGAAGTGCATGCAGTTTTGTTTATTTTATTGAAGACTTGTTTACCAAACATTGTCGAAGAGATTTTTGAAAAGCAATTATCTTTCTGTAGATGAGTGATAAATAGGATTTGAGAAAATATATGACAGGAAGCAAAATAAAAAGAAATATAAACTTTACAAAAAAAATGAAAGAATGTATGAACAAGTGGAAATTTAGAATTTAAAAAATCAAAAAGCAAAAATGCAAAGAAGTCATGGAATAAAAAGAAAAATAAGTTGAAAACAACATGAAAGAAATGAAAAAGACATTTTTAAGAATGTAAAAAAAAAAAAATAAACAAAAGAATAAAACATTTAAAAAAAAACATTTGAGTAAAAAAGAATTTTGAAAAAATATTCACAAAAGTAAATAGATAAAGAAAAGGAAGTATGGAATGAAATGCTATACTTTTAGGGTGAATTCCATTGTTTGTAGTTGGGAATAGATATGATTATTATTATGTTTCCAAACGCTGGTGTGTGAATAAAAAAGTTTTTGGTAAGAAGATTACAGAAACAGCAAGAAGTAGTATGACTAAGAAAGATGGGTAAGATCTTGTTGAAGAATGAAGATAGTTCTTTTAATTTATAGAAAATAAGATTGCCTTATGAAAACTAAGATACTGTGAATTCTTATCCTCAAAAACTGATAAGAGTGACAAGAACTTACCAGATGTACATAATACCAAGATATGACCTACTTGAAATTCAGAACAATTCTAGCTAAGTTCTTTGGAGCTGTTTTAAAGATCTACTGAGTGTGTAAAAAAATGAGTATCACTTGTGAAAAGTGAGAGAGTCAAGTGTACTTATAAAATCTTCAATCTTGTCAAGCGATGAGATATCTGCTTTCTTAATTCATATTTTATATTACTCATTCAAGTTCTGAAAATTACATGAACCTTGTTTATTTGATAAAAAAAGAAAAAAATGGATACCAAAATAAGAGCTGAACAATTTTCTATGAGTAAAAGTCCAGAAAGTTCTTATAAAAGTAACTCTATCCTTTAAGCAAACTTCATTACAAATTCAAATTAAAATCTTTATTTGCCATTAGGAGCCATCAAAAATATATAAGTAAATTAGTTTGTAACTCTATCAACTCTAAACTAGACCATTTATTTTCAGTGTTTTTGAATTTACAACAAGTATTTCTTTAGAGAGTCTTTATGCTTCAAAATAGAAAAACGTTTTTAACACAAATACTAAGAGTACATTAACCCTCTCTATCTGAGTCTGTTTAATGAAAAGAAAAAAAAATGAGAAGTAGTAATAATCTTTGATCATATAAAATACAATTTTTTATAAATTCTATCAGTGATACATCAGTTAGGATCATTTTGATTTTCTCTAAGATCTTCTATGAAAATTAAATTATCTGTTATAGAAAAATACTTATTTGTATCTAATTAGCTACATCTTTACAATAAATATATTTTCTACATCTTCAAAATATCTTAACTGACATATGAACTATTATGCATTTAGAACTGAATTCTATTAATTATGTATATAATTCACTGACAATAAATATATTGTTATATAATTACTAAAATAAGGAATTTTTTTTTTTTCATCACCAGAACATTGCCGTAGAAAAGAAAACTTTTTATAACAGAGATCTTTTTAACATGTTCACACAAAAAAATATTGGAGCTTCTATCAAGTACACCTGATCCCCACTCAATTACCAGGTTCAGTTCAAAGACTCTATGGACATATGTCAAACAGCTGGACATAATGCATCATCTGTTCATTCTATTTCTGGTAATTTGTGTATACAGTTACCTTGATACTATTCATCAGATTCTTAGAACATTTTCTTTCAATTGGTTTGTTAGATCTTGATGTTTTTACATAATTATATGAATTTAGAAATAGATAAATAGTTTGTATCTGTGAATAATAAATTTTTAAAAAAAATGAGTTAAAACAAGAACAACCTAAAATGTACAAAAGAATACTTATTCGAAAAAAAAAGAGCTTTTTAAAATATTGGAAGTTTTTTTTTTGTGAAAGATTAAAAAAAAACCGAATTTTCAGTATTACTTGCCGACTTCAAGCACTTATATTCTAGTCATCTTAAAAATAATACTAACACTTCATTTCTGTTCACATCTCTTTAATTAAAAATGAATTTTTGTAACTTATTTTTATTACATTTCCCAATCTAATTTACTTTTTTCTTTCTTTATGAATTTCAATTCAAAAGAAATTCTGACCAATGAATCAAGATTTCCTTCTTTTTTAAAATTTTTACTGAGATTGCTTAGTGATTAAAGTATAGCCTACCCCACATGAGGTTCAATGTATATTGTTACATTAAACTTTACAAAGAATGTGGTTTTATAAAAAATTACGACACTTTATCTACATACACTATGAAACACCATTTCATTTTATGTAAAGAATAATTCTGTTTTATTATTATTATTATTATTATTACTATTATTTTTACTCCATCAGTTTTAGTTAATAGTTTTTCACTTGAGTTTTAGTGACACCAAGTCTCCTCAAGTCTCAAGGACTCTTCTCAGTATTCTGGCCGTTCTCAATGATCTTGGAGTTTGGATGGTCTCCACTCATCCTCCTACCTCCAAGTCCTCCAGTCCCTTTGGTGACTGTACCTGAAACACCAATCATAATAGGTATGATTGTCACCTTTATGTTCCATAATTTTTTCAGTTCCCTAGCAAGGTCAAGGTACTTATCTTTCTCTTCACTTTCCTTTCAGTTTTATTCTGTGGTCAGCCGGGACAGCAAAGTCCACGATTTACAAGTTCTCTTTTTTTGTTGATAATTATAAAGTCTGGTCTTCTGGCCGAGATTAGGTGATCCGTTTGTATGTGTGTCATTCTCTAGGACAGATGCTGGGTTGTGCATATACCATTTGTTTGTATGGTCAAATTTAAATTTCTTGCACATCTCCCATTAGATCACCTTGCCCACCCTGTCATATCTAGTCTTTTACTCCTTCTGTGCTAATTTGCTGCATTCACTTATTATGTGATTGATGGTTTCATCTCTATCACCACATAACCTACATTTGCTATTTTGTTAAGTCTTATCTATTCTCGCTTTGATATGATTGGTTCTTATGGCGTTGTTTTGTGCTGCTATTAGGAGAGATTGTGTTTCTTTCTTAAAGTTTCCTTTTTCTTAGCTGTTTAAAATGCCCATAAAGTTGTTTTTCTTCCCATTTTTGTTTCCTAGTTATTGTCATTTTGTTGGCTATTGTGTTGTTAGTATCATTTCTGGTGGCTGTAATCAGTCCTCTTTTGTGCCTTTCTATGTAGTCCTCAACAATCAATGCGTCAACGCAGTCTTCATTACTGGCAAGTCCACTTCCTCCCTCCTTTCTTGATACATATAATCTGTCAACGTCATCTCTGGGATGTAATGCCTTATGCATGAGGATGTGCTGATTTATGTAAACTAAATCTCTTGTGCTTCTGGATCCTTTGTGGCATCCTTTCTGCTCCTCAGGGAACAATCCGTAGCTTGTTACCGAGTAGTAAATCTCTTCCCTTATTTTTGCTGTTAATATTTTCCACATCATCGGTAAGCAGGTTATGGGTCTGTAATTATTTGGGGTGGTTCCCTTGATTGGTTTCTTCTAGATCAATGTGCTCTTTCCTTTAGTCATCCATTCAGATACGTGTGCTCCTTGTAGGCATCTGTTCATTTCTAGTGCTAGTCTGTCATGAATGGAGGTGAATTTCTTGAACCAGAAACCATATATTCCATCATGGCCTGGCGTTTTCCAGTTTGATATTTTTTTTAGTGTTGTTTTGAGTAAATTGATGAGTATTTCCACTCTTAGGCCTTCTTTGAGCTCTTCTAATTCTTTTGTCATATTGTTCATCCATTCGGTTTTTTTATTATGTTTTCTTGGTTTCCAAATTTTAATCCAAAATCATTTGGTTTCTCTTGCATCCAGTTGTTGGTATGTTTTCATGTCATCTCCTCCCCCTTGTTGGTAACTCCTTTTTTATGTTTTTCACCCCAGCATTAGCTGATGGTTTCTCACTGGAGTTTGAATGACAGCAAGTCTCCTCAAGTCTCAAGGACTCCTCTCAGTATTCTAGCCAATCTCAATAATGCAGTTGTTTGGATGGTCTCTACTCATCCTTTCATTTCCAAGTCTTCCAGTCCCTTTATTAATCCTTTGGTGACTCTATCAAGAGCACCAATTATAATTGGTATAATCGTCACCTTCATATTCCACAGTTTTTTAAAATTCCCTGACAAAGTCTAGATAGTTATTCTTCTTTTCACTTTCTTTTAGTTTCATTCTGTGATCAGCCGGTACAGCAAAGTCGACAATTTTGCAAGTTCTTTTTTTTTTTTTTTACGATAAGGTCTGGTCTTCTGGCCGAGATTAGGTGATCAGTTTGTATGTCAAAATCCCAGAGGAGTTTGTGTGAGTCATTCTTTAGGACCTATGCTGGGTTGTGTGTATACCATTTGTCCGTATAGTCAAATTTGAAATTCTTGCACATCTCCCATTGGATCACCTTTCCCACCCTGTCGTGTCTAGTCTCATACTCCTTTTCTGCTAATTTGCGGCATTCTCTTATAATGTGATTGATGGTTTCTTCTCTTTCACTACATAATCTACATTTGCTGTTTTGTTGCATCTTATCTATTTTCGCTTTGTTAGGGTTGGTTCTTATAGCATTGTTTTGTGTTGCTATTAGGAGAGATTCTGTTTCTTTCTTAAGGTTTCCCTTTCTTAGCCACATCCATGTTTTCTCATGTGAGATGTTGCTCATTATTCGATTAAAACATCCATAGAGTTGTTTTTCTTCCCATTTTTGGTTTTTGGTTATTGTCGTTCAGTTGGTTTTTGTGTTGTCAGTATTGTTTCCGGGGGTTGTAATCAATCTTCCTCCACGCTTTTGTTTGTAGTCTTCAAGTCGTTGTATTGATGTGTCATTTATCATAATTATTATCATTATTATTGTTATTATTTTATATTAAGAATAATTCTGTCAAAAATAATTTGAAATATATGAGAATAAATTTTTATATATGATATATTCATATATAGTTCTTATATATATTATATACTTATATATATATTTTTAAATAAATAGTATATTTATAAGGATATTAAGATATTGGTTTGCAAATAATATCATCATCATCATCATCATCATGTCGTGCTGGTAGCAGGATAT
The DNA here is from genome assembly GCA_963585895.1 of Sepioteuthis lessoniana. NCBI lineage: Eukaryota > Metazoa > Mollusca > Cephalopoda > Myopsida > Loliginidae > Sepioteuthis > Sepioteuthis lessoniana. Next base: position 2,917,866 of record OY757936.1, read on the forward strand.
CCCTGACCCTCTCTCGCCACTTTTCTCTATCGTTCATCGCCTCAGGCAGGTCTTCAGGACAACATCCCGTATCCACACATAGTTGCTGAATGTATGTTCGTGCTGGTCGTCTTGCTTTTGCACGGCCATATGTGGGGGTCCATAAGAGAACATCACTTATGAGTTCATCCCTGCTTCTCCAGCAGTGTCCTGCATATCTGGTTCATCTAACTTGGATAGCTTCCGTGATAGGAAGCAGGTGGCCGTACAGTTGGTGTCTTGTCGGGTGTTGCTGCCAGGACTTGTTCAAGATTGCTCGCAGCATTCTTGTGTAATTGCCGTCTAGCTTCTTCTCCAGCTGTTTTGTTAGAGTCCATGTAGTGCACCCATATAGCAGTATCGATGTGACCGCTGCCTGGAAGAAACTGTTTCATTTTATCGGTTAGGTCTGATTAAGAGCAAATTCATTGTGACAGGAAATTCATTGTTTTGGGTAAAGTATTTGGTAGATAAATACAAAAGCGTGTCTATGAGTAAAAGTTACTAAACTTTTTTTACCTCCTGTTATCAAAATGTAACTAATTTCGAATACATTTAAATGTTCCCCCAAGTTTATGTAATGTGTATGCACAATATGGTTCATGGTAAAAAATACCAAACTTTCTTTTTTTAAAAAAAAACAAAACATTTATTTTTGCACAAATGAAAACAGTATGGATTCTGATAAAAATTACTGCTGTTACATCTCTTCACAGTAGATATATAATCTGCTTGATGCTAAAAAAAGGGTAGCAAAAATGCCCTAGAAAAACTCGAGGCTACCATTGAGATCTGAGTGATAAGGAAATAAAACAAAAAAATTCAGCATGACAGTTAAAAAAAATACTGTGTTATTAAACTATTTAAGCATTCTATTTAAAACATGTGTAAATGATTTCAATATGTTTATAGAGTGTAAAATTGTGTGGGTTAAAAGTAATACATATATTTACAGATAGATGAAAAAAATGAACAGGTATGTTGAGAGAGGCTTTAAAAAATGAATGGATTTCTATGTGAATGTAGCACTAAATAAATGCATCTGTGAATGAATGAAGATGTACATCAGTGAAAGAATAAACCAAAATTAGAATAAAGTATAAACATATGAAAAGGTGAACTAAAGAAAGATCACAGCAGGGGAAAAACTGAAGTGTGAATGAACAAGATATGACATATTTAAGTGTAAAAGAGTGAGGGAAACAAAAGTTAGAGGCTGACAGCTATGATACCTTTACCTAAGAGCATCCTATGACTGTACCTTTTAGTAGATTAAAAATCAGGCAGATGAACCTGCTCTGATCTCTATGGCAACCAAGAACTTGAGTTTAATAATCATTACTATCCCCAAGTTATTTGGCATTCAGTCATTTCATAATAATTTAAGCTTGATATTTTTTAATAGGTAAAAAACAATCAAGGTTAACATAATATGACTAAGCGTTATATTCTAAATTCTAAAATAGCCTAAAACTTGATGAAACTTTCACTGATTTTTCAATAATTTATTCAGAGAAGTTAATTGTTCGGTTTCATAGGAAGTTCTAAGATAGTTGGATAAAATGAAGCTGATATAATATCACAGTGTTTGTTTTTAGAAAATTTATTTCAAAGAAAAATTTTAAAAATTTGATTTCTGTAACTCAAGATTTTTTTTCAAATTGTAATTCTGATTTTTCATTTCTAAAATTGTGCGACATAAACAAAAGCTTCTAAAAGTTTTACAAGTTTAGATTCAATCGAAGCCTTGAAGATAAGTGTATAAATACATTCAAGTAAAATAATTAGATAAGTTTATGATTAAATTCTGAAAAGAAAATTATAACAACATTAAAAAACAACAAGAAATGATTGCTTCATAAAATAATAATAATTTTTATAACGATATCATAAAATAATGGGTATCATTATATTCTTTTTCTTTTCTTCTTTCATTTTGATTTCTCCAGTAATGAACAGAATTTTAACACTGTAAAATATATCATTAAATACCCATCATTCCTTCAAAGGTAAATTTCAAAACTGAATTAGTGAAATAGTAAAATTTTCAAGCGAAAGAAAATCTCCTCTTGTGAGTAATTTTTTAAAAAGTTTTCTTTTCTCATTTTGATATTTTTAGCACTTTTTAAAAAAGTCTGTCAAAGTTTCATCTTTATTACAATTCAGTTAATTATTGCATAATGTTATACAATAAATCCTATTGATAACAATAAATTGATATCAAGCTTAACTGTAACGTTTAGAAGACTTTAAGTAAATATATATAAAGCATATATATGGCTGAGCTAAAGCAGGACGACCAGCACGAACATACATACAGCAACTGTGTGAGGATACGGGATGTAGCCCAGAAGACCTGCCAGAGTCGATGAACGATAGGGAAAAGTGGCGAGAGAGGGTCAGGGATATCCGTGCTGGCGGTACGACATGATGATGATGATGATGATGATGATGATGATGATGATATAAAGCATATTGATTTAGTCTTTAAAAGTAATAAAAGAGTTATTTTTATATTTCTTAATTTCTTAATTATTTTAATATGCTATTTGTAATAATCAGCACTTTGGTTTTACTTTAAAGAATTAAAGACTTTAGGAGAGTGAAACTAAAGTCCTGATTATTACAAATAGCATGTTAAAATTGATTCATTTGTTTAAACCAAACCAAAATAAAATTATTTCTAAGACAACCAGATTGAAAGGTCAATGATAATAGATTATAAACTGCTTTATATCTTCCTAAATAAGCATACTGCTAGCCATTTTATAACAATTTACTATGAGAAAATATGAATCACAATGATTTCACGTCAAAATGCTTGAAAAGAATTACCTAAAATGAATATTTTTTTTAGCCAAACAAATAAATAGATAGATAAATAAATAATGAGTCGAGACTGTTGTTAACGAGTTATTAGCAAGACTGAATTCTATTCATCTGAATGAATTGCATTTGGCAAATCAACAATTTTTATGAACGATGTGTGGTATTACAATCAATCAGAATCATTAAACACTTTCCCATGCACTTTTCATTTAATCTGTTGGCTTTTAAACAGAAGTAATTAAGTCTAATTGGGAAAGTAATATGTAATTTATTACTATTAGTAGGGAGAAGGATGAACATACTTAATGTATTGCTTATTGGAATGAAAGATAGATTGTGATAGCAATAAGAGAATCATGAATATTATTATTTGGTCAGAGTTTACAATAGTGAAAATAGTATGAAGGGTTACAGAAGAAAGATTTGAAAGTAATGGTGGAAGTGAAAAAAGTCATGATATAACAAAGGAGGTGCATTATATATATATATATATATATATATATATATATATATATATATATATATATGAGGATCATTAAATAAGTTTCCAGACTTTCTTCATATGGGCACTTTTATTGGTAGTGCACACATGAAACTCTAGTTCCCTTCCAAGTAATCTCCTCCAGCTGCAATGCACTTGTTGTACCGTTACAACAACTTCTGAAAAGCCCTATGGAAGTCCTATTGTGTGAGCGTGTCAATTACCTTCGTCACTGCCTCTTTCATCTCCTCAATTGTCTCATAATGACAGCCTCTGAGCTTAGGGAATAAGCAAAAGTCACAGGGACCAAGGTCTAGACTATAGGGAGGGTGAGGAACTGTCTTGATGCCCGTCTTGGTCAAATAGTCTGTGACAAGGATGGAGTTGTGGACTGGTGCATTGTCCTGGTGATAATGCCACTGACCCGATTTGAAGAGTGCTGGCCTCTTCCGACGGAATCTCTTCCTGAACTCTCTTAAAACCTCAACATAGTAACCCTAACCCTAACCCTAACCCTTTAGCCAATCAACTCTGGTGTATTGACTTCTGTACTCCTCCCACACCTCCCATCATCCCTTACAGACTCCCTGCCTTCCTTGAATCTCTTATGCCACTCAAAAACTGATGCTCGATTCATGCAAGATGGTCGAAAAGCAGTCTGAAGCATTCCATAAGTTTCTAATTTCATTTTTTCCAAGTTTAAAACAGAATTTTATTGCATATCGTTCTTCTAAAGTGTCCTCATATCTAGATTGCATTTTTTAAATTCACCAGTTGTGATGATCAGGTTTTAGTAGGGTGTATTCGAATTCCTGCTGAAGCTGTTCATTTGAACCTGAAATCATAAAAATTGGTCATTCATCTTATAAGATGTATAGCAATAACATACTGAATTTTCAAGAGTCTATGATGATTTAAAATTTTTTAAATCTAAAAAAAATTCTGGAAACTTATTGAATACACACACACACACACACACACACACACACACACACACACACATATATATATATATATATATATATATATATATATATATATATATGTAACCATTTTGTATAAGAAGGCTGTAAATAATTGCCATATTAAAACTTTTATTATTAGTATCTGACATAATATCTGAGAGGCTAAAATATTGGGCTTATGCTATATCATAAAGTAGAGATCTGCCTAATATATAAATATAATGTCTTATTTTGCATGTGTTATGAATGAAGTGAGAGCAACAAGAAAAATTCTTCCTGTTCTAAATGCTGAAGTACAAACTTTTTCTTCGAAGAAAACATCTCTTTACCAAGGAAACCATCCATAACACTTATCAAAATTAGAATGATTAGAATCTCTGTTTAAGATTTTTTTACAATAGAATTTTATATCCTTATGGGAATTTTATAAGAATAGGTGCACCAAAGATAGTGAGGCAAATAATATTCACAAACATTTTATTTAGTCTGAATAAAATCATGAGCAGGTTAAGGATACTGTTTGACTTCATCTTATTGTAGAGTCAGATGTATTAATATGAATCATTGATTTATAGATGCAACAGTGTATCATCTATCCTTTGGTTGATAGAGATGTATTTTTATCATCAGTAGATATTAATATGTGAGCCTAGGAAAACAACAATACTGATATCCAAAGTAGGAAGGTCTTATTGAATTGGAAAATTACATCTAGATGATTTTGGTATACTAATTTGTTTGAATATGGTACTCAGCCAAGCTTAGTACCATCAGTACCAAGCCATAAAAAGTTCAACTTTTGAATAATTGTAACATAAAATCTCTGTCTGAAGTAGTATGTCAGACACACACATTCCCACACACATATATATATATATATATATATATATATATATATATATATATACATGCACATAGAAAGTAATGATATCAATGTCTTTTATATAGTCAATCTATCAAATAATTAACAGATTGATTATAAAAAGAAGGTATTTGATCATTTTTTAACAAATATTTGTGTCTGCAGACTTTGTAAAAAAACTTATAGATTTTAGCCATTTTTTTTCTGTTTGAAACATCTAAAACATAGTAAATTAATACATGAAATAATTTTTAAATTCTTATTCTTTCAGACGATAATCCTAATTGATGATATCCTTTTAATTATCAAATGTTTAGAATTGTACCTGATGATATTTCAGATAGAAGCTTACATACAGTGATTATTGTAAAAATCTTAAGAAAGATGTAAAATGATCTAATTTTTTACAAAGTCTTCCATCACTGGAAATAAGTTTCTCCAACTTTAAGATGGAGATGTATATGAATTAGAAATTAATAAAATCAATTGAAGAAGAAAATTACAAAGTAAGTACATTGTCCCAAACAGAGAAGTAAAAATTACTATCACTTTGAACAATAACAAAATTATATTTAATTTCGTTGTTTAACTTTATTTCTTACTTTTCACTTTTCCATCAATAAATATAATTGAAAGACAAACTGGATTCGTTCCAATAAATTATCTCTTTCATTTGAATAGTAATTTTCCTTATAAATATATTTGAATCTGATGGTCATAGTTAGATTACAAAAAGATCTTTTGTGAATGAGTATGGTTTTGAGATTCAATCACACAATCTCAGTCAGAAGAACTAGTAATAACCAACAAAAAAAAAAAATTGAATCTGTTGGCTAGTGGACTTCACTGTTCCAGCAAATCAAACAGTTTGATTAATGGAAAATCAACGGAGTGTCAAGAAATAAATGAACCTTGCAAGAGAACTGAAAAAGTTGTGGAATAGGAAAGTGACAGCTGTACCAATCACAGGTAGAGAATTCAGAATAATCACCAAGAATACTTGGAAGAGTCCTGGATAGCTTAGGAGACTGGCTGTTTCTCAGGCTTCAGTAAACACCACCAGTTACAACTGGTGCGAAAAACTTGTAAGGTTTGGTTTGGTTTGGCGGGTTTTATGGCATATCAACGTTTGTAGGTTATTTAACACCAAATCCATTTTTATGTAAATAATCTGTCAAACTTGTAAGGAATAATAATATTAAAACATGCATATATATATATATGTGTGTGTGTGTGTGTGTGTGTGTGTGTGTGTGTGTGTGTGTGTGTGTGTGTGTGTGTGTGTTATTCAGTCCAGTTAAATCGGAGTCGGGAATAATTCTGTCAGGACAAAAAATCATTCAACTATGAACATTTAAATTTTCCTGGTAAAGAGCTCAATGTAACTGTTTTTCTTAAAGATATATATATATATATATATATATATATATATATATATATGAGAAAGTTTCAAAATGTATTTTAAAAGAGTATCTGAAAACCAATGAATTATACATAACATTCACCAAAATGAAAAGTTTCCTACAAAAAAATTTTAAAGTTAAAAAACTTACAGGAAATGGTAGTTTTTATAAGTGAATGTATGTAGTAGTTCCATGGATTTCATTACAAACAATTTTCTCTCCTTTTCAAAGATCCAAAGCTTGTATTGAAACTTGATATACGAAAATAAATTTATGGAAGAGAGACAGGAAGCATTTATTTCTTAGATGAATATGAAGAAAAGTTGAATAGAAAGAATAAAAAAACTCTTCATAAGGATAAAGTAAAAAGAAAAAACAACAAATATGATTTAAAATCATAAAATACCAATAAAAAAATACTGAGTAAGGAAATCTTAAAATGTGAATTCCTCAACAAAAAAACGTTTTTTATCTAAGTGTGGTGTCATACAAAATACTTTCGGATTGGAAATTAATAAGTTTATTTTCGTACAATTCTAATTCACTTATGAAATTGGGGGAATAAGAAGATATGTGGTTTGTGTTGAGAAGTAGAAAAAAGGATTTTGGCTTCAAATCTTAACTGTTTTTCTCTGTTCTAGATTTTTTTTTCAAAATAATTTTATCATAGAGTGTACGTTGAATTTAAAACTATTAATATTTTGGACAGTTTTGATCTTAGTGAAGAACTAATTCCTTTTTGATAGATGCAGATAAAAGTTAAAAAAAGAAATATTTTATGCAAATTAATTGTAAGCTAATGCATTCCCAACCCCACAGAGGATTGATGTCATATTACTATAACTATCAAATAGCATTTTCAAACATATGCTGCAGCAAAATGATGAGTGATTTGATATATAATAAAGATGTTGCATTACATTCGACTTTTTTTCTTATTTACTTGAATAGACATACATACACATGCATATCCCTGCACAAATACATTATATGAATACATATGGGATATCTCACAATTTTAAATGCAAATAAAAATATTTCAAGTCATTTTCATTAAAATACACAAAGTGATTGCCAATGGCCCAGGAGACCAGGGTTCAATCCCAGGTCAAGACATGCCAAAGACACAAAAAATAGTACTTGATACCTCCTTGTTTAATTCTTAGCATTATAAGGAACCCATCAAGGGTAAAGTGGAACAATCTAAGAAAAGAAGTAGTCCCCTCCCTTATACCTAGGTGTTGTAGCTATTGAAAAGGGAGACTTCAGGTTGCTTTCAACCATGGTTGCCAACTTTTACTAATATATTCATTGCATACTGACTAACTGTAGGAGAAAAAGCTTGATAGCAATTGCACAAGAATGCTGTGAGCTGTATTGAACAAATCCTGGGAGCAACACCCCAGAAGACAGCAGCTATATGGCCACTTCCCTCCCATCTCTAAAACCAGCCAAGTAAGATGAGCAAGACATGCTGGACACTGTTGGAGAATTAAGAACAAACACATAAGCAAAATTCTCCTCTAGACCCCTTCACACGGATTAACAAGTGTTGGACGACCAAATAGAACTTATCTACAGTAGCTCAGTGCAGACACAGGATGTAGCTTAGAAGACGTGCCGGAAGTAATAGGCAATAGATATGAGTAGCGAGAGAGAAAGTCAGGGAAATCTGTGTGAGTGGAACGACATGATGATGATGATGATGATGATGATATTATATATATATATATATATATATATATATATATATATAGAGAGAGAGAGTCTATAGATTTTAAAAATTAGGGAATCTGGATTTCAGAAGCATGAAAATCAGTGTTATATATCCATTATAGTTACCTTGATGTTTTTGTGAATATGCTTTGAGAGAAGATTTCTTTAAAATGAGCTCCTACAAATATCTCGGTTTACCCTATATGTCTCTTGCTTTTTTATAATTTTTACATTTTTATTTTATTTTCCTATTTTCTATATACATATATATCTTCACCATCCTTACCTTTTGATTGTTACATAGATAGATAGATAGATAGATAGATAGATATAAACACAGAGAGAAATGAACAATCATTCATTCATAAAGCTATGCTAATATATATGGAGGAAAATATTAAAAATGGAACTTTTTCTTCTTTTTTTATTTTGCAAGCAAAAATTTCTTCCATGTGTTCGTTACTGGATATTCAAATCTACTCATTTCCTGTGCTGCTAAAAGATATATTTCCAAAGAATATATATATATATATATATATATATATATATATATATATATATATATGTGTGTGTGTGTGTGTGTGTGTATGTGTGAGAGAGAGAGAGAGAGAGAGAGAGAGAGAGAGAGAGAGTGTGTTGATAAATGCAGACATCTATGCAAGCACTTGTTTTTGAATGCAGAGAAGGATATATATAGGTATGATTGTATATTGAGTAAAAATATGCAGAGAAAAAATATCTCTGTAAATGTGTGTGTATAATATAAACACACATATATACATATGCATATATATCTGATACATATGTTTTGTATGAGGCATTTTTTACAACTCATGAAATCTGTCAGAATGTTTTTCCATTGATGGCATATTTTTTTTGCTAGATCAAGATAAAAAAAAGGCTTGGGAATTACTTCCTGCCAAAGAAAAAAAGACAAAAAAAATAGTTTTATATTTTTGAGTCAAGTTCAATTAAAAAAAGAAAAACAAGTCATAAAATGAAATGAGATAAATTCTTGAAAATTTTCAAGACTAATTAAGTAAAATAATTGGTCAGCTGCTCTGTCATTCTATTGATTGTTAAAAAGCAAATTTATTTTTCTTATTCAAGTAGTACTTAAATTATTGCATTTGAATAAGGAACTAAGATACATAAGTCTCATCGCATCAGAAGTTTGCAGTAAAAATATCTTAAATAAAGGAACAATTATTGCAATCATCTATCAGCAATAATTATGTAATATAAATTTATCACACACACACACACACACACACACAAGTTTGGTTAACGAGCACATAGAACTTTCCTTTTTTGTGATCTTTTTGGGTTTTTCTCTAACTTTCTTGCCAGCTTCTTTGTTTCAGGGTCCAATTGATAGAAAATTTGGCCCAAACTTTTCTCCAAAGTGCTTTTATTTATATCAATCCATTGTCTTCAGGGGGATTTTTTTGTAGGCATCGTTTTTACTAAGTTCAGGTGCAATATTTGTTTTAGCGGAAGGGTTTATCATTGGTGGGGATGCTTTGGTTTGCAGGTTAATTGATGAAGATGTTTGATACTAGACATGAATACTATTTTATTTATGTTTATTTATAGATTTTTAATATGGATGGCTTTAAGAACCCTCCATATAAAAAATTTGTTAGCATCTTTGGTTGTTATTCTTATATATGATTTTGGTGTTATTAGTGAGGGTTTTTCATATTTCATTAGATGTGAATTTATCAATGTCATTATAATGTGTTATAGTTATATGTTGTTTGATGGTACTGATATCAGTGAAGTGATATGTAAGATGAAAAGAGTGGGTGGTAGTTCGATGATATTGTTTAGGAGAAACTCCCAAAATGGATATGGGAATTTATAAACAACATTTCTTTGGTTTAAGTAAGTTTTATTGGAGTTTCTACCATTTCTAAGAATGAGATTTAATGTTTTAAATTTGGTGAATTAGATGATAAGTTTTATTTGTTTCAGGTGTTCGGTGGATTTAGATTGTCTTTATATCATGTTGGTTTTTGATTGTTCATTTAATTTATAATTTTAGTGCCTTGGGTTCCTGTAATATAAATTAATAATGTTATTTTTGTTGTTGTTTTTGTTATTTTGATGGACAGAATGAAGCTATATCTGAGGTACAATCATTGTTCAGGTACTTTATACTTGGAAAAACAAATCTGATATTCTTGCCTATTGTTTCTGTACAGGTTCATTAGTAACAAAAGTTCATTTTGTATTTGGTTCATCGGGTCAGTTGCATCTCCACCAGGACAATGCACCAGTCCACAATTCCATCCTTGTTACAGACTATTTGAGCAAGATGGGCATCAAGACAGTTCGTCACCCTCCCTATAGTCGAGACCTTGGTCCCTGTGACTTTTGATTATTCCCTAAGCTCAGAGGCTGTCGTTATGAGACAATTGAGGAGATGAAAGAGGCTGTGATGAAGATCATTGACATTCTCACACAAGAGGACTTCAATGGGGCCTTCGAGAAGTTGTTGGAATAGTATAACAAGTGCATTGCAGCCAGAGGAGATTACTTTGAAGGGAGACTAGAGTTTCATGTGTCTACTAAAAGTGCCTATATAAAAAAAAGTCTGGAAACTTATTGTGTGCTCCTTGTACATGTAATATATAATCAAATATACATATAATTCAAATCTGATATCATTAGATTAATGTTTTGTTACTGAAAAGTTGTGAATACAAATATAAAATTATGAATATAAAATAGCTTTATCTTTATTTGGCATTTGCCAACAAAGTATGCTGGTATTATAAGATATTGCTGGGGCACTCTGGGTTTGTGGTGAAAATGCTTTGGCCCCAAAACCATGCCTGACTCCAGAATCGTCATTTGATGAAGGCTTTTTTTGTTACACAACTGTTGCTTTTTTCACCTGCATGGGCATATAATATTATATATATATATATATATATATATATATATATATATATATATATATATATATACATAAATATATAAGACACAAATTAACACACATACATAGATATCTGTATATAAACAAAGGTTATATGAGATGAAATAGTCATTGAGAGAAAATATTTTTACACACACACACACACACACACACACATATATATATATATATATATATAAAAGTAAGTAAAGTTGGCTACTACACCAAGTTGTAGGGGAAGGCGCCACTCCTTTCCCAGGATTGCTCCACTTTACCCTTGATACATACTTTATATTATTAAATGTTAAGCAAAGAGGTATCAAGTATCGTTTTTAAGGTCTCTGGTATGATGCGACCTGGGATTGAACCCAAGTCTCCTGGTCCATTGGTGAACACTCAACCCATTAGACCAATGATCTGGTTATATATATATATATATATATATATATATATATTTGAACAAAATTTCATTCTTGAAAATTGTTGAAGACACAGCTGATAGTGCATGAAACTGTGAATTCATTTGTTCTGGAATTACTGAAATTGCATCTAAAATTTCTGAAGATTGGAATATTTTAGAAATATTTGACGATGACTTTTATTGAAACATGTACCCCTATCCTATATACAGAATTATGTACTTAATTAAGCTGTTGTGATTAAAAATTAAATTGGCATAGCACTACTATGAATCCATCCAAGAAAGAATGGATTTCAGTGTCTCTTTTTTTTCTTCTAAAGGTACTTTTCAGGTTAATGTCTACCAAGATTCTTTTCCAATTTAAATCCTGGGTATGATACAAAACTGCATCTTGTGATAAGGCTCCAACTCTTGGGGGTCACCCCTTACCATTGCTTTTCTGACTTGGAACATTTATTACTTTGGGTCAGAGTGGTTCTGGGTGTCATGGGTTCCATTTATAGGCCAAATAGATCTGTTGGAGACAACATTCAAAAATATACTGTCTATTAAAACATTGATATTGCAACTAAATGTGAAGTGTTTACTCATTTCAAATGATAATCGTAGATCGTAATTGTGAAAAAATCTACCAACTTGCCATAAAATCTACTAACCAATCAACTAAATGGATATAATTGATCAAGATTTTAGTTCTGATACAATCAGTAAATGCAAAATTGTCTTATACTTAAAAAAAAAAAGTATGTTAGCCATATTCTGGAAAGACTTATTTTTCATATTGTTTGAAATTGATTCTGATATTGTTGAACTTTAAAACAACTTGTATAAATATTTCAAAGGAACTTACAGATGGTTTTGGTATAAACTTAGGTTACAGCCTAGTATTTGCCAAGAATCTTAATTCTATGTAAACCATTATCAAATGGCACCAAACAGTGTCTAAATTTTGACTTAAATCATTATAATCTATAAAGAAATTAAGATTAAACTATAAAAGATTTAATTTCTTTTTCTGAATATTCCTATATTTATAACAAACTACCAAAGTTTAGCTCTTATGGATCAATAAGAGAAAAATCATTCACTAAAAGTAGAATTTTACACAAAATTAAATCAAAATATATAAATTTTTATCTACCCCTTCTTTTACTAAAGAAAAAATTAAATTGGCAATGATCTAATGTGATTACAGTAAAAACAAAAAGAGAAATCTTCTGTATTTTGTGAGAAATTATTTGACTATGTACAAAATCTGAGGATTTGGAAACCCTTTTTGATGAGATTTTCACAAAACCATAATTCATCAAATGTCTTTTTCGTCTATCTGTCTGTCATCACATGAATCAAGGGCAACTCGAGCTATGATCACCAAATTTTCTCAAATTACTAATTGAACCACAGACCATGTTTTTAGCACATTAGTTTTTGAAAATTCAGAAACTTTTAAGCTTTTTAGTCAGCAGTTTGATTTAAAGTGTAACTAAAACAGAATCCTTACTTCATTCCAGTTAGTTTCACTAAACCAAATCTTTTTTTTTTCAAAGAATAAATCCAGCTGAAAAATTTCCTAGTCCATTTTTCTATGGATCTTCCTATAGCTTTTTTCCAGTCATCAATCAAGACTTAAAAATCATGTTGTTATGTTTATATTTGAAGCAAAAGCAATGACCATCAAGGGACCATCAATTTCATCTTCTTAATGACATTTATTAACTCATAAATCCTTATAAAAACTTAATTCAGTGTCATGAGTTTAAAATTCCACCCTTCAGGCAGGTTTTCACTTAATACTGTTTCATGTAACAATTTTTCAAGTTTTAGTATTTTAGTGTCTATAAGTTTACTTTAAACAGTTTATATATATATATATATATATATATATATATATCATCATCATCATCATCATGTCATGTCACTAGCATGGATATCCCGGACCCTCTCTCGCCACTTCTCCCTATCATTCATCGCTTTTGGCAGGTCTTCAGGGCTACATCCCGTATCCTTACATAGCTGCTGTATGTATGTTCGAGCTGGTCGTCCTGCTTTTGCTTGGCCATATGTGGGAGTCCATAGGAGTACATCACTGATGAGTTCGTCCTTGCTTCTCCAGCAGTGTCCTGCATGTCTGGTTCGTCTAACTTGTATAGTTTTCGTGATGGGAGGCAGGTGGCCGTATAGTTGGTGTCTTGTGGGGTGTTGCCGCCAGGACTTGTTCAATATTGCTCTCAACATTCTTGTGTAATTGCCGTCTAGCTTCTTCTTCAGCCGTTTAGTTAGCGTCCAAGTAGTGCATCCATATAGCAATATCGATACGACTGCTGCCTGTAGGACACTGTGTTTCATTTTATTGGTGAGGTCTGATTTCCATATGATCAAGAGCCTATCGATAGCTGTCCATGCTTTTGTTAGTCGCGTGTCGATGTCTTTTTTGGTTGATGAGACGCTGCTTCCTAGGTAGGTGAATTTGTCTACTAGTTTCAGAGAGGTTCCATCTAGTGTGGAAATGTCGCCTGTTTGGTTGTAACACATATATTCAGTTTTGAGTGCATTGACATGGAGTCCAATGCCTGCGGTGGCTCATTCCATATATATATATATAAACAATGATTATGAGTCAAAATATCTTTTAAAAGAGCTAATGAATTACATGCATTAAAGTGTATAATGCAAAGAAATATAATATTTGGGAGATGAGCAAAAACCTTGAAAATGTTGGTTGGATAATCACGTTGCATTTTGATAGAAATTTTCTTCCTTTTACTTTTGATGTATAATGGATAAATACTTGTATTGTATGCAATGGTTTTTCTTTCTGTTCCTTTTGGGAATATGCAGTGAACGCAATGTAGAATGATATGAAGACTAAACAAATAGCAATATTTCTGAAGAATAGTATCTGCAAGAGGAAAAGCCATATTTCTAACATAACACTATCATCACTTATGTTTTCTGCTTAGAATTGTTTAACTCTCATCAATATTTTCCCCCATAACACATTATTAATAAATGTTATAATCTTTTTTTTATATAAATTTCCCAATCAAATGGCACTTGAGCTGTTATGTCTATCATGAGTGTCCTAAGAATCATTGTTTATTGGATATACTAACAAACAAAACAGATACTTGTGCCCATCATACGCGCTTTCTATGTGAAAGGCGCTATTTTTATTGTTAAAATATGAAATATCCAACGTGGATAGGAGACACATGAAAGTGAGATTTTAATTACATTGAACACTAATATAATTTTTATGAATGAAGATATTTATGACAAATAATTAAATTTCAAATTAGTTTACTTTTCCTATTCCATCTTGAACATTTCAGAAGTTATCGTAATTTCAGTAGTCATTGAATATGAAAAATTCTGAAAGTTGATCTTTTAGAAAATAAACATATTCACTTATATTTACATATTATATATATATATATATCATTAGATATATATTTGTATTCCTATTACTATTTCTACTCTCTCAATCTAATAATTTATATATATATATATATATATATATATATATATATATATATATACTTTTTTTTTTTTTTTTTTAAGAAAAACAATGAAACCGGTCACATAGGATTATAAATTTATTTCAATCCTGTTACGCATTTTTGAGGTTTTCAAAAACACGAAAAAAACAGGACTTCTTCAGATCATTTTGGATAAAATATTGGATAAACATTGCTCTGTATTATTGGTACATTGAGCTCTTTACCAGGAAAATTTCAAATATTCATGCTTGAATACCTTCTTGTCCTGATGGAATTACTCCCAACTCCGGTTTAACTGGACCAAAAATAAATATATATATATATATGTATATATATATATCCAAAGAAGATAAGTTGGGAATGATTCTATCTAAGGTTATATAAGAGAATTCTTATAAATCTCCAGGAGTGCTCAATGTATGATAATTAAGATATAAATTTCTTATAGAGCAAATTTCCATATAAATGAAAAAAATCAACACACCATCATTTGGCTATTATAAATTTATTTCAGCTATATATATATATATATATATATATATATATATATATATATAGACAAAAATATTTAAATGGGAAAATAATTATTCACCCCACTTTGCTACTACATTCATGAAACTCAAGTAGGAAAACTTTGTGAGTTTTTATGTGTAATATCTATTGCATATTGTTCTACTTATGAAATATTGTGCTTTTATTTTTTGTTTTTATTTGTCAATCTGTTATGACTATTTTAAAACACACACCTATATATATATATATATACATATGTACACTATTGCCTATAAATATATGTGTGCATACAGGCATGACTTATTTTTATATGTACAGAGAAATAACAGGGTTATAAGAGTCAATGGAAATTAAACAGAATATACCTGAAATTAGAAATCAACTCAGTGTGATATATTTTGAATATATCTTTTAATTCACCATCCCTAATTAAGTGGCAGGACATAATCATGACTTTAGGTATTTGAATGTTGTGTAGAATCAAGTTTTAAAATAAAATCACTTGAATAAATGAATAAAAGATATAAATATGTGATGGTCACAATAAAAAGCAGCATAGTTAGTGAGTTAAGGTATTGATCGAGGGGTGTTAAACATTTTATATCTTTCCTATATTGTAATTAGATGAGCACTTGCTACAAAGTGACTAAGAATTCACAATGAATTGTTCTCATGTTTCTATCATGGCCAATCTCATCCAAACTATAAAGAAAATTTGTTTCAAATCAAATTAGCTTTTTTGTAGTTAAAACGAAAGAGATGATTCATGTTGTATCTACTGAATTGAATCCAATTGATTTGTAAGAATTCCAATATTAATCTACAAGAGATCTGCAAAAGATTTCAAGAGATTTATTCAAGTGAACATGACTAGTTATTCCAGACTTGAACAATCTACTTATGTCGACAAATAATCAATAGATCTTTTGAAAATGATCCAATCTAAAACTTCAAGCAACATATATTTCAATTTGAGAATCATCCTTAAATCATTTGTTTTAGAATCCTATAAATTTCCACAATAAGTATTTATATGCAAGATTTTTTTTAGCTCTGATAACAAAGTGGTTGATGAAGCTGTAGGCATTTGTGTTCACAGATACAGGATGCTTACTCTCCATCCCTCATCAACTGGTCATTTACACCTTCTGAATAAAATTTTCTTTTTGAGGGAAAGGGTTCATTCAGTGGAGCACCTTCTCTATGGGATTCATGTAACAGAGTTGCCATTTGACCCTTACAAGATATTTCTATGGCTATAGATATTTGAATGTAAAATTGAATTAAGTTTTTTAAAAAAATTCTCCTTAAAATGTCAAGTACCTGGAATAAACACAACAAAACTTTCAGTAAAGAACTGAAGATTTTACAGCAACAACATTAAAATTATCATGATGTCATATGAAAGACAAGGAATACCAAACATTCATCAATATTTGTTTGTATAGATCAATCAATTGACATCAAGATTAATTTAAGTCTCTCAAGATGAAGGAGAAAGTTAACCAAGAAATTTCTATTTCTCAATGATTCTGTAGTTATCAATTAAAGAAATTAAAGAATACTATATTTTTAGAAATTTATCAAAGGTCTTATCATCTGATACTTCTCTATTGATGCAAAAATGTCTATTAACCATCCGTAAGATGCATAAATTTAGTGGCATTGTATATTAAAGGTTTTAAACCAATAAAATACCTAAAATATGGGAATTCCCTGATATTAAAAGGTCTTGGAGTAAGCTTGGCATTTTATATTTCTCTAAAAAAATCTCTTGGACATACTCGACTGACTCACCCCTTCATTCTTAAAGAAGAACCTCCCGCAAAATGTCTATGGGGAAACAAATATTCAATCAAGCACATTTTGATAGAATGCACAAAACTCAACCACACTAGGAAAAAAGTTTTATAAGGTGAACAGCATGAAGGAACTATTTTTAAAAATTGTGCACAAAAACATAATCAATTTCTTAAAAACAATTGGCCTCCTATTAAAGATATAGACTATGTTACCAACACCTTTGACCATCAAGTTTATACAAACAAAAAGCTTTGACCTATTTTAAAACACTAATTCCAGACTATTTATTTACAATTAATATTCATTTATATATATATATATATATATATATATATATATATATATACATATATATATATATCAGAATTTGATACTCAATGACCCTTAAGAGGTTAATTTGCCATAAAACCCGCCCTTCACCAACCTAAAAATATGCGTTTACAAATCATATATATAATATATGCGTAAAAAGGCTCTGACATTAAATAGCCTATAGAGGTTGATATGCCATTAAATCCAACCAAATAACCTAAAAGAATCTCTAAAATATTTGGTTAAATTCATTCAAAGAATTTTCAGTGTACAAAGAAATCAATGAAACATTATATACTTTATAAAAACATTGAAATTTATCCGATATTAAAACCTATTTAAGATAATGTTTATGAGAAAATAATAAAGAAAATAAGAGCCTACAAAATGTTAGAAACTATTAAATATAAATTCACTGATGTACTTGGACTTGTGTTCTTATATTAGTAGTGAAAGTCACATTTTGACTGTTGCCCATTCCAGCCTTCTTCAGGTGTCTGTCATAGTTGGTAACCTTCTGAAAAGTACAATGATTGAAACATTGTGATTATAGCAGCCAAGATGAAGATATTAGTCTGAGTACATCAGTATATAATAATGATAATTGTTTATCTCAGGTAAACAGAATCTATTATATAAAGAAGAATTATATATAATGAATCAATTAGATGCATAAGGATTTGGAAATTTGAAAAGCTCTTAATGCTTTAATTTAGGAACCTATTTAAGATATAAGAATCTATAATGTGCATGTAAAGCTATAAAATACATTTGAGAATTGAGAAAAAACATACAACTATAAAATATAAACGTGTTAGAAGTTGCCAAACATGTACAGATTTACCAAATGATAATCTCTTAAAGAATTAAATCTATTAAATACAATAATCCTTAATTTTTCAAACAACTAGAAATTGATTGAAAACATGAATTTATCAAACAAAGAATCTAAGTTATCAGAGGCATTCAGAAATTGAAGGAATAAAAATTCTAAAAAATAATCTAAAGAATTTTACACTATTAAAATTCATTTTTCCGACATTTATGTTAATGAGGTAAAACCATTAACATTTGTACATTTACCACGTTTTTTTCTTTTTTACTTTTATTTTAAGACATCAGGAAATTTCAGTTTAAATATTTTCAGTTTTAATAATCTAAAGTCATTAAAATATGCCAACCTGTAGAATTACCATTCCGTTTTCAATCTTAAGGAATTTATTCTTCAAAGACTTAGAATTTATGTGTCAAGCTTCTGTAATAAATGTTTTTTTTTTTTAATTTACAATCAGAGACGTTAAAAGAACAGGACAATATTCCACTGACTAATCAATTTATTCCTGAATATTAAAAATTCAGCTGCATTTTAAAGTCTACTTCATCAATTTTGCTAAAAGTCTACTTGTAATCTTTTAAATGATAAGAATTAATCCCCACTTCTTACTTGTTTAGTGATAATCCTATACATAATATGATTATCCTTTAAAAAACAATTAAGAAAAAACAATATTTTTGTTGAATTTTTCCATCTTAAACATTGTCATTGAGTAAGATTTGTTTCATCACAAAAAAAGGGATATACATATATATACAAACACACATATTTACACTCACTCACAAATATATTTATGTGTTCTCAAATCACACACACATACACAGACACACGTGTGTGTGTGTGTGTGTGTGTGTGTGTGTTCTTAAATCCAATAAAATACCTTTTCTATAGTAGTCAAACGTCAATATGTATGTAAATGAATTAGTATACAATATGTCTATGTTTTCGAAATGTGATCCTGCAGGAAAAATGATACACACACAGCATGGCAGTAAAAGAGAAAGTTTTTTTAGGAGAGTCAGGAGGGTATACACTTACCCATTCCATTTGTGTAATACTGCTTGTTGGGACCCAAGATATGCTCCCCAGGCCCAGAGATATCAAAATCTTCATCGTAAAGGATCTCTGCATCCTCGGTAGAATTTGTTAGGGGGCTTTTGGCATACATCTTCGCAAAGGGAAGATGATGAGGATATTAGATCTGATTGTGTGTTAAGTAAACTCCAGATAAAAATGTGTCCCTTGTATACACATTAAGTTAGTACTGTTTTTTTTCCCTCTTTACCAGGCTTTAGTAAAACTGATTGTTTCTCCTACTCTCTCCCACTGTGTATACTTAGTATCTCCTCCTCTCACTCCCAGACCTCAGCCTGCTGCTCCAATCTTTAGTGCTACCAACATCCTTCATTCCTTTTTCCTTTCACTCTTTTATTATTTCTGATTTTCTGCTAGGCCACCATTGGCTACTCATTTTTAAATATGTAACTGTTAAGAAGCAAGCACATAATATTAATACTCACCATACACATTTTGATTTTCTTTTTAATTTATACTTTTGAACATATATATATATATATATATATATATATATATATATATATTTATATATATACATATATATATATATATATATATATATATATATATAGCTGAGGGCAAACCGAAGGCTCCCTTTTCAATAGATATTACACTGAGGTGTAGGGAAGGGCGCTACTCCTTTCTCTTGTTTGCTCCACTTACCCTTGATCCATACCTTACAAAGCAATGAGGCATCAAGTACTGTTTTTGAGTTTTTAGTATGACTTGACCCGGGATTGAACCTTGGTCTCCTATTCCCCTGGTCAACAATCTAACCACTATACCAATGGGCCAGTTTATATGATATGCATTTGTAAATATGGCGACTGAAAAAAGGACATGAATACAAATTTGTATCATTTGGAAACCATTATTCTTGAATTCATTTAAAAAATAAATATTTTCTTGATAGATTTCAAATACAAAAATCTGGCTGATTCTTGATTATGTCCACCCATTTTTATAGATTATAAACATTGATCAATAAGTCTGTAACCTGACTTATTGAGTGAATTTTGATTTTATATTTTCATAGCATAATGTTCACTCTATTTGCATTAAACTAAGTACATCGACAAGGAAAGAGATTACATCAGGAAAAAAACTGTAATGAATTAATACATTTTTTTATAGATTGCCTAGTCAGTGCCAATTTCAAAAAATTATGAAGCCAGTCTCAAAATATTTGGGTAAATGTAGGATCGTGCAAGTGTAGGATTCACCAGATTTGGCTCAATGCAACTTTTTTTATTTCTTAAATGGAAAATTCGTTTCAAGTTTAAGATTTGAAAATATGAAGTATATCAACAGAAATACTCATATATGGTGTAGCTTTACACGATATGAAAATGTTTGTTTCAAAGTTGGTTTGATGGATGCAAAATTTACTGAAATAACTGTATTGAATGCTTAGGGTACAATTTTGGAGAAAATTAATATTTTATTCATTGTTTATTTCTGCCTTGGTAAATACAGTTTTAGTCTTGATACTTTTTGAATCCACATTTTAAATGAAAAGAAAACCTTATAAAAAAGGTGGAAACTTTTGCATCCACCTGATATATCTATAAATTTATCTATTTTAGACTTATTAAAGTTCCATTAAGGTAATATCAGCAGTTGGCATAATCAGTTTATTGAATGAAATATTACCATAAAAAAAAAAAAAAAAAAGAAACCATAGCAGCAATAATGATTCTCTACAGAAACACAAAAGTGAAAGTACGTTCACCAGATGGAGACACGGAATACTTTGACATTGTTGCAGGAGTACTACAAGGAGACACGCTAGCCCCTTATCTCTTTATCAACTGTCTAGACTATGTGATTAGAACTTCGATTGACAAAATCTGAGAAAATGGCTTTGAGCTGACTAAGAAAAGAAGCAAAAGGTACCCCGCAAAAACAATCACAGACGCCGACTACGCAGATGACTTAGCGTTACTGGTGAATACACCTAATCAAGCAAAGACACTACTGCATAGTTTGGAACGAGCTGCAGCAGGCATTGGCCTCCATGTCAATGCACACAAAACTGAATATATGTGTTACAACCAAACGGGCAACATTACCACACTAGACGGAGCCTCTCGGAGGCTGGTGGACAAATTCACCTACCTAGGAAGTAGCATCTCATCAACCGAAAATGACATTGACACACGACTGACGAAAGCATGGACGGCTATAAATAGGCTCTCGATCATATGGAAATCAGACCTGACCGATAAAATGAAATGCAGTTTCTTCCAGGCAGCGGTTGTATCAATACTGCTATATGGATGCACTACATGGACGCTAACTAAACGGCTGGAGAAGAAACTTGACAGCAACTACACAAGAATGTTGAGAGCAATATTGAACAAATCCTGGCGACAACACCCCACGAGACACCAACTATACCACCACTTGCCTCCCATCACGAAAACTATACAAGTTAGACAAACCAGACACGCAGGACACTGCTGGAGAAGCAAGGACGAGCTCGTAAGTGTTGTACTACTATGGACCCCCACATATGGCCGTGCAAAAGCAGGACGACCAGCCCGAACTTACATTCAGCAGCTATGTGAGGACACAGGATGTAATCCAAAAGACCTGCCGGAGGCGATGAATGATAGGGAGAAGTGGCGAGAGATGGTCAGGGATATCCGTGCTGGCGGCACAACATGATGATGATAATGATGATTTCATAAAGGAAATGACAGTAAGCAGAAGGTAGACATTTCAAGCATTCAAATCTTGTGCTACAATATTAGTCACACTGTCTATAGAATTTAATAGTTGAAATGTTTGCATTATGTGATAGCCTCATAGAAGCATCTCTTTATCTGCATTGTGTCGGCTATGTCATTTTCTAAGGATGAATATATTTTATGTTAGCAAGTGCACAGGATTGAAAGAGCCAGCCATCTTTATTAACTGCCAAAGGTCTGGGTGATGTGTCTGTGTAATTAACCAAAAATCTTTTAGAAAACCATCTTTGCAGATTGGACTGATGGCAACTAATGTTTTCAAGGCAAGGAAGAAGTTGAAATAATCTAAATACAACTTGTTAAAAAGACGGTTACAGCCTTTTTGAAACACGCTGTAGATAGGCAGGCTAAAATTGGGTGTACCACAAATTACTTCAGTAAAATGTAAAATGAATCAGATTTGATTATGTACAACTAACAAAGTCATCAAAAGTTTAACAAATACCAACTGGAAATAACAAATGAGTCACACCTTTTTCAATATCTTTAGAATGAAAGCTGAAAAATTGGGAACAGAAAGGATAATATTTTGAAAACAAAAATCGTAAATACACCTTTTCACAGAATCATTGATAATTCTATTGTTGTCAAGTGATGATTTTGGTCCGTCAGTGACAAATAATATCATTCAATGCCAAATTTGATAAATTTGCAATATATTTATTTAAATAAGTATTTCATTTTTTCTACAGTGTGATAATTTGACAATTCAATGTTTAAAGAATTTGAAGTAAGCAATAATCAGGAGTGCATTTGAGGAAGGAGAAATATATGTCTATCTTGGATATAGCATCAACATTCAATGACTTCATCCTGTTAAAAACTAGGTGCAGCCTGTATTGGTTTGGTTTATTTCTTTAAAGACCTACCAGATCTTTATTGGTTATCTAATTTGATTTTTTTTGTAAATGTTTGATTATAATTATTATATTTTCAATGTTCCATTGCATGCTTTTTTTTTTTTTTTTTTTTTTTAAACCACACTTATTTGTCTTTTTGCACAATTATATGGATTCAAGTATTCTTATTTAATACAAATTATCTACACACTGAGTTTCATGTATTTCTATTCAATACTAATAATTTTCATAACACATCTATTTGACCCATTGATGGAACTCTAATAGATACTACCACTTTAGGTCAGAGTGAACCTGGGAGTAATGCCAATGAAGGGGTAATCCACACAACCCAGATCACCAGAAATGCAGTTTCACTATCAAATGCAGTTTAGAGTCATACCCAGGACAGCCAGTTTTGTGGGATGAAGTCTTATTTCTCTGCAAAAGATGCAGTCCATATCAGGCACATCCAGTGTTTCTAATGCATCAAAACTAAAGGCCTGTTTTGAATTACTAAACTATTATTATCAGTTTTTACAATTTCTGAACTGAGTTCTCTACTCATTACTAGGGGTCTGCATGGTATAATGGTTATTATAGAAAATGGACTTAATAAACCATGTTCAAATCTAATGTAGCTGTTTGTGTTTCAATTTGCTCAGTTGCCCTGCAGAAGGGCATGAATCTGTTATCTTCCATCTTGCTATCGATAAATAGTTTGGCAGTTTGAGCTCTTTAGCCTTAGTACAGCAAGTGATCTATGAGAGGGACATCTGAATTCAAACTACTAAACTCCACTCCACAATTTGAATACTTGAATAGATAACCCATTTCAACATAGCAGATTGCTACAATGACACTCTCTTGGGTGAATCACTCTCTAAAATGCATTACCAAGATGAACTGGAACAAGAGTGTACAAATAAACAACTACTTCCTTACCACAGACAAAGAGTTGAGTACATAGAATAGTGTTGTGCTGTGTGGATTTAGAATTGTTTTTCCACTTAGGAGCAGGTAAGATACCTTCAAACGATTCCATGAAAGCTATCCTAGCATCGTGTGAATAAAACAAAAAAAAGAAGCTTTGTTTGGTGGCCAGGCATAGACCAGCATCAGGAGAAGACAGTGAAGTGATGCCAGATATGTTAAAAGAATTGTAAGAATGCGTTCTGAGGCACTATAGCCTTAATGAGGGAAACTATTGATTTTGCTGGTTTATTCATAGGGAAAATGATGATTGTAGTAGATCCTTACTTAAAATGGATCAAGGCAATCCCAATGGATATTTATTGATCTCAAGAGACAACCACCAAGCTAAGTAGTATTTTCACGACATGTCATCTATCTTTGGTAGACTTTGTTAATGAAAATGGGAGTAACATCATCAATGCAGAATTTGCAGAATTCCTCAATACCGATTATGGTAAGTATGTCCATACAGCACCTTATCATCTGGCATTAAATTGTCTTGCAGAGAGAGTGGTGCAGATAGCAAAGGAAAGAATAAAGAAGATGAAAAAGGGTGATTCTAGACAAAGTGTGCCTAGCTCCTATAACATAACCAGAATACTAACACAGGTTACAAGTCTTCAGAGCTAAAGTGTTTCTAGGTGTATCATCGGGACTTGTCTACCTGATGTCACAGTTGAACACATCAGATTAGTATCCTTCATCATTGAGCTGGATTATAACCCAGTCACAAGTGTAACATTGTTAATGAATGTCAAAACTAAGTAGCAGTGAGGGATAGTCATGTAGTGCCCATGTTGGTAGGAGTGGAAGGGGTTGCTATCTCGAGAACTTTAATAAAAGAAGCTGGACCTTTCATATCACCATCTTTTATGGAATAAGAGCAAGGGAAGCCATAGCATGAACTGATGGACAAGAGCCACCTAAAAATCCAAGAAGAGCTTGTTCCTACTTGAACCATGAAAGACATTTGATGCTTCCCCTAAAATTGTGTCCAGCATTCATTTTCATATATTTCTATGGTCTCAGTAGCTGAACAAAAAGAATAAACAACAGAAGGTTAAATAATCATTGGTGAGTTAGGTTTTTATATTCCTTCATCATCTAGCTGATTGGTTCCTTGCAATCATTAGTGACCATACAATCCTAGGTGTCACTTGGATTATTTTTGGTGGATAGGTTTTTTTATTTTCCTTCATCCACAAAATGATTGGTTCCTAGCAATCATTAGTGACCATACAATCCAAGGTGTCACTAAGATTATCTTTGGTGGATAGGTTTTTTTTATTTTCCTTCATCCACAAAATGATTGGTTCCTAGCAATCATTAGTGACCATACAATCCTAGGTGTCACTAGGATTATTTTTGGTGGATAGGGTTTTTTTATTTTCCTTCATCCACAAAATGATTGGTTCCTAGCAATCATTGGTGACAATGCTATCCTAGGTGACTGTGCTATGATTATCTTTGTCAGTGTATATGTGCATAATATATAGATAAATCTAACTGTTAGGTTTCTATTTAGAAGTGAAATTTCAGCATCATTGACAATTACATTTAGTTTGAATACAAAAGAGCACTCCTCTACAATTTCCAGCCAGAAAGGCATGAATGATGAAGGAGGAACTTCACCTGGCAACATTCCTGCTTCATTGTTGAAACCACAACTGTGTTTGAAATGAGTTGGGAAGCCATCTGACTGGCTTGATTTGTAAATAGGCAATTTTGAAGGGCAGAATAATTCCATGGAATAAATCATGTTAGACAGGGTGGTCCACCCAATTTTTTTTTATTGTTGTTCTAATTATTTTGGACATGAACATTCAAGTTGTTCATTTTTTTAAAATCCCTCCGAAAAGGATAGAATTGAGTGTTTTTCTATTGGAGAATGCACAGTAGAGACTAAAAGTAAAAACAGAATTCAGAGGCACATATGGTGGACTGTATTGTTTTGAAATAAAAAGAGCCATTATAAACCAGGAACTAGTGCAATTTATTGGATTATTGCGCAATTGTCTGTGAGATGACTTCAGTTTTAAAGTATATGCCTTTTAAAATGGCCCTAATACAAAAGATGATGAAATGTCAAAATGATTTGCTGATTGCAGCATATTTGATGAGTGTTACACTTAAATAATTGACAACAATCAATAAATAAGTACATTTTATCTGTTATCTTTATTTTATTTGTTATCTTTATTTAGCCATCAATTGATCTAAAAATCTTCAAATCAGGATTGCAGCTAACAAGATATTTCTGTATAATTTATTTTCTCATCCCATTTTTAGAACTGATGTCATACAAAATGAAAAAGATATTTTGAAAGCCTGTTTTTAGATCTGTTGAATTTACTTCCTCTGAACAAATTGGAAAATATCTACAGTCAAAACCTCCTAGATTTAAAGAATTCAAAGAGAAATTGGGTGGACAGTACAAGAAATGTATATAATCTAAAAAAAATTTGATTTTTTAAAATCCATGTTTTCAATTAAGAATAAATGAAGTGGTGGGAAGAAAGTAGGTAAGTCTTCCACTTATCAAAATAGAAGTTTTTAATGTTAACAATTGTTTCCTAAACACTTTTTGGCCCACCCTATAGCCTCTGAGGATGTAGGTTAGCATAGACAATTCTGTAAAAATGTATAGGTTTGGGTGGGGTGGGGTGTATGTAAGTAGGGAAAACAATGGAAAGAATTGTTTGCTGTAAAAGTTTTGGTCACTATGTCAACAGCATTAAAGTTAAAACACAAGGAAAAAAAATAACATTTGATTTATTTTAGTATTTGATATGATATGCATAAGAAACTTTTTTTTAAATAACAACTTATTTTTTGCAATTTGAGATTTAAGTAAAAGATTAGAGCATGACATTGACAAAAAATGTTTAATGTTTTATCTATGTGTGATATTTTTGGATTCTCATTACAATTACGTTTAGTTTTGAACGAAGGTAAAAATAGCCTCTTGTCCAAATGACTTATAAGTCATTATTATCTTTACGGATGATATAACAAAATGAATATGAAATATATTCGTGCAATATAGTTTGCAAGTCCCTACACACAAACGCAGATAAAAATAGACAGCTGCCATTTTGTAAGATATCATTCCATCTACTGGAATATGACACTAGCATCCAATAATTCCTACTTCAAATGACCCTACAGTTCTTTAGGCAGAAACAATGAATATTTTGAATTTGATAACAGTGATGTAAAAAAAAACAAAAATTTGTGTTGAACAATTTGGACTCAGATTTATTTGTATATTTAATGTGAAGTGTAACTCATGGCAGAAAATAGGGACTCACCACTTTTAGAAAATGTTTCTTCCATTATTTTTGATCCATGAAAAATAAACTGAACACCAACCTATTTCATTTCATTGTCAAACTTTCCTTCTTTATAGAATATGCATCAAATTAATTAAAATGATTTATCTTAATAATTAAGATTTTTTTCAACATAAGATTTTTTTTTGATTAATTATGGAATCACAAATTTTTGAAGAAAAAATAATGGATTCACCAACGAAACAACCTCAACAGTGTTTTTTTGCTCCTTCTTTTTGCTTTTATGAAAATGAAAGAATAAAGAAATCTATAAAGAAATGACAGTTTGATCAAAAAAAAAGCTGTTTAGTAGCATTCTCTCTCTTGTATGAATCAAATAATAAGAATGGCGATTTTAGATGTGTGATTGTTTTTGTAGAGAATTAACTTATAAAAGAGAATTTTTTCTCAGCTATAAACTTTTAAAAGATAACAGAACATTACCAAATGGAACAAAAAGAAAAGGAAAAGATAAAAATGTGTTCGGTTGATCATTTATAAAATTGATTTATGAATTTTTATACAGTTACTCCATGGGTTTTGCTTGGCACTCATAAAACCTGTGAAAAATGTTTGACTTTACTTTCTTTTTATTTACAACTTCAGTGTATTTAGTACTTTAATATATTTATTGGTCTTTTTAGTTTTTAGTACCTTTGTATATTGTTATGTTAACATACAGGTTTATATACATCTGCACAAACACACAAAGTATATATTTTGCTTATACTGAAGAGTTAAAAGCCAACGATACTTCCAACCTTGGAAAAATTTAATAAACATTATTGTTTATTTCATTATTTTTATTTATTAATTCATGTTTTTCCAAATGTGCATATAATCTATGAAAGAAAGTTATTACAAAAAAAATGACATATTTTATTGTTTTGATAGTTGACCAAAGCCTAGCATATATTTTATTTTGTTCTTTTTAGAATACACAGTTTTATTTCTGATGTTTGGTTTGATTTGGTTTCTTTGTTTAATGGCATATCAACCTTTGTAGGTTACTTAATGCCAAAGCCACTTTCCTAGAAGAACAGTAGTGGTACTATTTAACCCATAGCTGGGAGGATAAGGGGGTTCATACCTTTCCCGCGGATATTTATCTGAAAGTGAACGTAATAGCGCGACTGGAGTACGAACTCGCTTACTACGACTCCGCAATCCATCGCTTTAACCATTACACCACAAGGACCTCACCACCTTTATATCTGGAACTTTTTAAGTATCGCCAATGATTTTGAGAAGTTTTGTTCAGATTATTGAATGAATACAACCCAAAAATAGTTGAAAAGTTACAGTTTGCCTATTTAAATAAATAGGAACTTATATTCCTTTCGATTTCCCTTTCATCAACAGCTCTTTCTTTTTTATTCATTTAGTCTTCATTTTAAACCGACACTTATATAAGATGCTATCCTTTCCTCTTACTCTTGTACCAATATTAGCCAAATATTGTATGGAGTTGGTTAAAACTAATTTCCTCCTTTTTTTTTTTTCATAATTATCTTTCAGCCTTTCTTGGGTGTCAGCTTCATTTGGAAATATTATCAAAACTTTTTCTAGAGACACAAACAACACATACAAGAAAATAGATTCAAACTTACCACATACAATAGTTAAAACAACTTTGCCTAACTAAAGTCAAACAAAATATTTTTACAAACAATTTCAATCATATTTGATCATAATACAATCTTCATTATATCTTATTTTTACAACTGATATAGTCAACAGCAAATACTTAAAATATAATGCAGATTATTTAGGCAATACGGGAATGAGGGCTACATGTTTTGAGGCCTAAATACTAAAACAAACTTAATATGTTTCATCAAACATGAAAAAAATTATGTTAATATTCATTCCTGTTTGTGCCGTGTATTTGTAAAATTTATAAAGATCATCTCTCTCTCTCTCTCTCTCTCTCTCTCTCTCTCTCTCTTGTTTTTATCATAGATTTGTAAATTATAGAACTGTAAGCCATGATATCTAAATTCCCATCACTGATTTTTCTTCAGAGAAGAAAACAAAATTTGTCCTTACTTGAAATATCTTAATCATATAAAACTATTCACTGTATATATAAAGTAGAAGGGTCAAAATTAAAGGGTCTAAAGTTTTAATTCAGATGCTTGTTTAATGAGGATCATCGTTTAAAGATTATTAAGAAGAAAAAAAAATACTCTAAAACAGTCTGTCTTATAAATACAATTAGTAAAATAACTCATTTATATTCAGCATCAATTTTAGACACACGCAACATTAGCACTAATATTCCACATAGTATGACGTACATAGACATGGATGTATCCACACAATATTATAAACACACACGTACTCATAACAAAGAGATAAATCAATAAATCCATATGATGAACAACAACAGCAACAACAAAAGGCAATAAATCTCTTAACTTTTGATTCCATTCTACTGACCAAATTTACAAGTATTAACCAATATTACTATGGCATAATAAGCTGAACAAACTTTCAACTGCATTTGTTTAGTGTGTTTCATGACAATTCAAAATTAACACAAGAGTAAAAAGCCTAAAAAAAATAATCTGAATTTTATTTACTTTTCAGACATTTTATTAATTTGTAACACTTACAGGCCTAAAATGATTAACAGTGAAGAAGAGAAAATTTCTTAAAACATAAAAACTCAACTATATAACCAAAATTTATGT
>OY757936.1:2955618-2958118 GCA_963585895.1 Sepioteuthis lessoniana
AGCAGCCTGATTTCTTTAGAAAGTTTCTTAGCGGATGGTTTAAAAATTGAAAAAAAATTATATAAAATGAAAAATCAATATTTGATTTACGGACTTGTTTTTAAATAATGATTTATATGTATTGAATGGAAACTACATCGTTCCAAAGCAACAAAACACTAAAACTAAAACATTATAACAACTTAAAAGAATTTACAAATCTAAAAGTCAGTGAAAAATTTTGAATTTCGAGCCCGACCATTAAGTTTGTGTTAGGTTTCTTTATTAAATGGCATATCGTGGGCTGTTTTATGCCAAAGCCATTTTTGGGGAAGAACTGCTGTGATACAATTTAACCCATAACGGACAGCATGAAGGGGGTCGGAAAACTTATCCGAAAATGAACGTAATACCGCAAGTGGAATTCAAACTTGCTAATTATGACATTCAGTTGAGCACGTTCGGTACTACGCTACGGCGACTCTCCCTTAAGTTTTTGGTGAACAAAATAAAAATGAATCTCGAGTAGTTGATTTTTAAATACCTGTATGACAACTGATAAAGTCCGTGGACTTAATTGAGAGCAAGTTATGTGAAAACTAAATGAATTATAGAGTGAATTACATCTCATCAGTTCTTTCTAGAATTGAGTCGAATCAACTCAGCACTAAAAGAAAAACCGAGTGAAAAGTTAGGGGTTATATATATATATATATATATATATATATAAGTGGGTTGTCTCTCTTGGTCGACCCTACTCTCTAAAAGATATGTATAACATATAATTAGTCGGTACACCTTTCAAACAAACCAATCACTGGCTTGCATACGTTGGCGTCGGGTGCAAAAGATTTCTAATCCTTTTTTCCCATCAATCTCCTTATCAACTTTACCAACATATTTTGTGACCACAATGATGTCAGCAGAGACACAACCTCAAGCCAACATCTTTCCTATTCTCTCTCTCTCTCATTCCCTTTTCAGAAGTCACAGCTGAAACAATTCAATATGCAAAAACTTTTAAAAAATCATCATAAAGTAACAGTTGTGACTGTGTTCAGTTCCTACAGATACACACGTATTGTTATCATCCAATTGAACACATTAATATTATCGTACCTTTTTACTTTCTACAGACTTCATATGATTTGTTTCTTCTCATTTGTTCGTATTCATTACAAGATACTACCTCTACAAAAGGACAACATAGAGACGCCAGGGCATCTCGGGTGGTGTAGTGATTAGCAAGCTAGATTAGCAAACCTACACTAGTGAGTTCGAGTCTGTAGCAGAAAGAATAACAAATTATTACTTAGTGCGGGAATCGCTTTGGCCGTCGGAGTTTGAAATCATATATTTCATCCAATGAGAATGACCGATGCTATTTTGCCTGGGCACACTCCCCGGGCAACATAAAAGGCAACGCTAACCATGCTCGCCCTCTCTTTTCTTTTCCTCCTTGCTAGCAGCAAGGTCACACCAGCGACACGAGAGAGAACATTCCCTCTCTCTCCCCCGGGACGATTCCAACAGCAGACAGAGGGACTTTTCATCTTGAGAGAGCACATTTCAACATTTGTTTTTCTGCTTCTTTTAAGAGACCATTCTTAACAATTATTTCTCTCTCCTAAATCAAAAGAACCCCAAACTTCTGGCTGAGTACTAAATTCCTGCTCAGCAATCTACTACTGTCTTTTCACACCTGCGACTCACAGCACAAAGGAAAACTTCATCTCAAGCTGCCATTAAATTTTCTCCCTTGAAAACTATCAATATCTTCGTGAACGCATTTATTATTTATTTTCTTTCTTTTGATATAACAAGAAGCTACAGAACTATACAACGTCAATTGACATTTATGTTTAGATGGTGATATTATCTGCCCTCATGTTATAAGTCTCATTGGGTGCCCCATTTATATGGCCTTGTTCCACATCTACGCAAAAAGCTTAGTAAATTACGACAACACAGAGACCTCTACATATATTATCTTTGAATATAGGTTTGAATGACTTCCTTCGCCCTTCTTGTACACATTTGTTTTAAAATTATCTACTCTAATAATAGTAATGATAATACACCCGAGCGATGACATAGACTCTATGTATCAAGAAGGAGGAAAAGGAATCTCTAGTACAAAGAACTGACGCAACAATTCAAAGACTTGAGGAATGCACTCAAAAGAGCCAAGAAAATCGGTAATGTCAACTTCAAGACAAATAGTAAAACAATAAAATCAAGAAAACCACAATGGAACGAGAAACGAATGTATGGATTCTTCAAGCGACAAATAGGAGAGATTGTACAGCTGGTGACTTGGACATGGCTAAGAAGGTAAAACCTTCAGAGTGAAAATTAATCACTTAGATTTAATCGCTATTAAACAGTGAGACTAAATAATGCCTTAAGGGTTAATTATATTAAAATAAAAACTGATAATATGCAACAGAATAGCAAGTGTGGATTATGTGGAGATAAAGATGAAATGATTAATCACATAAGTGAATGCAGCAAACTAGCA
>OY757936.1:2960618-3068118 GCA_963585895.1 Sepioteuthis lessoniana
GAACACACACACACACATAAACACACACACAAAGGTCGTGCGCGCACACACACACACACATAGCGCCCGCACAAACACACACACACACTGAACACACACATAAAGTGCGTGCGCGCGCACACACATACACACACACACACAGAGCGCGTGTACACACACACACACATACACACACACACACACACACACAGACACACACAAACAAACAAACACACACACAGACACACACGGAGCTCATAACAGATCAACAAAGACAATAAATGATTAAACTTTCTAGCAAAAACACTTAAGTAATAAAATTATTCATGACTTGTAATTCATCATATGATCCTTTTACAGTTGCCCAAAAGGAATCTTAAAGTTTTCACAGTAGTATGAGGAATAAGGAGGTTTTGGTGGTCTGTTCGAAAATTATGAAGTTTGGTACATGACTTTTTTTTTCTTATCCCCATTCCCCTTGTTGTCTTCTTTTTGTTTGTTGAAACTGCAAATGGATTAAAGACGGAAAGGAAAAAGTCAGGGATACTTTTAAACTCAATTTTTCTTTTCGAGGTTTACAACTATTTTGTGGTGTGGAATGTTTTCCTGAACCAGTAGAAATAGTCGTGCTTTCCAATCAAGGCGTTAAAGGAATCTCGGGAATAATTTTTGGCAAATTGTAAATCGAGTATAAAGGACTTGGGGGTCATTTTGGCAAATTGGAAATTTGAGGGTCCACCATGTGTATCTGCACTCAATCGGTATGATCAGATGCTGCTGATCCGAGCAAGAGACAATACGCTGCTCGACTGGAGGTTTTAGCTGACTCCTGTGCTTCAACTGGCTGTCGAGAGAAAAAGGAGACGCCAAGAGAATTGAGGTGGGTTTCTTTTTGGTGTCAGGAAGCTCATCTTTTCAGGCCCCCTTGGAAAGCGTTATTTTTGTATTTTATGATTATTTTGTTTTTATTTTTTTATGTTATTATTTTTGTAATTTTTTATTTATTCCCCGCTGTAGAATACATGATGTGATCAAACAGAACAAAGGTCAAATCTTTATTTTTTTTCAAGATGAAAACTTAAAATTTCATAGAAAGTTTGTGTATGGCTGAGTAACTTTTATAATAAACTGATTATGTCTAGATTTTAAGAGAAATCAGTGCAAATTCTTAAAATATATTCATTAGCAGTTTTTGGTGAAACAAAGGATTGTGCGAGTGCTGCACCCCCCACATTCACCAGACTGTCAGTTCTGTGTGACTTTGCAAGATAAAATGGTCCAATTTCTCTTCATATCAAAATAGGTGTTTTAGAGATGGTTCAGTCATGTGTGATGAATACCAGAGAGGACTGTTTTGAAGGTTCCGTCTCGTTATTTTTCTGAACATGCCTCAAACCTCTTGTGAAAAGATTATAAAATTAAATATTCATATCAACACATTCCTTACTGTCTATATAGATCATTCATGCGCACAGCTAAATTCACTCTGAGTAAATGTGTCCCAATAGATATACAAAAAGAGAAACATTCTTTTTACCAAACAGAAATGATTGAAGATTTTTTCTTGCTTTTTTTTCTCCTTCATTTCTTTTAATCTATCATACTCCCATTATTTACTCTATTTTCTCTTTTTTTATTGAGAATGTTCAAATAATTCTTTGATGCCTGACATTCATTCTTTGAACAATCTTTTCAGTTCTACCTTGGATGCTGGATGCCATTATCGTAGCTAACTGGCGACTCATATCGGGAATCTTTATTTTGGAAAAAAAAAGATGCAACGTCACCTATGTCGTCTGTGGACAGAACTTTTCACTGTAACCGGAAGTGAACCTTGGTATCAACATTAGACATCATCGCCAAGTTCGTCAGTGAGTAGAATTTTCCGTTGTCAACTCAGAATCTATTTTTGTGACAAAAGAAGACCAGACGTATTTTGAGAGATAGTATATATACACATGTTCACCACAGGCCTTAATTGCCGGAAACTAAATGTACAAAGAAAGAACAAAGACAAAGAAAATACAGAGTGGGCGCCAAATTTAGTGGCGTCAACAAACAGGTCACGTGACATGCCGTCGCATACTAAAATACAAAATAGTTTGTCTTCGATTGTGGCTCACAACCGCATCACCATATACCCAAGTGACTATTTCAGTCGATATATTTAACACAAGCCGTGTCGAAAATATTTTCTAATTGTTGAGCATTGCAGGAACTATTTTCAAACTTATGTTAGCGGTATAATGACTTGTTTTATTATTACACGTAATTAAGGAGAAGCTTCCTGTCTAAAATCGGACATATACGAATCCGGCAAATAAATAACTCATCTCTGTTATAAAACCAGCTGTCACTGACGGTTGGGTCAGTCGGCAGCGGCCCGACCGGACGTTTTACTCGAAGTAGCTCAAAGACAACCTTTATCTAAAACACAGCACAAATGTTTTGGGGTATAAATTCACATTGCACTAGATCTTTGGGTCTAGTGCACCTATGAACAGCACTGATGCCTCTCTGTTCCTCTCTCTAACTCCAACAATAAAAAGACATTGTGTCAAATTCTGTGTGGTGGGAGGCATCGACAAATAAACGCAGCCTCATGCGGGCTTCTGACTTCCGCTGAAACCAACATGCCATCCTCACGGGCTCGCCCCGGGTAGGTGGTATTGAGCGTTTCGTCTGACTCATTTAGTTCCAGGGAGTCATCACTCTTGGCAATACTTGCTTTGCAGGGATGAGGTCATTGCTTGGTGTCCCAATAGGATAATACTGATGGGATCAAGGATTTTTTGTTACGGCCACGCAGGAATCTCGATTTGTGCATGACTCCCCACGTTGTGTCAAACCCAACCTAATATTCGGTAAACGGTGGGTCTTTAGTCCGAGACGAAGGAGTTAATTTAATCTATTTCACTGGTATCAGAACACACCGATCAGATGCTTCTTCCAAGCTACCAAATGCAGACACCAATGTCCGGTCTATTATCAGTAGCAGTCCAGCCTTTCCAGCATATAGTCCTTTTTAGGATTCCCTCGAAAGTCTCTGACAATTTTTTCAGGATTACTCCAAGTCTTATCTCATCAACACCGCAAAGACGATGACGTAGCAGCCAGCCAGATGCAACTGACATTCGGTTCAAAGGACCAGTCCATGAGCAGACGACATTGCTTAGATTACCGTTGACTCTTCGAGGCCAATATCAAACAAACCTCGATTAACTGCCAAATCAATAACCAGGACATCAATAATCCTGCTTCTGCAATCCAACACATCCGACTCTTTGACTGTCCACAGATAGCTGGCTACACAGTTACACTTAAGAGCAACAAGCTATGTTCCAGATCCTCTAGACTTTCTGCAGCCAAAAACTATTTGACAGCTGTGTCCACACTTACAACATAGCATAGATTTCACACCAAAGCGTGGACTTTATTCAACAACATAGACTCTACACTAATTCTTCGTATATCATTTGCCAAATAAAAAACTCTTCATTTCTAACCATACTGAGTCTGTTATGTCATTTTAGCCTTATTTTTTGTTGTTAGGGAGGAAAACGTTTGTTTTTAGAGAGGAAAAGTTGTAACGTGTTTGTGTTTACGTTGAGTTATTTCCTCGCAAAGTTTGTAATTCCCTCTCTAATTGTTTTTAGGGTAAATAAAGGAAGGATGAAGAAGTAAGATGCCGATAGTCGAAATGTGTTTTTAGGAATAGTTTTTATTGCAGCATGGAATATTTAGTTTGTGTTTGTGCTGCAAGTCTCGCAGTGAGTAAGGAGACGAAATGGAGTTATGAGAGACTTGAGAAAAGCCGCGCGTATCGTCGCATGTGCGAGGGATTGTGTTCGCCGTAGTTTAGCGAAAGCCATGTTGCCGTTGGAGGAAATGAACTTTGGAGTCACCGTGAGTTTTGTGCGTCTGGTGGAGAGGCGTGCGTTGTCTCCATTAAGGTGGCCCAGAGGTGAATTGAGAGCTAGGTGTCGAGAGCGGAATAAAGGCATCGCATCGACATAGCCAATTTTGGGGGTGACATAAAGTTGTTCCTGTGGTGGCATATTGAATGTATCTAATTCATATTCAACTGGGATTCCTTGGTCTAAGAGATATTAGACGCAAGGAATCCATAAATTAGATAGGTTCCCTCATGTGTCCATGCTGCTGCTGCTATTGAAGAGCCGCCAGTGCGACGTCTGCACTGGGTGGCGTTGTCCAGCTAAAGAGGGTGTGTTTCGCAGCTTACCCAATTTCTGCTGTCCAGGAAAGGAGATCCGGGTGAATAGGATAAATCATCCTGATTGGGTGAAATTATGTGTCGAATTAAATTGCACGCCAAACCAAAATACCTTCTGCTACATCATCATCAGTCCCTTTTCATAAATGTTTGTAGCATCGACGTATTTATCGGTCCCACAACGCCATTGCTAGAATACTTTTATCAGGTGTTTTTTTTTTATTTCAATCCTTTTTCTCTTCTTATATAAGAATATAAAGAAAGAAGAAAATGGGACTGCGACTGAATATGATGGCTAACAATTTTTCATCGTTATGTCTTCCATCAACCGAAAAGGACATCGACACGAGGTTAATGAAAGCATGGACAGCTATCAATAGGCTATCAATCATATGGAAATCAGACCTAACCGATAAAATGAAACGCAGTTTCTTCCAGGCAGCAGTCGCATCGATATTGCTATATGGATGCACTACATGGACTCTAACAAAACGGCTGGAGAAGAAGCTAGACGGCAATTACTCAAGAATGGAGGTGCCCGTGGTGTAATGGTTATCGTTGCAGGATAAGAACACGACGACACGAGTTCAAATCCTGGACTTGACTGATTGGATTTCACATAGCACTAATACTATTGGGAAAGGTATGAATCCAAATATTCTCTCTCCAGCTATGGGTAAATAGTAGGGCAGTCTAGGTTCTTCAGCCTTGGTGAGGCAACTAGTCTAGGAGAAGGAAAACTCTAAATTCAAACCTGTTAAACTCCGCTTAAAAATTGACCTTGTGTCATATCCTGCCCGAGCGGAGGGGTTGGTAAATATGATTACTCAAGAATGCTGCGAGCAATCTTGAACAAGTCCTGGCGGCAACACCCCACAAGACACCAACTGTACGGCCACCTGCCTCCTATCACGAAAACTATTCAAGTTAGACGAACCAGACATGCAGGACACTGCTGGAGAAGCAGGGACGAACTCATAAGTGGACTCTTATGGACCACCACACATGGCCGTGCAAAAGCAGGACGACCAGCACGAACATACATTCAGCAACTATGTGGGGATACGGGATGTTGTCCAGAAGACCTGCCTGAGGCGATGAACGATGGGGAAAAGTGGCGAGAGAGGGTCAGGGATATCCGTCCTATCAGCACGACATGATGATGATGATGATGTCTTCCTTAATCTCTATTGATAACCACAATTAGTGTTGATTTTGTTGTTAAGGAAATATTACACTTATAATATTTGAATAAATGATATTCATCGAGTATTATTTCCTTTTTTGAAATGGTTCTAAGCTCAAAATCACAGACTAGGTCAATCAATTGGGATTTTTTTTATTAAACAAGGAAACCAAATACATCACAATATTGTTTATTGAAATGTTCTTTCATAATGAAAATATTTATTGTATTAGATCTTGAAAGTGAGATAAAAATAAGGTATAAATAAATAATAGATTTTAACACAAAATATTTTCTGATCATTAGTGACCATCTTAATACCTTTTATACCGGAACCCCTCTGAAACTAGTAGACAAATTCACCTACCTAGGAAGCAGCGTCTCATCAACCGAAAAAGACATCGACACGCGACTAACGAAAGCATAGACAGCTATCGATAGGCTCTCCATCATATGGAAATCAGAACTGACCGATAAAATGAAGCGCAGTTTCTTCCAGGCACCGGTCGTATCGATATTGCTATATGGATGCACTACATGGACGCTAACTAAACGGCTGAAGAAGAAGAAGCTAGACGGCAATTACACAAGAATGATGAGAGCAATATTGAACAAGTCCTGGCGGCAACACCCCACAAGACACCAATTATATGGCCACTTGCCTCTCATCACGAAAACCATAGAAGTTAGACAAGCCAGACACGCAGGACACTGTTGGAGAAGCAAGGACGAACTCATCAGTGATGTACTCCTATTGACCCCCACATATGGCCAAGCAAAAGCAGGACGACCTGCTCGAACATGCATACAGCAGCTATGTGAGGATACGGGATGTAGCCCTGAAGACCAGCCAAAAGCGATGAATGATAGGGAGAGGTGGCGAGAGAGGGTCAGGGATATCAATGCTAGTGGCACGACATGATGATGATGATGATATCGGTAAGTATTTTCTGTAATGAAAACTGTTTAAACAATGACAAATAAATAATAGAATACCAAGGTCTAAGTTTGCGACTCGGTGATGATAACATTTTTTCGCTTTTTTACAGATTTCTTGTTATTAACATCCATTAAACACCGAAGAATTCGATTTTTAAAAAATTGGTGGGAAAACTTATTTTTGATGAGATTTTGGAATTGGGTTCAATTCGCCATGTAAATGTCTAATAAAATGCATCCCGACTGATGCTGATAGAAAAATTCCAAGTCCACATCATTTCCGGGCCGTTGAGATTCCATGGTGAACATTGCCGATTTTTCTACTTTTTTTCTCTCCAATTTCTTTCGATTATTTAAAACTTTTTTTTAAACGCTGCCGAGGCGACCCGCATAGATCGTAAACGTCAATTGATAAATGGGATGTTAGAGAAATAAATTGAATCACTAACGTAACTTATGAGGTAAATATACAAGATTTTAACATTTTTTGGAATCCAATACATTTAAAGAAGAATGATCATGTTGCATCAGTGACTGCTGATCGTGCTGGGTTAGCGGACGACTTCAGGGACTCTCTACCAAAAAAGGAAAAAAATGTTAACTCTCTTCTCGCCAGTATATTTTCCCCCTACCACAGATCAAATTGCCTGACGGTCAAATTGCATGCTACTACGGACACTTAAAAGTAGAGGAATGTGTAGGATGTGTGAAAGTGAATGAATTTTAAGTCCCCTATAATTTAACGTTAATTTTGATAATTAGAATAAGGTTTAATATTTATGCTTCTCCACAAGTTTAATGTTGAGGTTTGATATAGAGTGTTTAGAAAAAAGGTTGAATAGGCATATAATATAGGCACATGGATAAAGTGGTACATGAAGGAAGATATGCAACAAATGAGTAAAGATATGAAACAAATGCAAGTTGTAAAACGGCGCAGACAAAATGAACATTTAAAACAAGGCGATGAACAAAAACAAATTTATATTCTACAACAATAAATCTTACGTTGATACATAAAAAATATTACTAACTCTACTAACAAAATAATAGTGTGTGCATATGTGTGAGCTCGTGTGTGTGTGTGTGTGTGTAACACAACTAAGCTACAAAAAGAATTGCAAATTTAAAATGTCCTTTTTCTATGGTTAGAAACAGGCAGTTTCTCAGAGACAGGAAAGCGTCTCATAGTCCTTGTATATGAATGTTTGCGAGGCCCATGCATGGTGTTGCTTTTCTCTCCTGTATTCACACTGGAGGGAGTGTGTTGCTGCTGCGGAGAAATTTGGTCAAAGAGGGTGTTGCCGCTGCGAAGAAATTTCGTAAAAGAGAAACAAGGGGGTTTGAAGACGACGTATTTATAGAAAATACGCGTCTTGTAGTGATTTACGAAGCTCTTTGCTTCGATGTAGCACGAGGCCAAAAAGAAAAAAAAAAATACGCGTCTTGTAGGTGGCTCAAAGACGCTGG
Organism: Sepioteuthis lessoniana; assembly: GCA_963585895.1. Classification (NCBI taxonomy): domain Eukaryota; kingdom Metazoa; phylum Mollusca; class Cephalopoda; order Myopsida; family Loliginidae; genus Sepioteuthis; species Sepioteuthis lessoniana. The sequence goes on from OY757936.1 coordinate 2,968,427, forward strand.
ACTTGAATTTACGCGCGCCGATCTAGTTTTAAGCATATCACGTGGTCCTCCTGGCCAATGGTTTCTCGAGACTGAATAAGTGAGCGTCCGCCATCTTTGTGGGAACAAGTGGCATACCGCCCAAAATAATTCATAGGAGTGTAAAGTCCTATAAATGTTAAAAACAAGTGTGTGGTTGCAAGAGACCACGGACGATAGGAATGGATTTAATTTCGTTTATTTTTGAATAAATGAAAGTTGGAATGTCAGAAGAGATACGGGCCTTCTTCTTCCACCAAATACGGGTCAGGAGTTGAGCCGGTGTAAGTCATTCTTGAGTGGTTGGTTTGTTATTGTGGCACGATGTGTGACGTGGGTCGGTAAGCTATAACCCGTCTCGGTCTAATGCTGGAATGCAGGTTTGATCGGTTGGACGTCAGCGTTCTTTGTTCTTGTCCGAAATGCGACTCATGACGATTCTCTCTCCCTCGAAGTCTCGGTGTAGACAGACACTTGAATTTTTATTGACCGTTTTATTGTCACGTTTGTGTAAAATTGGCTCCAAAACCTTTGTAAGGAAAAATTCCTTATTAGTTAAAAAAAAAACACAACCTTTTTAATTATAAATTTAAAGTTACATTTCAACCGGATGGATGCGCGGAGCCTACCTGCGCAGCGACGTGTTTTATTCATTTTGATCTCGGTCATCGTCTAGACAACATCCGGTTAATGTTAACTTTTTCAACTGACGTGATGTTTTTATTTGTCTGTTTATTTATTCATTTTGCTTGTGACTTAGTTTGGAATGTATTAATAAATCGGAAGTGATTTCTGTATAGAACAGGAAGAAGGTATCAACCCTGTCACACCAAATTAACTTACTCTTTCTCCTACCACCAACAAAAAGTAGTTTACTTCTACAAGAAGTAACCATCCAACAAGCGAGCGAATACAAAACAAAACAAAACAAAACAAAAACCAGACCCTCACCCGAAAAAATAAAGAAAACGTGAGTAACGAACTTTATTATTTAGTTTCGTTGATATATTCGCGTATACTGATAAAAAAATCCAAGGAAAGGCAAGAGTAAAAAAAGAATAATCCCCTTCATACCAGACGTTTACATTCAACAGAAAATCCCTCTATATAAAAAAACATGACGTAGAAAAGAAAAAGCGCAAAAAAATATTAAAGAGTCAGAAAAATAATATTCCTTTTATTCTGGACCATTATACTTATATATATATATATATATATACACACATATATATATATGTATAAAAGAAAAAGAAAAAAAAGGGAAAATAAAATCTGTCATATCCAAGCAGTTCCTGTTTTCAGCCACCTTAACAAAAAAAAACAAAACAAAAAAAACAAAACATCAAAAAGCAAGCAGAAACAAAAAAAAAATTACCAAGATAAGAGAATTTGATAAATAACCCTCCTACAAATAGGACAGTTAAAACTGTATTCAGTCTTTATGCGAAAAAGGGCTGGATACAGTGAGAAAATACGAAATAAATAAAATGAAAATAAAGAAAGAAATAAACCCAAAAGAGCCCACACACACAAAAAAAAGCAAAAACGAGAAAACAAAACAAAACAAAAAAGAAAACAACCAGATTATTCAATACGAAGCTTAGCAGACTCACTGTATAAGAGACCCTTTTTCTGTTCCCTTATAGCATATCCAAGAATTAGCCCTACTATCTCGATGGGGACGTATGTAGCGGATAGAAAAAAAAAAAATCAAAATAAATTTTTAGAAATGCAGAAACCCCCAGAAGCTCCAGATAGGAAGTAGGGGCGACGCTCGGAAAAAAAAAAAAAAAAAAGAAAAAAAAAAGGAATCGTCATAGCAAAAGAAAGAAAACCGTGCACTTTTAGTCGTGACCGGTGGATTGAAAATACCTATATCTTTCTTGCTGCCAGTGGAAGGCGACGTGTCCGTTTTTATGCAGCACGCTGGTTTACCTTTCCACTAGTAACACCGTCTCTGTTACCAGCAACCCACGACTAAAAACAACGAATTATGAACATATCTACCAACTGACTCCATGACTAAAAACGACCAATAATGGACATATCTACCAGCCGTCTCTGTTACCAGCAACTATGACTAAAATCACCGTATAATGGACACATGTACCCGATAATGACAAATACATTTTAACACCTTGTCCGGGAGACGCAACCATTTCATTTGGATTCAGGAATGATTTTCTCATCTACAGAATGGTTGTTGAACCAAGAAATAAATTCAAAATATGAAAGGTACCTTGGCCTCTTTTTTCTTTTCTTCAGTAATTCCTTTGCAGCCTCTACTGACCAGAAGACACCAGCGAATTAAATGGAATAAAAAGAAACTAACGAAGTCATATATATATATATATATATATATATATATTGACAAATTTCGTTGAACATAATAGACATTTTCTGTCTACATATTTTCTTGTTGATCCGTTCATATTGCCGTATTGCTTTTATCATATTCGGCGGGAATCGATTGATATATTCTCCACAATTGTATATATCCCAAGTACTTTTTGCCCGACTTTGGGCCATCAACAGGGGAGGATCTATTACAAAAGTGATGTAACTTTTGTTTTTGCATTACTACTATGTAAGAGCGTCTTTACCGTTGGAGTGTGTAGCGTTGGCTTTTAAATGTGTTTCTATAAATAGTGTCAGTAGCTAAAGACATTTAAGTACATTAGCACTGGTTTGAAAATTAATTCTATTAAGTGTCGGTTGCATGTTTCTAATGTGTAGTGCTTCGAGAATCTGTAGTTTTTTTATTTTTATTTTGATGTAATATTGTTGTGTTTTCCGTGAGAATTTTTCATAATTCTGTTGTTGGGCATGAATGCTTTTTTAAATGCTGTGCTATGGAATTTGTATCAGAAAGGTGCATTGTAAGTCTTCTCGATAGGGTAGTTGAGGTTAAACCAACATATATATATTATTATTATTATCAGAAATACAATCTCCTGAAGGACATTTAAATTGATATATAACGTTGTTTTCTTTTTGTTGCAAAACCCCAATCGAGGGAGAGGATTTATTTTTAATGACTAATTTGGAGGTTTTAAATTTATTATAATATATATATATATATATATATATATATATATATCATAATACCAAAACCCAAACCAAACGAACAACCACCAAAATATCACTTAGTCTAATAAGTTAATACTGTTTAGATTCAAAGAGAAAATCATGAAAGTAGGTATATATCAGTGATATATATATATATATATATATATAGTAGGTATAAATCAGTGATGCATAAAAATAAGAAAAAGGTATAATAGAATGAGCGAATAAATTAGGCGAATAAAATGTAAATTCGGCATAATCTTAATTTATGCAAAAGTTATGCATTTTTAAAGGTAAATCGAAATTTAAACAAAGATGGCGGAGCCTTAGTGTTACAGATTTGTCGAATAGGATTACATAGTAAATTCTAATTCCAGGGTCAAAAGGATTTAATATTTTCAGATTACTTACCACATAATCTGCATTATTACTTGTAGCAGAAGGAATTTCGTATTTTTGTTTGGCGCGTAATTTAATTCGACCATTAGGGTCGACGCATAATTTCACCCAATCAGGATGAATTATCCTATTAATTCCGAACCACCTTTCTAGGCAGCATAAATTGGAGAAACCGTCAAACATTCTCTTTGACTGAACAACTTCGTTCAGTGCAGACGTTTCACTGTTTGCTCTACAATAGCAGCAGCATCATCGTCACAATGAGGGAAACAATCTAATTTATGGACTCCTGGCGTCTATTTCTCTTAGACCAAGGGTTCCCAGTTGAATATGAATTAGATAAATTCAATACGCCACACACAGGAACAACTTTACGTCACCCCCAAAATTGGCTATGTCGACTGCGATGCAGTATTCCGCTCCGACACCTAGCGACTTCACCTCTGGGTAACATTTTCTCCCCGAAACAACACGAACTACAAACTCACGGTGACTTCAACCTTTTTCTCCTCTAATAGCAAGCATGACTTTTGCTACACTATGGCTAACATATCTCTCTCGCACGTCCAACAATACGCGCTGCTTCCTCAACTCTATCATAACTTCATTTCGTTTCCTTACTTCTTTACTTACTACGAGCATTGCAGCATAAACGTAAACTCTTTATTCCATGCTGCCATTAAAAACCTTCATCTAAAACCTAACGGCATCTTCGTCTTCGTACTTCTTCTTCATTTTCCTTTATTTTACAGCAACAATTAGCGAGGGAATAACACAAACGCGCAAGAATACATTTCTTCGCCCAACAATAATAACAACATTTACAGTTTCGCTAAAAATAATAACAAACATTCCTATCGCTAAATACTTAAATCTATGCGTCAGTACTTATTTATTTTGTCTTTGGCATACCCTAGCACATTTGCCAAACTTCAGATTGGGACTCTCCAGATGGGATCCTAGTGGATTATCTATTCCTCCTTCTTCTTCTTCTCTTCCTTAAGATTTATATAAGACTACCGTAATAAAATGATAAAGATTTTAAAAATCAATAAGTAAAAAATCTAAGATTTTAAGAATAATTAATAAAATTATTTTACTTTACCATCCAATTTTGACGTAAAAGAAAAATGAACTGATATACAAGGAAAACAAAACCAAATAAACATTTGTCTTTTGTTGGTTGTAGTTGATGAAGTTTTTTACAATATATTCCCAAAGTAGTGGGTAATGGGAAATACATTTATATTTTATTCAGCAATTCTTTTATATCCACATTATTCCTGGATACATTTTTTTTTTCTTTTAGATACTGAAGCAAAGAATGAAACTCTTTAAAAAAGATTACTGTCAAGGAATATACGGAGAATTTAAGAACAAAACTGAAATGCAGACTCCTTAATCCAACAAAAAATTATATTAGATGCATTGGTAAGACAATCTTAAATGTAACATCTTGAGAAATAGACTTAATTAAATCAATGGAAAAATACAAAAATACCATAAACTGGTTCCAAAATATACCAAATGAAAGTGTTTTTATTCAGTTTGTAGGGGGACATGTAATTGTTTTGTGGATATGTTTGGAGGTGTTTATATTTGGTCCCCCAATTTGTGTTAGGATGGTTTATATTTGAAAAAAGGCAAACGAGGTAAATGAAGTAAAGATGTGTAAATGATATGAAAGATGTGAAACGGCGCGGACAAAAAGAACATTCAAGACAAAGCGGTAGAAACAAATTCAAATTTATATTTCAACAATGTACGCATTTAAACATTTCAAAACATTAGTGTTCTAATACTGTTTGTTAAGTGTTCCTCAGTGTGTGTTGTGTGTGTGCGTGTGTTACTAACACTAATACTACAAAAAAGGAACTAAATAACAAAAGTGTCCTATGCGTGTGGACTAAGTATTTTCTATAGAATTTTAATAGTGTAAATTAGGAGAAACGTGTCTTCTCACATGTTGTTTATTTCTTTCTTTCGGTGGTTTGACGAAACTTTTGTTGTTTTTGAAGCTGCAAAAAATCTCACCGAAAAGGTGTAACAAGTAAGAAAATAGTTGCGTGGTATATACATTTTTGTTGCGGTATACTGCTGTGAGTTAAAATGATAGAGTAATATTATTCTCTCTGGAACTCATACTGGAGAGAGTGTGTTGGCCCTGTAAGTGGAAATGTGAAAAAGAGAGTGGGTGTTGGAAGTTGAGCATACTTATAGAAAATTCTTGTCATGGAGTAGGCTCCAAAAACGCGGGACGAAATTGAAGTGGTGGACGTAGTTTTGAGCATTGACCACGTGGTTCTCCAGGCCAATGGATTCCCGAGACTGATTGTTTCCGTGCGTCCGCCATCTTTGTTTCGGGAACAAGTGACATTATGTCCATTTTAAATATAAGAGAGTAAGTCCTATAAGTTTCATATAAATAATTATAAAGAACCTTTTTATTACTGAATACCTACACAATAAAGCCTTAAAATTAACTCAGCATTTTACTGACATTGATAACGAATAAATCAAAATTATAAAGCATTATTAAAAGTCCTTTATATTCCATGAAAACACACAATGGGCTAAAAAAAAGTGCAATCAATATGTTTGTGGTAATTTAATCGAGTGGTCTTTAGTATTGACGACTTGAAGTTTTGTCTTCGCACATTTGTCATATCAGACTACCATAATCCATCATTACAATTATTTGAGTGAGAGGGACATGTTTCATCTAGGAAGGTTTTTGCAGAGCTGAAACATATGAAAATGAAAGCATCTTTCTGGGACAAATGACTTTTATGAATGGACCAGACTTTACAGTGATGACCGGTTAAATTCTTTAAAGAATTGCAATGATTAAAAGTCAAATGTTCCGAAAAACTTTTGATAACAATCTTTGGAAATTTATTAAGCTTTTTTTGCTTAGATGTGGCACAAGGCTATATGAAAGGGGCACCCAATGAGACTCGAACTCACTCGTGTAGGTTTGCTAGTCGAGCTTGCTAACCATTACAACACCAGAGGCGCCCTTTTGATAACAATCTTTAAGGGCCACGGCTTAAATTACTTACGCCCATTTCAAAATCTGTTGAACTTCTAGACATTACATCCAATATAAATAACGGTACATGGCAACCATACTGAAAACCACATTGATATATATATATATATATATATATATATATATATATATATATGAACTGAATCACACACACACACAAACGCGCGTATGCACGACCACAAAACGCATCCATAAGTCTATAGCACACATTGAGAAGACGTGATGAAACATTTTTATCATTTAGTGTTTTTAGACTATTGTCTTCATCTTTATTTTTACAACGTTTCAGCCGATGCGTCATTCGGTCTTATCCAGGTGTTTCATGTCGGTGTGCCTACATAGAACTTCGAACCAAATCCTTCAGTTAATCCACAGAGGGGATATTTTTCTAAGTGCGTAAAACATAACCGGATACAAGTGTTAAACTACTACTTGTTGTCAGGACTGAACCTGCAACCTCCAGATGATTTAACTTTAACGAAACGCCGATGTGAGTTACGCCATGTGTCTTGCTGGACAATTCAGAGTGAATTTTCGGGTTTTATAACGTCATAATCAAACCATTAGATACTTCTTATGACTATTATGTACGAATTTTACCCAAGCTCATATTGCATTTTTTTATCTAGTCTTTTTTATTATTGGTTCACATGTATTTATCTCTATACTTAGTCTACTCAACAGGTCCCTGTTACCCAACATATGCACTGTTTCTTTAAGACGTCTTATTCTCCAATGTTCTTCCCCATTTACCATTTACCTTCATCCCAGAAGGGCAGATAATTTCCCTTTTCTTTAGATATATGATAAGCCATACCCGACTTTTCGACCTTACCTTGACATACTACTTTTCGATGTTCCTCTTGCCTTACTTTTAGAGGACAGCATGTGTCACTTTTGTATGCTTTATCACTAGTGCATGGGGTGGATTACACGCAATTCTTCGTATGGTTGTATTCTGTTGGGGGTTTGACACGGAAGAGATATTTTCGAAGAGTCATGCCACTCCTGAATATTGTCCTGATATCACTACATAACTTTTTCATCTTTTTGGCTAGACCTTTGACATTGAGAAGACAGACTGTGGTAAGTTATGGCAAAGAAAGATGTGTGATGCTTGTCAGCAATGTTTTAACTGGCCACTTTATTTAGAGAAGAGATCTACAAGGGAGACAATTACAAACCATAACATCCCTCTTTTCATTCGGAGTTTTGAGTAATGTCGAGCTATAGGCTATGTAGTAACTTAAAGCTAATCCCCATATTTCTATTTACTATTTTTTAAACCGGAAGTCAAATAAAACTCGACGCTGTTGTATCTCCGTCTCTGTATAAATGTTATATTCTGAGTTGTTGATATCTGTGATATGAATGTTGTGGGCGAGAATGCGTATGGTTGCAAAACAAAGAACGTATAGATACTCACAATAACACAGTAAAGATGTTGTAGAAAATTTTTATAATTTTTATAAATAAATTAAGCACAGAGAACAGAATGGAGAAATATGTTAATAGTTAAAGAATGAGTTCAGGGTGATAGTTACAAAGTTCATGTACTGCACTTGTCTCGTGGTGAAGGGATGGTTTTCTTGGAAACAAGGGCAGCGTTCCTAACGGCGGCGATCGTTTGAAGTATCGGATGACAGGCGCCGGACGGTGGCGTAGAATCTTTAACACGAGTCGTGTGAAGGAGCAGTTCTGACTAATAATTATTTGGTCCGTCTATTTATATCTTTTTTGTTGGCAATTTTTGTGCCCCGCGGGAAGCGTTCCGATTGGATATTTATTAATGTATTTTTTTTTTTTTTGTTAATTTATCGCAAACGGAAGTTCTGCGCGGAGCCGATGCGTGAACGACTAACTTTTCATTTTGAGTTGAGAACTCGAAGTGGTAACTTCCGTTTTTTTTTTCTTTTCTTCTTTTATCCTTTCTTTTTGTTTTTTTCAAATCAAGGCAAGATCTCATCTTGTAACATAAATAATCAGCAAAAAATGTGGCATGGTTGGACCGAATGCTTGTGTTTTTATATTGTACAGTAGGCTTGGTCAGGGAATGTGGCTAGATTGAATCTTTTTTAGAATAGCATGACAAACATCAAAAACTGATGTTTACTTTCCTTCTTATTCCCCCATTTTTGGGACTTCATATCCAATCATGTATGTTAAATAAATTCATTTGTCATTAGTGTTTTTAAACATATTCATGATTAATATAGTCAGAAATATTTGTCAAGGCAGAGAGGATCTAAGTTTGGCACTGTTCCAGTAGTTCCTGTCGACTTCCAGCTGCTCCTGTCAGCCTGCTACTTCTAATACTGTCTTTTTTCAGGTCTTTCCTCTTACTACTACCACTACTGTCCTGTTCAGGGCAAGTCAGCTCTCACCCAGGACTAACACTGACACTGACACAGGTCACGACGACGACCGACTAGCCAACGCAGTCCAAGCCGCTTTTCCAGTCATGGTTGTGTTATCAGACGATGCAGCTCAAGCAGACTTCATCAGGTCGCTTGCAGCTAAAGCCGACTTAACCCGGGTCAGCTGTTGATCGACCATCGGTACGTTGACTGGCTTGCTTCAGCATCTCGATACAAACCTCGGACCGTCTTCTATTCAAGTATCATATAGGCTCACTGCCATCAAGAACTATGACAAAATGTCTCTTTCAACACAATCTATTCGCCTTTGTTCTGTTTGCCTTAGTTGTTGTCATTCGTTTCAAACATCACCAACATCGACATATTCATCGTTCCCGCAACACTTGTATTTGGTGAGGGTCTGATGACTCGACCTAGTCTTGTGATTAAAGTGTCGGATCTCTGAGTATGTGAGTTAGTGCTGACTGGTAGCTGACTGGATTCCACCCTGATCTCGTTGGAGATAACCTCCGAAAGGGATCCTATAGGGTTGCTTCCGGTCTGAGAATTCTCTTCCTTTTGGTGTCGTCAGCGGATGACCTTGAGAGACTGTACTATACAGGATTTTGGTTCCATGTATACTGTATACAATCGCTGCAGTCTATTTACCTGTCTCCTCATATTGTACATGGAATATAGAAAGCTCCCCCGTGGTCTTAGTCGTGATGTAGTTTTTGCATTGGTTGTCTTTGGTATAGACAGTTTGCTATTTCGTCTTTCTTTGTCTGATGGCGTGGAAATTTGACTGGTATGTCACGGAAAAGTTTTCGATTGTAGAAGAGAAGGAATTTATTTATTAGGGTAGTTTTAAGGCATAGCTATACCATGTTAATATCGCAGTTACACTGGGCTGCTTTCTTCATGACAGACTTCACAGATGGTATTCACCACTCTGCCATCCCATTTGATTGTGGGTATCTCGAGGATGACAGGTAGTGTTTAAACTCTCACTCTTTCCCAAATTCTTTGAACAAGTTGTAGAAGTAGTGGATAATCTCTTCGGATACTCCCTGTTCTCTAAATATCAGTTTGATCACAGTGACTGCTTGATGGAAGAACTCACTCAATCTACATATAAATGAGTATTTGGAAGTTGTAGACAACAATTAGTTGATATTTCTGGTTGTGGAAGTGGAAGAGATCAGTGACTACAATTTGCCATGGTCTTCATAGGACTCGTGCTTTCAGTGTGGATTGGTGCATTGCTCTTTTTGATACTCTTGTCAAATGCTGAATTGTTTAACAGTTTTTGGAAATTTTGTTGCCAGAACATACAGCTTTTTATTCTCAATTTGTATTTCTTTGTCTCTTGATGACTATAGTGTACTTTTTAGTATTATTTCCGGCTGTAGAAGTTTGGAAATTATAATCCGATCACCCTTGACGAGAATTCCATTTTCAATTGTGAGTTCATTACGGTAGGTGCCAGGAGGGATACAAATCTTGGTAAACTTATCGTCTCGAGTTAGGCCATCCTTAAAGGAGTATATCTTTCAATTTACATAATAGTGAGTTTTTGTCGAAGCGATCAAGTTACATTTCCATGAGGTTTTCCTGTGGAGTCAAATGGGCATTTTATATGCTGGATGGCTCAATGTATAGTTATGAGTGTCAGCTCTCTGAGAGAAAGAAGTCCCGTTAAGTTTGGTTCTTCTGTGGTAACCACATAGAATTTGATATTTTTCCATTCATAGTTGTATGCATATTGTATGTTCACTGATCCATGTTGGGGTCTGGTTGAGTTATTGTAAGCAGTAAGTATAGCTATTTCCAGACGAGTGGAGTCAGAAAGTAGCAATTCATCTGGGTAGAATTTTTTAGGGGAGAGGGTATATTTTCTAAAAAATTACGCCAGTGGTGTGTATTTCCATCCGCCCCAGTGTTAATTTTTGCCTTAAGCTTGTGGATCTCGGCTCTGTTGGAAAGTCAGTTTAAACTGGTAAAAGATTCAGTTCGGGCTTCTTTTCTATTCTGTTGGTCAATCGAGTGGGAAAATTGTTTTCTGTAGCTCAAGACGTTTCGTTCCAACGATAATCTGTTCGATTAGTCATTCCGTTTCTTTTTCATCTCAAAATTTACATATTTTGCCTAAAAGTCATCAATATTCTTAAAATCCTCCTGAACGCCTTTTTGTAAGCAAAAATCAGCAATTCTGAAGTTTATTTGGGGCTCTAATTGTTCTCTTAACTTTTAGTCTACCCTGGCTAGATTCCATTTCTCGGTTTCGTTCCCGAACTTCCACGAATTAAAAGGTGAAAGGCCTTTTTCTCTCAAGAGTAATAATATGGCGTTAACTATTTTTCCTCCAATTTGTCCTGTTTGGAAAAATACAGCTTGTAGCGCTCATTGAAAAAAACATGACGATTCAATGATATTCTCGGTAGTTGTCCATGACATGTCCAGTCTGGTTGCTAGCCTGAGCATTTTGATCTTTTGTCAATTTCTTTTTTTATTAAAACTTTTTTTCGAATGACAGAGTAGTTTTCCCCAAATAATACAATGATAGATAATGACAATATTGTTCTCACAGTTTGTTAGGGAAGATCTCTTTCTGTGAAGATTTTTTGTTCATGTCAGTCCTTGTCCAGCGCGTGGACCAACCGAGTTCACATATTTCTTCTTTTTTTTTTCCAAATTTATTGCAGCTTTCATTTTCGCGCCATTTTCATTCCTGTCTCATTTTTGCCTGTGTTTGTTGGGCTGTGCGTCATTTTGGGGGTTGTTACCGCTGCCATTTTGTAAACCCATTGAAAGAAAACGAAAACAGATACGTGACGTTATCCAGCCATGTTAGAACCGGCCACTTAATTATGAAAAGGAAAATTATCCTTTTTTTGGAAAAGGGAGACAATTCGAAACAATGATAAGTCCTACGTTATCAAAGAATATATTGCAAATGAAAGATGAAATTGGTAAATATCCCATAATAACATAAGACATTGTGAAAAAACTTCCTGCGTGGAATAGCAGATTATATGTGGGAGAAAAATGTGCTATTCTATAATACCCTGAACATAATAAATCGCCGAAGAAAAATAAAATGTATTTTAATCAATTAATTTCTGTATGTAAATATTCTGTCACTTATCTTCTGATTTGTGTCACCAAATCTCGAGTGATGTATTCAATAATACTCTTACATATTTTGCAGTGCTTTTTGTCACATGCACATACATCATACAGCGTGACAAAATTCTCATGCTTTAGATTCTGTTTACCGAATCCATTTTGCACCTCTTTCCATCTGACGATTGTGTGCTTTACATAAAACTCCGAGTTACGGACTTAACGCGAATTTGACATTTTAAGTTTTAAAATACGGAGCAGTTTTGATACAACTTTTCTTGCCTACATTGCATTTTATTTCAATTTATCACACACACACACACACACACACACACACACACACACACACACACACACGTATACATAGATATATATATATAACAAGGTGTACCGACAAAGCTGATTCGCTTAACTCTTTCTCGCCATCCGTCACGATCGATCATCGCTCACGAAAATTCCTCTAGATGGTATCCAGTTTTCGCAAAGAGCTGATAAATCTAAATATTTATTAGTTGACTGACATTGATGTGTGTCTGTGTAGTAGGAGTCCATAAGTGAACATTTCTTGAGAGTTTGTCCTTCTCTAGTCGTGACCAACGTGTCTTGCATATCTTGGATGCTTTGCGATATTACAGTGTAACCCGATGTGGTTCGGAGAGCGAGATGAATAAATTTGTTAACCAGAAAAAGAAGATTCCGTCGAAATCGATTTTAGAAGAAAAAAGTCAGTACATTACAAATGTGAAAATTAACGGAAATAGATTTTAAAATGACAAATCGGGGATATTTAAAAAAAATCTTTTGACGAGATTAGAACAGTAAAAAGTTTTTATTTGAAGAGAAAGAAAATGAAAAGAAATATCTATTGCTTTTTTCCCCTTACAGAAAGGACAGGAGGTAATACAAAAGCTAGAATATTTTGTCTACAGAAATGGTGAGAGGATTATTATTTCGATTGCCCACTGTATAAAGCTGAAATCAGCAAGGTGGAATTTTTTTTAACCGATATGATTTAAAACGATTGCTGACATCATGAAAAGAGAAAAAAAAGGCCCCTGTTCAGGGTGAAGGTGGGTGGAGCAGAATTAATTAATAGAACCCAAGTAAGAAGAAAGACCTGCCCTTTGAGTAGCAGTGAGAGTAAATCGAATATTGAAGACGCAGCAAGACGAAGAGGCGGAATTAATTATTGAAACCAATTGGATGGGTGGAAATGCATATGATACGATACTTGAGAAAATCTGAGGAAGACCGGCGGAAAACAGCTGCATGACTTCTCGTCATTCTGAGCTCTGGCTGGCCTTGAGCCAGGCTGCCAAGAATGGAGAGGCAGAGAAAGCCTAAGATAATACGTTACTTCGAGATGGTCTTGCGCTAGACTGCCCTGGGTAGAGATGTTATATACTCATCTACATCCTCACAACGACACGATAATAAAGACACAGTGACAAAGACTTCTTTACAAATATATTTACCTCTCACTTTATTGCAAGGGTTCGAAAGGGTTGTTCAAGGTTTGCATGTGAGAGGGTGCTGGAGACCGAACATAAACTTGATATTTTGACCCCACTGTTATGACCGTCACGTTGTGTCTTTCTTGTTCTCCTGATGCTAGGGTCCACTCCATCGGGGTTTCCGAGGGCCCCCTTGGTCGGGTGTGGCTTTCCCTACCACATCTGGTCTCTAGCTGTCTGGAATTCTACTGGCAACTGCTTCTTGGACTCGAACTCAACTGAGTTGAATAATAATTCAACGCTCACACGATCGCCCACTGGATCTTTGAAATCGAATGTTTAATCGTCATCAAGCGGAAATAACTGTCATGCAGTTCACAGGTCACTCTCTTCCGGTGCATCACTCTGTAGTGGCACCGTGGGACCTTCATCTTGTCCCATATTATAAGCCTTAATCCGCCCACGCGATCTCTTTCGATTACTGGCCATTAGAATGTGTCACTTCCTTCCGGCGCATCACCTTGGAATAGCATTTTTGGGCCGGTTCGAAGGTCAAAATATAACATAGAGAAGTGAGGAGAAACTAAAATAATACGTTACTTTAAGACACCCTTGTACTAGATAGTAAGGAAGCGAAGAGAAACTGAGATGATACGATACTTGGGATCGACTTGTGAAATGACCTTGTACCAGACTCTCAGAGATGGAGAAGCGAAGAGAAATCAGCTTTAGAGACCAACGCGGGCCGTGCCTAACAGACTCTGAGTTTTGATCTTTTACCAGACTACCTGGGTATAGAAAAGCGAAGAGAACTAAGATAATACAACACTTTGGGAGCAAATACGATACTTTGAGACGCCCTTTCACCAGATTCGCGAAAGTAAAGAAGTGAGGAGAAACTAACATAGCATGTGACATGTGAAATCATTTTGTACGTCTGGTACAAGGTGATCTCAAGGAACCGAGAGAAGCTGAGAGTTAAAGACTGAGAAAGACAAATATAAGCATCACTTGAGATTGCCTTGTGTCAGACAATAAAAAGTGAGAACAGTAAAGTCTAAAACTAATACGATAATTTGAGAGGCTTTGTGACTGACTTTGAATGCCGAGAAATTAACTGACTGTTAATTCGGGAATTAGTACTCGTCTATCACTGCCAATTTTGGTGAAGGATGAATATATGTGCCATTTTTAAAGACACTTTTTAAAACTGAATATTGTTACAAAACCATGCTCTGTTCTCTGTTTGTTGACGTCGACTTTTTCTTTACTTTCTTGATTGGACAGCGACTTTTATTAGCAATTGATCTGCTGTCTGGATCAAAAACACAACGTGGGCAGATAGGCGGATCGATCGTGCCATCTATGACATAACCAGCCAAGCGGAACGGTCTGCGGTTTAAAAGCAAAATGTCTGGGGAATGCAGTCGTGCTGTCATATTAATTGGTGCCGTTTAAACTAGAATACGATCCTGCAAAAGCGGAAAACGGTGAAGTTAGAGATATATTAGTTGTTGACCAAGGATCGACCCTGAAAGAGCGGAAAGCGGTGGAACGACCGCAGATAGACCCGTGACCCGTAGAGCCAGAGATCCAGCAACCCATAGACTGACGAACGACGATGACAGAGAGAAAGAGGGCAGGGAAGATAGGTGAGAACACATTTGGTTTTTCTTTCCCTCCTTAATAACGACAACTAGCCAGTAATAAATTTAAGTTAAGATTTCTTTAGTATCACCGAGTACGTAATAAAGAAAGTTGAATAACGATGAATTTGAAGAAGGATTAGATTTTAAGACAGAAGTGTCACTACTGAATTTAGGAACCTAATGGGGGATTTAGGCTACAGACGCATAGCAGGAACCCCTCTGGTCCGCAGGAGTAGATGGAAGCCTTTTAGAAAAAGCGATTTATTTTGGGGCAAAGCGACCGAAAACTGGTCTTGCTGGCATTTGACAGAGCCGCAGGACCGGTGTCCAAGTTCATAAGGAGGTTGTGCGTGAAAGACCTCGAAATTTCTAGGGAAGAGCTAAAGAAAACGCTTGTGGGTAAGTTCACCAGTGAGAGAATAGCCATTGAGTCTGTTCGGGGAATAATGAGGATCAAAAAGACTACAAACGGCATAGAAGGAAAAATATATCGGAGGACCGCCATATTGTTAGAAAACCAGCATAAAGTATTCACCCAGGCCAGGTACAGAATTAATCGTACCCAAAAGAAAAGAAATAAAAGACTACATACGGGAAAGAGGGAAGTTGAGTTAAGTATGGGAGATCCAGTATTTTATACGATATACCTGAGAGAAGGAAAATTAGATCGGAGATAGGAACCCTATTTTAAAATAGTGGAACAGACTGGACCAGTAAGATTTGTAATTTGGGACTAAATGTCAGGACACATACCAACAACTTGAAAATCCCACACAAAAAGGGAAAGAAAGAGGAAAGAGAAGGATAACTCAAGCAGAAGCAGAAGCAGAAGATTTTGAAACAGAAACTGAAACTGAAGATGACGAAGGGAAAATCCCCCATGATAAGTTAGTTCTCGGGAAATCCTGAGAGGACTAGACAAACGAACAGAAGCAGGAAATGCCCGTAGCCCTAATTCGGAACTTATTGAAGAAGACTCAAGTGAGTGGGAGGAGGAAGATGAAATAATCTTATCCCAGCTCCAACCGAACGAAGGAAAGAAACTTGGCTGGAACATGTTGAAAAAGCAACAAACCAGCGTGAGAAGGAATTACTCCTCTCCCAACCCCGCTGCTATTTAGGGGAAAGAGGCTTGCAGAGGGTTTGTATATATATATATGTGTGTGTGTGTGTGTGTGTGTGTGTGTGTTATATATAACTTGGCATTTTCAAACTTAGCTTAATTTGATAGAAGGTCAAAAGGTATGGGGCATTCAGTGGAAATCAAACTCACTAACAATGGGCTGCAAGCTTAACTAGGTAATAATTACAGCACGTGTCCAGTGTTTTATATCTAAGTAAATTATTTCAGATAAATAAATAAAAATTTCAATTCGTGAATTAAGATTTCAACTGATTTTTCATGTAGCAATTGCGAAGTTTCAATTTTTAAAGAATTTGCTGAAACAAACGATTGAGATGAGACTGAACAAGGAATTTCTATTTATTCTCTTTTATTTTTGCAGTTTTTTATTGGATACCAATAAGTGAGTTAATTTTTCTTTTCGGGGGAAAGGGATGACTTTGACTCGGCAGGAGTTATCATTCAATACATTCTGTGGGGGACTATGAAGAGATAAGAAGAGGAATATTTATAGCAGTAACAGATCTCTTTTCTCTCGCGAATCAATGTCCCCGCCAAGCGATTCGACCACACGCTGACCAATCAGCTGGCGGAGCGCATTGATTCCATCTTCTTCAAAAGAACCATTTTTTCTAGCCATTTTTGGAAGTCGGCTCAAAGCAGAGAGTACCCAGGCAAGCAGAGAAGAAAGACCTCTCTTCTGTCCCCTACCACAGGAAGCTTCAGCATTGACGATCTTCGCCGAAGGTAACTGCTGCTACCTGTGATACCCAAGGAACTTTTCTCACTCTGACAGAGTTCTACTTTCTGTCATAAAAATAAACTTTTCGTTGTTGTTCTTCAAAGAAGTTTTGTTATTTCATTCAGTGCTACATAAACAACAACAAATTAACTTATAGTGAATGTGCACAAATCGTACACTAAATATTTTGTTTATAACGAGATTGGTTCGGTACTTTTTTTAAGGATCTCTGGTACTGAAGCTTTGAATGGTATTTGGAGGTCAGCAGCCAAGAGACCGGATTTACTCATTAAGAAATGCCAGATTTTCCGTTGGATTTATAAGAAAAGGCGATGCACTGATATATAAGAATTGGCGAGAAAAAATATATTGGTTTATTCAAAGCAAATATTTTGATAAAAGACATTAATTCACATACCAGTGGACATACAAGCAATTACCTCATAGCGACAAACAGAAATACACAACACAAACTGAGCACATGAATGTTCAATACATTAAACAATCGTTTTTTAATAGCGACCACATTTGGTTTGGTTCCTTTGTTTAATGGCATATCAGTCTTCGTGGGTAATTAAATGCCAAAGCCATCCTTGCAAAAGAACAGTAGTGGCACTATTTAACTCATAACTGGGACAGAGACAGAAGTTTTTTTTTTTCTGATTTGTACTTTTATTTCCATGTCAAAGTTAATAAACCAATTATTCCCAACCAAACTGCGTTTACAGTTTTTGGAAACATGCAAAAATTATCAATTAAAATTGATATCGTTCTGGGAAAAAATTCTCAGAATTTTGCAGAGAAATTTTTTTTTAATTTGATTACTTTAGAGAGATTAATTCTTATATTTTTGTTTTTTGTCTAGATAATAGGATTTACATTCCTATATTTTTAAAATGGCTGTGATACAAGAAAATTCTAGAAAATAGGATACTGATTCACTTGTTCCTGAAACAAAGATGGTGAACGTCGGTAAACTAGATAGTCTCGAGAACCTATTGGTCAGGAAAGGCACGTGATCTATGCTCACAACTACGTCCGGATCTTTGATTTTGTCCCGCGCAAAATAAACGGTGTGTTTGGAGCCTATCACATGACAAGGATTAGTCATATATACTCACGTCTTCCAATAACACATTCTCTTACATTTTGACTTCCAGTGACAGCTTGGCTTTCCAAGCTAGTGACACAATACACGTAACATGGGTGTGTATATACCCTCCGACCTTTTTCTTTCCTGTTCTGCCTTTTCGGCTAGACTTGTTTCAGTCTCGCGCACGCCCTCAAACATTTCGTCAAATCCGGAAAGAAACAAACGACCAACATGGGAGAAAACACGCCCTCCTAGAATACATTGCCATATTTCTGTGTATATATATATATATATATATATACACTGTAATCCATATTTGGTGTTTTTCACTCTCAAATTAAGCGTGTAAGTCATCTGGTGAGACGATGATGATACTTCGCCGAAATATATCTATGGCAATTCTATTTATGTCATTTTAACCAGTTTGAGTTTCCTTCCAGTTACATTATATATATATATATATATATAGGCAGCATTTCTTCGTTAATGCAAATTTCATTAAACATAATAGACATTTTATGCCTACATATTTTCTTCTGGATCCGTTCGAATTCCCGTATTACTTTTATCGTATTCGGGGGGAATTGATTTATGTATTGTCCATAGTTGTATGTATCCCTAGTACTTTCTGCCCGACTTTGGGCCATCATCAGGGGAGAATCTATTACAAAAGTGATAAAACGTTATATATAAATTTAAATGTCCCTTAGGAGATTGTATCTCTGATAATAATAATATATATGTTGGTTTAACCTCAACTACCCTGTCGAGGAGACTTACAATGCACCTTTCTGCCACAAGTTCAATAGCTCAGCATTTAAAAAAGCATTCATGCCCAACAACACAACTACGAAAAATTCTCACCGACAACACAACAATACTCGACCATCAAAATAATAAACAAAAACTTCAGATTCTCGAAGCACTATATATTAGAAACCTGCAACCAGCACTTAATAGAATTGATTTGAAAAACAACAGTGGTACTATTTAACCCAAAGCTGGATGGATAAGGGGGTTCATACCTTTCCCAAGGGTATTAGTCCAAAAGAGAACAAAATAGGGCAACTGGTGTTTGAAGAAGCTCTCTATGTTGCACTCCGGCATGTTGGCCACTACACCATGGGGACTCTCCCCAATTTTGAATATATATATATATATATATATATATATATATAATTATATGAGTAAGTTAATAGTAGATTAGCACTTATCTATTTAATCCTCATAAGCCAATATTAATATCTAAATTTCTAAATAATTGTAATGATTACAAAGTTAATTTTTACTTGTTTAAGGGAATACTTTGTGTATAAATTGTTGTAGCAGTCGTTATTATTTCATAAGAAATTAAAGATTATTTAAAAATAATATCTGTACAGAATTTATTTGAAATACAGCTGTTTTTGACATTGAAACTGTACTTACACTGAACTGAATTGTTTGAAATAGAACTGTTTATTCGTAAAAACATTGATTTGGCATTAAATAACCAACAAAGGTTGATATGCCATAAAATGCAAGATGTTCTTAGAACAGCTTGGCATCAACAAATTCAATAAGTCAGCTATCTTTAAAAGTGCTTGTATGATGAAAAGAATATCTAAAGACGACTTAATGTTGAGTTACAAAGGATAACTTTTGCAGTTGAGATCAACTCTATGCAAAGCAAAATAATAATAATAATAATGATAATGATAATTACAATAATAAAGACTCTAATAATACTTACACTAATACAGACAATAAGGATATGCAGTTGGGATATAGGAATGGAATTTGGCATAGAAAAATGTGCCATGCTTATTATAAAATGTGTGAAAAGACAGATAATGAAAGGATTAGAATAGCCAAATCAAAAAATAAAATCAGGAAGCTAATAAAAAAGAAAACCTGCAAGTACTTGGGAATATTGGAAGTGGAAACCATCAAACAAATGAATGAAAAAATAAAAAAAGAATACCTCAGAAAAACAAGAAAATTTATCAAAACCAAGTTCTGTAGCTGAGATAAACACCTGGTGTGTCCCTCTCGTGAGATATTCTGAACCATTCATAAAATGGACGCGGGGAGAACTTAGACAAATGGACCAAAAGACAAGAAAGTTGATTTTGATGCACAAGGCCTTACATGTGAGAGATGATGGACAGAGTGTGCAAAGTAAAGAAGGAGGAAGAGGATTTAGCAACATTGAAGATTGGGTGCATCAATATGAGGACTTGAAGATTACATTAAAAAGAGCAAAGAAAGACTAATTTTAGTGGCCGGTAAGAGCACTGACAGCATAAGGACAAAGAGAACAAAAATAACGAGGTAACAGAAAAGAGAAGAAAAACAACTCTGCAGATATTTCAAGTGACAAACTGATAAGATCTCATTTGAGAAGGCCCGGACATGCCTATGGAAAGGAAACCTTAAGGGAGAAAATGAATCTCTTCTAATAGCAGCACAAAACAAAACTATAAGGACCAATTTTGTTAAAGCAAAGAAAGATCTTACACAACAGAATGACAGGTGTTGGTTATGTGGTGATTGAGATGAAACAATTAATCACATAATAAGTGAATGCAGCAAATTAGTGCTAAAGGAGTATAAAACAGGACACAACTGAGTGGGGAAGGTGATTCATTGAGAATTGTGCAAGAGATTGAAACTTGACCATACAACCAAATGGTACATGCACAAGCCTGAATGGAGAATGTGATACATAAAATTCTCTGGGTTTTTAAGATACAAATAGATCAACTAATCCCGACCAGAAAACCAGATCTAATGATTATAAACAAAAAAAAAAAAAAAGAGAACCTGCTGTATAGTGGACTTTGAAATCCCTATGGACCACAGAATAAAAATAAAAGAAAGCAAAAAGAGAGAAACTTGCTAGGGGTGTATAATAATAATAATAATAATAATAATAATAATAATAATGATTGATGTAACAAATATTTACCCAATACAATAGCATTATTTGATTTTATAATGTATTTCTAGGACACTCAGTCATTTTGTTTCTTTCAAAAACAGGAATTACCGGCGGCAGTTTGAAAGTTGCCGCATATCGTCTTAAGACCAAGGAGCAATATGCATCAAGTTGGATTTGATTGACAGCAAAAAGTCTTCAACATGAGTGAAATGCATGTGGAACCATCATTCCTGTGTGATTACGTAACATCAAGAAACAGTTACAATAAGCATGTAATGACATCAACGGACAAAAGTAAACACATTTTTAAAAATCACAAATTGCACTAAAAATGAAGATGAACATACAATGTAATCTCCACTTTTAGTTGATCTGGCGCATATATATGTATATATATATTTTAAATACCCAGTCCAGTGGCAAAAGCCGCTGGGTAGTGCCAGGAGTGGCAGTACTGCCTTGAGCTACCAAAACTGTTTTCACCCCTGTCGAACGACTGATGAGGGCAGGGTATTACACATGCTTTCACACATTGTATGATGAAAAAAAAAAAAACCAGAAAAATTATAATGATATACAAGATGAGCTTTTGCAACATGTTTAGCTTTCTAAAATTTTAAATGTATTTGACAACTGGCACTTTGGTTAGCCAATAGAATTCAACAACAATTAATAGAAAAGATATTTCTGTTAAAGCATATAAATAAAACTAGATATAAAACTTTGAGAGAATTACTTTATAGTTTTTGAATACATTTCTTCTCAAAGACAATGAATAAAAACAAATAAAAGTAATCAATAGTTTTAATATATATATATATATATAGAGAGAGAGAGAGAGAGAGAGATCAGGTTAGGTTATTTGGTTTAATGGCATATCAACCCTTGATGGTAATTTAATACCAAATCCTGTTTACATATGATTTTTTAAAGAAATATTTTGTTGGTAACATCTTTTAAACAAGCCAGAGCTCATTTGTTTGCACACAGTCAAATGGTTTCAAGTATTGCTATTTAACACTAATAATTCCCTCTCTTTCTGCTTTGTAAGAGAATAAATAGTTTGTTGGTAATATTTTTAAATGAGTTAAAGCTCATTTGTTTGCACACAGTTAAATGGTTTCAAGTATTGCTATCTAATACTAATAATTCCATTTGATATTGATAAGCAGTTCTATTTAGCCCCTAGATAGGACCCTAACAAGTGCTACCACTTCTGGTCAGAGTGGGTCATATTCCCTAACATTCAAGGATGGGAGACTCACCATCTGATTGTTTAGGATACACTTAGGAGGGTCTTACCTCTCTGCAGAGATGCACTCAGAGTATTCTATAGCCCCATCTGATTGTGCTTAGAGAGAGAGAGAGAGAGAGAGAGAGAGAGAGAGAGAGAGAGAGAGAGAGAGAGAGAGAGAGAATTTCTTTGTATAAATCTTGAGTGTAGAAAAAGACATTCCTGACATGAATCCCTATTTAATATTCTGTAGTTTCGAAATAATTTATAATTTTTGTTTGAGAAGAGGTGAAAGGTGCAAAAACAAAGGTTGTTCACTTCTATCTAAAAGTTCTAAGAAGCAATCTCATTTTATAATCGTGTTTTCCCTCGTCCCAGTCCCTCGTATCAGATCAAAAATGCTTTTGGCTGTTATTAAGGATGCCTTTATTGTTTGGTTGGTGACAGCTTTCAGGAGCTGCCTAAAAATGTTGTCTCTTTATGATTGATTAAATAATAATGATATTAAATAGGAACAAGGCATCACTGGAGGATTGTGTGTGTGTGTGTGTGTGTGTGTGTGTGTGTGTGTGTGTGTGTGTGTGTGTGTGTGTGTGTGCATGTGTGTCTGTGTGTGCGTGCATGTGTGTCTGTGTGTGCATGAGGGTGTGTTTAAGAATTATAACAGAGGGAAGAAATAAAGAGGAATATAAATAAAGAAAGGGAAATGAAGGAAAATGTCGACAGGGAAAGAGAAATAAATGAAAAAATGAATAAGAAGCCAAAATAAAAGGAAAAACGAGAAAGAAAAAATGAATGAAAAAATGAAAAAAAATGAGCAAAGTGATTGAAAGCGAATAAAAAAAAACTGTGGAAAAAAAAGGAAAACCAGAAAAAAACAAAATAAAACAAAAAAAAAAACTTGGAGAATAAGTGAAAGAATAAATTTAAAAAGTCAACTAGTAAAAAGGAAATTATCAAAAGAAACAAAAAAGGGAAGTCGTTTTTTTGTTGACTGGAAATTCCCTACATTCATAACTATTGAGAACAAAAGCAGAGAGAGAGAGAGAGAGAGAGAGAGAGAGAGAGAGAGAGAGAGAGAGAGAGAGAGAGAGAGAGAAGTCAATTCTTTAAATGCAAATGATTTTGCAGTGGGAATCATCCCTCTAATATTATGAATCATAGCACTTGAAAAGAAACCAATAGCAGACTCAGACTCAGAGAAAAGGCTGAGAGACTCTGAAGGTAATTATCATTCATTACACACTTTACACTCCACCTCCACGAATGCTAGCAACTATCTCTTTCCTCATAACCTCTATTTCTTCATTCATCCATTGCCATCTGGCCTCACTATTTATGCAGTAATGCAACATTTATTTATTTATTTTACAGACAAGGAGAGGAGGTTATAAGGCAATTTTAGGGAGACACTTCTTGGACCTTTTTTTTTTTTTACCATTCTTCATCTATAGTTCATTCTTAGAATTCCGATGTCTTTATCAAAGGATTTTTTCAATCCTTTTTTATGTTTAAGTAGGGTGGCTGGTGTCTGGCTATAAAGCTGGGTTGAGTAAAGCAATTCAAAATGGGTGAGAGAATGTGGATGAGCGCAGATAATGATACATGCCTCTTGTTTGAACAAACTGTTAGTCTTCAGGAATGACTCGGCTGATGACAAGCAAGATTTTTCTAGTGCTTTACAAATAGAAGAAAAAACTTCTCTTCTACAGACAAACAAGTACTTACAAATAAGAATTAAAACAAAAAACAAAAAAATCGAAAACTAATACCTAACCAAAAGTGCCGGGTGAAAGTTTGAGATTTTTTATGATATACAAGTGTTTAATTTATAATTAGTATACCTTTGTTGTGGAAAACGATGGTATAAATAAAATTATTATTGTGTAAGGTCCTGACTATTTGTATTATCTAATTTGTATGATCTAATTTGCATAATAGTACAAATATTTTATGTTTTGATCCAATTTTTGTTTTATAAACTCAGTTGTACTTTTATTTTTCATATGATTTATATTTCGTTTTAATTTCGTTTTATTTAATTTATACAATGTGTTATATGAGACAATTATTTAATTTTCCTAATAATGATTATTCACTTGAATTTGCCTTGTTTTAGTATAATAATTGAAGATATTTGGGGAAATTATGCTAATTAACTTCAATAAACTAAAAAAAAAAAACAAACTTTTTTTTAATTGTCATTTTCTTTTTCTTTTGAAAAATCATCTGACAAAGAAAAAATCATTATGTTTCCCCATAGACATTGTATTTTAAACATAAATATTTCAGTCCATGTAACTACATCTGACTTTTGTTCAAACACTGAGTAAAAACAGATTACTGCGAGTTCCCTCTTTGAATACTAAACTTTCCCCTTTAATAACAATGATCTTTACACAAATAGCAACAAGCTAAACATATGGACAAGTTGCCCATTTCTTAAACAAGAAATTTTGACTTTCACCAAAATAGACATTTATATTGTTTTGCAACAAGGAATGGATACATTGCTGACTGGTAAACAGTATGATATTATCCTTGTCAAGTCAGCCCCTATTCCTATCTCTCTTCCCTTTTCACTTGCATTACCATATATGAGTATATAACACTATGATATACAGCTAAATACAGAAAAGAAAAAAGAAAGGAATGAAAAATGCACAAATGTATATATATATATATATATATACATATATATATATATATATATATATATATATATATATATATATACATATTATTTTACCATATATATATATGTATCTGGTAGAATAAAGAAGTAAAATGAAAATCTGTCAATTTTTCTACATCTATATATATTTATCAGTCTAGATGTATATATATATTCATCTATATTTCTTTTTTCTCTCTCTTTTTTCTGATTTACAATGAAGAAGTTGAAATAAACAAATTTTCTTCGATATATGATAGTCCTAATGATTTCAGTATGACAAACCTTTAATTTTTACTAAATGCAGGTGGCCTCAACTACACAAGAACAAATCCTATGCTGATAACATCTCCAACAGTCTCTATTGGGAGATTTCTATGAAAGCCCGTCCATAATGAATAAGAAGAGTCAGAAGCAGAATACACACACATACATACCTGAGCGATTTTATATCAGTACCTTTACAACCTTTTATATGGACTCTTATTGAGAAGTTTGTATACTCCTTATTTTTTGGCCTTTCCTCCTTAAAATGAGATAAAGAGAATGTAACCAGGCAAAGGACTTCTGGACTGGTCAATACCAACAACAACCAAAGGAAAGGGACTCCCTCTCCCCAAGAGAATATATTATACCTTTCATAATAAATGTTGAATGGTTTCTAATGTCTATCACTCGTGATGTCTTGTCTTGTCTTTGATTGTGGATACCACAACTATCAATAATAATTCTAGGAAAGAAAACCCTCCAAATACACCACAACAATATTAATAAATATTAAGAAAATGAAATAGAAATGAAATATTCATAAAAGTTTCATATTTAAGTCCAATATATGAAAATTTGATCAACCAACATGAATTTTCTGTAAGTGGTGTTATACAGTGTAAATACTTAAAAAGATTCTAACAAGGAATATAAACAAATAAAATCAATTGACATGAGTAAAGACAATAAAAGATATATAAATAGATATATCATGAAATAAAAGAAGTTCTTCATGATAAAAATTGTATTTATTTTTCTTTTGTCCATTTTGAGAATTTTGTTTTATCTTTTCATCTCCTAATGATTCATCTTTAAATTTTTATTTCATTCTTCAATTTTTTACAAATGAATACTTTTAAACAATCATTATGAGTATCTCTTACCTCTTTTCACTTGATTTGTCAGTTTAAAAGATATTTTAAATTACTTTTATATTCTCAACTACTTAAAATCTTATTCTCTATTTTTTTCCTAGTTTGATTTATTAATATTGCATCTACTTAAAACATTTTAACGTTCTCTTTTAGATGGTTTTATAAAATATTCGATTCATTTTTCTTTGTGTAAGCTTTAATTTTTTTCTTTTCGCTCTTATTTCTTCCTTCAGACTTAAAGTTAGTTTACTCTTTCAATTTGCAACCTTTTTACATCTTTTTACATGCTTTCTTGGTTCTTTATATGATTTTAAAAATATAAATTTTCCTTTCTTTTTTTTAGTTTTGCTTACTCTTGATTATTTTGTTTAATTTTCTTTCCTTAATTTGAGTTGTCATTTTCCTTGTATTTTTTGTGCCAAAAAAAAAAAATTCCCAAATTTCTCAAGTTCCTCTCAATTCAATTTTTTCTTTTATTGTATAAGATTGTATATATGATTCCAATTTTCTTTCACATCATTTTTCTTTTTCTCTTTGAATTTCCTTACATTTCTTTCCTTTCTAAATCTTTTATTTCAATCTCTTCTCTTTTCTTTTTTCACTTCCACATTCTTGTATCCCACCCAAATTGGCTTGGGCTGTAGAACACACCGACTGCATCTCTACAGAGGGGTAAGATACCCCTCAGTAAGTATGTTGGATATGGCATAAAGTCATCTGATGGTGAAATTCCTGTCTTGGAGCTTTAGGGAATGTGAAGTAACCCTTCATTGCAATTGCTCCCAGGTCCACTCTGACCCGGTGGGGCAGCATCAGATAAGGTCTTACCTATGTGTCAAATAGAATTGTTTGACCATTTAAACTGTGCAAACAAATGACTTATGCTAAATTGAATTGTTTGAAAGAGAACTTCTATCATTTAACTGTGCATAAACAAGTGATGTTTAATTGGATACAGAGCAATAGTTGGAAGCATTTAACTGTGTGCAAATGAATCAGTAATGTTGAATAGAATTATTAGTGTTAAATAGCAGTATTCGAAATTCTTTAACTGTGTGCCTAAAATGAACTATTGGTATAACATAGCAGTTTGTGGATTCATTTAACTGTATGCAAATGAATGAGTAGTGTTCTATAGAATAATTAGTGTTAAATGGCAATACTTGTAACCACTTCACTGTGTGAAAACAAATGATTCAATGATTCATATTGAATAAAATTATGGTGTTAGATAGCAATAATTTGAACCATTTAACAGTCACAACAATAGCAGTACTAGTGTGCAAATAAATTAGTTCTTAATCGTTTTAAAATGAAATTACCAGCAAACTATGTATGGAAATAAATGACTGATATTGGTTTGTGACGGTACATAGCAATACTGTGTGTGGGCAAAAGATGGGTAATAAAATGAAATACTTGAAAACATTTAACTGTGAACAAAAAAGATGAGCTCAAGCATGTTAAGAAATGTTGTTGACAAAATGTGTTAACAAATCATATTTATTCTCTATATAAGTATAAACCAGATTTGGCATTAAAAAACTTACAATAGTAAATATACCATAAAACCCAGCCAAACGCAAACACACAATTTCATATCAAATGATTTTTTGTCATTCCATTTTTTACTTTATTTTTTTGATTTTTAAATGCTCTCTTCCACCGAAGGACATTTTTTAAGATGCCATTTTTATCATCTTTTGCTTGTGAAACTTTTTGTTGCCTCTTTTTTTTTTCTTTGATGTTCTTTCAAAACTTTTCTTTCTTTCTTTCTTACTTTTTTCCTTCTTTCTTCCATTAATTCATTTCATTTTAGTTACTCTTTCCTTATGTTTCCCTTTCTTTCTCAACTTATACTTCTTCCTTTTGTAAAACTTTAAAAAAGATCCTCTATTTGCATCGTTCATTTTTATTTTAACTTTTAAGATTTTTTGCGAATGCGACTTTCTTAATTTCTTTCACATTTCCTTCTCTGTGTCGTCTTTCCCAATCTTTTTGGGGAGAAAATGAAATGCAGTTTCTTCCAAGCAGCAGTCAGGTCAATACTGCTAGATGGATGCACTACAAGGACATTGACTAAACCGATGGAGAAAAAGCTTGATGGCAACTATACAAGAATACTGCAAAACAATTTTGAACAAGTCCTGGAAGCAACACCCTATAAAGCAACAGCTGTACGGCCACCTACCTCCCATCACGAAAACTATCAAAGTTAGATGAACCAGACACGCAGGACACTGTTGTAGAAGCGGGGACGTGCTCATAAGTGATGTTCTCCTATGGACCCCGTCACATGGCCAAGCAAGGGCAGGGTGACTGGCTCGAACCTACCTACAGCAACTCTGTGAGGATACGGGATGTAGCCCAGAGGACCTGCCAGAAGCGATGAACAATAGGGAGGAGTGGTGAGAGAGGGTCAGGGATATCCGTGCTGGCGGCACAACATGATGATGATGATGATGATGTTATTTTACAGCATCATTGGTGTTTTCAATAGTAAAAGAAGATTTTAATCAATTATTACATTTAAACATATCTGATTGGTTGGTTGGTTGGTTGGTTGGTTGTTTGGTTTATGGCATATCAACCTTTGTAGGTTATTTAACGCCAAATCCATTTTTATGTAAATAATCTGTTCTATTTAAAACAATTCAGTTTAGCATAAGTACACAGTTTAATTGTCAAAAACCTTTTTATTTCAAACTATTCAAGCAGTCGTATGTAACAATTCAGTTAAGTGTAAATACAGTTTTAATGTCGAAAAACAGTTCTATTTCAAATTATTCAGTTAAGCATAAGCACGTAGTTTAAATATTAGTACGGTTTAATTGTCAAAAATATTTATTTCAAACTATTCAGTTTACTCAAACAATTCAGTTTAGCCTAAGTATGCCGTTAGTTCTATTAAATCCATAGATAGGCCCCTATCAGGTGCTACCACTCCGGGCCAGAGTGGAGCTGGGAGCAATGGCAACAAAGGGGTACTCCACATTCCCCAAAGCTCTAGCATTGCTGGAACCTCACCATCTGATTGTTTTGTGTCATAATCAGGACACTCATTTGGAGGGGTCTTACCCCTCTGCAGAGGTGCAGTCAGTGTATTCTACAGCCCCAGCCGACTGGGAAAAAAAAACATATCTGAATGCCAGATTAGAAGAATAAGAAAATATGTGAAATAGTTTCTTCTCATAATGATTATGATATTTTAATTATTTTTAATTAATTAATTATTATTTTAATTAGATCTGTTTTTGCTATGTTGCAAAAGCAAAAAAACTTTTCAAGCAACCTAATACTTAAGATTTTTATGTATTCTGTGTGATAAGAATCAAATCTCATTACGTTATTGGTATTTTCTTAAATTATCACATGGCTTTGAAGATCTTTCTGTACTTATTAGTTTTGTTGAAAACTTTTCAATGTTTGGAATTATATATTCTGTCTCTTGTGATACATTGGCAGCCGCTGGCATCTTGGGAAATAAAATAAACATTTTTCACTGACAGTGTATGATCCAGTGGAACTTTTTTTCCCCATTTACAAATGTAGGTAAGTTTTATACATAATGGCATTATCATCATCAGATATCCCTGACCCTCTCTCGCCACTTCTCCCTATCATTCATCGCCTCTGGCAAGTCTTCAAGGTTACATCCTGTGTCCTCGCATAGCTGCTGTATGTAAGTTCAAGCTGGTCATCCTGCTTTTGCTTGGCCATATGTGGGGTCCATTGGAGTACATCACTTATGAGCTCGTCCTTGCCTCTCCAGCAGTGTCCTGTGTGTCTGGTTCGTCTAACTTGTATAGTTTTCGTGATGGGAGGCAGGTGGCCGTACAGTTGGTGTCTCGTGGGGCGTGTTGTCGCCAGGACTTGTTCAATATTGCTCTCAACATTCTCGTGTAATTGCCGTCTAGCTTCTTCTCCAGCCGTTTAATTAGCGTCCATGTAGTGCATCCATATAGCAGTATCGACACAACCGCTGCCTAGAAACACCAAAGTGAAAGTACGTTCACCAGATGGAGACACGAAATACTTCGACATTGTTGCAGGAGTACTACAAGGAGACACGCTAGCCCCATACCTCTTTATCATCTGTTTAGACTACGTGCTTAGAACTTCGTTCGACAAAATCAGAGAAAATGGCTTCGAGCTGACTAAGAAAAGAAGCAAAAGGTACCCCGCAAAAACAATCACAGACGCCGACTACGCTGATGACTCGGCGTTACTGGCGAATACGCCTAATCAAGCAGAGACACTACTGCATAGTTTGGAACGAGCCGCCGCAGGCATTGGCCTCCATGTCAATGCACACAAAACTGAATATATGTGTTACAACCAAACGGGCAACATTACCACTCTAGACGAAGCCTCTCTGAAACTAGTTGACAAATTCACCTACCTAGGAAGTAGCGTCTCATCAACCGAAAAAGACATCGACACACGACTAACGAAAGCATGGAAAGCTATCGATAGGCTCTCGATCATATGGAAATCAGACCTGACCGATAAAATGAAATGCAGTTTCTTCCATGGCATAATTACTGAAAGGTAAAAGTTATGCATTCCAGACCTCAGTTCACTTTTAACAAGAGGTATTAATAAAATCACTGGAAACATTATTATATTAATTTTATATAATAATCATGTACTGTCTTTAAAACTGTATTCTCCGAGTGCTTTGATTTTAAATGCAAAATAATTGAAATAAATGTAAAACTTTATCTTCATTGAGTTTTGGTCATCTATTACAAAATCAAAAAGAAGAATAAATTTGAAATTATTTGGTGATCTGGCACTTTTTTAATTCGTATTCATTCTTCATCCTTAAAACCTGACGAAATCAGGGGGTGTCCTCGTGGTGTAATGGTTAAAGCGATGGACTGCGGAATCGCAGTAAGCAAGTTCGTACTCCAGTTGCGCTATTACGTTCACTTTTGGACAAATACCCTTGGGAAAGGTATGAACCCCCTTATCCTCCCAGCTATGGGTTAAATAGTACCACTACTGTTCTTCTCGGCGAATGGCTTTGGCATTCAATAACTTACAAAGGTTGATATGCCATTAAACAAAGAAACCAAACCAAACCAAACCTGACGAAATCTCTAGTTTGATTATAGATGTTTGTTGGATAAAAATAACTTTGGCATAAGATGAAAAGTGTGGAACATCGAGTAATGAATAAACTCATTATCAATAGCTTATGAGACTTGCACCCAAACTATAAATGTATGTAACTGAATACAGCTACGTCTAGTTGTATGCTATTACCATATATACAATTCCAGACTCTTAACTTCTGTGTTTATAACTTTTGACTGGAAAAATGTTTTACAGAGTTTAAGCTAAAATAGTGCCATTAAAGGTAAGAGGTATGTTTTGACAATTTATTGTTGTAGCCAGAAATAATTGACAAGCTTGAAGATTAGGCAGGCTAACACACACACACACACACACAAAGAGAGAGAGAGAGAGAGAGAGAGAGAGAGAGAGAGAGAGAGAGAGAGAAATATATCAGTTCTTTGCAAACAAAATTTCATGCACAGTCTCTTTTACTCTGCCAGTTCCGTTGCTCGCCCCAAAATATTCAAGCTCAATTTACAGAAAAGATTATGTGGCTCATAATTCCCACTGCACTGCTTCCTGCATTTTTCCTTACTCATCATTTTCTATTTTTAATGTTATTCATATTATCTCCCTGGAATTTCTGAGCTGACTTAGACAGTAGATATTATATGTAGATGTGTTTTTCATCAAAATTTCAGCCAGATGTATTTTATAATAAGCTCACTTTAATGTCATAAAATCAAAACAAAGCGAAAAGTTTAGGTTCCATTAATTTGGAAATATTTGATTATTTTCTACTATGTTCGCTTGATTTAAATTGCGAGCATCATTATAGGAGGCAAAATATCTGTTTGTTTAAAATAATCTGTCTACAAATTCATCAACCGATTAGATTTAAATAAGATTTAAACCAATTGATTTAGTGGCAGCTGCTAGGTATGAGTAGAACTCTGCTCTACCTGTTTCTCTGGTCTATTTACCGATGACTCTAATAGAGTTGGAGCCGCTAGGTCAGAGGCCTAGTGAAACAAATGAACACAGCAGAGATAAACAATACTGAATATGTTATAAGCAAATAGTTTTATAAAACAAAATTTAAAATAGAATTGAGTGAGTTATTTTTGTAGTAGATGTTTCATAGCGGGGGGAAATATTTGCTTTTGATAGAATAATTTTATCAGTAGCAGTGAAACTTATCGATGACCCTTGAATCTTCCATAAGGGACTCCTCAAAATGACAAAATTTCTTTGTCCTTTCTTTCTTGCTGTCGACTTTTAGGTTTTTATCACTACTATTAATTTGTAAAGATAACTAATTCTGTTAAAGTTGGTCATAAAGCCAAAAAAATGACGAGGCAGAATCCTTTAGTTTCTTACTGTCGACAGGTTTTCTTACATGTTTTCATAGAGGATTCTTATTTTCTCAAAGGAAACACCATTTTAAAGCTTGTATGAAAAGCTAAGTGGTAGGTATTACAAAATATTCTTCATTTATCTTGCTTATGTACAAATCCCACTATAATGCACACAATGGAATTTACACTGCTAATAAAATAAATATAGAGGTTCTATTTCATCAATTGACATGTTTGCCTACTGAAATTATCTCATTTGAGTTAAGTATAAAAACAAACAAACAAATAAACACAATCCTCAGTGATTGAAATATACATGGCGCTAGTACATATTGTTTTGTTTTATTTGTTGCCTATATCCTCATCCCATTTTTTTTTTTCATTCATTAAATGTTATTATTCTTCAACATATTTACTGTATATACTTTTTATGTTGTCCTTCACCTGACTATCTTCTTTACAGCTGCTATTTCTAAACCAAAAAGAAAATTCAGCTACTACCATGTGGAGGAAACAAAATGAGGGTTGATTCCTACTATGAAGGTTTACCTCACTAACAAAGCTTACTTCTGCCATCTTTTTCAACCATTTTTATTGGTGACTCTTTCATCTTACTTTTATAAGCATATGCTACATGCCATCGGCTAATACCTCCATTGAATCCACAGTCTTCAACATTAACTATCATATTAGAGATAATTTCTTCATACTCATCTGTAACATCATTTTACTAAATAGATCTCATTTTTATTTTTGATGGTGTTGGTATTTTCATTTGATTTGTTTTAAATTATTTATTACAGGTTTAGTCAAATGCTTTTTATCTTTTCCAGGAAGGTTTAATAGTTTTTCTTTTGGCTTTGTTATTTTTTTCTTATTTTTCTTTTTAACTCAGTAATTTTGTGTTGTATTTTTGTAGTGATGACGGCTCATTATAGTAATTAGTAGGATAAAAGGAATGCTAATAATTTGTTTCATGGTTTCTGCAGTCTACCACACAGTTAATGGAACTTTTTAAAACTATGCAGCTATTAGCATACAAGCTGTCATGAATAGATATGTGCTGAATTTTTCAGTCTCATTGAAGAATCTGTCAGGCATGTATAAACTATCACAATTTGAGAGTCGGTGGAAATTCCTTTCATCTTTCTTGATCTATGTAGCTGAAGACTAATCTTGATGACTGTTACATTTTTGAGTATATTTTGTTATTAAAATATTGTGCTCATCAGTATTTGCTTTTTTCTTACAAGACAATCTTACACCTTCGAATTATATTAGATAAAAGAAGTTGGGTTGATGAGACTTGTCAAAAATAGATAAATCAGTTTCTGGCTGATGAGGAACGTTATTAAAGCAACAATAGGTCTACATGAGAATTGATTTTTTCTTTTTAATTTATTTATTGCGGATTTTTTGTCCTCATCTTGGTAGTTTTGTGTTGTTTCTTCTTTACTACGTTTCGGCTAAATTTCACCTCTGGCCTCCTTCAGGTGATTAACCGCGACCTTGGATAGGAATGCTGAGTCTTGTAACCGTATCCCCAGTAATTACTGCCTTCCATAGTTATTGTCTAGTGCACCACGTTTTTGACCAAGTAAGCCTCTGGCCGGCTTGGAACCGCTCTCTTCTGACAATGCTCACCTGGAACCGTAAAGACTCAACGCCTCTATCCGCTGCGCCACGGGCCCCAGAGGTTTACTTGGTCAAAAACGTGGTGCGATAGGCAGCAACTATGGAAGGCAGTAATTACTGGGGATACGGTTACAAGACTCAGCATTCCTATCCAAGGTCGCGGTTAATCACCTGAAGGAGGCCAGAGGTGAAATTTGGCCGAAACGTAGTGAAGAAGAAATAGCACAAAACTACCTAGATGTGGACAAAAAATCCGCAATAAAAAAAAAATTAATTCTCAGATTAACGAAGCCTCATCTCAAAATAATTCCAATTAAAGACAATGGC
Source organism: Sepioteuthis lessoniana (assembly GCA_963585895.1). NCBI lineage: Eukaryota > Metazoa > Mollusca > Cephalopoda > Myopsida > Loliginidae > Sepioteuthis > Sepioteuthis lessoniana. Next base: position 3,002,866 of record OY757936.1, read on the forward strand.
TCTACATATTTTATGGTTTGGTTTGATGTCTTTGTTTAATAGAATATCAACCTTTGTGGGTTATTTAGTGTCAGGGCCATCCTTGTAGAAGTAGTAGTGCTATTTAATCCATTGTGGTGTGATTATATATATGTATATATATATATAGAGAGAGAGAGTAATTAGAAGGAAACTCAAACCTGATTAAGTTGTCATAATAAATCTATTTCGGGGGAGAATATTATTATATTCTCCGTCTCATCAGATGACTTTTTATATGTTATACCTGAGGTTGCTGAACAGCAAATGGGGAATTACAGTTCTTATGTGTTCGATGGAAAAAAAAAAATCAAATTCTCAGGCGAGGGCTGAAGGGATCAAAACAGTATGTGTTAGAAACATTAAGAAACAGTAGCAGGGCGTCTCTGTAGGTCAACCTATATATATATATATATATATACGATTTAAAGGAAAAACCTTTAAAAATTACTGTTGCGTTCTGGTTAGTGAACGCTTGTAATATTAAATAAAGGACAAACCATGATATGAGAGGAAATAGGAATATATTCTCAGGAAAAAGTATATACAATAGAGAGACTATTAGTAGACAAGAACATAGGATTGGTGAATACAGAATAAAGATATAGTCCAACGATTGTATTGGCTTCCGTTATTACAGTAGCAAGTAAGGGAATCTAGTGGGACCTCCAGTCTCCAACGCTCTTCCTATAAGAAGCTGCTCTTCATCTTCTAGTTTGCCCTGGTATTAGTAGCTACTGCTATATATGTTAGATGGACTAGTTCGTTGTGTGGAAAAGGTGGGTGATACCCAACAATTACTCATAATTTTGTAATAATTTTTATTTCAGCAGGCCATATATCTTTTAAAATATCAGATCTGCATCTTCTGAAAAGAAATAATGAGAAATATATATATATATATATATATATATATACGCAGAAATATATATATATATATATATATATATATATATATGTAATTCATCACCACTGTTAATAAAAAATTTCCAGTGATAATTCCTTTTTCCTCAATTATTATTGTGAATGCCGACAAAGATATACGAGAGCTGTCATAAAAACAAAATTAATCAAGGCAAAAATCATCTTCTCCTCCTCACACTATGTTATTTTATCATCTACATATACACATGTAGAATAATTCACAATGACATAATGATAAAGGACGAGGGAAGACTTCTTTAAGAAAAATATGTACCTCTCGCTTTATTGTAAGGGTTCGAAAAGGGTTATTCAAGGTTTTATGGTGAGAGGGAGCTGGAGACCGAACATAACTGCAACATTTTGACCCCCACTCTAATGGCCGTCAGCGTTGTGTCTTTCTCGTTCTCCAGGCTGCTCAACCGGAGGCCCAGAGGCCCACTCTGCTGGCTTTCTCTACTACCTCTTATCAACAACTTCTCTGGACCCCAACTCTTCTGACTTTCAACTCAATCGGGGGCTCCGAGGGTCCCTTCGGCCTGGTGTGGCTTTCTCTACCACATTTCGTCAATAACTCCAACTGTCTCCAACTGTCTGACTTCTGTCTTGACTGAGTTATATAATAGTTCAACGTCCACTCAATCGTCTACCCAATCTTTGGAATGGCATGTTTGATCATCATCAAGCGGAAATAACTGTCATGCAGTTCATAGGTCACTCTCTTCCGGTGCATCAGTCTATGAGTGTACCAGGGGAATTTCAGCTTGTCCCATTATGTTAGCCAATTTCCGCCCACGCGATTTCCTCTCATAACTGCCATTGGAATGTGTCACTTCCTTCCGGTGCATCACCTTGGAATGGCATTTTTGGCTGGGTCGAAGGTCAAAATACAAGAACTATTCTACAAAGAACTAACCAATATCTCATAAACTCTAATTAATAATGGATTCCCCAACCATATCGTAGATAAACAAGTAAAAATATCTTTACAGACCTTCATGAATAATAAGCTAAACAATAATCCCGACAAAAATGAAAATATTTTAATGTGATCAAATGCATCCCAACTATAAACAAAACGAATAAATCATTAGAAATATTATAGATAGATACATATGATCCACTGACAGCAAGAAACGTCTAAGGTTCATAATATAATACAAAAACTTAAAATAGTCAGTGATATCGATGATATGGAGCGGTAGGGGTTGTTCCCCCTTTATATATGTATCTGTAGTAGGCACTGTATGTCATGTTGTAAACAAACCTGTTTTGTAACCCTCCGTACTTTGTCAGTCCTCAATGGGATTAAAATAGTAGCGACGAATATGAGATTATAAACCCCTATTGTTCCAGCGGTACACTCGTGTCACAGAAAAAAAAAACAGGAAAGAAAAAGAACTATGAAGAAAAAACAGGTTTTGCCTGTTTTAAGAGGTCGTTTCTCGGAACGAGAAAGACTCAGAATAAAGACCGTATTGTTTTTATTTTATTTTATTTGTTTTAAAAAACCTTCCTCATTAAAGTAGAAATAAAGATGGCTATATATCTGACCTCATTACATGGGGAGATCAGGATTTTTCTTCGCCGCTAACGACAGTGAAGATACACTAAAGAATACTGGAAGAAGAAAGGCTTGTTATTATTGTTATTATTATTATTAGCGAAGAAATGTATTCTTACGCGTGTTATTCCCTCGCTAATTGTTGTTGTTAATAAAGGAGGGTGAAGAAGTAAGAAGACGAAGATGCCGTTAGGTTTTACATGAAGGTTTTTAATGGCAACATGGAATAAAGAGTTTACATATATGCTGCAAGTCTCGTAGGAAGGAAAGAAGTAAGTGAACGATTTTAAGTTATGATCCTATTTACCCAACCCCTCCACTCGGGCAGGATATGACACAAGGTCAATTTTTTAAGCGGAGTTTAACAGGTTTGAATTCAGAGTTTTCCTTCTCCTAGACTAGTTGCCTCGCCAAGGCTGAAGAACCCAGAACGATTTTAAGTTATGATAGAGTTGAGAAAGCAGCGTGTCGTTGGACGTGCGAGGGAGATATGTTCGCCATAAGTGTCGCAAAAGTCGTGTTTGCTGTTTGAGGAGAGAAACTTTGAAGTCACCGTGAGTTTGTGATTTTGATCGTTTCGGGGAGAAGCGTGAATGTCTCCAGAAAATGTTGCCCAGAGGTGAAGTAGTCGCTAGGTGTCGGAGCGAGATTCGGCATCGCAGTCGACATAGCCAATTTTGGGGGTGACGTAAAGTTGTTCCTGTGTGTGGCGTATTGAATGTATCTAATTCATATTCAACTGGGATCCCTTGGTCTAAGAGAAATAGACGCAAGGGGTCCATAAATTAGACAGCTTCCCTCATTGTGTCGATATCTGCTGCTGCTATTGAAGAGTAGACGGTAGATGTCTGTAGAGAACGAAGTTGTTCTGCGAAAAGGGAGTGTTTGACGGTTTCCCCAATTTGTGCTGCCCGGAAGGTGATCCGGATTGAATAGGATAAGTCATCCTGATTGGGTAGAATTATGCGTCGATCCTAACGGTCGAATTAAATCACGCGCCAAACAAAAATACGAAATTCCTTCTGCTACAAGACCGTACCGCTAAGTATTATAGGGAGTAAAATTTATGGGGTCCTTTGAGATTTATTAACCCTAAATAGACCGAGAGGCAAAAGCTATTCAGAGATAGTCGAAGTTTTAAAAAATCACTTTCAACCAAAACCATCCGAAGATGTCCAATGGAATAAATGTTTATCATATGTGAGGAAAACTGACGAGCCGGTCGCAAACTTTGTGGCGGAACTCAAACGTTTATTGGAAGACTGCAACTCTGGGACGACATTAGAGACAATGATACCACACAGAATTGTGTTTGGAATAAATAAAGAAAAACACACAGAGAAGATGGTTGAGCGAAAGTAACATGTAAGAGAGCTTTTGAAATAGCTCAATGGATGGCGGCCACTCGGAGATATGTCAAAGTCTTAAGTGGCGAAAGTCAATCAGGAGAAAAATAGGAAGTGTTGTACACAGTTAAAAATGACTGGAGGAACAACTAAAAGGGTGCACCATATTCTGAGTGAGGAGAACACTGAACACAGACCATACCTGGTCACAATAATCATAAATAGGAGAAAAAACAAAACAAAAAAACAAAAAACATCGAGATGGACACAGCAGTCACAGTCACAGTAATGGGTGAGGCAACATGGGCAGCCATAGAAAATGACCTACCACTACAAAAGCAAACATCAAATGATGCACATATAAAGGAGATAAACTGAATCTTTTGAGAACTTAGAAAGTCAATATTGACAATCAGGGTTAGCATAATAAATCACCTGTGATAATAGTTGCGGGCAAAGGTCCTAATTCGCTGGGTAAAAACTTGTGAAACGTCATAAAATTGGACTAAACCCAGATGTTCTCCCTATAGGAGGGAAACAATTAACAATTGCAATGGGTGACAGACTAATATCCGAAGATGTTCCGTGAAGAATTAGACATAATGAAAGGTGTGAAGGCTCACGTTCAAGTAGTTAAAGATGTGATCCCAAGGTATTTTAAACCCAGACCATCAGCTTACGCACTGTTAGGATAAGTGATCAGGGAAATTGAGCGACTACAAGCAGCTGGTACAATTGTTCCGGTGACACATTCTAAATGAGCTGCAACCATCGTTCCAATTTAAAAAATGGGAGGAAGCATTCGAATATGTGAGACTACAAAGTTACGATAAATCATGTCTCAAAGCTGGGTAACTACCCCATCCTCAAAACAGGAGACTTACGAACCAAAATTGGAAGAGGACAAAAGTTTCCCAAACTAGACATAAGTTATGCCTACGAACAGCTGTTACTAGACGAAGAAAGCCGCCAATATACAACAAAAATACATGTAGGAGACTATTTATATTCACGAGTTTACCCAGTGGGATTTCCTCTAGGCATTTTTTCAGTGAATCATGGCAATTTGTTGGCTAGGATTACGTATAGGATTGTGAGGCTGGATGACATCTTGGCTAGCGACAAAATCTTAGAACATCTAAAGAGCCTGAAATAAGTATTGAAACGACTGTTAAATGCTCTTGTCACAGCGATGCAAGTTAGTGAATGATTTTAAAACCCTATGTGTTATATCAGCGTATAGTTGCAAGGAAAGAACGAAACACAGTTACAAAACAAAGAACACGAAGGCACATAAAATTTTTAACAATTGTATTGAAAATAAAAAAGTAAAAAAAAAGTAATAAGTTCAAATAACTATGTTTGTATAAACGTGTTGATATGGAATTAAAGAAAGTAAAAAAAAAAATGTCGTATGCTTGATAGTGGTAGGATTGTTAAACATTCGCGCACGAGGTCAATCAGATGTTACCAGAGCAGAGAGGAAAGGGGTGTTTGGTGATTTACGACTTAGTCGCTTCTTTCAAAGCGGAGAAGAGGAAAGTTAATGTGTGTGATATCATGGTCTCTCTCTTTCTCTCTCTCTCTCTCTCAGAGTTGGAGTTCTAGTCTGCGGGTGTCGTCTGCATTCTTTTGATCTGCCCCATTGTCGATAAATTTATCTTTTTAAAGGGTTTTTGTCTTCCGATAGGATCAGATTGGGTTTTCTATGTTTTTTTTTTTTTTACCGCGAAGGTCACATATTGGCCGAAAATTACTTTTAATTATTTTTTTTTTTTTTTTGACAAAGTTCATCAACATTTCGCTATGCGCTGATCCTATGCGCAGAAACCCCTTTTTCCACTTTGAAGAAAGTCTCAGCACCGATAACAGTCGGGGAATGCTCTCGTGGACGCTAGCTGGTATCATTATTTTTTGTATACGATAAATTAGAAGAGATCTCTTTCGGTCATATAACATTTGTTACGCAGGATTGGCTTTATTCGTCACGAAGATAGATATGAACAAAGACTGGGAAGTTTTCTTCTCTTCTTCTGGCTCACAGCATAAACAGCAACCCGCCATAGTTGTTCGGCTGAAGTTAAATTGGATTTTTTTTCTTTATATAAAATTTATGGTAAACGTTTTCGAGTGATTGGGAAATAACTTTGATTTTATTTCCTAGATTTTGTCATATTCCAATAATTTTTTTTTCATCAATTTTTTTCATCAAATTGTTGTAACAATTCCTTTCAAATGAATATATATACCATGTAGGTATTATAGTTTGGAACATATTATTATCGTCATCGCCATTATTATTTGCAGTAGCATCGAAACGTGCAAACAGCACGGATTCACTTGAATCTTTCCTGTCATCCGTCCCTATCGCTCACCATTATTGGCAAGTTCTCTAGACGATATCTAGTGTTCGTACAGAGCGGATGAATATAAGTCTTTGCTAGTCAACCAGCACTAGTGTGTCCACGCGTAGGATTCCATTTGAGAACGTCACTTATGAGTTCTTTTTCATTTCTCCAGCAATACTCAGCATGCCTTACTTGTCATACTTGGATTGTTTGTAAGATGAGAGGTAAGTGGTCGTACAGTGGCTGTTTTGTAGTGTACTGTTTCCTGGATTTGGTCAAAACAGTACTTAATATCTATGCTTATTTCTTATATAGCTTTTTCTTCGAGCATTTCATTAAAGTCGAAGGTATGCGACCATACAGTAGTTTTGACACGACGAGAGCTCGGAATAATTCTTGTTTTATTTTAACAGGTTGGTTTAGATTTCAGTATGGTTGATAATCTGTGAGCATAGATGAGATATTGCTACTGCAGTATATGAACTGGTCCATTAATTTCAGAATCTTGTTATCATTTCGTTTAAAACTTTGTTTTATCTGAGTTGACGCATAGATTAATGTCTCTTCCTGTCTTCTCAAAGCAATGCAGCAGAGATTTGGCTTGAGCAGTTGAATATACAAGAAGCACTAGATCATCTGCGTAGTCTTAATCAGTAATAATTTCTGCGAGATATCCTTTGCTTCTTGCTTGTTTTAATGTGAAACAATTTTCTTTCAGTTGACCTATTGGCGTCTGTAGTACATAATCTATGCAGATTAGGATTAGAAATAGTGGCAATGTATTTCCTTGCAAGACTCCACTGACAATGTCAAAGAAAATCGTGTCACCTTTGGGTGTTTGTAGAGTATCATTACAGAAGTAACAGTGAATTCGGAAAAGCCCAATGATAGAAGTTTGGGCTCTGTCTTTTCTCAGTGAATGAAATGAAATGCCTTCGAGAAATATATAAAAAAAAGAGATTCTTTTAACATACTTCTTCAATAATTTGACAAATAGACAGAATCTGAGAAATTGAAGATTGATTTTTTCGAAAGCCGTTATTATTTTCACTAAGAATTTTCTCAACTTCAGGTCGAATTCAATTGAGAAGCTAGGAATTATAAAACTAAGCAGCTATAACAATAAGAATTATACCTCCATAATCCATCGCGATTCCGAGGTTGATTTTCTTCGTTTATTTCTCTATTGTGTTTTTGCTATGCACAGTGTTGCATAATCAAAGAAGCAAATAATAAATTTTCTAGTCATCTATACATCAGGAAGTATTTCATTAAGAACTGCAGTTTTTCTACTTTTCCTTGTTTTCAATACTGTGTCAAGTTCATCCTCTTTGAAGTGTCCAAGTTTAATGTCTACTTGGTCATGAATAATTAATTCAATTAGTTTATTTGTGTTTTCAAGAGGGTTTTTAAGCAGATTCTTGAAAAGTTTCTTCTATTTCTGAAGTCGTTATTCTTGATGGGAAAATTCTAATTTTGATCACAAGGAGTTTTTTCTTCGACTAACTTCATTTACTGTCTGTCATTCTAATTGAGATTGTTTATCTTCAACAGAGATTTGACCCTGAATGCATTCTAGTGCCGTGACCGGCCTACGAACGTCAACAGATCGGATTACATTTCGCCCTAGAGAAATAACATCCGGGTACGGCCGGAAATGATGAAGCCCTTTTTCGATTTTAACCGGCCGTTATAGCTAAGAAAGGGATAAATTAATATTTATCAACATTTGCAAAACACTTCTGCCAGAAATAATTCTATAAAAATGGAAATAATACTTTTCGCTAGCCTATACTGGGCTAAAGAAATACTTATTTTCTGCGTCCATTTTTTGTAGAAGAACTTTCTATCCACGTGGCGCGACAGAAGTGGAGTTCCCTTTTTTCCATATAAAAAGGCTTCGGGCGACGAAAATTCAGAGGTCTACGCGGACGCTCTCAGGGGCCACTCGGTTTCACGAGGCTCGGGTCCTACGTTATCGTGGTTGTACCCACCTCACCGCCACTTCTAGTGGTGGATTCAACAACCTTTTTTTACGGTCCTTTTTAAGGGCTATGAGAGGTCACCTTCTGCGGGTCGGTGCATCTCTGGCGGTCAGTAATGACCAGTCGAAATAGACGCCCAGGAGGCAAACACGAAGACGGATTCTAAGACCAGCCGGTCTTAACTCTCGCTCGTTTCCGATAGTCCGATAAGCTACGCAGCGCTAATGGCACGGTCCAGCCTTTAGCTACCGCTTCGATATCTGCGCAGCGCGAAGATAACGCCCATCATAGCCTCGGCCTCCCGGCCTGTCCGCTCGTTCGCACGGCTTTGGCGCGACCCAGCCATAGTCATCGTCCGCACGGCTTTGGCGCGACCCAGCCATAGTCATCGTCCGCACGGCTTTGACACGGCAAAGCTTTCGTTCCCGTCCGATACGTCCGCACGGCAAGGGGGCACGACAAAGCCCTAGCCTTTCCTCGACTCGTTCGCTCGATCTCGTCTGTACTAAGGCCCGGCAAACCTTAACCTCGGTCTTAGACCTTTCACTTGGTCCGTAACACTAAGACATGGCTCAGTCTTAGTCACTAGCTCGCCCGACACTACACGACCAAGCTCCCATAACCGAACTCGACGCTCTTGCAAGGTATCACGCAGTCCACGTAACGACTCGCTGTTACGGACTGTCCTACCACTGCAACAACTGGCTCACGTACGACCCGCTGTACGAGTCAGAAACCAGATCGACATACCCCCGGTTAACCCAACGTACCGTCAAAACCGGGATATCGATCTACCGACCACGACGCTCCTGCAATGCAGTCCACGTAACCACTCGCTGTTACTGACTGCCCCAGCAACGCAATACCTAGTCCACGTAACGACTCGCTGTTACGGACTACCCTAGCAATGCAGCATCTAGTCCCCGTAACGACTCGCTGTTACGGACTACACTAGCATTGCAACAACTAGCTCACGTAACGACTCGCTGTACACGAGCTAACAACCACGACTCGACCATACCAACGAAATGTCAAAACCGGGACATCGATTTACCAGCGACCAACTTCGGCTTTCCGCCACGACTCGACCAACCTCAGCTGCCCGCGACGACTGTCCAACGGTATCCAACGACCCGACCGAATCTCAGCTTACCAGCATCAAACATCCAGCTGTATCTCCACGACTCGACCTACGCCAGCTACCCTCGTCGAACGTCCAGCTGCGAACATCTACAACGCGACTATACCAGCTAACGACGTAACCCATCCTCGCTGAAGACTACATACAACCGCCACGGACATTTACATACATGTTTGTTGTATCTATTATCCTGCCTTTTGTTTCCTTCATTGTCTCTGGCTGACACTACACTCGCACGCATTTAACGTAATTCATTTGCGGAGTCGACACGCTTATCGGCTCCGCAACACTAGTTTTACTTTTCCGTATAGCTTTTTTGGGGGGGAGCTTTCTTAAATTTCTATACATTGGTGTTTGTTGAGCTTCTTCTATTAAGTAAATATAGCTTTTTAAGTTATCTCGTTTTTCCATTATTGTTTTTTACTCCTAAGGAACTCTACATTTGGCTTTTGGTTTAGTTGATATGTTCTCAGCCGCTGCTTCTAGGTGGTCAGAGTCAAAGATTTCCTAGTCATCATTTGTAGTATGTCTTTTACTTTGCAAATTGTGATTATATATATCGATTTTGGCTAATAATAACCAATCATATCGTAAAGACTCTTACCTGTTTGCTTTTTAGCGAGTCTAGACTCAAGCGACTCTTTACTGAGAGGATTCTGTGATCGGGAGATACTCCTTCAAAAAAATTGTATGCTTCACAGTTCATAGCACTATCTATCTCCTTCTTTACAAATATATAATCTAGCTATGCTTTTGAGATATTTGTGTTGTTATAAATACACAGTTTCTCTTCCTTTTCTGAAATTTAGTGTTTAAGAATACAAGCTTGTTCTCGAGAGCAAACACGGCTAGATGTTCTCCATTTCTGTTTGGAGAGTTGGGCCAACAAAATTTATTTTTATTTTTGCCTGTATAAATATTCATGTCAACACCGATGATCAGAACTTTGTGTTTGGGAAAATGTCGGGTAAGGGAAGATAGTTCTTTATAGAAAATGATGACGTCCTTTTCATTATTGACATTGGGACAAAGTCATAGTAATGAAGCATTCAATGACATTAATGAACCATTCATTACATTAGCAACCTAACTGTATGAAAGGATCCCATTACCCCTTAAAAGGAGCGCAAATATTTTCCGTTTTCTTGAATTTTACTTTTATTATACAAATATTCTAAGCTTACTGTTATAACATGGAGTAGGTTGAAATGAACTGCTCTCAGTGTGGGTTGGACATCACTTTTCTCAGTAAACCTATTTGTATCCAGTACTGAAACGAAAAAAAATCATCTGCTTACTTGAACCATAATTCTTGTCTTGCACAACGACCCTAACTTGATTTATCAAATTGATAAATTCTTGATATTCTTGCAGACCATGTGTACAACCTTGCTCTTCTTATTTTCTTTACTTGAAATATCGATATTTCTTTTTTAATCATTACTTAACCGGACGCGGATCCTGCCAAGCAGTGGTGTTATTCTTGGGGTCGTATCCTTGTCTGCTAGGAAATTTCATGAATAACCGGAATTAATCTGCTATCCGCCCACGTTCTGATTTAAGATCCGGACAGCAAACCAACCATCAGCCGTTTTAGCGATTAGACAGACGCCTCTGCACAACTACGCAAGGAAAAAAGAAGAGAAAATCTGCGATCAAAGATAAAATAACACGGCTTTAGTTTATATTATAGAAATTGTCCATCAACTTTTTACATAATACAATTTTTTCAATGACCGACAGATTTATCTGATTTTTATCTTCCACTCCGGCAGTATGATGAAAGGTCAACAGCTCAGAATCGGGGGGGGGACCACTTTACGTCGGCCTCGTCAAATGCAGTCAAAACTACCTCTCTTTCGATTCAATTTCAATTCTCTTGAAGTTTAACTAATGTAATCTTATTGCTATCTCAGGGCGGGGTGTAGCGGGTTACTTCAAAAGCCCGTAGTAAATTCCAAACCAAATTTCTGAGCAAAATTTTGCTTCCGAAATCATTTGGTTAGTCAGTTTAGATTTTTACTGACAACATTTTGTTTTCATGTTCAAACGAAATAAAAATTACTTTTCCAAAATGACTTTCGACGTGACAGCATTTATCCCATCAACTGAATTTTTACAAGCAATAACAATTTTCATCTGTCACCGAATAATTCCGATGTTTGACAAGTCCTTTTTTTTTTATCTAGATACTATAGTAGAAATTTTCATGATAAAATAAACAAGACGTTCAAAAGCAGTGTATTTTTTGTTGTCTTCTAAAATCTGGATTAACTTCATCCCTTTTTTCTGGGTATTAAGCTCCCTCTATCGGTTTCAGAAATCTACTCTGTTACATTTTTCTTTATTAAAAGAACTTGTACAGTTCCCGTCATAACTGACAGGATTATTCAAAGAAGCACTTAATTCCTGCCGCTCATTTTCTCACATACCTTTTTCTTTCAAGATAAATTTCTATACTTCAGTCTCCTCAATTCTATTTCCATCTTTTCATGTTCCTTCTCTCTTTGTTTAATTTTTCATTCGTTCCAACTTATTCTTTCTTTCTACTCAAATATTAGTCACCGCAACAACGGAGTTTCTTATTATTCTGTCGTGAGACGAGGTCACATGATTACATTTTATTTTTGTTTATTTGTTTCCCTTTGCTTCAAAATGTGCCAATTAACATTATTTTGATGTACAAACGTTGTAATTTGTTTATGATTAGCTGAAGTCGTAATAAGGTTTAACTTTTCTGCACTCAAGTGTTAGGCTAAAGGAATCAATTGAACAGTGTGTGTGTGTGTGTGTGTGTGAGATATATATATATATATATATATATATATATATATATATATATATATGATATTAGTTTGTTGAAAAAGTTATTCGTAGAAAGAGGAAACAAAAAATGTGATGTACGAAACAAAACCTGAAATGTTTATACTCAAATAGCCAAACCTCACCACGACACATAACTCTTAGTCAACGTAAAAAGATAAGACGGGGAGGGTCCACTCATAACACCGGCGAACTGCATGAAGGCGCCGTATGCAGGCAGGTAGCGACACACCCTTTGACCAATTAGTAGGCTCCAGAAACAGTACCTAGGAGCATATAAATACAGCGGAATCCCCCCACCTCTCTCTCTCTTATCAGACAGCTAGCACACACACGTCTGGGCTTCGGCCCTGATGTAGCACCGAAATTCCATATTCTCTCTTTTTCTCTCGGCAGCTTCAACACAACAACGCGCGCACAGCCAATAAAGCACCCCAACAGACCACAGAAACTCAATCAAAAGATTCATGGAAGCCCACATGCAGCACTGCATTATTATCTCACACGGCTATTCTCTGCTTTGACTGACAATATTCGTGTTTTACACCTACACATATGAACATCTTTTGTATAATCATTGCCAAATTCGAGTTGATATAAAATATAAAATTGTTTTTTTTAAGTGTTCTTGTTTTTGTCAAATCTCTCATGTCTGTAAGGAACGAATAAATAAATAAATAAATTAAATTAAAAAAGAAAATAAATAGATAAAAAGAAAACTATTAAATTTGAAGAAACTCCCAGAGGTCTCTAACGGAAAAGGCGATGACGCATGCGTAAAAAGAAAAAAAGGATTTCCTCTTGAAAAAGGAGACGATATTATCTTTCTTCTTTCAGGCGGTGTCCGTCGAACCAACAACACCATTTTGCTGTCTGGTGTTTTGGGCACCACGCTAACACTTTGGACGTAGCGTTCACCCAATAAATAAAGGAAAGAATAGAAGAAATGTTTTCGCCTCTTGTCTTTTTTTCTATCTTTTCTTTTTGTATATTTCTTGTGGGACTTTCTTTAGGCAAGGCATTGCGCCGGCCAGTCAACGTGGGGTAAAATAATATAACCAAAATATGGAGTCAGATATCTTACGGCAACACAGCCTTGCCCTTAGCCCCTGACCTTCAAAGCCTTCAAAACCCACATATCAACGTTGTTTATACCAATTTGTATTGTATTATTGTGGCACTAATAACCGAAGTTTTACTTTTCACTGAACCTCGGGAAATACTGTTCCTCCTTAACACCAAGAAAGAAGTAAAGAATTATAACGGCTGTTTTCTCAGTGGTGTTTTTCTGTTTTAAGTTATTGTGTACTTTGGGAAGCTTCATAAAAGAGAAGAATGCCAAAGTGAATAGAAGGTGTCCTCGTGGTGTAATGGTTAAAGTGTTGGACTGCGGAATCGTAGTACGCGAGTTCGTACTCCAGTCGCGCTATTACGTTCACTTTCGGGCAAATGCCCTTGGGATAGGTATGAACCACCTTATCCTCCCAGCTATGGGTTAAATAGTACCACTACTGTTCTTCTAGGAGAATGGATCTGGCATTGAATAACCTAAAAAGAGTTGATATGCCATTAAGCAAAGAAACCAAACCAAAGTGAATAGAGCAGATATTAATAGCAACAGTTTGTAGAGATATGTGAAGAAGCGGAAGGAAATATAAAATATCTTAGTAGATTTATTTTACTCGATTATTTTTTGTTTACACTCAATAACTTCTCGTTGATATCATCTCCTTATAAATGAAACGTGATGTGACTTCATCAAAATGGCCTTTCAATTTTAGAATTAATAAATTTAGGACAAAATTAAATCTTCCTATTGAACATTTCTGTTTAACAGACTATGAATTTAAATCATCATCTTGTCGTGCACGGATATCCCTCACAATCTCTCACCACTCCTCCCTATCGTTCATCGCTTCCGGCAGGTCCTCAGGGCTACACCCCGTATCCACAAAGAGCTGCTATATGTAGTTTCGAGCGGGTCGCCCTGCTTTTGCTCGGCCATGCGAAGGGGTCCATAGGATTACATCACTCATGAACTCGTCCCTACTTCTCCAGCTGTGGCCTGCATGTCTAGGTTTGATAGTTTTCGTGATGGGTGGTAGGTGGCCGTATAGCTGCTGCTTTGAGGGGTGTTGCATCCAGGACTTGTTCATTATTGCTCGCAGCATTCTTGAGTAGTTGCCGTCAAGCCTTTTCTCCATCCGTTTAGTTAGCGTACATGTAGTGCATCCATATAGCAGTATCGACACGATCGCTGCTTGGAAGAAACTGCATTTCATTTTATCGGTCAGGTCTGACTTCTATATGACCTATAGCCTATCGAGGACTGTCCATGCCTTCGCTAGTCGCGTGTCAATGTCTGTCTTGGTTGATGGGATACTGCTTCCTAGGTAGGTGAACTTGTCAACTAGTTTCAGAGAGCTACCGTTTAGTATGGCTTAAAAAGAGACATTAAATCCACTGCAATGGCGAATAATGAAAAGAAAAAGACCAAAAATCACATCAGTTTTGGAAACCTATGAAAATAGATGCACGTCTTGAAACCTTTCTTACAAATTGACTCAATAACAGGCTAAACCAGCCAAAAGCAAAACATCCTAATCGTCAAATCCTGATAAAAATGTAAAAAAACATAATTCTTTCAAAACTCATTACTTTTTCAGACTATTTTCCTATTTAACGACATCGACAAAAAGTTATACTGGAAACTATTTATAAACACATGAAAAGTCGAATGTTTAACGTTTTAAAGTTTCAAGTTTCATTCAAGTGTAAAACCAATGTTATGTCATTCATTTCTGTCTCGAAATGGAAGCAACAATGAAATAATTTAATCATGATGGCTGAAGGCCGAAACTGGATGTATTAACAAATTCATACATACATATATATATATATATATATATATATATAAAATTAACCTAAATTTTTTTATTATGCAAATTCTAAGCTAGGTGGGTTTTTTGTGAATAAAAGAAAGCGATTTCTCCTTTAGAATTAGTTGAACTTAGGCTTCCTGATGATCCGATGAGGTGAAACTTTAGTAGAAGATTTTCGACTCGCGATTTAAGTTAATTTTATAATTGGCTCCAATTGTGTTGAGCACTTTAGTAATTGTAGCATTGCAGGATTCGCGGAGGGTTTTTGGTTTTCTTTTGACCACTGACTGCGTATCCCTTGATTTTTTTCAAGGGGTCGGACGAGGTTGGCCTTTTCTTTCTTTTTGACCCAAAACTTTTTTCTTTTTCCCCTGGGCGGTGATTCGAGATACTTTTATCTCTTGTTCCTAGCAGGGTTTTTTTCTGGTACCGTGAATACTGGTAGATATTAGATTAGTAAATATATATATATATATGTGTGTGTGTGTGTGTGTGTGTGTGTGTGTGTGTGTGTGTGTGTGTGACCAATACATTATTTATCTTTTATAGCCACAGAACTTGATCTGATAACTGACTAATGAGAAATTCCATGGTATAATTTAACTATGAACATAGAACTTTTTATTATACGGGTTATTACATTTATAAAATTGATAGTTGATTCATAAACCTGTTGGATTCCTGCAGTAACAGTGGTCCATGATGATATTAATGTTTCTATTTAATGAGGAGTCAAGGATCTTGATTATTATCTCTAATATTTTGCAAAAATTTATTTCTAAGAAAAAAAATCAAGCTGACCAAGTGCGGACTTGATTTGGCCGGAGTGGAGAAGGGAAAAGTAATCCCAAACAGTGCGGCACCAAAACTTGACTTTCTCCTTTTATCAAACTACTATTTGACTCTCAGTACGAATTCGGAGACCGAACTGTAAAGGCGCGAGAAAACTTAAGCTAGCAGAATGGGTTGTGTCACTTGTTTCACGAATTGAGCTTCCGAAGAAACCTAAATTAAACGAAAGTCGACTTCTGAAATTCTACCCAGTTAAACAACTGAACCGAGAATTCTACTGAAAACAGCATTAAAGAAGACTCGCAATTAAATGAACTCTGAAACGTTTCGATAAAATAAAAACAAAAACAAAAAACAAAAGAAAAATACTCAAATTCAAAGAACTTTGTTTCCATGCACTCTCTAAGATAAATTCCAACAAATTGTACTAAAAATTTGCAACACTTTATCTTTTCTATTCCTTTCTTTCTCGTTTCTTTGTATAAAATTCCCTTTTAAAAATTTTATTGTCTGTATTATCTTTTCGAATCAGTTTTCAAACTAGAAAGCAGCGGAACTTATTATTTTAACTTACCGGATGACCTTACTGTTTAAATCTACCGTTTGAAATTACCGTTTAATGGCACACTAAAGCCCCCTAAAACCCTTACTCAGTAAAAAACTAAACTTGGCTTTAGTGTCACTCACTTCAACAAATTTTATTCCCTCCAAATTCCTTTATATTGAAATTTTATCCCTTAAATTTCTTTAATTTAAAAGATTAAGATGGTTAAAATTTGTCATTCAGTTTAGACTGGAAATTGCTTTATTCTGAAGAATCATTCTCTACTTGGGAAGAATATTGATTGTAATTACAACCCAGACATTGAATTCTTTTATTTCATTTATATTCAAAGAAAAATTCAATAATAAATTTATTAATACAAAAACAATTTCAGTTTAGAAAAGCTACAATATTTAAATAAATCGGAGAAAAAACTAAAACATTTTTCAAAAAAAAAAAAAAAAAAAAAAATGTCCTTTCCAAATAAATAAATAAACAAATGAATAAACAAGTAAATAAATTGATTAATCAGCAACTAATTTTATTCAGCACAAAAAAATAAAGAAACATTATGAAAAAGTTTCCTCTCTAATTATAAACTATTTTAAAAGAAGAAAAACAACTTTTAAAAATTCTAAGAATATTCAGATAAGGAAAGAATTTTTATCAGCTGGTGAGAAATCTTACAAGTCCCGGAGATAATCATTTGTATTGGCATTTTTTATAATCAGAAAAAAAAAACTACGTCAAATTGTTTCTGATTCGGTAATTAATAGAATGGATGCCTTTTAAGAATAAGCCAAACCTAATTTTTCAAGTTAACAGCACATTCATGAAATGAAATTATTTCAAATATACTGAATATAAAAATATATTGTAAAGGGACGAATTCTTTTAATTATGAATTACTGTTTGATTAAAATTATTTCACTCAGTGATGATTTAAGTTAAACCTATTTGATCTTTCTTTTAAAATATTTTAGACAATTTTTTTGTGATTTTTAGCCCAGTGTTTCTATTCATTTTTTCAGCCTTCATCTTGTAGCAGAAGGAATTTTCGTATTTTGTTTTGGCGCGTAATTTAATTCGACGCATAATTTCACCCAATCAGGATGACTTATCCTATTCAATCCGGATCTCTTTCCCGGGCAGCAGAAATTGGGGAAGCTGCCAAACACAGCCCTTTTGGCAGAACAACTCCGTTCTGTACAGACGTCTACCGTCTGCTCTCCAATAGTAGCAGCAAGAGCAGGGTACCATGAGGGAAACAACCTAATTCATGGATCCCTTGCGTCTATTTCTTTTAGACCAAGGGATTCCAGTGGAATATAAATTAGATAAATTCAATACGCCACACACAGGAACAACTTTATTTCACCCCCAAAATTGGCTATGTCGATTGCGATGTCTAATTTCGCTCCGGCACCTAGCGACTACTTTACCTCTGGGCAACATTTTATGGAGACCACACGCTTCTCCCCGAAACCACCAGAAATACAAACTTCAACGTCTATTTCCTCAAACAGCAAACACGACTTTTGCTAAACTACGGCGAACATAATCCTGCGCACGTCCAACGACACGCGGTGCTTTCTCCACTCTCTCATAACTCCATTTAGTCTCTTTACTTCTTTCCTTTCCCACGAGGCTTGCTGCACAAACACAAACTCTATATTCCATGCGACCATTAAAAACTATCATAAAATCATTTCGACTTCGTATTTCTCTCTCTTCTAAATACCTAACTACACTTAGCGAGGATATAAACACGCGCAAGAATACAATTTTTCGCCCCAATAGTAATAACAAATTTTCCTCATGCTAAAATCTAATAAACCTTATCAGTCTTCAAAGATGTTGAGGTATTAAATGTCTATCATCATATTCTATTTAAACATGAAATATTCTTATGTTGCAGGGAATAAATAAAAAAAAGTATATATATAGTATTTACACTCCTGTATTTTAAAATGACCGCGATGCCACTTGTTTCCGAAACAAAGATGGCAGACGTCGGTAAACTAATCAGTCTCGGGAACCTATTGGTCAGGAACGTCACGTGGTTAGTGCTCACAACTACGTCCACAACTTTGATTTTGTCCCGCGAATTTGGAGCCGACTGCATGATAAGGATTGCCCATATATATTCCCGTCTTCCAAGAACTCACTCTCTTTCACTGTGACTTCAGAGACAGCACACACACACTCTCTCTTACATTTTAACTTCCAGCAGTCAACCCCACGAAAATGTATACATTCTACAACCTTTTTCTTTCCTCTTCGGCCTTTTCGATTAGACTTGCTCCAGCCTCGAACACAACTACAGAAATTTCGTCAAACCCCAAAAGAGACAGACAACCAACATGGGAGAAGACACATGCCTTCTAGCACACGTTGCTATATTGCTATATATCGATACCTTACATGAAATACTTTGTCCACATACATTTTGTAGTCGACAGGACACTTTCAATTTTTAGTCTTTTTCCATAATTTCCGTTTTAGTACATATGTGTAGGAAACAAATAAATAAATAAATAAAAATTTAAAATTGAATTTTAAAAATAAGTAAAAGAAAACTATTAAACTTGCAGAAACTTCTAGAGGTCACTAATGGGAAAGGGGGATGACGCATGCGTCAAGAAAAAAGGCATCCTCTTGACAAAGGGGAACTTGCGTTCTTTCTCTTTCAGGCAGTGACCAGCGTTTTAATAACATCGTTGCTTTCTGGTGTCTGGGCACCACGCATACGTCTTTGGACGTAGCGTTGGTTAGCCCCTTTCACCCAGTAGCAGCTCTCTCTCGGTCACCATTATGCTGAAATATACCAGACCCACAACTGAACTATAAACTAACCCTTACCGGACTTTGAAAAACTTCCAAAAGAAAACTAATCCTTATGGAAGCCCGAAATGCCTAATGCGGACATATACATACATGAAAACGATTAACGTTTTTTTGACACCTTAAATGGGGGATTCAACCATTTTTTATGTATTCAGGAAAAAATCCCTCATCCATGGAATGGTTGTTGAACCCAGTAAATAAAGGAAAGTATAAAAGAAACGTCTTCGTCTCTTATCTGTTGCTGTCTTTTCTTTCGTATAATTCTTTTTGGGACTTTCTTAGGCAAGGCGTTACACCGACTAACCAACGTGGGGGTAAAAAAAATAACCAAAATATGGGGTCAGATATTCAAACGGCAACACAGCCTTGCCCTTTGCCCGTGACCTTAGGCCTCATACCCACACATACATACACACACGCACACACTGAGGAATATTCAACAGACTCGTGTTAGTGACATACACACACGAATACACACAGGAATATCTATCAGACTATATTAGAATATTCGTAATGTTTCTTTTTCTTCATGTATTTCTTGATATATAAATTTAATTATAATTAATATTGTTACTGCTTTGTTTTGAATGTTCTTTTGTGTGCGTCATTTCACATTTTTACTTCATGTGCTTCATGGGCCAACAATAAATTGTGGGGGAACTAAACACCAAACACACCACCACAAAACGAGGGACCAAAAATATTCATCAAACAACAGTACTCCTACAATATTTATGAAGATGATTAGTACCAGTAGTCGAATTGCTGAAGATTTCAAATGAAGTGTTATCATAACTTTTTTTCTATTTTTCATTTCAGATAAAATTCTCATTTCTCTATTTTGATCAATAAAGTGATCAAAATAGAGAAAGTATTAGATCCAAACTTCGATGAAAATTGAGTTCATCTTTATGAAAATAATTGCTTGTTGATATAAAAACTGATATCAAATATTAAGTTGAGATATTAAACATCATCGTTCAAAATTTATTTTTATTGAGTGAGCTAAAAAAATTTGTTCCATTTTTGTTTTAGATGGCATTGGAAGTATTTAATATTAAATTCATTGAAAGAGATTGCTTTTAATCGTTATGTTACAGGTGTCATATCAATATGTGTTTTAGAAGAAAAAAAATGATCAAACTGATTTATTTTTAGTTTATTTATCCAAACAGTGTTAATGGAAGAAAATAGATGACGTTTTTTTTCATGATGTTTTAGCAAAACGAATTTGTACTGGTGGTTGGTTGGATGTGGGATTATTTCCCTTGTCTGTCGAAGAATTTCTGTTAAAGACTAATAAATAGCATTGCTAAAGCAGTATATAAAAAGGAAGTAAGAAAATCTCATTCTCTTTAGCTGCATATTGTCTAATAGAAAAACTTCACTTGCCCTCCCGATATGAAGTTTCCATCTCTAACTTATAGGATTTACACTCCTATATTTTAAAATGGCCGTTATGCCACTTGTTCCCGAAACAATGATAGCGGACGTCGGAAAACTAATCAGTCTTGGGAACCTATTGGCCAGGAAAACCACGTGGTCAGTGCTCACAACTACGTCCACAACTTCAGTTTTGAACCGCGTTTTTGGAGCCTACAGCATGACAAGAATTGTCTATGAATACTCTCATCTTCCAACACTCATTCTCTTTCCATTGTAACTTCCAGAGAGAACACTCTCTCTCTCTCCATTTCGATTTACAGAGTCAACACACTCTTTCTCTTTTTTATATTTGAATTCCAGCAGTCAACCGCCATGAGAATGCGTACTCTCAGCAACCATTCTCTTCCTTGTTATACTTTTTCAGTGAGACTTTTTCCAGCCTCGAACATTGAAATTTCGTCAAACCACAAAAAGAAAGAAACAACCAACATGGGAGAAGACACGTTCCTCCTAACATACATTATTAAAATTCTGTAGAAATACTTAATCAATGTGCATTTAATCTACAGGACACTTTTATCATTTAGCCCTTTTTTTATAGTATTCGTGTTAGTCACGCACACACACACACACACACACAAAGGAATATTTAACAGACAATAGTAGAACACTCGTAATGTTTTAAAATATTCCATTTAATGTACTTGTTGATATATAGATTTAATTTTGTTTGTTACTGCTTTGTTTTAAATGTATTTTCGTGTGCGCTGTTTCACATTTTCGCTTCATTTGCCTTACCAAACATACCACCGCAAAATGGAGAGTAAAATATCCACTAAACGATTACATGAACTCCTACAAACTAAACTTGGTTTGTATTTAAACATGAAACCACAGAATAGTACATTACATATAATATCTTAAGCCTACTTGCCAGCCCAGTTGACTGGGGCTGTAGAATACACCGACTACATCTCTGCAGACGGCTAAGACCCCACCAACGGTTGTCCTGGATATGATATTAAACAATCTGATGACGAGGCTCCAGCCCTGGAGATTTTGGGAATGTGGAATATCCCTTCATTGCCATCACTCCCTGGTCCACTCTGACCCGGTGTGGTAGCACCTGATAGGGTCCTATCTGTGGTCCTATGCTAGTCACGGTACTTGAATACGGTCCTAGTTCTGTGACTACTACACACGTTTCCGGCTAGTTGATTTATCAACTCCCTCGGTGCCCACGTTGTGTTTGAAAGACCCACTGATGGGGGATGACACAATCTATCCGGAACTTTTTCTGGCGGTTGGGGGTCCGCTGAAAAGATTTGTCTGGGTGTTGGCAACTCAAAGACAAGAAAAACTTTCCGTTAACAATTAACTGCTATTTATTGAAACACAGTGGTGTAATAATAACATTATTGTTTTAATCCCCTTTACTTTCGCCTGAGAATTTAAATTTATAGTTTTTTTTCCATACACATATAGACTGTAATCCATATTTGGTGTTTTTCAATTTCAAATTAAACGTGTGTTGTCATCTGATGAAACGAAGAGTATAATGATATTCTTCGCCGAAATAAATTCGTAATTATGGGTCAAACAGAACTGTTTGGTTATTTAAACTATGTGCAAACAAATCAATTATGCTTAATTAAATTGTTAGAAATAGAACTGTTTGTAGACAAATAATAAATAGTAAATAGAAATATTCGGGGTAGATAGAAATACTTAAAACCATTTAACTGTGTACAAAATAATGAACTCAGGCTCGTTTAGAAATGTATCAACAAAATGAATTTACAAATCACATATACTTAATATATATGTAAAAATAAGATTTGGCATTAAATAACCAACAATGGTTGATATCCCATAAAACCCAAACAAACAAAACTAAACTTACGTATACACACACACAAACACTCTACAAACTAACAACAAAGGATCATTTCGAAAAATATAAGTTTCCCGTAAACTATAATATTTCTTTCGTATTTCACATACACACACGTATAATAAAGACATTTCTACTGACACAACTTCATTCACACCAGGTTTTTCGACCAATCATATGGTTTTAAGTAACTATTCTTATTTAGTGATAATAATAAAAATAATCATTTGTTTGCATACAGTTAAAAGGTTTCAGATATTTCTATAAAATACAAATAATTTGCAGTCATATAGTTTCAAGTATTTCCATCAAATACTAATTATTTCCACTCCATTATACAAATAATTTTGCACAAAATTATATGGTTTCAAGTATTTCTATCTTATTCTAACAATTTTCAAACGGATCCATAATAATTTCTGCCACTCAGAATCAGAGGGGACCTAGGAGTAATGGCAATGAAAAATGTGATTCCACACTCTCCAAAACTCCAGAACCATTGGCTCACTAAAGGATACAGTTTACTGAAAACAGAGGCCACCCCATTTTTGACGGAGGGAGTCCATAGCCCATGGACTGGCTGGGGATTTCTATAGTTTATGTAGAAGCTACTGGGAATGACTGAACATGTCAAAAGTAGTTGGCAAAAAATTCTAAGAGAACAATAATGAAATGTGAATGTGTCAGGTTACTTTTTGAGGAATTCACGTATTTTAAGTTACATGTAAAAACTGCAATTCGTCAACGAATCAAATGCGTGAAAATGTTCTCCCGACGACAACAAATATAAGTAAATAACAAAACAAAAACTGTGAGTGAAATTATAAGATTAAAAAAAAATCAACTAAATTTACATTAATTATTTTCAACCTTCATCAGAAAAGATCTGGGTACAAAATTCTGAGAAAAAAAAACTGATGTCTTCCAAAATGACCGAATATTTTCTATCAGTGTTTATTATGTAAAATGGGTCTAAATTTGATAGTTTATTTGAATCCTTATTTCTATTTATTTTTCAATATGTTTTAATTGTACAGTTTCCTAGAATAAGAAGACAATAAATGTTTTTGATTTGAGGGCGTGTTTTTGGACATTACGCGTCCGTTAGTTACATGAGAATTCGGAAAGCTTTATCGTTCTCTTTTATGTAACGTTCTTCGAACGGATAAAACCTCTTTCAATCATGCTCTTCGAGCGAAGTTGACAAGCCGTTCATCTCTGTTTGTTGAACAGCAGAGAGACTTTGTCTCAAAATGTGGATGATATTGTTTTGCAGCTGCCTTTAAATGTAAAACCACGAGGTTAAATCATGACAAGTTTTATCCATTTTTGTATCCCTTTTTATATCCTGCTTGTCAAGGAACAATGAATACATTCTATCTGTTCGGAATAAGTTGTTTGTTCTTGAATACCTTTTATATGTTTTATGTGTATACATTAAATTTCTCATATGAGTTTATGTCGTCTTTCCATGTGTTAGTGTGTCAATGCTAATATTGGGTCTTGCTGAGTTCTTAGAACCAAACCGTTACTAATAACAAGTAACGCCTCCAAATACAAGTCTTCAGGAGAAATGGATCGTTGTCAGTGCACATCTAAAAGCATCTTTACACAAATATAAGAATGAACAATTCAAATTAAAACTTTAAATTCAGCAAAATACGATTATAACATAGTTATTGTTTGCGTGCTGACGTGGCTAAGACCACTGAAAAAACAACACATAATTATATGGTGTGTGTGTGTGAATCAAAGGAAAAACAACAATGAAAATATCAAAGAATCGTAAAAGCCACAAACAGTATATATATATATAAGAGAGAAAGAAATGTGATCGTACTTATCTGCTTATACAGAACTTAAAAAAACATTTCATTTTGTCATTTAAAAAATTGTGATTTTCAACTTCTCATTTTTTTATCTTTTGAATCACCACAAGTTGATTTGAACTTCTGGTAATCTGAAAACAAACCCCCTTTTTTATCTTTAATTCAATGATTGATACTACCTCTTTCTCCTCATAAGGAGAAAACCAAAAACCTTTCTTCACTTCTACTTTTTATATGCCACTGACTTCTTGTTCTTACTCCTCTTTGTGAAGCCACCCGCAATTTTATAATAATTATCTATCACATACTCTTAGACCATAAATGGGTTCCTGTTACATTCACTTTCGGACTAATATCCATGGAAAAAGTATTAACCTCCACAGCTTCTCCACCAGCAATGGGTTTAATAGTTCCACTAGTGTTCTTCTTCTACAAGGATGACTTTGGCATTAAATAAGAAACGAATGTTGATATGCCATTAAAACAAAGAAACCAAACCAAACAAACTAATAGGTTCTTCCTTTCTTTTGTTTCCAAGAAAAGTGATCGACTTACCAAATATGGTAATGTAAAATATTTATGATTACAAAAAAATTGATTTTGTATTTTTCTGGAAACAAGGCGATACTTAAGAAGGCCTGTCAACTCTTCATCGGTCTCCTTTTATTGGGGGCGACGAGTTGAAATAGTAATTATAAATCATAAAAGTTTGTCACTGAAATCGGATAAGAAATTGAATTCTTAAAAAAAAATTTATCTTTTATTTACTGATTAACTTAATCTTATTATTTCAGAATACAGAATACAGAAGTAAGTTGAATGCTAATTAATTTTATCTAAATTTGCAATATTTTATCTTAGTAGCAAAAACGAACTTTTTCATAGCGAAATTAATAAATATTGTTAACGTTGACATTCCGCTGTCTAAAAAGTATGATGATTGACAATCTCAGACAAAGGAAAAACAACACACTTGCATTACATAGAGAGGAGAAAACTTTATTTGGGGCTTATGGGATAGTAAAGGGGAGATAACAGTTGGAATGATCGGACTCGAATTAAAGTCCTTTGAATTCAAAAAATTTTGCTTGAGTTGGTGGTTTTGTCATTATGTCTGCGAGCATATCGGCTGTAGGACTATAAATAATGTTTATGTTGCTGTAACGCAGGGCGTTCAAAATGAAATGGTATTTTATGTCAATATATTTACTCCTTTGTCGGTGTACAGGATCCCCAGAAAGTGCTATTGCCTCCTGGTTGTCCCCGAAGCCTTCTCCAATATCACTGCACACACACACACACACACACACACACACAGAGCCAAATATAAGTGGCGTCGACATGTTTTCGATGCGACGGCAAGAAGTCACCGGATTATTACCGCCTCAGGGATGCAACCTGCAACTTCTGTCAGAAAATTGGTCACATTTCAGCAGCCTGTCTAAAAACAAAGGTTCTAAGAGCACCAGAAATTGCCAGACACATAAGGTCGACAGAGATGAATATGTTAACACACTATTACTTCAAGAGACACAGCCTCAGTGTACAAAAGTTGACCTTCTAATGGTATTGGTGGGCGACAATGACAGATGAGTAGAAATGGAAACTGACACTAGTGCTGCAGTATCACTAATCAGCCACACTATTTTTGACAGACACTGGCCGATAAACCAAAACTGAGCCTCATAGCACAAAACATGTCTCCTATACAGGAGAAAACATAACCCCATGCGGTACCTATGAGGTTACCGTTACATATAACAATCAGCAGTATCACCTAACTTTGGTGGTTGTACCAGGATCGGGACCGACAGTGTTAGGAAGGAACTGGCTGGAGGTAATCCAGCTTAGCTGGAATAGGATCAATCAGCTCAAGTTAACGCTAATCCTGCTGTCGAGGACATCATACAGGGGTACCCGGACGTTTTTTCAAAGATGGGCTGGATGAACAAAGGAATTACACAACCTTCGTTGAGAGTCGAGCGAAACACAAAACCCATATTCTGTAAAGCCCATCATGTGCCTTTTGCATTGCGGGGAAAAGGTGGACCAAAAGAGCTGGACAGGCTGGAGTCTTTGGGAATAATCGAACCCATAGAGTATTCGGAATGGGCATCCCCAATTGTTGCAGTCCTTAAAACAGACCAATCAATTCGTCTATGTGGGGACAACAAGATGACCGTGAATAAGTGTCGTAACCTGGACCTATACCAAAGATTGAAGATCTATACACAAAACTGAACCAAGAAAGAAAATTCACGAAACTGGATTTGAGATCTGAATTTCTACAGGTCCCGCTACACAAAAACTCTAAGAAATTCCTTA
Organism: Sepioteuthis lessoniana; assembly: GCA_963585895.1. Classification (NCBI taxonomy): domain Eukaryota; kingdom Metazoa; phylum Mollusca; class Cephalopoda; order Myopsida; family Loliginidae; genus Sepioteuthis; species Sepioteuthis lessoniana. The sequence goes on from OY757936.1 coordinate 3,029,511, forward strand.
CGATCAACAACCCTCGAGGCCTGTACCAGTTCAACCACCTCAGTTTTTGTGTCAAGTCCGCCCCTGGCAGATATTAACGTTGCATAGACAACCTTTTCGCGAAGGAACCACATGTTGTAAGTTATCAGGATAACATTCTAATAACAGGATCTTCAGACTCAGAACATCGAGACAACTTCGACAGAATCTTGATGAATCTTTCAGACTCTGGCCTCCAAGTCAGACTTGATTAATGCAAATTCATGGCTCCATCAGTTACCTTATTCACCGGATATATTCAGAGGGTCTACATCCCATTGAGGACAAAATCCGAGCTATAAGAGATGTACCTGCACCACGTAATGTGACAACTGAATGCCTTTTACTCTAGGTACGTTTCCAACGTTGCGGATAAGCTGGGCCTCCTATACAGCCTGTTGCGGAAGGGGGTCTCTTGGAGGTGGGAAACAGATCACTCTTTAGCGTTTCAGCAAGCAAAAGAGTCATTACAGGCAAATCGTGTCCTGGTTCACTATGGTCTCAAGAACGAACTTATCCTCACTTGTGAAGCTAGTCAGTACGGCTTAGGAGCAGTTCTATCCCATATAATGTGAAATGGCAATGAGAAACCAGTTGCCTATGCTTCCCGGACACTTTCAGCAGCCTCCCCCCCCCCGAAAAAAAAATTAAGGCCAGCGAGATAAGGAAGGACTAGGTATTATCTTTAGAGTAAAAAATTCCACCAGTACCTGCTTGGATGGATTCTCCGAATCGTTACAGATCACAAGCCACTCGTCAGTCTTTTCAGCCCAACGTGTCCCATTCTCGATAGCCAGCCACCAAGAATCATCAGGTGAACCCTGTTGATGAGTTCATATGATTATAGCATCATGTACAACCAGGGGAAAAAAACATTGTTGTTGCTGACACAATGAGCCGTCTACCTCTAATGGTGTAATGGTTAAAGCGATGAACTGCGGAATCGTAGTACGCGAGTTCGTACTCCAGTCGCGCTATTACGTTCACTTTCGGGCAAATACCCTTGGGAAAGGTATGAACCCCCTTATTCTCCCTCCAGCTATGGGTAAATAGTAGGACGGACTAGGTTCTTCAGCCTTGGTGAGGCAACTAGTCTAGGAGAAGGAAAACTCTGAATTCAAACCTGTTAAACTCCACTTAAAAACTGACCTTGTGTCATATCCTGCCCGAGCGGAGGGGTTGGTAAATAGTACCTCTACAAGAAAATCTACAAGTCCCAACGTCGGGATACATCATTCACCTAATGGACTATCTGGATGACACTACAGTTGATTCCACCGATATTCGCAGACGTGCCTCAAAGGATCCAGTCCTTCCAAAGGTCAACTAAGCTGTACAATCAAGAACAAATCTACCGGAAGGGGGTCGCTCTGCTCGGCGTCTCAAACAAAGAAATACAAACTGAGCGTCGAAAATGCATGCCTACTCCGGGAATATTGAGTAATAATACCACACACCTTTAGACAACAACAAGTCCTGAAGGAGCTCCATCAATTACACCCGAGTATAGCAAAAATGAAGACCCTGGCTCGTAACTACGTGTGGTGGCCAGGGATGAATGCGGAGTTTAAGGTACTATTTACCCAACCCCTCCTCTCGGGCAGGATATGACACAACGTCAATTCTTAAGCGGAGTTTAACAGGTTTGAATTCAGAGTTTTCCTTCTCCTAGACTAGTTGCCTCACCAAGGCTGAAGAACCTAGTCTGTCCTACTATTTACCCATAGCTGGAGGAAGAATAATAAGATTCATACCTTTCCCAAGGGTATTAGTGCTATGTGAAATGCAATCAGTCTCGTCCAGGATTTGAACTCGTGTCGCCGTGTCCATTTCCTACGACGATAACGACTACACCACGGGCACCTCCTGCGGAGTTTAAGGTAAAGGTTAACCATTGTTATACATGCCAGAGCTCTAGAACCTCTCCTGCTAGGTTACCACTACATCTCTGGGAATGGCCCAGGGAACTCTGGCACCGGATCCACATGGATTATGCCGATTACAGCGGCAGAAATTTGCTCATAGTCAGGAGCCTCAAATTCAACCACCACAAGTGATAAATTTAGGTGTTGTTTTACCCTCCTTGCTTCACCAGTTTGGAGTTTGCCGAATTTACTCGGAAGAATGGTATTAAGCACAAATTGGTCAGCCCCTACCATCAAGCCTCAAATAGCCAGGCTGAAAGTTCAGTTAAAATTTTTAAAATGGACTGAGAAGGATGTCAGATGGAACACTTGAAACAAAGCTTTCACGGTTCCTACTCTCGTAGAGAACAACACCCCATACCACAACTGGAGTTTCACCAGCAGAACTGCTGATGAAAAGGAAGTTACAGATAAATTTAGACAGATTGAGACCATTCACCTGTACTACTGTACTCCTCAGTCAAGATCATCTGAAATTCCATCATGCCAGAACTACCAAGGTGCGGATGTTTCACAAAAGCCAGGAAGTTTTTGCCCAAAACTTTAAAAGTAACCCCAGATAGCTAGCTGGGCATGTTTTGTTGGGGTATTAATGCCCTATCTTTCTTGATAAAATTACAAGACGGACGAGTTATTCGCCGTCATCAAAACCGCATGAGGGCTCTCCTCTGTTCTTCTGAACCAATGCCACCTAATCCAGTGAATAACCCGGGACCAGAGCAAATTGAATCAAGATTGCTGCCCTAACCACACAGTACACCGGGTTCCTATTCACACACCAGACGCAGTCCAAAAATCAACTGTTGTGATTTCAATCCCACAGTGACAATTTTCCCGAGTAGACGAAATACTACAATTAACTGTTGCGACGTCAACCCCACCGCAACGAACGCTCGAGAAATCAAGCAAGGACTCATAAATAATGCAGTGAAGAAGTAATGTATGAAAAGCTTGGGAGTTACAGTTTTGGGGGTAATACTTGGGACTTCCGGCGGTGAGCCCTGAAGACAATGATGGAGTGTATAAACAGGCTAATGACACCCACGAATGTTTTTTGTTGATAATTCCTGAAGTTATCCTACACGGCCTAGTACAGTTCATCAAGTAAATTAACTTACTGATGATGGTATTTCGAGGGGTCAGCAAGGTCATCTAAGTTACTGTTAATGAAATCCAATTTTTGATTGCATAGCGTTGTTCTCAGTTTGCAAGTCTGACATGTCGAACCCCTCTAGTATCTGTGGTGTATTTTTCTTGGCTCCTCTGTATTAACCCTCTGGTTATGTTAAAAATCTATGCCTTGAAAATGGCGGAGTTTTTCGAGGCTCTTCATTTTGAAATTTGACGTGAGCATCCGTTTGATGTTATTTAGTGAGTCCATGTTTTTAGTTGCGAGAATTATATCGTTGACTCATGAGATGATAATGATTCTTTCTTTGTTGTTGTTGTGTTGAGTGTAGACGCAGTGGTCTGCTTGATTTTGTATGAAGTCGATTTCGGTGAAGTAGTTATGTAAAGATTTTATTACAGTTTCTACTTGACTGCTTCAGTCCGTATAGGGACTTATTTCTTGTCTGTACTCCACTTTAGGTCAAATGCCTCTGATTGTTCCATGTAATCGATTTGGGCGTGGAGATCTGCACTTTTTACATCCATTTGATATACGATGGGGTCATTTTGAGCAGCCATTGCATTAGTATGCTTATGGATGTGATGTCAGTTGTTGGAGAAAAAAGTGTCCATAGTTTAGTTCTTTAATTTGGTTGAACCAACTTGCGACAAATCTTGTTTTGCATTTTGGGGATTTGTCTAAGTTTTGGTTTGGTTGGTTGGGTTTTATGGCATATCAACCTTTGTAGGTTATTTAACGCCAAATCCATTTTTATGTAAATAATCAACTCTATATAAAACAATTCAATTTAGCATGAGAACGCAGTTTAATTGTCAAAAACATTTCTATTTCAGTTAAAATAACTGCTATTCGAGCAGTTATATATAACAATTCAGTTTAGTGTAAGTACAGTTTCAATGTCAAAAGCAGTTCAATTTCAAATAATTTAGTTTAGCATAAGCACACAGTTTAAATTTAAGTACAGTTTAATTGTGAAAAACATTTCTATTTCGAGCTATTCAGTTTAGTCAAGCAATTCTAATTAAGCCAATTCAGTTTAGTATAAGTGCAGATTTTGTTTACACACAGTTACATGTCAAAACAGTTCTATGTTAAGCAATTCATTTTAGTGTAAATACAGTTTCAATGTCAAAAACAGTTCTATTTCAAATAATTCAGTTTAGCATAAGCACGCAGTTCAAATGTAAGCACGGTTCAACAGTCAAAAACATTTCTATTTCAAGCTATTCAGTTCAATCAAACAATTCAGTTTTGCATAAGTATGCAGTTAGTTCTGTTTAACCCATAGATAGGGCACAATCAGGTGCTATCACGCCGGGCCAGAGTGGACCTGGGAGCAATGGCAATGAAGGGGTGCTCCGTATTCCCCAAAGACTCAGCATTACTGTGACCTCACCATCAGATTGTTTAGTGTCATATCCAGGACACTCGTTGGGGGGGTCTTACCCCTCTGCAGAGGTGCAGTCAGTGTATTCTACAGCCCCAACCGACTGGTCAAGTCTAAATTTTCTTTAATTCTATAGATCCACCTACCACTCATCGCATTTTTGCCTTCGGGTAGGATCGTCAATCTGGAAACGTTTTCATTGCTTCGATCCAGTGATGTGCCTATAAGGAGTTTTCTAGCTTCCCTATAGATCGTGGTACATTACACGGGGCTTTGTAGCAGTAATCGGTGTTGATTAGTGCCTGTTTTTTTTTCATCTTCGGCTTTTGTTACATCGTCACCTAAGTTCCCGTTTTAGGTATCCTTGAATATGGCCCTCTTCCTCTGCATCAATTTGTTTGCTGATGCTAATTTGCTTATTAGAAGGTTCTTTGCATTTGGGAGTTTTCGTCGGATCTTTCTGGGAAAGATCATCATCATCATTCGGTAGGTTTCGGTTTGCTGCTTGGTGATGTTGTCGATGAATTTAACCTGCCTGTGTTTGAGAACTTTACTATTCTCGGGATAGTTGACGAGATATGCGGGGCTGCTTCTGTTATTTCCGACGAATATTTCTTTTTTGCATCTTGGGTCTAATTTCTCTTTCTAGTGTTAGTAAGCTTAATACGCTGAACGGAAAATATTCCTTTTTGAAAGGTTGGGGTTCCTCCCTGTTATTGCATAGTAGGGATCTGCTTCAATCAGTTCTTAAATCATCTATTTCAGACTACTGCAAACCTCGTAACAGCATAGGTCCATATAGTTTGTTTTTTTTACCGCATTCTACAATCATGCACCTCACCATTTCGAAGAGATTTTGGCAAATTCTTTCGGATGTTTCATTCTGATGGGGCGATTATAATGTTAAGGTCTCATGCTTTATGTTATTTCTGCGGAGTAAAGATCGAAAATCGTTTGACTTAAACTCTAAGCCATTGTTCAATCTCAGTGTTTTTATTTTGCCGAAGAGAGAGAAATCCGCGATAAATTTTTCAGTGGCAAACACAGCGTCACCTTTATTTTTGGTGAAACATACGAACACACAACGCCGGTAAATAAAACAGCGTATCTGTTTCCATTCAAATCAGCTGGTTTCGGCTATATTCGTGTGGACTAACTGCAATATAGATGTGACCCGCGTGTCGGACAGCCTGTTAAACTTTGGGAGGATTTTTCATTGGTGTAGACTTCGCAATTTCTGTTGCTGGTACCTCTTCCCTTAATTTTCATTCCATCAACTACGTCGGGTAATTTAACTTTGTGGTCGAATTTGTAATGACCCAGTATTTCATTCTACGTGTGGAGTATCCTCGACAAATGTTCTCTGTATTCTTATTATCCTCCGCGGTCATTAAGCTATACAATCTTTTGCGGACGTAAATTTTAAATATTGTTCCTCTTTTATGCCTGAGTTCGTTTTTATTTTCTTGAAAAATAACTGTCGCTTCATTTGTACTTGCGAGTTTTACAGAAAATATGTGATGCGGGTAGGAGGGGATAACTAGTGTCTTTTTGAGAGTGACCACTGCATGGTTTGCATCCACATTATACTTGATCTGGGTGGAAAACATTCGGCGTTTTCACTTTTTAACGCTACACCGCAAGTTTTTGCCCCATCAGCTAGCTCCAGGTCGTAGTTCTCAGGCTGGAATGTTTATTCGTAATTTTTAAACTTTTCACATCTCTAATGATGTGTGAAGTAGCTCCTGTGTCGACTATCAGTCCCGTGGGTAGTCGTATTTCTTAGGTAGTAGTCCTCTTTTTTGAGCTTTCTTCATGTCAACTATCTATTCCATTGTATCCCTTTGTTTATTGCGACAGGATTCTCTTTTGCGGTTTTTTTTTAGATAACAGCTCCATGGTTTTTATCCTTTGTTGTAGTTGTTAGGGTAGACTTTCGTCAGCTGTTTTTTTCCATCACAAATATGAAACGTCTCGTCCATCGCGGCTCTTATTTTTCATAGGCTTTGCAAAGGAGGAAGTTAACTTTATAGGATTTACACACCTATATGGCCGTGATACAAAAAATTCTGGAAAATAGGATCCTGATTCACTTGTTCCCGAAACAAAAAGTGGTAGACGTCTGTATACTAATTAGTTTCGGGAACCTATTGGTCTGGGAAACCACGTGATTTGTGCTCCCAACTACGTCCGCACTTTTGATTTTGTCCCTCGCAAAATAAATGGTGTGTTTGGAGCCGATCACGTGATAGGGTTAACTATATATACACTAGACTTCCGATAACTGAACCTCTTACATTCTGACTCCTAGCTGAACAGTTCTCATTGCCTCATTTCTCTCATTCTTCTCCCTCCCAGCTAGCGACACGGGGTAGCTCAAGAAACATACTATGTGCTCATGTATAGCCGAAAGTATTCATCTCTCACGCACGCATACAACCTCAGACTCTTCGTCAAAATCAGAAAGAGACAAACGACCTGTGTATTGGTAATTGGTGTGAAATACTGTATCAACATGTACATATAATCTACCGGACACTGTTAATGTTTAGTCTTCTTGACCGTAGTGTAATGGTTACCGTCGTAAGAAATGGACACGGCGACACAAGTTCAAATCATGGACCAGGTTAATTGCATTTCATATTGCACTAATACCCTTGTGAAAGGTATGAATCCAATGATTCTCCCTCCAGCTATGGGTAAATAGTAGGGCAGACTAGGTTCTAGAGCCTTGGTGAGGCAACTAGTCTAGGAGAAGGAAAACTCTAAATTCAAACCTGTTAAACTCCTCTTAAAAACTGACCTTGTGTCATATCCTGCCCGAGTGGAGGGGTTGGGTAAATATGAATATTTAGTCTTTTTGCATACACCTTTGATAATGACACACACTCACACACACACGAATATTGACAAACTATATTTGAACATTCATAATATTTTTATAATGTACTTGTTGATATATAAATTAATATTTGATGTGTTATCACCCCTGGATGGCGGCTGATGAGGATATGGTATAGCACGTGCTTTCACACGTTGTATGATGAAAAAAAAAAAAAATTTGTTTGTATTGGTTTGTTGTGAGTATTCTTTTGTTAGCGTCGAGATGTATTGTGCACATTTCACCACCACCACCACCAAATTGTGGGAGCAGCATATTTAATGTCGCCACCACAACTTTATGACGTCGTCACTAATTGAGAGGTCTTTGTGTTTTACCGTTTTCACGAAGCTGTGGATTTCGGTTTTGAATTCCAAGAACGTCAACTCATTGTTGCTGTGAGTCACGTGGATGGCAAAAGGGTCAAAGTATCTTGGAAAGCCTTTCAATATCATTGCGATAATGAAAGCATCATCCACTGTTTGTCCGGTATTTCTCAGGACTGTTAAAATGGTTTCTGTCTTTATTACGTAGTTCGTCACGCTTTCATTACAATCTTTTATGAGAGAAGTTAATTGGGTGTACAACAAGATAACTCTCAGTTTTCATTTTCTTGTTTAGTTTCCGCGTAATATGTTCAGGACTTTTCTTCCGTTGTCTGCGGCTTCTCTCATTATTCATGACAACCTTTTGTTATCTAAGAACTGTATCAGTTCCGCATAGGCTTCCTCATTCCTCTCATTATCTTCGTCTTCTTCAGTGAGATTTACGCCTAAGATGGCGTCTTTTAGGCTAAGTGATCGTAGATGGTCTAAGAATTTTCCAAATTTTATATCTTTCTTCATCTCCGTCAAATAAGAGTCTATTCCTGCGACTTCTATTATCTCTTCTGGGCCCATAATCTGTTAAAATTGACATTCCGCAGTGGAAAAAGGATAAGGAATTGACAAACTCGAACAGAGGAAAAATGACACACGTGCATTACATAGAAAGGAAAAAACGTAATTAAGAGCTTATGGGATAGAAAAGGGTTAACAAAGAGGAGATAATGATTGAAATTATCGGACTTGTATTGTACTCTTAACATTTTAGTTAAGAAATTTGTCACATAAAGTAATCCACAAATTTTATGTATAGTTTTATATTTGAATTGTTCTTCATAACAAAAATCGTATTAACAATAAAATGTATCTTTTGAAAGAATGTTGATTTTTTCTCGCCTTTGAAGAAAAATTCAAAAAGCAGAAAAGAAAACACATTAATGTTTTGCCCAAAGAAATTAATGAAAAATGCCTGTTATTAAAAAAATTAGCACACAATGTTAATATTATAATTAAATTCAGTAAATTGAATTGGATATTTTACTAATGTTTTTTAAAATATGCCACAAAAATTTAAAAGAGAAGATATTAAACTCTTGACAATATATTGTCTTTCTTTCACTTAAAAATTTTTGCGATTTTTTTTAAACGGCGATAATCACCGTTAAAGTTTGCATTCTGCAGGGGGGAAAAGTATTAGGAATTGACAGGCTCGAACAGAGGAAAGCAAGGCACGTGTTGTCACGTTGAAAGGAGAAAACTTTATTAAGGGATTATGGTATAACATGAGGGCAGATATTACCATTTATACAAAAATGGTAGTTGAGATTGTTGAGTTCTGCTGCCTCTTTTTATATTAAAAGGAAGAACAAATGAGTTGACGAAGATATTGATAGTTTTCAAAAGGGAACTTTTAATAACAGCATGAAACGAAAAGAAACCCTTGCGCTGTAAGTGGCAAGAAGAAGAAAACAGTCGCAAATAGTTGATCAGGAATTTAGCTTTCAGCTAGTGGTCCGGTTAATTTTAGGAGAAAGGAGTAAAAGGTGAAAGAATGGTCTCCTAAAGAAACACTGGCCCAAAAATTGAATGTGCTCTCTCGTGATGAAATGTCCATCTGTCTACTGCTGGAATCGGCCCGGGTAAGCGAGAGAGAGAATGCGCTATCCTCGTTAAGGCTGGTCTGTCCTGCTACTAGCAAGTGAGGGAGAGAAGAGGTCGAGGGAGTGATACACAGCCTTTTATGTGACCAGGGAGGTGACCCGGGCAGAATGGCATTAGTCATTCTCATTGGACGAAATATATAAATTCGAAACTCCAGCGACCAAAACAATTCCCGTACTAAATGATAATTTGAAATTCTTTCTTTCTGCTACAATGGGATAAAAATAGGGTAAACAAATAGGAGTTAATAGTAGGAGTTACCAGACCCCTAACAACCATCAAAAGAATGTTATGATTAAGAATTTTGTTACATAATTGAATTTTTTCATTTTTGTAATTGCTCTTTGTAATAATGGATATTGCCATGAAACTTCTCCGTCTGGTTTACTGTCGGCGAAGGTGACAAGCTTTTAGTATCGACCCTTTTACCTATGCCTATCGCCCGGACAACGCCAAGTATATTGCTGGAATAAGGTCGGAGAATATTTCATTTCAGGAAGTCATTCAACCACAAGCGAACAGGGAAAACTATGACACAGAGATTTTCGAACAAGCTGAAAATGAAGACAACACGAAATGCACAATTTAGAATACAAATTATTTTATAATCAACCCCACAAAAATAAAGGCATGTATGCGAAGTAAAATAATCTTAGCGACAAAAATAAGAATGTTTATAGTTTAACAATTTGGGGACAGTTCACCTAGAATTTTTTTGTAATGATGTGTGCAAAAAAGATTTTTTGGGGTGTAATTTGCGTGGAACGGGTTAAGCAAAAAGTAAAACTGCATTAAAATAAAAGCTTATCTAACTTCTCACCTTTTTTTCTTTTCTTTTGTTATACATATATATCTTTCTCTTTCTTTCTTTTTCTAGTGTCACGTTTCACCAACCGTTAATCTCTCTCTCTCTCTCTCTCTTTCTTTCTTTCTTTGTATATCTTCAAATTGTTTCTTGTTCTCTGACTCTTCTCATAGTCAGTCGACGAACAAAATAGTCACGTATTTCTTATCCTTATTCTGGCAGCCTTTTAATCTTCCCATATGAGCTGGCTTGGAAAGACAATTTACTCTTCGCATCACAGACACGTCTGCCTTTTAGGGGATCTCTTGGTCAACTGACTTGTCTGATTTTCCTCTTTGTAGATTCGGCCTTCCCGCTGCCTCGTATCACGTGGGCTTCTTGATCAATCGGCATTCAGCCTTCAAATAGGTCGCTTGTTGCTAGGGGCTGCTTGCCAGTTCATACACCCATATAAGAGAAACTTGACCGTCAATCGGTCAGCACGCGCCCTTGACTCGAATTCAACTCTTCAGACTTCTCGTCTACTCCAGCTGGTTTGCGAAGGAAACAAACGTATACTTAAAATAAAACATGAAACATTATTTAATTAAATTATTTAATCGATTTAAAAAAAATTGAATTCGGAGCCTACATAGAGTATATGTAAGTAGTAAATTAAAACACGAAAACACCCACAAGCCACTCATGCTCTCCCGGCTTCACCTCCGGTAGGTGTTATTGAGTGGTTTGCCTAGTCCCAGGTGGCCTTTCCCCAGGCCATAGCTGTTTTGCAGGGCTGAGTTGATCGCTTGACGCTTGAAGCGGCTAGATACGGAGAATGTTAAAGGGACCAAGTATTTTTTGAAATAGCAACGAATAAGTTTCAATTCGTGTGTAGCTCCTCATGAATCAATGACTATATGTCACATTTAGGCGTAGTGGGAAGTCAGTTGAGTACCACATCAGCTATCCAGACGTGCCAAAATACATAAGAAAAACTTTGGTTACAGATAAAACATCCATCGCCAGATTCATATACAATCAAAAAATAGAATATGAATTCTTCAGAATGCAAAGATAAAAACACTACTTTTTTATATATTAAGATCACTTTTCGCTCGCTTTTTCCTGTAATACGAAATTTTAATCTAACAACTGCTATAAGAAATTTTCTGACTCAAAATACATTAACTGCACTTTAAGTTCTAACTATACCTAGTCGAATATTGTGCAAACTTTTTACTATATATTTCTTGTGCGCAAGAAAATAAATGTTAATATTATCTTTTTTTCAATTTTTTTTTTATTACAATGCTTGTTTGAACTTTCTTTTTTGTATAATTTGTGGATGTTTAAAATTTCTTTTTTAGCTGGTGCAGTTACTTCCCTATGATCGGCTAAATTGAGGCTTTCTCTCCAGCAACACTGTCATCCGAATAACGAAAAAAAATTAAAAAACAACAAGAACAAAAACGAATAAACAAAAATGAATGTAGCTATTTGTACTGCTAAATTAATCAAAAACGTCATTTAATAAGAATTTTATCATAAAGTCATTATAAAATTCAGGACATTTAATTTGAATTTTTTAACTGTTCAAAAACATAATACAAAAGTTTTTAAGATAAGACAATGTACACAGTATTTAAAAATTATTATCACAATTTTTTTTTTTAAATTATCATAAGTAAATGTCATGATTAAATTCAGTGAATTTGATTTAATATTTTTACGACTGATCAGAAATATGGCATAAGAATTTAAAAGATAAGACAATGCAGACGGTATTTTAAAAAGATGTAAGTTGAATTTTACTAGCGTTGTTAAGAATCGACTGTAAAAGTATTTAAACTGGTTAATTTAGTTTAGATAATTGAATTTTAAGAAGAAGTGGGTGATGGAGCCCCTCCTGCGTAAAATTTGATTATTATTGATTATCATATTTTTGGATGATAATTTATTATCCCAAAATTTTAGAGATGAGTAGGGTCAGTTCGATAAGTAACTTCAACGTAAAACGGACCCAGAAACAGTTTGGAAATATTTTGAAACGCTTTACGTCAGGTTCGACAACTTGAGCGGTTGCTTCCCTTGTACACCTCTTCTGCTTTGTTAAATGAATTAATTTATTTTCTCCTTTCCACATTATCGGACGTCATATTTTTCTTTTGTGTATTTGCACCTTATTTTATCCTTATTTCATTGAATTGCAAACTCGACGGGTTATGGGCTCGGCATAAAGGAAAATCGAAGTCGATTAAACAGGTTGCTATTTTACAGGGACGAGATCAAATAGGAAATTTGGGAAATAACATTCCTTTGGTATTTACGCTTATTAAGTTTAAAAGATGCCATTTTAGGCATTGAATTGAGACGAAACATATACAGAAAGAAATGAGGATGCCTATGCCGAATTAATTAAGTTTCTGAATGTCCCTTATTAGAAAAGGAGCCTCGGACTATGGTAAAGACACTCTGAAAATATTACGTGACCATTAATAAGGAAACACAGAATTTTCTCTTTATAGTGAATTAACGTCTCTTAAAAAGGAACTAAATAAAAGTGTGTCAGACTATATTATAAGAATAGATGAAATGTTAACGGCTCTAAGACATACCGAAATATTACCAAGTGATGGTCTAATAAATGTCATAGTTTTGAAAAGACTACCTGACACCTTTGGTTTGGTTTGGTTTTATGACACATCAACCATTGTAGGTTATTTAATGCCAAATTCATTTTTAGACATATGAACTGTTCTGTTTCAAACAATTCAGTTTAGCATAAGTTCACAGTTTAAATGTCAAACAGTTCTATTTGACCCTTAGATAGGAACCTATCAGGTGCTGCCACTCCGGGCCAGAGTGGATCTGGCTGCGAAGGCAATGAAGGGTTACTCCGCATTTCCCAATGCTCCAGCATTACTGCTGCCTCACCATCAGATTGTTTAGTATCATATTGCTATTGTATTTTTATCATTAAGGGTTTTCGGATTATTGTCTTCATCTTTATTGTTATTTCCACAACGTTTCGGCCAATATGTCCTCCGGTTCCCTAAGCTTCTAAGGAGACAATCATGGGGAGGTTGCAGGTTCAATCCTGACTGCAGGCGAGTAACAATACATGAATACTTAACACTTGTACCCGGTTATGGCTAACGGAATCAGAACAGGCGACCCCAGTGGATTCAATAAAGGACGTAGTTCGAAGTTCCGTGTAGGTTTCCGAGTTCGTCGAACACCTGAAGAAGGCCGGAGGACATATCGGCCGAAACGTTGTGAAAATAAGAATAAAGATGAATACAATAGTCCGAAAACCTTCAATGATAAAAATCATCAAGCTTCGTCACAGAAATTTAGACTGCTATAGTAGTTGTTTGTATAAATGAAATGAAAAAGAGATAACGAAGAGACATGTTTAGCTTACAAGGGAATCATTTGAATAAAGAATGCGACCCACTTTATTTAGCAAGGGCAGTAACTTGTCGTGGCTAATCCAAGGGAAGGTAACTCTTGTCATGACATCCCTCTTTCATTAGAACTATAATTCATGCGGAGTTCACTGATGAAAGTTTTATGTATGAACCTTTTCTATGGGTTGCATTTTTTTGGAAGGTTTTATGACACGACCCAATCTTGTGATTGTTCCAGTTGGGGTGTTATCACTGGGATGTGTTTTATGTGTAGGTCTGTATGTTACTCCAGATGGAGTGCTGATGCTGGTGTGTGTGTTGGGTGTTTCAGCAGGATGTATGTCTGGTGTATTGGCGGGTGGAGGTTCAGTGTGATGCGGGCATGTTTTATGGAGAGATGTCAATGTCTTATTAGAATTGTTGACATCTTCCTTGAGATGCCTACGGTTTCTGCGAAGAACCTGTCCTGTTGGGGTTTCAATGATGTAGGACCGTGGTTCCGAGCTGGTTCGTCTGAAAACTGTTGGAGTCCACTTTCTCGTATCATGGTCTTGTACTCGAACCAGTTGTCCTGTGTTTAGGTCAGAGAGATCATTTGCATATTGATCATATTGCTTTTTCTGCAATAGCTGTCTCTGGAGTTGGCAATCCTAAACTTCCTCTTTTCGGGCATGGTTGTTGGTGCATTTTGCTGGGAAATTGCTGACAAGATTCCGATTAAACAGTAGTTCTCCCCGGGATGGGATGACATGATCCATTGGAGTCGATTGGAGACACAGCAGACTCATGATTATGTCTCGGTTGCTTTGTATGGCCTTCTTCGTGGCTGCCTTGATGGTCTGTATGCATCGTTCTGCCACGCATTTCGATTGGGGGTATCTGGGAGAAGAGGTGATATTCTCAAATTCCCATGCTTTAGCAAAGCCTTTGAAAGGCTGAGAGCTAAAATGTGACCCATTGTCACTGATAAACCTTTCCGAGACTTCTAGTTCAGCAAAGATTCGCTTGGTAAGATTGATGACTTCCTGGCTGGAGAATTCCCTTAGTTTGCGGATGAAGGGGTATTTTGGGTAATAATCCACAATGACGTGGTAATTATGCCGGTTAAAGTTGAAAATATCAGTAGCCATGATTTGCCATGGTCGTACTGGGATCTCACGTGGCATGAGGGGCTCAGCAGTTTGGGACTTCTGGTGTTCTTGACACGCAGCACATTGCTATATCATCTTGTCGATGTCGCTATTTATGCCACTCCAGAAAACGCAGGTTTTTGCCCTGAGTTTGCATTTGTAGCTTCTTTGGTGACTATAATGTATTTGTTCCATTATATCGGGTTGCATTGATTCAGGGATCAATATCCTATCACCTTTGAGCAATATGCCATTCCCAATAGAAAGCTCGTCTCGATCAGACCAGTACAGTTGAAAGTCTTTATGTTGCTCTCAGCGAGATTCTGACCCACCTTGAAGAATCCGTTCCTTCAACTCACACAATATTGGGTCAGCTTTCGTTGCTGGACGGACCTGTGTTGATTTCCCCAGTTGAGAACTGCACGAAGTCTACTTTGATGTCTAAATCTATGACTTCTTTGGTTTTTTTTTTTTTTGTTGGGAAGTCTAAATAGTCCATCCGCCTGTAGCATCTCTTTGCCAGGTCAATATTTGATGATCAAGTCATATTCCTGGAGTCTTAATAGCGTTTGATGAAGTCGGGGAGGTGCTGCTGTTAGGTTCTTGAGGCAGATCATTTCCAATGGCTTGTGGTCACTTTCAACTTCGAATGAACATCCGTAAATGTATGTGCGAAATCGTTCACATCCAAATACAACAGCTAAGACCTCCCGCTCGATATTGGCATAGCATTGCTTGGTTTCGGTCAGGGATTTTGAAGCGAAGGCTATGGGTTTGCTTTCTTGAATTAGGGCAGCTCCCAAACCTCTAGACGATGCGTCGACTTGTACTATGGACTTTTTAAAAGGGTCATAATAACGGAGAAGCATTTCTTTGCATATCAAGTCCTTTATCTCTTGCAGCGACTTCTGATGGCTATTGTTCCACTCGTAGCCAGCATCTTTTCTCCGGGGTTCCCTGATGTTTGCAGTGAGGTCTGAAAGCCTAGGAATGAATGGTGCCATGTAGGTAATGATGCCTAGTACCTTCTGTAGCTCTGTAACATTAGCTGGATTGGGTAGTGATTTTATTTCCTCCACACTTTTGGGGGGATCTGGATGTATCCCGTTCTCGTCGAAGATAGCACCGAAGAATCTGACTTTTTTCTGGTTGATTACACATTTGTCACTGTTAAATGCGAGGACTGTAGTCTGCGCTGTCACCATCAACTTTATTAAGTTGTGGTCGAGCTCCTCTTTGGTTTTTCCGTATGTGACACTATGAGTTGGATATATGCACATACATGTATGCACACGTATATATATATATATACGCCCACGCACATGTGTGCGCGCACACACACACACACACCTAGATACACACACACACATATACACACATATATATGTGGCAAGATGAGTTAGATTCGGCCTGTGCATCAAATTTCAAATGTTAGGAAAACCCATTAACTAGATTAAGGAAATCTAGATAAGAAAATGTTTTTACATTTGGCCACGGACGTGGGTAAGTGTTAAGTACTTGTCGGATACTGGTCGAAAACTTAAAAGGGTCTGAATTTAATGTCCCTGTATCGAAAGCGGCCAGTCTAGGAAATATTTTTAGGTCCAGTTTTTTTAAAGAGAGAAATGGCTCCCCAAAAAGTTATGGGTTTATTCGTAGGTGTCCCATTAGCCGGAAATAATAATGAAACAATCTGTATATATACAGGTGCGTTTTGGGTCCAAGCAGTCAGACTTAGTTTGGGTTCGAGGAAAGTTGATTAGGTTTGGACAAAGAACCAACGAACAGCGACATTACTAGCCGGACCCAGTTAGTTAAGATAATCTGTTGCCTGCCGAAACTCAAACTAGAATTAATTATCCACAAAGTGTTACGCGCTCCCCATCCTCCCTTGACGTTTTAACCACAAGTTGTTGTTGTGTTTTTGTTCTTTTCTCTGTGAACCTGCTTCTCGCTTGATCCGGTCCCACATAAGTTCTCGATGGGGACTTAGTAACTTATGCAACGAGTTTCAGAAGCGGGTATTATCAAACGTAGACAATTACATCATCGATCAGCGCTAAAGCTCCAGTGCACTTTTTTATTATCCTTTGTTGGAAAACATCTTGGGATATAAGCAGTCCAAAGGGCATTCTTTGGAAACAATATCTTCCAAAAGGTGAATTGTCATACATATTACTCGATTGATCGGAGAAACCTGTTGATTTTGCTTCCAGAATGCTGTCACTCGCTGAGAAGAACTACAGTCAATTGGACAAGGAAAGTCTGAGCATCATCTTTGGAGTAAAAAATTCCATCAGTATCTCTTCAGGCATGCATTCCGTATCATCGCAGATCACAAACTACTTATTAGCCTCTTTAGTCCAACCAACCCACACTGTCACCCTACTACCAAGAATCATACAGTGGTCACTGTTGATGAGTGCTTATGATTACACCATTGAATACAAGCCTGGTTCACATATTGTCACTGCTGATGCAATGAGTCGTCTGTCCCTACGAGAAATTTTTGATGTCGCAACTGGTTGTGTCATACACCTCATTAATCGTGATAACAACTCTATGATCAATTTCATTGACAAGAAATTATACTTACAAGGATCCGGTTCTATCTAATATTCTTCATGCCATACAATTTGTAGGGAACAATATTCCACTGGATAATTCATATTTGCCATTTCGTGCTTGCCAGATCCAAGTGTGGAAGGAGCTTGCCTAATGTGAGGCTCACTGGTAATAGTTCCCCACCATTTCAGTCACCAAGTTTGGAAGAGTTTCATCAATGCCACCCTTCAAGATGAAGGCCTTTGCTCGCAACTACATTTGGGGGCTTGGAATTGATGCCAATGTTGAAGAGAAGGTGAAAAACTACGACCCATGTCTATACTCCAGAGGTTTACCTACCAAGGTACCACTACATTCCTGGGAGTGGCCAGCGGAACTGAAACATTTGGTCTATGTTGATTTTGGAAATTATAATGGCCAAAACCTGATAGTCATCACGGATGCACATTCATAGTGAACCGATGTGCATGCAATAAACACAGCTACGTCAATCACTACAATAGAATGGTGAAGGCATTGTTTCGCCACTCATGACCGACTACACATTCTAGTCTGCGACAATGGTCCATGTTTCACAAGTTTGGAATTTGCAGAGTGTGGGGTTTCAAGGGTATTTTAGTTGTTGTTTGCTATCCGACTCTGGTTTTTTTTTGTTTGTTTCTCTCTTTACCCCATGTTATTTTGCTGGTTTCTCTTTTTGGTCTATGAAGGCTGTAAAGGAATTATATGGAAAGAAAACAGGAAAAGAAGATCGGAGTCAAAGATATCTTTTATATTTTGACTTTATTTTAGGGTTTAGCAACCATTCTGTAGGTGAGAAAATAATTTCTGAATGAAAATGAAATGCGTGTCTCCCAGACAAGATGTTCAAATGTGTTCGTCGTTCTTGGGGTATATATGTCCAAATTTGTTTAAAGGCGTTAACAATCTGTGAGACGCTTTTGGGGAAATGCGTTCAAGTCCGACGTTTTTAGTTCGTAGTTCAATAGGTCCATTTGATACTTTTTATATTATGGCTGCATTTTAACCGAGACGGCAGCTACTAGTGAAAGGTTAGCCAGCGCGCCGCCTAAAGACGGGCCAGTTGGGCCTCCCACCAGTACCCAGAAAGATTTTAGTGTTGTCACTTTGCCAGTCACTGCTGAAAGAGAACGTGTTTCTTTTTTTAGCCAAGAAGGTTCCTTTTTGCACATGCGTCACCCCTTTTCCTGTTAGGAGCTTCTAGGAGTTTCTGCATTTTTAAAATTTGTTTTTGATTTAATTTCAATTTTTTTCTATCCACGACTGAGTTTACAAAATAGAACGGCATCCGAAACAAACGCATTATCCCACATCATCAGGCATCAAATGGCCTGGTTTAGGGTTTTGTTGGATTCAAAAAGATATACCGTTTCCTGCTGACTTACCGAACAACACTGCATACAACCACAGGAACCAACCCAGCAGAATTACTGATGAAGCGAAGGTTGCAAACCAATCTGGACTGCATGAAGCCAGTCACTTCAACCACCTTATACAACAATCAAGAAGACTAGAAATTTCAGCAAAACAGAACTGCTCAGTAGCGTTCATTTTATAAAGAATGAGCAGTCTTTACACCAAATTTTGGTTTAGGGCCCATGTGACTAGCTGGTCATATAGTGGATCAGGTATATCCTTTATTCTTCCTAATTAAATTAGATAATAGCCGGGTTGTCCGTCGTCATCAGGATCAAGTCAGGTCTCACTCTTAAGCAATCAAACAAGCACCTCAGTCTCAAACGGAAGAGGCAGAACTAAACATGTCCTCAGATGCAGCACCCCAAGAGATAATACATGAAAATACTCCTGACAGTGAACAGCCTGCCTCAGCAGTGACATAATCAGCACTGCTACGACGAACTGGGCATACAATAACACTGCCGAATCGGTTTAGCCCTGATTAAAGACATTAACATCCACAAAAAGAAAATCAGTAAGCTTCTTTTTCTTCTAATCATAAACTGGTCAAATAGACGCAAAATAATTATCGTCCATATAAAAATAGTCATAACAGCTGTCTACCCCGACCATTCATCCTTAATTAATAAAGAATCTTAAAAGGAGGGGATATAATGTATGTATTTATGTGAGTAGCTTCACAGAGAACAAAAAACCTCTGGAACACCGGCTAATTCCGGCATGGGAAACCCTGGCTGCTGGCACGCCGAAAGCATGACCCTAATAAATTGTTAAGTCAACACTCGTGTTTTCGTTTTCTCTTAGAAACACTACACTGACATTTTAATCCATGTTGACCTCTAAACAATCGCATATTCTCACAGTCATATAAATTTTAAATTCTCGATTCTGAATCCTAAATTTTAAAGTCCAGACCTTGGAATTTAGGGGTCATGTACCGTGTAATTTTGAAGTACCGTGTAATTTTTACAAAATAATAGTTTAGTTCATGTTTTTCTTTTATCTCAGTACTTCAAAATCTTTCTCAAAATGATTAGGAAAAAAATCAGTATTTTTTCCCAAAATTTGACACTGCTTAAGAAAAGCCTTTGTAAAAAAAATAGCTTGAACTTATTTTTTGATTGTGATTGACGTAGCTTTTTGAAAACATTTGGAATAATTGGATGACAGAAGCTTCTTTTGAAGTACTAATTTATTTTGAAGGCAAAAAGATAATGATAGCAAAATGGGAAATTGTAAAAGACTCAATTTGATAAGCTATCAAAACTAATGTCACAGTTTACCCAAAACCTGTTGAACGACAATAAGTTTCACATTGTTTTAAAGTGTTTGTGAATAAACTGTAACAGTAATTTAAACACAATTATTATTAAATAAGGAAAATATTGTAGAAATACTTAATTTTATTGAAAAAGTTTTGAAATTTTGAAAAATTGTCAAAGAAATATATGGTTACATTAATGAAAATGATACACTGAAAAAAGTAATTACCAGATTTAAATGATGAACATCTGATATTTCTAATTTTGGAATACGACAAAAAAAATGGTGGGAAAGCAAGGAAAAGAATGAAATGATTAACAAGGGATTCTCGTTTAGCCATTGAACATATTCAAAATCATTTAATTGAGTTTGAAAATATTTAATGATACTAATTTTTATTTCAAAGAATATAGACATTTTTTGAAAGAAATTAATTGAAGTAATCTAAAATCTCCCGCGCATACTACAGTTTAGTGGTTGTTTTTCTGTTTTATAATGTTTGAGTTGTTAAATTGAAGACTTGTAGAAATTCTCTGACAAAAATCTATCCATCAATTTCTGATATATATTATTTCAATAGGAAAAGAAAGCATGAGATATTTCAAAATTATTGTTTGTTTGATTTACTTAAGGCAACTTAAAAACAAACACAAAAAGTTCTGAAGTTACGTGAAAATTTCATTTATAAAATGAAATAAAAATGTATATACCATTCTCATGACGACATAATCAGTATTGATAATTTATATTTTTTTAAATAGTAAACCTCTGGTACAGGAGGTCGTTTTTGTTTTTTCTATGTACATTTTATTTTATTAAAAAATAAGTTAATAATTGTAAGCTGCTTCTTAATAATATGTATAATTGTTAATTGACAAATTACAGAAAGTCAGACCTGACCGACAAAATAAAACGCAGTTTCTTCCAAACAGCGGTCGTGTCCATACTGCAATATGGATGCACCACATAGATGCTAACTAAACGTATGGATAGAAAACTTGACAGAAACTACACAAGAATGCTGCGAGTGATATTGAACAAGTCCTGGAGGCAGCACCCCGCAAAGCAGTTGCTGTACACCCACCTACCACCCATCATGAAAACTATCCAAGTTAAATGAACCAGACATGCGGGACACTGCTGATGAAGTAGGAACGAGCTCATAAGTGATGTACTCCAGTGAACCCATTCGCAGGGACGAGTAAAAGCAGGACGACCAGCTCTGTGCCGATACGGGTTGTAGTCCAGAAGACCTGCTGGAAGCAATGGACGATAGGGGTGGTGAGAGAGGGTCTGGGATATCCGTGCAGATGGCGCAATATGATGACGATGATGATGACAAACAAATTCCTTGCTAAACATTTTCTCAGTAATCGTTATTTAATAGTCTGCCCTTTTAGTCTTGGATCACAGTCACGTGCTTTCCAGGTCGTTGATTATCCTATGTCTACAAACGAAATGAATCACACATCATAATTCTTACGTTAATGCACTTTAGTAAAGAAAAGAAAAAGAGTCTTTGGTCTGATCTCTTTCTTTGATAGTACAAAGCAAAAAGGGTATAAAAATATTTTGAAACATCAAGAACAAGACTTTTGAACTGCTTTTTTTTTTTTGCTATCAAATTCTCTATCATCGATCGGTAATGTTGCTGGAAAATGAAATCAATTAGAAATGTCGTATACATGAAGATGGCAGATAAATGTATTTGTCAATCCTGCATGGAGTTTAACTTGTGGCCTCGGCTACCCAGTTAGAAATATGGGATATAAAATGGAGTGTTGTGGAGCAAAACCTTACAATGTGTCGACTGAACTTCATGCGAACAGTAGAAACATGAAGTTTAAGTGTACGAATATTTTTGTCGAAGTTGATAACACGTGTCAAAACTTTCGATCGTATTAGTTTTCATGTTCCCTTGAAAATAAGACACATGGAGATATTGAATAAATTGTCAAAGCTTTTTTTTTATGGACTATGCAATAAGTTTTTATATGATAAACAGAACAAAAATGGAGCACACACACACACACACACACACACACACACACACACACACACACACACACACACACACACACACACACTATGTCTCTTTCTCTCTCTCTCTCTCTCTATATATATATATATATATATATATCGGATTACACACACACACACACACACACACACACATATATATATATATATATATATATATATATATATATATATATATATATATGTATGTATGAGAGAAAGTTTGTGTGGATGTTTGCTTCCTCATTCGAATCGCTTGCAAAATCATTCACACACGCGCAACTTTTCATAAGAAATCGTGTGGTTTGTCTTATGCATAGTTATTGGCTTTTAACACAAAAAGATGTAAGGGGAGGGAAAAATAAAGAACTGACGGAAAAAGAGAAGAGAAAAAAGAATGAATGAACAGAAAGGAAAGAAGAGGAGACAGAAGACAGAAGAGAAGAATACAAAAAAAAAAAAGATAGAAGAAAAGGAAAAAGAAGAGAAGAAAAGGAAAAAGAAGAGAAGAAAAAAAAGAGGAGGAAAGAAATAGTGAGACTGAAATGTACATTGAAAGAAAAGTAGGTCAAAAGGTGTTTTCATTTCAGCTTTTTTCAATAGAATTTTATGACCCAATTGGTTTGCCAGATGCACTTGAAATCTGAAAATGTATCCGTACAACAATATTCCTTTTTCATATACTCTTATATTAACTCTCGTCGGTTTAAATTTAAACTTGAATGGACGTCTAGTTTTTAATAATTTAATCAATTTTCATTAAATCTATATGATTAAAAGGAAAAAGAATACAAGAATTTAATCAGTTTAAATTTAATTAATGAAAATTGATTAATCTGAAAATCAAAAACTGCGATTATGAACTACGAAATCGTATTTAGCTTCAACTTGACAACAACCTTCATGATACTTGGAAATAAAACCAAAATTAAAACTTCGACAGCAGATTAAACTCGGGGACAATTCAATGTCTGGGGTGCCATTTGAAATGTGGTTTTACACAATATCAACAACCTTTTAACTTGACAAATCTCCGGTTCTATGTGGTATATACAAATAATTTATTGATAGTTAGTTGGCGACCGTAGTCGAGGGAGACCAGAAGGCTCCCTTTTCAATAGCTACTACACGGAAGTGTAGGTGAGGACGCTACTTCTTTCCCTGGATTACTCCACTTTACCCTTGTTACGAACTTTATATTACTGAGTGTTAAGCAAGGAGGTATCAAGTACCCTTTTTAAAGTCTTTGGTATGACGCGACCTGGGATTAAACCCAGGTCTCCCGGACCATTGACGAACACTCTGCCCACTAGACCAATGAGCCGGTATCCCTAAATGTTCTCTTTACGAATGAGAGATTATTTCTCTGCCAACAAAGTTAATTGTTATGTTTGTCTATGTTTAATTATATGCGATGTTATGGTACATACAATATTTTCATGGAAGAACCTAGAATATAAATGGGAAGTATCAATATGATAGGGTGCTGGCCTTTGTTAGATGTTTGATTTAAGGTGACTGTTAACTGTGGAATAATTTGGAAAAACCCCTAGAAGTTGTGGTAGTACTGTTGTTTGGTGAATAAATATTTGGTCCCCATTTTGTGGGGGTAGTTTGGTTGGTAGGTTCCCCATAAATTATTCTTGGCTTATTATTGAAAAGCAAATGAAGTACACGAAGTAAAACGACGCGGACAAAAGAACATTCAAAACAAAGCAATACAAATAAAATTAAGGTTATGTGGGGTTTAAAGGTTTTTAGGAAGGTCAGGCACTAAGGGCAAGGCTGTGTTGAAGGTTTTTAGCGTCGAGGTCACCAATGTGGTGTTTAAAGGTTTTTTTTTTTTTTTTTTTTTTTTTGCGTCGAGGTCACCAATGTGGGATTTGAAGGTTTTTAGGAAGGTCAGTGGCTAAGGGCAAGACTGTGTTGCCGTAAGATATCTGACTCCATATTTTGGTTATATTATTTTACCCCACGTTGACTGGCTGGCGCAATGCCTTGCCCAAAGAAGGTCCAAAAGAAATATACAAAAAGAAAAGATAGAAATAGATAAGAGACGAAAACATTTCTTCCATACTTTCCTTTATTTACTTGGTGAATGGACGAACCAACGCTACGTCCCAAGACATAGCGTGGTGCCCAAAACACCAGACAGCAAAATTGGTGTTGTCGGTTCGACGTCACTACCCGAAAAAGAGGTCGGTTCACAGAAAACCTGAGTATTTATCTCTCTTCACCGGCTCCAAATTCGCCACTCCAAAATCCTTCTAATTTTGGCGCGACCACTTCCCATTGGCTACTTTACTTTTTATTATTTTTCTTTTTTCTGATTTTTAACCGGATGGATGCGTGGAGCCTTATGCGTGGCGACGTGTTTATACATTTTGTATCTGGCAGCCGACGAGTCAATATCCGGTTGGGAGTTTTATTGTTAATTCCTAAATCCCCATTTATATCAACAAATACATGAAAAAGGAAACATTAAAAATATTCTAATAGAGTCTGTTGAACATTCCTCTGTGTGTGTTTGTGTGTGTGTGTGTGTAACTAACACGAGTATGTTGAATATTCCTCTGTGTGTGCGTGTATCTATGTAACTAACACGAACATTATGGAAAAAGACTAAATATTAAAAGTGTCCAGCAGATTATAAAATGTATATGGACTAAGTATTTCATGCGAGGTATCGATATACAAAAATATAGCCATGTATTCTTGGAGGCATGTGTCTTCTCTCATGTTGGTTGTTTGTCTCTTTCGAGGTTTGACGAAATTTCTAAGGCTGTGTTCGAGGCTGGAAAAAGTCTAACCGAAAAGGCAGAACAAAAAAGAAAAAGGTTGCAGAATGTATACGCACCCATGTTACGCATATTGTGTCTTACTAACTGGCATGGTCAAGCTGTTTCTAGAAGTCGAAATGAAGAGAGAGAGTGTGTGCTGTCTCTGTAAGTCACAATAGAGAGAGAGAGAGAGAGAGAGAGAGAGAGAGAGAGTTGTCTCTGGGAGTCAAAATGTAAGAGAGTGAGAGCGTGTTGTCTCTGTAAGTGAAAATGTGAAAAAGAATGAGTTCTTGGAAGACGTGAGTATATAGACAATCCTTGTTGTGTGGTCAGCTCCAAATACGCGAGACAAAATAAAAGTTGCCGACGTAGTTGTGAGCACAAATGACGTGACTTTCCTGGCCAGTAGGTTCCCGAGATTGATTAGTTTACCGACGTCCACCATCTTTGTTTCGGGAACAAGTGGTATTATGGCCATTTTAAAATATAGGAGTATAATTCCTATAAAGTTTTATTTAATCATTAGAAAGATAGTGACTGGGAAGAGAGGCCAAAATCATAGTTTGAACCTGTAAAATGTAACAGAATTAGGTTTTGGAAAAAACTGAATCAAAATTATGCTCAAAATTTCATTGATCTTGACTGATTAAATTTTCTCACGATTAAATGTGTCGAATTTTATTTTTATCAAAAATATAGAAAGCTTAGATTGTGATTGGTTTCGAAGGACATCGATGAAATCCAGCAGCCGGAGTTAGGTAGAGGTCACTGAACTCTCTGATAACAGATCTATGAAAAGGTCCACATAAGTTGTTTCGTGGGAACACGAGAGGCAGTTCATTCCGAATAAGCCATAGTGTCATTTGATTCGAAATGGTAAAAGAGAAAAGGAATACAGTCAACTTTTGACCAAAACACACGCTGAAATAACAACCAGTAATAAAAAGAAAGAAACCGACCTTTATCATAGCTAAGAAGCTTTCCACTAGAAAAGGAAGATGGCTGATTAGTGAATAATTGTTAACACTTAAAACCACCATTTATTTAAAAAAGTAGAAATATTTTTTGAAGTTTACTGAATAAAATAGCAGGGTTTGTTTTCTTAAGCAGATTCTTATTCAAGATTTGAGTCCAAGACTACGCCAGACGAAGAGAAACGCCTACCACAACTTCCTGAGGAGTTTAATATTCTTTTGGGAAGACACAGCGACTGAAGAAAACTCATCCACTAAACTTCACATTGTTTTAACCGGAATTGTAACAAATTGCTGGGTTAGCATTGATATAGTAAACTTTCTTTTTTGGTGTATTGATTTAAGATTATTGGGGCGTCAAGAGGAGGGGGCCCTTACATACACATGTACTTTTTCTTACCAAACGTTTTATATGGGAGAATTAAAACTATTGTCAGGACACTGAAATACATCAAGACAGTATATAGGTGTAGATGTTACAGCTAAGACATTGAAATAGAATATTTTTCATGGTCAAATTTTGAAATTCATCAATAAAAACCGCTACATTTTATAAAAATCTAAACGACATACAAAAATAAAAAAAAAATTGGATTAATTCTTTAAAATTTGAAGTGTATACATTTGTTATTATTCTTTTAAGTTTTATTAACTTTTCTCTCGAAACATTAGTTTCTGTGCGTTTCTGTTGGTGTTTGCTTGAAGCAAAAATAAGTTATGAAAATTAAGTCTATAAAAGAAGGTTCTCTTTCCGAGAGTAATTTCATCAATGAGTGACACCTTTCTTGAATAATGTCTCTAATCTAAAATGTATCTTTTCATGCTAATGAAAAATTAAGTCCGTCTTTTTTGTAAGAAGCTATTGAGATTTTTTCTTCCAAATTACATTTTTTAATAGTATTAAGTTGCGAGTGATGTTTAAACCTATGGAATAAACATTTTTTTTTAGTCTTAAAATAACCAACTCCAAAAACACAGAAAAAGAACATTCAAGAAATTTCGGATCAAAATCGCATTAACATTGAAGTTACATTTTTATATTTTTCAACTAATCAGCTAAAAATATAAAATAAGAACATTCTAGAAAATCCGGCTCAGAAACCAATTAACAGAAAAATATTTAGGCTCCAAAATGAATAAGTAAATATACGAATCTGATTGGTCAAGAAATGTCTGCGCGCTTGAATTTCAGGACCCACAATAAAACCTAACACTATCCTATTTTTTGATCCACTTTAGTGACTCCAAAAAGTATAAATAACGAAGAATTTAATCAACTAAGGCATTCGACTACCAAAAGGCCGTTCCTTCAACTACCAAAAATTCATTCCTTCCACTACCAAAATGACTTTCCACAACCGGAGGTCCTGAATGGACAGCAGAGAGCCACGCCATACGACTCAAAGGGAGAAGGCATGCGACCTTATTTTGCCAATGCGACACGTTGTCGCCAAAGATCATAAGAAAACACACGTGTGGACTTATGAAAACAAAGACCCATACTTACGGTCCATCACTTATACACACACACACACACACACACACACACACACACACACACACAAACACACACACACACACACACATACCCATGTATGTAAGTAAAGCCATTTTTTATCCTCCTTACTTCGCCCAAATATGGACCCATTTATTTAATAGACTTTATTAACACTTTACTAATAGACATTACTAACACACACGGGTGAACAATCGTATTTTCATTCAACTGGCCACAACTGTATTTCTACCTAGGCCACTCGTACATAATATGAATATTGTATTTCTAATTATTTTCATCTTGTTTGTTATGATTATTAAGTTGTTTGTTTCTTAATGTTTGTTGTTGTCATATTCCATTTGTTTTACGTGCTTGTAAAATTTGTGTTGTATTGGTGGGAATTCAACCTGAAAGTAATACCCGTAAAATACAGACGAGAACTCACCCACCCACAACAAACCCAAGTTAAATCTTTGAAAGAGTAAAAAATAACTATTAAAGATGTATCATTATAGATAGGTAAATATGTAATTTTTGGTAATTAATGAAGAAAACAATTATACTACATCATAAGTTTAAACAAATTTAGTATTTTAATCTTTGAATATCTTAAATAACGTGTATGGCTCCTTTTGTAAGTTCAGAAAATTCCCATTTTTATTTGCTTCAGCTTTAGATTTAATGCTGAATTTATCTCACAAAGATTTTTTGGTCTTTTGAGGAAAGAGGAAACAAGTAAAGAACTATTATTGATTTTTTTTATATGTTACCCACTCAACAGCAAAACAACATAGAACAGAAAGATTTTAGTGGAATTAACAAAAGGTTCTAATTTCGAGGATAAAGAGATTTTAAAGAGTCATCTCAATAATCAGATAATTTCTGTATGTTCGATTGTCTTGACCAAAAGTGATAACTCTAGGTATTGATCTTTTCAGACAGATATACAGGAAGTATAAGAAAACAATCCCCTATCCTCCCTCCCAAAAAGTTCAGGCTAAAAGGTAAGCATATACGCAATGTAATTAGATAATTTAATAATTTAAAATATGTAATTAAAATCACATCGAAAGAAAAATCATCAAGTGGTCATAAAATAATGATACCTTTATTTTAACTATATTATTTTCTTCTTCTATGGATTTTTTTTTTTTAGTTTTGAATTGAAATGATCAAACACAAAATACATTGTGGAATGCTCATCCTCCATTTTCAAAATGGATTTCAAAATTGAATTAAAAAAACAGTTAAAGTGAATCAAAATATTCGAAAGAGATTCTTAAAAGAAAAATCACTTTCCAAGATTTTCGTAAAAACCAGCAAATCTAAGAGAACAATGACATTTTCATTGTTTTCTTAGATAGCTGGTTTTTACTAACTTTTTGAAAACTGTGTCAATGTTGAAATTCAATAATATAAAAAAAAAATTGGAATATATATTTTATGAATATCAAGCTTACCAGCAAATTCTACAATCCTCTAAATGGATTATAATAAAGATGAGAATAATATTTTCTGAAAAAGATTACTTTACTTTTACCAAATTTTTTTACTTTTAACTATTGTTATGAAGATTGTAATTTCGTATTGATCAATCAACAATTCACATGAACAATTAGAAAATATAAAACAATTAGAAATGCAGAAAAATTGAAATATAAAAGCAAAAATTATAAAACAAGAAAAAAGAATCATTCAAACTTAATCTTAGTTTCTTAAATTTTTCAGCTGACTAAGCAAAACAAACATTTTTTTTTCAAAACTGACAACCACCTTCTTCACAGATATTTGGTCACACGCTTTTTATGATGTTTCCAGAATGAGATAAGTATTTCTGTCTGGGAATGCATTTTTAGAAACTGAGTTTTAAAAAATTTGTTGACATTGTGGTTGAGATATTTTATGTCATTCAATATGGGTCTCTGAAAATGTTGCAAAAAAAAAAAAAAAAAAAAGAAATAGAAAAGAAAAATTCCCCGAATAAAAATTTGACAATGAAATAAACTTCTTAATAAGTTCAATTGAATGATCATTTTCTTTGGACCTCACACACACACACACACACACACACACACACACACACACACACACACACACACACATTTTCAAACCGTCTTTATCTCTCAGTCTGTAAACTTTACTAGTAACAAGGTTTTCGAACAAGCAACATAATGCAACATTGAAAAATACTGGTTATAATAATGTAAGGCTTATTTTTTGAAGAAAACAATGTCAGTAATAAAACCTAGAAAAATAGAAATAGAATCTGATTCTATTCACTATTTAATAACTCGGTAAAAAAGAGTGAGAAAATCTTAAATATCTTAATAGATAAACACTTTCGACTAACAATAAACTTTTTAAGATATTCAACAGAAATTACAAATTAGTTTCAGCTGTATCATGCAAAATATCTTTTCACAAATTGATGAATAACTGTAATTGTAAATGTAGAAATGATTGCTCTTTTGATAGCAAATGCTTAACAAAAAGCCAGTTGATCAAGCAACTGGATAATCGGATGTGATTCTGATACGAAATATATTGGAGCGACACAGAAGCCATGGAAACAAATATGATGATTATTAGACATCCTTTCAGAATAAATGTGACACCAATAGTTCTACACAGTCAATATACAAATAGGAAGATGCGAATAGCATGAAACCTAAAGTCAACTGGAAAAAAATTTAAAGATGAAATACATGTAATACATTGGGGTCAAAATCTTGCTGATAATGTTAAGAGGAGAAGTTAGATATTACCAGATATCCTGATCCTAAAAGACTTCGAATCGAGGGCTCCGATTTTACATCCAAATGCAGGCATGAAAATAAGATGTAGCTTTGCCACCTGCCATGTGACTAGGTTAGGTCAAGTGATAACAATTTGTACATCCAAAAGAGGAGGGACTAATATATTTATGGGTGAATCGATTAGTGCTTTCATTTAGCGTTTTTAAAACTTCTTATGTGAAACTCTGGAGAATGAAAAATAAGCCAGAGGGGGTGAATATTTTAATATTCTTATTTTTGTTCTACCAACGACGTAGTGAGTCATTTAAAAAAAATTTTTTAAGGCTGTTCATTTTAAGTTTTTAAATGACGGATGGTGATTGAAGCACTTTACGATATATATATATATATATATATATATATAGAACCCAAAATCGACAACATACTTAGAAAAAACCAAAATGGCTTCCGAAGAAATAGATCTACGACCTCACAAATATTAACCATCCGCAGAATCCTTGAAGGTGTACGGGCAAAGAACCTACAAGCGACATTAATATTTGTCGACTTTACCAAGGCTTTCGACTCCATTCACAGAGGAAAGATGGAACAAATCCTACTAGCGTACGGCATACCTAAAGAAACCGTAGCGGCAATAACGATTCTCTATAGAAACACTAAAGTAAAAGTACGATCACCAGATGGAGACACAGAATACTTCGACATAGTAGCAGGAGTACTACAAGGAGACACGCTGGCTCCGTATCTCTTTATCATTTGTCTAGACTACGTACTTAGAACATCGATTGACAAAATCAAAGAGAATGGCTTCGAACTGACGAAGAAAAGAAGCAGAAGATACCCCGCAACAACAATTACCGACGCCGACTACGCCGATGACATAGCGATACTGGCAAATACACCTGACCAAGCCGAAACACTTCTGCATAGTTTGGAACGAGCAGCAGCAAGCATAGGCCTCCATGTTAATGCACATAAAACGGAATATATGTGCTATAACCAAACGGGGGACATCTCCACTCTAGAAGGAACCCCTCTTAAACTAGTAGACAAATTCACGTACCTAGGAAGCAGCGTCGAATCAACCGAAAAGGACATCGAAACGAGGTTAACGAAAGCATGGACAGCTATCAATAGGCTATCGACTATATGGAAATCAGACCTAACCGATAAAATGAAACGCAGTTTCTTCCAGGCAGCGGTCACATCGATACTGCTATATGGATGCACTACATGGACGCTAACAAAACGGCTGGAGAAGAAACTAGATGGCAATTACACAAGAATGCTGCGTGCAATCCTCAACAAGTCCTGGCGGCAACACCCAACAAGACACCAACTGTACGGCCACCTGCCCCCTATCACGAAAACTATTCAAGTTAGGCGAACCAGACATGCAGGACATTGCTGGAGAAGCAGAGATGAACTCATAAGAGATGTACTCTTATGGATCCCCACACACGGCCGCGCAAAAGCAGGACGACCAGCACGAACGTACATTCAGCAGCTATGTGAGGATACAGGTTGTTGTCCTGAAGACCTACCTAGGGCGATGAACGATAGGGAGGAGTGGCGAAAGAGGGTCAGGGATATCCGAGCTGCCAGCACGATATGATGATGATGATATATATATATATATATATATATATATATATTGTAGAGGTTTATGGTTTTCATTAGCTCCCTTGGTGAGTTAAGGTTAGACTAAATTTTGCGGTATTATTAAATAGTACTCAATATCAATGATAGAGCATATATATATATATATATATATATAGACAAAAGTATAAGACCACCCTCAAAAATTAAGAAAAATATATTGTTTACAATTTTTATATTATGAAAATCAGATCTATGGAAGATAAGGCATAAAGACAATTAAATTTAAAATATGAAGAAATTTCAATTCATTTTTTTATATGTATATTAGTATTTATGTTTAATTTTAACATTTTGTTTTGACATAAGTATAAGACCAAAGAGCAAAACTAAAATATAAAGGAAAATTTTTAATTTAATGTTTTGTAGATCCGCCGTGAGCTTTGATAACCCTAAAAATCCTACTAGGCATACTATCAACTAGTTTCTGAAGTTGAACCAAAGGTACTATTTACCGACCCCTCCGCTCGGGCAGGATATGACACAAGGTCAATTTTTTTAAGCGGAGTTTAACAGGTTTGAATTCAGAGTTTTCCTTCTCCTAGACTAGTTGCCTCACCAAGGCTGAAGAACCTAGTCTGTCCTACTATTTACCCATAGCTGGAGGGAGAATAATTGGATTCATACCTTTCCCAAGTGTATTTGCCCGAAAGTGAACGTAATAGTGCGACTGGAGTACGAACTCGCGTACTACGATTCCGCAGTTCATCGCTTTAACCATTACACCACGAGGTATTTTCCCAATGTGTCTAAGATTGTATTTTTGAGTTCAGAAATTGCTGGGTACTGTCGACCTCCAATTAAACTTTTGCAACAATCAATCCCTACAAATTTTCTATACGATTGAGGTCTGAAGAGCACGCTGGGTGGTCAAGAAGTCTTATTTTTTGTTCAAGCAAGTACTTTGTTATTGTTGCATTGTGGATATCAGCATTATCTTGATGAGAAATCCGTTCTTCTCCACATAGACGACCCCCTTCTTGCGAGAGAGATAAATCATTTAGCATCTTCACATAATGTGCTGCATTTTGTCGGCCACTGAAAAACTGTAGTTTAAATTTTCCTGAAGGGGAGAAGGCCTCCCCAGATCATAAGAGATCCTCCTCCACTAGGCCTTGTTGAGTAATTCTCTTCTGGAAAATTGTTTGCGTGCCAGTCCTTCTGAAAGCCATCTGGACCGTCTAAATTAAATTTCTTTTCATCCGAGAAAACAACTTTTCGCCATTCTTTAGCACTTATGGTTTGATATTGACGAGCACATTCCTGTCGTTTCTTTTTGTGCTTCATAGTTAACCTTGGACGATTAATTCTTTTTTTATGCTTAATTTTTTCATTGTTTAAATGTCTTCTGATTGTTCTCTTACTGCAAGGAGCATCCACTAGAGATTTTAATATTTTTGATGCTGACGAAATTTTCTTTTTTATTTCGCAAACAATTCTTCTCTTGAATTGTGTTGATAATTTTCTGGCCTGCCAGTCGGTTTTCTTGTGTCCATACTTATTTGGACTTTTCAAGTAATTGTAGATAACGCCTTTACTGCATTTTAAGGCCTTCAAAATTTCTCTCGGAGATTTTCCGATTCTCTTCCGATATGTAATCTCACCTTTCTCAAATTTAGATTATTTAGTTCCTTTAGCCATTTATGTTTTTAGTATTTTAAGTATTACAGTTTTAATAGATTTTATATTATGTAGACTATATATAATAAATTTTTCAGTTAAATCAAGACCTTTTTTCTTAATTTTTATTGGTGGTCTTATATTTATGTCAAAAAGGAACTTTAAAATTTAGCCCAAATGCTAATAACCTTATAAAAATTGAATAGAAATCCCTTCATACTTTGAATTTAAATGTCTCTTAACCTTATCTTTCATATATCTGATTTTCATAATTTAAAAATTGTAAACAATATCTTTTTCTTCATTTTTGAAAGTGGTCTTATATTTTTCTTCAGGGTTATATATATATATATATATATATATGGGTTTCGATCCCAGCTACGGGGAGATACTGTCTAGCCACACTGATGAGTTCTGATAGAACGAAACAGATCTGTCTGTGGATAACTATATATATATTACACGGTAGTGTCTATAACCCTCGGTTTCATGCTTTACGCATTTATCAGACAGAGTGTAAAGGATTGAAAAAAAACCCCAATTAATATGGTTATTTTTTGTTTGAAGGGGGATTTTGTTTATATGTATGTGTGTGTTAGTTTGTGTGCTTTTGAGTGTTAACACATTTGCGCATGCGCTGTCGCTTGAGCATACATATATACGTATATTTGCGCATATAACAATATGCATCTTTACATATATACATGTATATTATTAGTGGTACAAATAGATTATGTGGTATGATAATTATGGGCAGGTGATAAAAATGGTGTGAAGTTTTGGGTAACTTTTGCAATAATTATAATAATAATAATAAATATAACAATTATGATCATAATGGTCTCTGTCAATACTTATGGGTGCTCAGAATGCAATAATGTGGAAAATATAGTGCTTATAATTATTGATAATACAAGAAATATAACTTAGATTTACTGGTAATACATGTGGTTGGTCATAATGTGATAATGAGGGAAAAATTGTACTTATATAGCAATAGTACTTATGGTTGGTGGTTCTGTGGTACAATTAATATGGTGTCAATAATGGCTTAAAGATGAGGTAGCAATAAGGAAGGTATTGGTGAAACTGGTGGGGTATGATTGAAGAATAAAAGAGGAAGTTTTAGTAAGTCATGTGAACATAAATGGCAGAAATATTTGTAAATATGAACATAATAGTGGGTGCTTAGAAAAATAAGAAGGGGAATGAAATTTAGTTTATGTTTTGGTTTTTTGTTTGGGTTGAATTGGGATTGAACATCATATGCACCCATGTACATGAAATAAAAAGAGAAAAAGGAAAAATTGAACTGATCTGGATTTGTCTATCAGCAAATTTATGATTAAGAAGTTTAAATGTGGGAGGAAGCAATTTCATAATTGTATATTACTGCTCATTAAAATTTTTTTTTTTATTTAATGTATTGCACACACACACACACACACACACACACACACACACACACACACACACACACACACACACACATTTATTTTAGTGTATAAACGCATACAATGCAACTTGTAATATAACTTTTAGAATCATGTGTTTATATACCGAGAAAGATGTAGATCAAGAAAAAGATAGATAAATTTTAATATACAGATTCAACTATCCCACTCATGAAAAACATATATATATATATATATATATATATATATGTATTTATATATACATATATATATATATATATATATTTATATATACATATATATATATGTATTTATATATATGTATTTATATATATATATATGTATATATATATATAATTTATTTTAAGATTGTTTTTAAATATTAATTTTTTTTAACCAGGGTTTAACAGGTTCTCCTTCTCCTTGGCTGGTTGCCATACCAAGGTTAAAGAGCACAGTCTGCCCTGCTATTTACTCAAAGCTGGAGGGAGAATAGTTAGATTCATACCTTTCCTTTGGCATTATGGAAAATACAAACCACTTCATTCAGGACGTGAATAGGAGTTGTTGTGTCTTTTATCAACAATGATAACCATTGAACCATGAGATCTGATTTGGCTTAGTTCTATGGCATATCAACCATTGTTGGTTATTTAATGCCAAATCCTCTTTACAGATACATATTAAATATATATGATTTGTAATCACATTTTTTTGATGACATTTATTTTGCACACAGTTAAATGGTTTCAAGTACTGCTATCAAATATGAATAATTCTATTTACTGTTAATCATTTGTTTGCACACAGTTAAATGGTTTCAAGTACTGCTATCAAAAATGAATAATTCTATTTACTGTTAATCATTTGTTTGCACACAGTTAAATGGTTTCAAGTACTGCTATCAAATATGAATAATTCTATTTACTGTTAATCATTTGTTTGCACACAGTTAAATGGTTTCAAGTATTACCATGTAACAGTAACAATTTAACATCTGTCATTTGTTCTCACTCATTAAAATTAATATACATAATATATAAGAGATTAGTTTGATGGTAATTTCTTTTTTAAATTAGTTAGAACTAATTTGTTTACACATTACAATTGCTACAGTTAAATGTTTTTGATTATTGCTATCTAACACTTATAAATCAATTCAATATTAATCGTTTGTTTGCACATAGTGAAATGGTTACAAGTATTGCTATTTAGCACTAATTATCCCAATTAAAATTGCTCCTTCATTTGCATACAGTTAAATGGTTCCAAGTATTGTTATGTATCACTAACAATTCAATTGAAAATCAGTCATTTCGTTACACACAGTTAAATGATCAAGCAATTCTATTTCAAACAATTAGGTTTTGTATAAGACATTTATTTGCACTCAGTCTAAATGTCAAACAGTTCCCTTTGACCCTTAGATTGGATCCTGTCAGGTGCTAGCACTCCAGGTCAAAGTGGAGCTGGAAGCAATAGCAAACAAAGAGAACTCCACATTCCCTAAAGTTCCAGCATTACTGGAGCCTCACGATCAGATTATTTTGTGTCATATCGAGGACACTTGTTGAGTTGGGTCTTACCCCTCTGCAGAGATGCAGCAGGTGTATTCTACAAACCCAGCTGACTGTGCATATATGTATGTGTACATATATATTTATATGTGTGGATTTCCACTTTCTCTTATATACACACACACACACACACACATATATATATATACAGTGTATCACAAAAGTGAGTACACCCTTTACTTTTCTGCAAATATTTATGTATATCTCTTCAGGGGACAACACTGACAAAATGACACTGACACAATGAAAAGTAGTCTGTGTACAGCTTATATAACAGAATTAATTTATTTTCCCCTCAAAATAACTCAAAATATAACCATTAAAAGCTAAACTCCTGCCAACAAAAGTGAGTACACCCCTAAGAAACTACACCCCTAAATGTCCAAACTGAGTACTGCTTGTCATTTTCCCTCCAAAATGTCATGTGACTCATTAGTTTTACTAGGCCCATGTGTGCATAGGGAACAGGTGTGTTCAAATTTGTAGTGCAGCTCACACACTCTCTCATACTGGTCACTGAAAGTTCCAACATGGCACCACATGGCAAAGAACTCTTTGAGGATCTTAAAAGACATATTGTTGTGCTACTTGAAGATGGCCAAGGCTACAAGAAGATTGCCAACACCCTAAAACTGAGCTGCAACACAGTGGCTAAGATCATCCAGCATTTTTAAAGTGCAGGGTCCACTCAGAACAGGCCTCGAGTAGGTCATCCATAGAAGCTGAACACACGTGCTGAGCATTACATCCAAATGCTTTCTTTGAAAGATCGGCGTAGGAGTGCTGTCAGCATTGCTACAGAGATTGAAGAGGTTGGGAGTCAGCCTGTTAGTGCTCAGACCATACGCCGCACTCTACATCAAATTGGTGTGCATGGCTGTCACCCCATGAGGAAGCCTTTTCTGAAGACGACATACAAGAAAGCCTCCAAACAGTTTGCTGAAGACATGTCAACAAAGCACATGGATTACTGGAACCATGTTCAATGGTCTGATGAGATGAAGATTAATTTGTTTGGTTCTGATGGCTTCAAGCATGTGTGGTGGTGACCAGGAGAGGAGTACAAAGATAAGTGTGGCATGCCTACAGTCAAGCATGGTGGTGGGAATGTCATGGTCTAAGGCTGCATGAGTGCTGCAGGTGTTGGGGAGTTATATTACATTGAGGGAAACATGAACTCCAACATGCACTGTGAAATGCTGCAGTAGTGCATGATCCCCTCCCTCCAGAAACAGGGTAGCAGAGCAGTGTTCCAGCATGACAATGACTCCAAACACACCTCCAAGATGAACATTGCTTTACTGAAGAGGCTGAGGGTAAAGGTGATGGACTGGCCAAGTATGTCTCCTGATTTGAACCCAATAGAACATCTTTGGGAGATCCTCAAGCAGAAGGTGGAGGTGTGCAAAGTCTCAAATATCTGCCAGCTCAGCGACATCGTCAAGGAGGAGTGGAAGACCATTCCAGTGGCTACCTGTGAAACTCTGGTAAACTGCCTGTCCAGGAGAGTAAAGGCAGTTCTGGATAATCATGGAGGCCACACAAAATGTTGACAGTTGACATGGTGTATGTTAATATTGACAACTTTCCCTAAAGGGTGTACTCACTTTTGTTGGCAGGAGTTTAGCTTTTAATGGCTATATTTTGTGTTATTTTGAGGGGAAAATAAATTAACTCTGTTATATAAGCTGCATACACACTACTTTTCATTGTGTCAAAGTGTCATTTTGTTAGTGTTGTCCCCTGAAGAGATATACTTAAATATCTGCAGAAAAGTGAGAGGTGTACTCACATTTGTGATACAATGTATATATATATATATATATATATATATATATATCAGAATATATACTACCCTCTAGGTCAAATGTATGCATGACATATATTGTTTATGTAGCAGTGGCGCTTGTTTGTGCAGATAACATCAAATTATTTATCTCTACTGACATATATATATATGTGTGTATATATATATATATATATATATATATGAATATGAATATATATATATATATATTTGTTTGTATACAGATATTTATATGTGGAGTTGGGCTGCAGTCTTTCTCATTAGCATGTTTGATCAAATAATTAAGGCGCATTTTGTTTATGGTACAAAAGAAACATTATATCATCTCTGCAACAATTTATTTATTCATTCCATTTATTACATTCTCCCTTGCAGGTTTTTGTCTGAGGCAATTTTAATTACCGCAATCATTTCAAGCTGAATTTGATCCTTCATTCCTAGATCTACCCATACAAATACATCTAATGGTTTAAAATTGATTGTGCCTATACTTGGGAGGCATAGATTCTAACCACTGTCTTTCTTATGCTAAAAGCAGATATTTTCCACAATAGGAATAAAAACGAGGTCATCTACAAAA
>OY757936.1:3073118-3438118 GCA_963585895.1 Sepioteuthis lessoniana
ATGATGATGACGATGATGATGGCGATGACGATGGTGATGGTGATGATGATGATTATCTACCTTCAATTCCTATTCCTTTCCTTTTCATCTGTTGATTCATGATAAGTGTAAATATTATTTACTTGATAACTCTTAATATATTTTTACTTTGGAAATTCTTTTGCATGTAAAGAAAATGAAAAATCGTTAGCAACAAAATTCATTGGAAAATATTGAACGAAAAACAATGCTGTCTTGATTTTATTATATTTCTCATTCTAATATACTTTTTTCATTTAATAAAAATTGTCTATATTTAAAACTGTCTCATACTTCAGCTGAATTTTCTATATTTTTAGTTATTATTCTGTTCTTTTTTATTCTTTTTCTTTGTTTTTGACATTAGAATTTTACTTATAACTACTTCCATTATAATTTCCTCCTGAATTGCTTTCCTGCAATTTTTCCCAATTTTTGTCTCCAAGACTACCACCACCACCAACAACAACAACAGCAACAACAGCTTGGTTCATTTATTGTTTTTTTTTATTCAAACATTTCATTTTTTATTTCTCTTCTTGATATTTTCTTTTATCTTCATTTTTTTTACACTTTCTCATTTTTCTATTTTGTTCTTTCTTTTTAATTTGCTTTTCATAGTTTTAATTATTTCATTCCAATTTTTTTCATAAATCAACATAAAACAGATTTCTTCTTCTCTTACAAATAAAATATCTATTCTTTTGCAAACAGATTCTCTTCACAAGACTGAAAAAAAACTTGTATAAATTGAGGAATACAAAGTTGGATAAAAAAGAATTTATCAACAGAACACAATTTTTTTTTTTAATATGTAATAATTTATAAAACGGAAGAGAATAATAAAAGCTTTATTAAGTCAGAAGGAAAAACAAAGAAAAATACAAGAGAAGTTCAGATGTAAATGAACAACATTTTAGTCCAAGTGAAGAATGCCAAGAGTGAGAAAGGTATATTGAAAATTTGATCAGTGTACTTAAGAAGATAGTCGGGTGAAAAATCTAAAAATGAGAAAGAATATGAATGAGAGAGAGAGAGAGAGAGAGAGAGAGAGAGTTGGAGTAGCAGTCATCATCATCATGTCGTGCCACTAGCACGGATATCCCTGACCCTCTCTCGCCACTTCTCCCTGTCGTTCATCGCCTCTGGCAGGTCTTCAGGGCTACATCCCATATCCTCACCGAGCTGCTGAATGTATGTTTGAGCTGGTCATCCTGCTTTTGCCCAGCTATATGTGGGGGAGTACATCACTTATGAGCTCGTCCCTGCTTCTCCAGCAGTGTCCTGCATGTCTGGTTCGTCTAACTTGGATAGTTTTCGTGATAGGAGGCAGGTGGCCGTATAGTTGGTGCCTTGTGGGGGTGTTATCTCCAGGACTTGTTCAATATTCTTGTGTAATTTCCGTCTAGCTTCTTCTCCAGCCGTTTAGTTAGCGTCCATGTAGGGCATCCATATAGCAGTATCGATATGATCGCTGCCTGGAAGAAACTGCGTTTCATTTTATCGGTCAGGTCTGATTTCCATATGATCGATAGCCTATTGATAGCCGTCCATGCCTTCGTTAGCCGCGTGTCGAAGTCCTTTTTGGTTGATGGGACGCTGCTTTGTAGGTAGGTGAACTTGTCTACTAGTTTCAGAGGGGTTCCGTCTAGTGTGGAGATGTCGCCTGTTTGATTATAGCACATATATTCCGTTTTGTGTGCATTGACATGGAGGCCAATGCCCGCGGCGGCTCGTTCCAAACTACACAATAGTGTTTCGGCTTAGGTGTATTTGCTAGTAGTAGCAGTAGTAGAAGTAATGATAATAATAATGATTTCCTTTCGATCTGGAGGTGTCATGTCCATTGAATATGTAACAAACACAAAAAATCCTTCACAGCTCTTTTTTTCGTTCATGCTTTTTTTTTAACAGTAAGATATTTTTTTTTATCTGTGTTCATTGAAAAGAACAGAGACTTTGTCTCTTACCAAGACGCTGGACTTCGTCTTGTCTCATCATTGGAGCGTAAAGTCCCCATGGCTAAACCGCTGAAGTAAAGTCCCCATGGCTAAACCGCTGAATACTTTTTCTGTTTGCGTATCCCGTTCGTATATTGCCGAAAGCAATCTATGTGTATTTTATCTCTTGAAATATATTTCTGTATTTTTGTTAATATTCTTGGATGTATTTCATGCCTGTATCAAATGTTCTTACATGTGTAAATAAGCTTATCTTGTCTTTTCTTCCATTTGTTCCATTTGGATATACTAATGCTAATATAGAACCTTGATGCGTAGAAATTAAATATTCTCCCGAGCACCAATCAACCAATTATCGGGGAATCAGATGTGCTAGCGTATTTTACGTCATATAAAAATATCTGGTAACTTCCGTATATTTTCCGACTCTTAAAATATTAGGAACAGAAATGACAACCTCATCAATGTATGGGACACAAGAAGGTTTTTTGACTGGAGGTGAATTGTTGTTAGGAAATTTTGAGGTTTGATAATTGACTCTTTTTCTTCTTATCTCTATTCTCTTGTGATTTTGTTTTTGTTTGTCGAAGCTGCAAAGAAATTAAGAATAGAAAGGAATAAAAGATATGGATACCTTTAAACTCAATTTTCATTTTCGGGGTTCACGATTATTTTGTGGTGTGGGAATGTTTTCCTGAACCAGCAGAAATATCTTCGCTCCCCAGTCAAAATGTTTGTATTTTTTTTAATATATATATATATATATATATATATATATATATATATATATATATATATTTGATTTGTTTGTTAAATGGCATATCAACTTTCGTGGGTTATTTAATGCTTCAGTCATCCTTTTTGAAGAACAATAATGGTACTATTTAACCTAGAAATGGGAAGTTAAGAGGGTTCATGCCTTTCATGAAGGTATTAGTCTGAAAGTGAGCATCATAGAGTAACTAGTGTTCGAACTCTCTACGATATCGCAGTCCAGCATTAAAGACACAACGCAAAAGAAATTCATCTATATATATATATATATAAGAAAAGTTGGTGACCGTAATCGAGGATGACCCGAAGGCTTCCTTTTCAATAGCCATTACATCGAGGTATCGGT
This sequence comes from Sepioteuthis lessoniana, assembly GCA_963585895.1. Taxonomy (NCBI): domain Eukaryota; kingdom Metazoa; phylum Mollusca; class Cephalopoda; order Myopsida; family Loliginidae; genus Sepioteuthis; species Sepioteuthis lessoniana. Next base: position 3,076,218 of record OY757936.1, read on the forward strand.
GAGGGCACAACTCCATTCCCTGGATTGCTTCAATTTACCCTTGATCCTTACCTTATAATGCTGAGCATTAATCAAGGCGGCATTAAATACCATTTTTCGTGGTATGACTCGATCTGGGATTGAACCTCGGTCTCCTGGACCATTGGCAACGACTACCCATTAGGCAAATACGCACACACACACACACACACACACACACACACACATATATATATATATATATGTCAAATATATATATATATATAAATATATATATTCTGGTCATGGTAATTTAATTGATATAGTATCATTTCCTCTAACTATATATAATCTAATTCCTACCCATGAGGTTATAGTCTATGCGGAGCATAACACCGACTTGGGAAGACTTAGCCCTAGAGGTGGTCGTGTCCTCTGTAAGGTAAAAACGTACTTTCAAGATACATATGATCATGTGGTCGCACATTCTTACCATGATTAGTTAATTTGGCATCGCTTATGCGTGGCATGAATTAGCGGCCCATTGTCTGAAGTTTGGTTTCAGCATTCTGGGTTTGCTGGTTCGATCTCTAATGGTGGAGATTATGTTATGCACTGCCGATGAGACCCAATAAGGTCGAAACAGCTGTTCAGTAGTCCGTATGTCGCATGTAGGGGTTTGCTGGATTTTCTGGTCATGGTAATTTAATTGTTATATATATATATATATATATATATATATACACACACACACACACGTGTGTGTGTGTGTGCGCGAACGCGTATACATATGAGAAAAAAGGTAGTTTGGAAAATCAAAATGGTATGTTTCAATCGTGCTTTTTTTTTTTTTGCTAATTCTGATATAATTCATCACTTTATTTTTCCACACATCATATTTACGATTTATCTTTTTTGTGACTGCAGGCAAAACTCAAAACAAATACTTTTTGAAATGTTTTTTGGACTTTTTATTATTTTATCTTGGAAGATCAATTTGTTCATGAAAGTTGCTGAATATGTTTTTGGGTTAACTATTCTTGAGTGTTTGTTGTTTGATTTTGATTTGATATTTCCCATTGCATAATAAATTCTATAAATATAACATCATAGGGACCATTAGTCTAGCACTATCCCTTAGGTTTCAGTCGGACCTCCTGGTAACCTCACCGTGATAAAAAGAGACGAACACAAAACACCGTCTGTTGGTTCGCTTGATACGATTTATTTGCTTCTACCCTTCATAGTAATCGCTGAAAAGGGAGAGATAATGTATGAAATGCGTCAACTCTTTTAGATCGAATAAACCATTGCGAGAGGGATAGACACAGACTCTTTTACTACGCTTCTTGCCCCAGTCGTTTTTTATTGTAGTTCTACGGAGTTAATTGTTTTTCCTTCCTTGCATTTCCAAAGGAAACGCTTGAGGTTCATTTGTTTTTTTCTACGCTAAATCTTCTTCACGATCCCCTGGTTTAGTGCGCTGGTGCCGACTTTTCGGCTCGTCTTCACATCTTTGCGGCCAGTCTGGAACTGACATTTTTCCAGTTTTCTATTCCGCGAAAACTTTAACGATTATCCGTTTGAGTTTGCTTCAGCCAACCACCGCCTGCCTGGCCAATTGCTACTAATACATTTTATTTCTAACCGACTGCATTCGTAGCTTGAATTTCGGGATTTCTTTCCTTCGGTTCAATTTCCTATTCGTTTCCCCCTTATTGTTCTTACAGCCTTTTTCTTTCTCTCTCTCTCTGTTTTCCCCCCCTCTCTCTCTTACTGTTTCGAATCCCTTATATATATATACATATATATCCCTTTTTTCACGATTCTCTGGTTGACCTCTCACTTTGAACTCCAACTTCGATTAGAAAACAATTTATTACTAAAATAATCAACTAAAATTTATAATCATTTTACGTAAATTGCTATTTGTAGCATTAACCATAATGTGTGCTATATTTGATCATAATCTGAACAAGATTAAAACGAAACTCTTGGCTTGAAAATCACGACTGATTAGTTGTTTGAAAATTGAGCATTTGAAAACACATTTAAAAAGATCATCATCATCATCATGTCTCATCATCAGCACGGATATTCCTGACTCTCTCCCACCACCCTCCTCTATCGTCCATCGCTTCCGGTAGGTCTTCAAGGCTACATTCTATATCGTCACAGAGCTGTTGTATATAGGTTCTAGCTGGTCGTCCTGTCTTTGCTCGCCCATGTGAAGGGGCCCACGGGAGTATGTCTTGCATTTTAGTAATTTTTGTTTGAACTCTGTAGCTGATTTTTCGAACACTGAGGCCAGGGCTCCAACCTCAGCAGGACGCGCCCCTTTTTTTACCCACGCGAAGTGCGATGCGGTTTGGACAGGTGGTTTGGGTGTGGGTCATGGTAATCTTTCGATAGCTTTTTTATTCTTATCTATAGAAGCCACCCTTATAGATGAGCGGCAGTAGTTCTCTGATCGAACTATTTGATCCTGGTCGTTGAATCGTAGGATTCATACGCCCAGGACCTGGTTAGGCATTGCATTGAACCGTCAGAGGGTTTATCTGCTTGCCTATAGAACATATAGATCATGCCTATATGTTCACCATGCTGCTTCCCATGGCTTTCGAAAAAAATTTTCTTTTTCTTTTTTTTTCTCGCCCCTCTTTCTTCCCTCTTCTGTCATTATTAAGTTTTAACTTAAAGTCCAAAATTACTTTCTTTTTTAAAATTTCATCGCAGTCCTTGTAAGTCAAATTGCTATTAGTTTGTCCATCATTCTCAGCCGGTTGTTTTTATGCTTTTCAATTTTGATTCAATATTTTGCTGTGTTAATTTTCATTTTCACCAATTTTCTTTCTCATTGAGTAAATACAGTAAACCAAGTTATCTAAAACTGTACCATCATTCACAATTAACGCCATGTGCAAAATAGACATATAATGTTCATAATGATAGAACGTATAAAGAACATAGGAATTTCGGAATTCGAAAACACGTAACGACTTCTTGTTCAGGTACGAAACCTTTTTATTAACTTTGAGTTAAAGGTTTCGACATAAGGAGGAGAGACACAATCTTCTGCGCTGTCTTATTCATTTGGCCCCCATCTCGAGCGGCCCCCATAGTGCGCAAGTTCACCTCGCGTCTGCGAGCTCCAAAAGTCGACCGTCTTCGTCCAGTGTCTAATCTCAACTCTCTAACTTTCTTCAAATCTCCACAAACCTCTGCGCACTTCCGGTGCGTGACGTCACTCGCACTCCGTCACCCGTTTTGTCTCGGAGTATTGTGACATCTGAGTGACACCTTCATCCACCCGTGTGCACCCGCGTTAACACCTGCCTTAATGTTGCACCCAACTAACCCATGTGTTGAGCCGAAAGGTTCTCAGCCTAACTAAACTCAAAGGCATGAACCGAAATCATTCGGCTATTATATAACAAAACCACCAAAAAAAAGTAAAGGATCTTTTATGATAAAATTGGAACTATGATGCAATTGGTTAACAATTCCATAGTATTTTTTTATGCTTTTTGAATGCTGTGATTTATATTCAAGTTAATTTCAAAATGAGCATATTTAGTGTACATCACATTTTGGATATAACTCAATATTACCTCAACAACTTTGAGATATCATTGGAACAATTTGTATGGGATACCATTCAATTCAGGTAAAATTTTAGTACATAGTTCTAACTTTATTCTGCCAAATCTTGAAAATCTTAAAAACGATTTACCAGTTCTTGTAAGGTAGACTAAGCCATCCATCTTAAAGGAAAAGAGAAATGTTGAGGATATATCCTCCTTGACTTGAAGCTCATGAGGACACTATGTGTGTTTGGCATATTTGTTTTCTAAGTATTATTTCTGATGATTGTGGGATCCGCAATCAAAGATAAAACATGAGCAAAGAACCATTCAACATTTATTATGGGGAGTGACAGTAGGATGTATTCCCTTGTGAGAAGAATGCAAGAAAGTCCTTTTCGTTTAGTTGGTTGTTGTGACTGTTGGAGATGCTAACAGTGTAGGATTTTTTACATTTTTGAGGCTACCTGCACTGATAAACATCAAAGGTTTTATCATGTCTTTGTCCATAGGAAACTCCTAAAACTATCCTATATCAGAGAAAATGGGATGGAAAGAAGGATTTATTTATTTTAACTTCTATGTCATAGTTCTGAGAAAGAGAGGGTATGTGTTCATGAATATCTTCTATTTTACTTATCTTTTTGTTAACTATATATATATATATATGTTTGTGTGGGTGCGTGAGTGTGTGCATGGTATATATATATATATATATATATATATATAATTCTAATAAAAAAATTGAATATAATTCAGAATATACGTCACATATTAATGTTGCTCTCATGATGGTTTAAATGAAATGTTTACCGTTGGAATATTATTTAACCATAAAACAACTCATCTTCTGAATATCTTGTTTATATATATATATATATATAGTCATCCACAGACAGATCTGTTTCGTTCTATCAGAACTCATCTGTGTGGCTAGACATATTAGCTTCTCGTAGCCGGGATCAAAACCTGGTTGCCTCAAACGCCAAGCCAAGCCTCTAACCCTTCAGCCACGAGGAGCCATTAGCTGCGAAGTAAATTTTAAACGGTTATGAATCACAATTACTATTGTTTACAAACATCCGTTCAACGGCTACCGAGACCTCAATTCATATGTATGAAGAGACTTGCAATAAACGCTAATGGCAACACGATTACTTCATTCACCAGAGAACTCAACCCCACGAAAGCAGGGGAGTATATATCTCTATAGTCATCATATATATATATATATAGGTATGCATTATTTTACATATGATCTTTTTCTTTTTCTAGCTTGCTCTACACTATGGGCTAATTCTTTTATAATTCCTTTTTGGTTTGAATATCTTGACATGGAGGTTCTGAATCCTTTGCACCTTATAATAAATCAAATGGTGAAGGAAGTCAAAAAATAAAATAAATGAATGTATATATTGTTTTCAATGTTATGAATTTATTTTTTCATTCTTTTTCATCTTTCATTTTTGCTTTGTTTATGAATTTGGGAAAATTTCTTTTCAATTTGTTGCATTTCTTTTAGAATTCTTATACTTTTTCTGAATTCATTTCTTTCAAGAAAATACACGAAAAAAAAAAAAAAAAGAATTAAAAGGAAAGAATAACCCTTCCTCCCACCAAAACAAAAAACCAAAAAAATAAAAAACCCAAAAAACTATGCTATATTCAAATCCATTTATTCTTTCTTTAAATTCACTGAAATTCACTGCATTTTCATTTTTTATTTCATATATTTATATATTTAAATGTTTTGTTGATTTGAATTTTATTTTTATTTTTAATCCACTTATTACTCTAATCACTTAATATGCTAATTGAAACAGACAATCCCCAAGAAAAAAAATTTGTACAAGAAATGCATTAATAGAAAATTTCTTTAATGGATTAAAAATTGAAAGAAAAAAATATTTGGTTACGGGGAAACCATATTTTTTTTATTTGGATTTGTTTGAGGTTTTTGGAAATACTTTTCTTGCATTTATAAAAATTAATTTTTCTCTTCATCTGAACATTTAAAAGAATTTGCATGAAAATTATTTTAAAATTATCTTTTTTTTTTTTCAGAAATGATTTTTGTGAAAGAAATATTCATTTTTTTACCTCATTTTTCTTAACTCTCCTTTTTTTTTCTCCATCTGACCAGATTCTTCAGTTTATTTTCCAGTTCAAAAATTAAAAATATTCATGTTTCTGATTCAGTTCTACAGTACATTTCTTTTTCTTATTGAATCAGAAATTGATTTCATTTTCATATATTTTGAAAAAGTTGAGGCATTCCTGAATATTCCAAGTTTGTAGGAGAAATTGTGTTAGTCGACTCATTTCATCAATCAGTTATCTCTCTTTCATTTATTTCTTTTAAAATCACTTCATCAAAAGAAGGTCAGTTATTTTTTGCTGTAAATATGAACATTTGGCAGATGACCTTATCTCTGTGATGAGTTAAAGAATTTTTTGCTCAATCGAATAATAATTCTAATAGAATTAGAGACAGTTTATTGGCCTGTATTTATTTATTAAAATATCTTTGTCACCATATTTTTAGATTAGGAATTTGCTCATCTATTTTGACATTTTTCTTTAATTGTGTATATATAAAATTGTTGGGAAAGTCTATCACAAAATACTGAGAATCTTTTAAAGCAAAAGATGATGAAGATAATAATAATGATGATGATGACTCTTTTAATTTTAATTTGTCATGAGATCCACAAAATGAAACAAGTTATCTAAATCTTTGCAGTTAATTTTGGTTAAAATCCTCCTCTTGTGGCCAACTATTAATGAACCACTTTTCAATTCCCAATGTCGATTAAGAAAGCAGAAATGAACAACACTTTTTGATATACCTTTATTTAAAGCCTTCAAGATTTTTTCTGAATTTCTAACATTCTCCCCTTCAATGTTCTTATCACAACATTTTGGCCACTGTATTCTTGAATCTCCTTCCTCATTTATCTAGTGAGAATAAGAGAGAGAGACAGAATGACAGACACAGAGACAGAGAGAGAGACACAGAGAGACAGAGACAGAGAGAGAGAGAGAGAGAATATGAAAGATAAAGAAAGTAAAGTAGGGAAATGTATAGAATATTTCTGAGAATAAAAAAAAAAAAGTTTCTTGTTTTTTGTTTCTTTCTTGTTTCTTGCAAAATAGGAATTTAATTTATACCTGTCAATGGATTGGAAGGACTGATCAGCATTTGGAAAATACATTTTTAATCTGCAAAAAACTAAATCCCAATGAAAGATGATCATTGAATTTTATTATGTAATGACAATAGGAATTATTCTCATCACAGCAGAAACTATTTTTGATTTTATCTCAAAATGTAACAGACTGACTGAACCATATTATTATTATTAATCAATGATCAGATTCCAATTGAAATGCTATTATAGATGTGCAGCCTGAAAAGGCAGATACTCTTTGCCATGCTGTAATATCTACCATAGACATTGCTGATAATAAATTATGAAAATATATTGGAAATGATAAACCCTTTCATGTGACCCAAGGTCGGTCAAGAGTTTTGATCTGCTTTTGGACATAGGATTGGCCAACCTGTAAGAAAGTGAATCTAATTGCAAACTGATTCTTGAAATTTGAAGAAATAATTATGGATCAAAATAGCTGGATTTATTGATCAGATTAATTGCCAACAAAAGTAGAGGAATGTGTATTGATTATGTTTAAATGAAAAAACAAAAACAACAACAATAATAACAACAACAACAACAACAACAAAAGAATTCTTCAGGGAATATGAAATAGGGAAAGAGAAGAAAATGAATACAAAAGATCAAAATATCTTATGGCCTTGACAAATTGGCCACTCAATAAACTCACAACTACAAAAATATGAAGTCAAGATCAGAGTACTCAACTAAAAATGTTGATAATCACTGAATTAAAAATAATAAATGTGATTTCAGATAAGTAAAAGAATTTTATAAGATAAAAAAAATAATGTTTATCTAAAATCTTCAAATCTTGAATGCAATGCCCATTAAGATTTTCAATGTATTGTAGGCTTTTTTTCTAATTGTCAAATTTTCTAGCCTCATTTTCTTTGGCATCAAGGTTTAATAAGCTTTACAGCAATGACAATATAACTTTTGTATTTACAAAATCAAAAGAAAATGTTCATTGCATAGGAAAAAGAAAAAAGAATATGAAATGATACAGAAAAGAAAAAAGACTGAAGTAAAGAGAGAGAGAGAGAGACAGACAGAGACAGAGACAGAGAGACAGAGAGAGTAGTGTCATCTAACTAGTTCTAACACCTGCAAAATTATAATGGCTATATGTTACATGTTTTGTGATGGTTTTATATGTCATTAATTAGTAAACCATGAATTCTATATGAATTCTATATGAATTCTGTTGAAAAAAACTAATACATCATAGTTTCTTTGAATTCAAAAATATTAACATTTCCGTGATGTTTACTTTTGATTCTACTTATTTTCAGATTCTGTGTCGAGACTGAATAAGTAAAGTAAGTAAAGGGTGACTTGAACGCTCCCTTTTCATTAGTTACAACAATGATGTGTAGGGGAGGGTGCTACTCCTTTCCTTGGATTGCTCCACTTTACCTTTGATCATTACCTTATAATGCTAAGTGTTAAGCAAGGCAGCATCAAGTACCATTTTTTGAGTCTTTGGTATGACTCAACCTGGGACTGAACCCCGGTCTCTCAGACCATTGGCAAACACCTTACTCATTAGACCAATGGCCCAGTATAAAGACTGAATAAAAATCACTTAAAAATATTCAAACAATTCTTGTCTGTTTTCTTTCTAAAAAATACTTCATTATAAAAATACTTCGTTATAAAAATTTTCTAAAAATACTTCATACTGTTTTCTTTCTAAAAATACTTCATTATTTAACTAAGTCTACACAGTATTGGTGCACGAATATATCCAAATTAATTGTTGTAGCTGAGTACAAAGAATTGGTATAACTTTGATAGTTTGCCTAAAGGTCTCCAAAGGTATGTCTGATCGTCTTAGTCAAATTGAGATCCCTGTCTCTAAAGTATTGTGACAGGTATTTGTCCAGCTCCCCATCAAGCTGAGATGTGAGTCAAGGTTCAAATGCATGGTAGGTAAAAAAAACTTGGCCTTGTCAGCATTTCCATAAAAGAGGTGTGCCTCAGATGTCAGGCCGTGAATTTAACCCTGCCAAAGCAGGTGAAAGCCTGAAAGGATGGCCCTCTGAGACCAAGGTAGTTGTTGGTCTTCACCACCCACCATGAATGTCAAACAGCCTTGACTGACTGTCACAACCACAAAATCTAAAACACACCAGAACCAATCCATGTACCTCTCAATAAAGATGGTCAACAGGTGTCGCAAAATATTGCAATACCTCTACTGCTCTACCCTATTGTAAATACGTAGTCGCGGACCAGTTTCCGAACTAATGAAGAAAGATATATGAGGTTAATCCATAACAACAATATACAATATGAATACATTTTTAATTACACACATAAAATTATATGACATGAAAAGTCATAAAAGGGTTAATTTCTGATTAAATGGCAGTTGAACATAGAAGAATAAGAACCAAATAAAATTAGAGGAACAATTTTCATAAAGAATTTAATATCTGTGAAATTCTCGAACTTCAGAAGATATACTTTTTTTTGATATTCTCAAACTTCATATTTAGTTTTGTAATAAAATTAATAGAAAAGAAGAGAAGAAAAAATTAATCTTTTGTTTTAGTTTGAACCTTATTCAATGATGAAGTTGAATGACTAACATTGACTTTTAAAAAGTCACTAAGCCAAACAACAATTAAATGTTCACAATTTTATAAAAAATTCTTAAATTAATTATAGAATAATGATAATAAGAATAGGATTCTGTAATATTGGGTGGCCTTCATCGATAATAACTGTAGACTTCATTACAATGAAAGAATTAATGCATGGTATTGACACTTAGGACTAAAAACCCAAACAAAATCAAAAAATGTTTAATTTGATAAATCTCTTGAGTGTTATTTTATGCAATAATATTTCTCAAAAAATCCAGCTTAATTTTTTAAAGATCATTATTGACTATATTAAATAAAACATCTAGAAAATCTTTTTTGTTATGCAGATTTGCCTTTTAGTGTAATTCTTAAAATTCCAAAAATATTGTAAATTGAATTTTTAAAAATTACCCGTTGCATGCCAAGTCTTGACTAAGAGGAAAACTTCTGCTAATTCTTTCAAAGTCCTAACTCTAGCCCACTTGACAAATGTACTAAATAACATATGCGATCAAGATCTTTTTGGTAATGTCAGATAACAAATATTAACGAATTTTAAATTCACCCGAGTTACATCACAAAAAAACTGAGTAGGAGATTTAAAACAAACTCTTGAGGTTTATAATGTGAGTAGATAATATTATCTTGACAGGTATATACAGGATTATCGGACAGTTTGGCAGAGAGATTGCACTAAGGTGCTTCATGGTAATCTAAATCTGGTAACTTGATCAACATTGGGGAGGAGGAAAATTTTGGTGGAAATTATAACCTAATCAAGTGAGTCAGTTCAATTGATTCTGTTACTTAGAAATAAATGAGTACTTTAGTTGAAGGATTTGTTTACAAGAATAGATTTGACATATTCCTGTCTTATATCTATATTTATTTTCACCTATCTTTCATCAAATTGTCAATATTCTTTTCTCTTTTGCCTGTTTTTTTTCTCTTTTATTTGTTTCTTTTTCTTCAACTTCCCCTTTCAACCATTTTTTTCTTTTGCTGCTATTTTCATTTTGGCTATTTTCCCATTGGCTAACATTAAGCAGACAATTACTTCATGCAAATATAAAAAAATTCTGCTTTAGTTCAAACTAAAATTAAAAGAAGAAAACATTTCTGTTCAAATGTCAAATCAACAAATGCAAATCTTCCAGTTCAGAAATGGTTTCGCTTATCTGTTCTACAAGAACAAATCTTTTTTAAAGAAATCAAATATGTGAGTATTTGCTTTTAACCATTTTTGTTTCAATTTTAGGTTAAAATCTTTAAGAAATCATATTTCAGCCAAAATTAAAGCCATGATAATTTGAAATTCTATTCACATTCAATTCTTTATCTGTTAGATTATATACTTTAGCTTACACATGTACATTTATATATATTCATATACATGCAGACATTGGGAGGAGTTGCCAAATTCATATGTTCATTTGGTGTTTCTTGATGACTTCTGTAATTTTTAGGCTCAAAGAAAAATATTTGTGCTTGTTCAAATATTGATGACAGAACTTTCTATGATGTATGCTTGTAAGAATGAGGCATATGTTGATTATAGATATTCAAATTAATTAAAAATGGGTTTTTTATTGCCTTGTGCTAAAATTGAGCCAAATCAAGTAATGAAAATATGATATTTTTAACAAGGTATTTAATTTTGAATAAAATTCTTGAAATTAAAAATAGATATGGCTTTTTGCAAAGAAATTATAAATTCAAGAATGGATAAGAATTAGTTTATAAGTGTAAATAATTTTTTCTGTTTATTGAATTGTGTCTGTTTGATTCCAAATTTGTTATGATAAACGACTGAAAATTCATTGGTTTTATTTCTATCAATTTTCAAGTTGTGTTTTTGTGTAAAGAGAAATTCAATATTAATTTATATGGTTAAAGAAAGTTTAGAATAAAAGCATTCATGTTTTGAATATAATATCCAAAAATATTAATATATTGTGATGATTCTAATCAGCACTGATGAAGAATGAAATGCATTTTCTTGCCCAGTCGGCTGGGGCTGAAGAATACACTGACTGCTTCTCTGCAGTCAATGAGTGTGCTGGATATGACAATAAACAATCTGATGGTGAGGTTCCAGTAATACTGAAGCTTTGGGGAATGCAGAGTACCCCTTCATTGCCATCGCTCCCTGGTCCATTCTGGCCCGGAGTGGTGGCACCTGATAAGGGTCCTAACTATGGGTTAAATAGAAGTAAACCGTGGTTTGAGTTTACTGCTTTTTGCATTTAAACTGCATATTTATGCTAATCTGAATTGTTTAAAATAGAACTGCTTTGACATTTAAACTGCGTACTAATGCTAAACTGGAAATAAAACAGTTTTGACATCTAAACTGTGTGCTTATGCTAAACTGAATTATCTGAAATAAAACTGTTTTGACATTAACTCTGTGTATTGCCCAGTCGGCTGGGGTAATAGAATACACCGACAGCATCTCTGCAGAGGGATAAGACCCCCCCCAATAAGAGTCCTGGATATGACACTAAACAATCTGATGGTGAGGTTCCAGTGATGCTGGAGCTTTGGGGAATGTGGAGCACCCCTTCTTTGCCATTGCTCCTTGGTCCATTCTAGCCCCAAATGGAAGCACCTGATTGGGCCCCATCTATAGAACTAACTGCATACTTATGCTAAATTGAACTGTTTGAATTAGAAATGTTTTTGACATTTAAACTGTGCTTACATTTAAACTGCATAATTATGCTAAACTGAATTACTGAAATGGAACTGTTTTTGACATTGAAACTGTATTTACACTAAACTGAATTGTTTAATATAGAACTGTTTTGACATTTAACTGTGTGTAAACAAAATTAGCTGAATTAGAATTGTTTGAATAAACTGAATAGTTTGAAATAGAAATATTTTTGATGATAAAAATGTGCACTCATGCTAAACTGAATTGTTTGAAATAGAACTGACTACAAAGGTTGATATGCCATAAAAACAAACCAACTAACCAACCAACCATATGTATTTTCATGGAAATTTTTTTTTTAATCCACTGACGAGATAGAAGTTAATTGCTTGATACTTAATCAAAAGAAAAATATTCTTTCAAAATAGAAAGAATAATGAATAAGGATTTTAAGACAACAGGATAAAAATTACATACCATAATACATTATTTGTTGCTGATTTTGATTTTATAGAATCAGTGATAGATATTTCACATGCAATGTACATTTTCTTTTGATTTTGTAAATACAAAAGTTATATTGTCATTGCTGTAAAGCTTATTAAACCTTGATGCCAAAGAAAATGAGGCTAGAAAATTTGACAATTAGAAAAAAAGCCTACAATACATTGAAAATCTTAATGGGCATTGCATTCATGATTTGAAGATTTTAGATAAACATTATTTTTTTTATCTTATAAAATTCTTTTACTTATCTGAAATCGCATTTATTATTTTTAATTCAGTGATTATCAACATTTTTAGTTGAGTACTCTGATCTTGACTTCATATTTTTGTAGTTGTGAGTTTATTGAGTGGCCAATTTGTCAAGGCCATAAGATATTTTGATCTTTTGTATTCATTTTCTTCTCTTTCCCTATTTCATATTCCCTGAAGAATTCTTTTGTTGTTGTTGTTGTTGTTATTATTGTTGTTGTTTTTGTTTTTTCATTTAAACATAATCAATACACATTCCTCTACTTTTGTTGGCAATTAATCTGATCAATAAATCCAGCTATTTTGATCCATAATTATTTCTTCAAATTTCAAGAATCAGTTTGCAATTAGATTCACTTTCTTACAGGTTGGCCAATCCTATGTCCAAAAGCAGATCAAAACTCTTGACCGACCTTGGGTCACATGAAAGGGTTTATCATTTCCAATATATTTTCATAATTTATTATCAGCAATGTCTATGGTAGATATTACAACATGGCAAAGAGTATCTGCCTTTTCAGGCTGCACATCTATAATAGCATTTCAATTGGAATCTGATCATTGATTAATAATAATAATATGGTTCAGTCAGTCTGTTACATTTTGAGATAAAATCAAAAATAGTTTCTGCTGTGATGAGAATAATTCCTATTGTCATTACATAATAAAATTCAATGATCATCTTTCATTGGGATTTAGTTTTTTGCAGATTAAAAATGTATTTTCCAAATGCTGATCAGTCCTTCCAATCCATTGACAGGTATAAATTAAATTCCTATTTTGCAAGAAACAAGAAAGAAACAAGAAACTTTATTTTTTCATTCTCAGAAATATTCTATACATTTCCCTACTTTCTTTATCTTTCATATTCTCTCTCTCTGTCTCTCTCTGTCTCTCTCTCTGTCTCTCTCTGTCTCTCTGTCTCTCTCTGTCTCTGTCTCTCTCTGTCTCTGTGTCTGTCGTTCTGTCTCTCTGTCTCATTCTCACTAAATAAATGAGGAAGGAGATTCAAGAATACAGTGGCCAAAATGTTGTGATAAGAACACTGAAGGTGAGAATGTTAGAAATTCAGAAAAAATCTTGAAGGCTTTAAATAAAGGTATATCAAAAAGTGTTGTTCATTTCTGCTTTCTTAATAGACATTGGGAATTGAAAAGGGGTTCATTAATAGTTGGCCACAAGATGAGGATTTTAACCAAAATTAACTGCAAAAAATTGAAGTAATTTCATCTTACATTACTGCTCTATCTCATTGTCATACGTAAGGTGGATGTTTGAAAACTAAAAATGTGCCATTACAGTAATATTCCTATTTCATTTTCTTTTACTCTTTATATTGACCCACTTTGACTCATATTTTATCATGGAAATATCTTTCAGACGTTTTATCCATTTTCATAAAATGCATATACTTAAAAAGAAGAATTAAGAATTTAATCAATTAAAAATATTTTCTCAAACTAATCTGATTAATGTCATGAATTTGAAAACTGAAAACTGAAATAAAAAGTATTCCACAATTGCACAAGAATGCTACGAGCTATATTGAACAAATCATGGAAGCAACATCCCTCAAAACAGCGGTCGTACAGCCACCTACCTCCCATCTCTGAAGCATCCAAATAAGATGGATAAGATATGCTGGACACAAGTGGAGAAGTAAGAAAGAACTCATATGTGACGTTCTCACATGGACCTCTTCACATGGACATGCAAGTGTTGGACAACCAACTAGAAACTAAGTACAATAGCTCTGTATAGACACAAGATGTAGTCTAGAGAACTTACCAGAAGTGATGGATGACAAAGACGAAAGGCAAGAGTGATTCAGGGAAATCCGTGCTCGCAGCACGACATGATGATGATGATGATGATGATGATGATGATGATGATGATGATGATGATGATGATGATGATGATGATGATGATGATATAAAGTATTGTTTTGTTTGGTACACTTTTCTTAGAATTAAAATCAAAATTATAATTATTATGAATAGAGCAGAGAAGCAGGGATAATGTTGAAAAATATTGCAGAATTAATAAAATCTACATGAATATTGTGCAGAGTTTGGAAGATAGAAAGTGACTTGATTCTTAGAGATGACCACTTTCTTGTGTAAAAATATGAATAATAAATTACTTATAATCAATAGAAAAAGAACGAATCTCATAGCTGACTGGATGGACCTGCTAACAGATTCAATAGAAGTAAATTCACTTGAAGTTAATTTGTTAAGAAGATGTAAGGAGTAAAAAATGTTGATTAATATGAATGCCTTATATGAAACCAAAATTTGTGATTTTGAAAGTAGAAATATCATTAATTGAGCCGTCAATCAAATTGTGAATTCTGGCTGAAAGTTTTTAAAAGATTTTAACGATTATCAAATATATGATTTTTCAGAATTATAATTTTTCCTTTTACTCATCTGAACTTTTTGTTGCTTATAGAACATAATACATTGTATACATAATCAAGAGTTTTCAATTTTCTTCATTTTCATTCAGCATTTATTTTCTGATGGATGATTCTTAATAGCAAAATAAATCAGAAACTTAAATTCAAATACAAATTTTAATGATTTAGAAAATTTCATCTGCTGTCAAGTGATTTAACACTGTAAACTTTAATGACACAAATTGCAATCTCATCGTTTATACACGATCTCTCCTCTTGATATATCTTCTTTCATTATGTTTGTATTAACACCAATAATGTGAATTTTTATATCTATGAATGCATCAAGTAAATTTGTCCTATTCATAATGCCTTATGTAAATTGTTTGAGAAATGTATACAATTTGAAATGATTTAATTTATTTCGAAAACAGCAATTTTAACATCTCTTCAAAAAAAAATGTTCAATACATTTAAAAAGTAATTATTAACCAGTTTCTCTGACTTATGTCTTGGTTTTTAAAAAAATTGATTAGAGATCACATTAAATTTATATGGGAAGATATAAATAGTAAACAACATGGCTTCTTTCATAGTAAATTAACATTATCAAATATTTTGGAAAATATTGATATTATAAATGAATATTTGATGGAATGGGATAATGTGATTATAATATATCTAGATTTTTTTTCGAGGTATTTCATATGGTATATCATTATCATTTACAAGTGAAAATAAAAACTGAAAAATAAAAAAGATTTTTCTAAAAAATTGACAATATCGTAAAGATTTTCTCATGAAATTGATTGATTTAAAAAGATGGTAAGAAAAGGAATTTAAGTGGCCATTTTTTGGAGAACTATTCAACAGAATTCATCTATTTATAGATATTGTATCAATAGGTTATATATACAGTACAAAGATTTTTTTCCAAAGGTTGATGTAAGAAGATAGTGAAAATAAAGATGCCTAAGGAGGCATAACAAACACACACACAAACAAACAAACAAGAATTAAGCAACACTAAGAAAATGTTTAGAAAAGGCTTTTTCAAATAGTCAAAAATTTCAAACTAATTTTGTATTTCGCGCTATTTCTACGAATTATTAAAAAAACGACCATAAAATGGTTGTGAATATGTGTTGCAATAATAAGAGTTATTCCTTGCAATTGATAATAACAGTGAAACTGCTTTATCTAAAAAGAAGTAGAAAAAAGTGTTATGGTTAATATTTTTGCAAAAAAATTATATTAACCCCAGACAGCTAAATTTTAACTATATAGTCCTTTTTTAAATGTTGTCGCAAAGCAATCATGAAACATTAAGTATGTATTAAAATATTGCAGAAAATGAAAAAGGTGAAGACAACCCTGAAGATAAAACTGGATTGTTTGCTTATTCAAATGCAAAAACTTCAGCCACACTTGCTTATAAAATTTGAGTTATCGCACTCCTTATTCGTTTATTGTCTGAGGGTAGAAGAAAATAAGCGGTAAAACTATAATTCTAATACATTTGTCACGTGATAGCTCACGGAGACGAAGAGGTAAGAATGATACTATCCTCCCGTGTTGCTATTACCACTATCTAGCAGTCAAAAAGTGACCGTTAGGAGAGAATGTGGGTCACAGAGGAGATAGACCAGATGTTCGCATTTAGTGACCTCAGGTCGCCGGACATCGGAAGGGGAAAGAGAGAGAAGCCAAATGATTGGCGGGGACCCCAAACGGAAGTGGGGTTTCCTTCCCCTCAGCGGAAGTAAAGGACAAAAAAGTCAGTTTTTGAGCAAGGCTCGTGGCAGACGGACCATAGCCATTTTACTCCGGGCTGAAAACAAAAAGATTAACTGAGACATGAGAGACCCGAGTCCCTCAAGCCAGTACTAAAAACAGAACCAAGTCTAGTAGCCCGTGAAAGAAGAAAATTCTCCAGTGGAACCCCGTCGAAAATAAGATAAGTAACTTTGGGGACATTTTTCCTTTACACCCAAATTTCGTTTACCACTCTCTCTCTCTCAATTTGAAGAAGGACAAAAATCAGAAAAGACGTTTATATTCGTGGACTGTCCAATTATATGTTTTTGACACTCTGAATGTGTATATATAAGTAGTAAAGGATTTTATGTATTTTCATGTTACCATGTGGTCTATGTTGTTACTTCATGCTCTCTTTTCAGCTTCTATCCGCCTTATGTTATCTTGTTTAGAATTGTCCTATTAATTCCTAAAGTATCACACGGAAACCGGAGTTGCCGACTACTACAATATTAATATTATTACAACTAAGACCTATAGGCCCGTATTCTTCTGTTATCTAAGGGAAAGAAGTTTAGCGGCCTGGTGGGTGTGTGATAGTGTGAAATTTGGAACCCCTTTGCCGGCGGCGGTCAGTCTGGTCCTAAATTATTCCCTCACGTAATATGCCAGTTCTTATATGCCTGAGAGAAAAACTCTGAACAGGACTTATTTTGTAGGGGATCAAGTGCCGACCTGCCCCGTCTTCACACGTGCGAAAATAAAGTCCCGTTTTGGGATTTTAGTCAATTTGCCGTCACACATTTTACTTACGTCTCCCACTAAAATTTTTGGTTCTTATACTGTTAATTTTTATTTGGTAAATAATTTTCTCTTGTTTTTATTTCATTTTCTTTCAGATAAATTAAACAAGATACTTTGGCGGGGACCATTGCAAATTTGCTAAAATGCACTACCAGTCAGGTGGCATCAGTTTTGTCAAACCTAAAGAAAAAAGATCCACGTCACAAAAATCGATACTGCTTAAAAAAGACTTATCAATGATTGAGATGCAAAGAAAGGAATTCCTAAACTATTGGCAAGAACAGAAGCTAAAGCTATTGCAGGTTAAGGCAGACAATGCCCGCAGACTGTCAGACTTCAATGGTACCATACTCCATCAAAACACTTTTCCAATAATGTGTGATAGACAAGAACAAGAAGCTATGCATATTCCTGACTTAAAACCATTCTCGAATAGGCGCTGTCACCATAGAGGGTCATTGTCAAAGGGTAACATCATCAAGCAGGCGATATCTTCGTATTCAAAAAGGGAAGAAAATCAGAATGAGAGTGATGGTTGTCGTACCAGAGATGTTTCTGTACTTTTTCGAAGATCATCGGAAATCGTCCGCACTGGAAGACGGAAGGAAATGTCTAGACTTCAAAATTGTCAAGCCTCTGAACGCCGTCAATCTAAAATGCCATTAACTAAATATCAATTGAAAGAGATATACATTCCCATCAATGAAAATAAAGACTTACAGCGGGACAAACAAAAGTTAAATCATATCCAGGAAATGAAAGCTCATCTTTATCAGAAAAAACAAATTTTAGATAAAAAAATACGAAGCTGGTGTAATGACTCTAAGTAAATTAAATTAACAAATGAATAAATGAAGAAAAATAAAATAAAATAAGATAACAGATAAAAAAAACAAAAAAAACAGTGACAATGATTATAAGGCGAAGGAGAAAGATGAGGATGACAGTTATTAAAAAACAGAATTATAAAAATTATTTAAAAAAACTAGTTAACACTGAAGAGCTGAACGAAGGTTGTTGAACGATAAAACTAAAAGAAAAACAACAAATAATGTAAAAACAATGCCGAGCTATTTCAATCAAATTGGTCACTTGTGTCGATAACTCCGAGATCGATTAAGAGGATTCAATAACGTGAGTTCCCGACGGTACACAGGATTTTTTCAATTATCAATACGGTTTAGTGTTTTTTAAGTCGTTTTAAACTTAAACTACTTATGATGTTACCTCGACTTTCCAATGACGCTATCATCGCATCATACAATTCAAACTAACGTCACCTAATTATCAATTCACGATTGAAATCTTTTACATTGATTTTGTACGTGAAACTTAAGGAAATTTTAATCTCGTCAATTCAAATCTTACATCATTCAATTAACGCTTCATTTCTAGGAAGATGTGCTTGATTAATAACATATCAACCAGTCTGGGCTTATTTTATACCTAAAGGTTAGAGAATTGCCTTCATTGTACATTTATTTTTTACGTTTTCGTGTTGTTATTTCTTAAGACCTTTTTCTTTTGCACACAGTTATAGGATATCAAGTATTCATAATACAAATAGTTTGCACACAGTTGTGTGGTTTAAAGTAATTTTATCTAATACAAATAATCATAAGGATTCAAGTAGTTATTTTTTATTTAATGATAGCTATTTCTTTGAATGGTTATATGCTTTCAGGTAACTAATAATGATCCTTAGTAAACAATTACAGCTTCTAGTTACTATTATCAACACAAATAATTTTAGCCCCGTCGACATCTCTGCAGAGGGGTAAGACCCCACCCCGACAGCGAGTGTCCTGATTATAATAAAAAATAATATGAGGGTGAGGCTCCAGTAATACTGGAACTTTAGGGAATGCAGGGTAGTTCTTCATTGCCATTGCTCCCAGATCCACTCTGACCCAGAGTGCTAGCACCTGACAGGGTTCTATCTATGTGTCAAATAGTACTATTTGACACTTAAACTGAGTGCAAACAAATGATTTACGCCAAATTGAATTGTTTGAAATAAAACTGTCCGATTTTCAAAATACAACGTGTTAAAGCACGTACGATACCCTGCCCTCATCAGCCGCCAACCAGGGGTGATAACACAGTTTCGGTAGTTCAAGGCGGTACAGCCACTCCTGGCGCTACCAAGCTGCTTTTGCCACCGGACAGGGTATTAAAAGAATATACGCCAGATCAATTAAGAGCAGAGACTAAATTGGACGTCCATCTTCATTTTTAGTGTGCAGTTTGTCAAACATTTAACTGTGTGTAAACAAATGACTGATGTTTAATTAAATTGTTAGTGATACGTGGAATCATATAACTGTGTTACAAACGATATAGAAATGATGAATAGATAATTAGAGTTAAATAGCAATAGTTGTAACAACTTCACTGTTGAATAGAATTATAATTGTTAGATAGCCATAATTAAAACCAATTAACTGTGTAGAAACAATAGCAATATTAATGAGTAAATGAAGACGTCCTAACTTGAAATGAAATTACCGACAAACCAATCTCTTATATATCCTGTATATCTATTTCAATGTGCTTAAACGAATGACTGATGTTAAATTGTTACTGGTTCATAGAAATACTTGAAACCATTTAACTGTTTGCAAACAAATGAGCTCAGGCTCGTTTGAAAATATTATCAACAAAATGTGTTTACAAATCATATATTTAGCATATATGTATAAAGAGGATTTGGCATTAAATATCCCACAAGGGTTGATATGCCATCAAACCAAACAAACAAACCAAGTACAAATAATGGTTCCTATCAAACACAAATAATTCTTAAACAAATCAATTTGATCCCAAAATAGGAAGATAACAGGTGCTACTACCTAGGGGTCAGAGTGGACCTGAGATAATAAAGGGATACTCCACACTCTACAGATACTCAAAATTCGAGCCTCACCATCAGATAAAGTTTAGTGTGATACCAAGAATACCCATTTTGTGGGGTATATTATCACTCTGCAGGGTTTTTGAAGCCTGGCAGAAAACCCACAATGATTCAGCTAGCACCCAATGAGTTAGTGGCAATCATGCTTTGTGTTAAAACTGATTTCGTGCCTAGAGGTTAGGGAATTGCGCTTATCGTTCATTTATATTTACTTTTTATTGCAAATTTTACCTTTTTTTTTACCTATATATCGTGTTGTCTGTCCGTTGTCAGAGTTGATAATGGGTGTAGACGAAAAGATTTTTGCTATAACTACTGACTGAATTGTAAAAGTTGGGAGTGTAATTCCTCAAATGTTTATTCACCATCAAACATGCCCACAATGGAATATTTTTGTCTGTGATGAGACAGAATAAAAGAAAAGAAAGTTTCATGCCATTAGAGTTAACTGAATATATACAGCCTCCGACCTAATTCGAACTCAGTTCGTGAGGATATATTTATCATAAACATAATTCCAAAAGTGAACTATTTAAAAATTAAGTACCCATCTGAAGACCATGTTCATTAAGTTTGTGAAATTCCGATATATCGATCTATAGTATTGCAAAATTTGTTTTTTTAAAAATTAGCTTCCAAATCGACTCTGCTTTAATAAACGAATTGAGCACTTTTGAAAAGTCATTTTAATGTATCTATTGGGTAGATATTTACTCCAAATTATTAGTATGAAAGCTCTTCAAATGAATTGAGCACTCTGATATCTGGTAAGGCAAAAATGTAAACAAACGAAAGCGACTACAGGGTTAGGGTTAAAATTCCCGAGCTGACGTAGTTCGGTGAGCGGTGTGATACTATGACTAACGTAAAGTTGGGCGGGTTTCTAGCTACACTGAAGAGTTGTGATACAGCGAAATAGTCGGTCTGTGGATGACAATGCATATATATATATATATATATATATATATATATATCATTGGTATAATGCATGCATACATATATATATAGTCATCCACAGACAGATCTGTTTCGTTTTATCAGAACTCATCAATGTGGCTAGACATATTCGCTTCCCGTAGCTGGGATCGAAACCCGGTTGACTCAAACGCCAATCCAAGCTTCTAAACACTCAGCCACGAGGAGCCAGTAGCAGTGAAGTAAATTTTAAACGGTTATCAATCACAATTACTATTGCTTACATACATAGCCATTTAACGGCTACCGAGACCTCAATTCATATATGAAGAGACTTGCAATAAATGCTAATGGCAACACGGTTACTTCATTCGCCAGAGAATATATATATAAACCGTGGTAGCAGCACGACATGATATATATATATATATATATATATATATATATATATATATATATATATATATATTTCCTTTAAAGAAAAAACCAAAGACCGGTTAATTTAGGATTATAAATTTATTTCCATCCTGTTTTTCAGTTTCTGGTGTGAACCAAAAACACGAAGAAAAATATAACAGGACTTCTTCAGATCCAATAGATAAATAAAACAGAATAGACACGTGGGGTTGAGGGGGAGGGATAAGAGATTAAGGAGTTACCTCCTCGTTTTATTGAATTTCCGTTTTTTTATTTATTTTATTTTCAAATTTCTTCTGTCAGTTATAATTACGGTAATTTAACTTTTTCATTTATTTGTTTAATTTATTTTCTTTTCATGTTAAGTTCGATAATTAACTTTGAAGAGAAATATTAATGCTTATATTAATTTCGATACCATTTATTTAGCTACCTATTTTTCCTAGTGTGTATATTGGATATGTTTTTTGTCTGGTTTCACTATTTATTTCTATGTTTAAAAAAAAATTTTTTTTTTTTGGTCTATAGTTTAAATTTAGTCTTATGTCTACATCTAGCTATTAATTCACTTATCTTATTTAATAACTTATCAGGCCATTTATGTGTTAAAATATGTATTTTCTCTTCTAAGCACAAATTGCATCTACCGTCAAAAATACTATATATATATATATATATCATGTGCATACAAATACAGTCATACACACGGAATGATCTGGATATTTATGCACATTGATACAAAGACCAGATTCAACAATACAAAATTGATACAATGTCTAAAATATCTGATTGATTTTCTTTTTAAATCATCATTCTGTATGGTACGACGTATCTTACTTGAAGAAGCCAAGCAACTTTCTCTTCTCAAAAATCTCATGAAGGCAACCCAACGTCCTCTTATGTCATTAGATCAATCAGCCAATTGTCACAACAGCAATAATTGATACTATCACGCAACGTTATGAGGCAACTAGTTTAGGAGAAGGAAAATTCTGAATTTAACCTTGTTAAACTCCGATTAAAAATTGACCTTGTGTCATATCCTGCCCGAGCGGAGGGGTTGGGTAAATAGGATCACGCATATTCGTTCGAATCAAAAGCAATCAATTACCATAAGGAAGTCTCCTCGTGGCGTAGTGGCTAATGTATTGGATTGTGAAATCGTAGTAAGCGAGTTCGAAATCTAGTCGCGCTATTACGTTTACGTTTTGCAAAAGGTATGGACCCCCTTATCCCCCTAGCTATGGGTTAAATAGTACTACTACTGTTCTTCTACAAGGATGACTTGGTCTTAAATAACCCACGAAGATTGATAGGCCATTAAACAAATATACCAGACCAATTATCATGAACATGTAATCGTATAGAGAAGTCTTTGAGATGGTTGATTTAAGGTTACGCAAATTCAAACTTTCAATCTGATCGAAATATTCCAAACGAACACAATATATTTTCCTAAGATTATTTTCCATAAAAATGATAAAGTCATAATCTTATGAAAATATATTGCTCAGCAGAGTAGTGTAGCTAGATAAAAAATACTTCTTTAGAATCAATATGACAGTAGCATGTGAATATATATATATATATATATATAGAGAGAGAGAGAGAGAGAGAGAGAAAGAGAGAAAGAGAGCCCGTGGTGCAGCAGTTAGAGGCGTTGAGTCTTTACGGTTCCAGGTGAGCATTGTCAGAACGATACCGGTTTCAAATCCTACCCAAGCCGGCCAGAGGTTTACTTGATCAAAAACGTGGTGCGATAGACAACAACTATGGAAGGCAGTAATTACTGGGGATACGGTTACAAGACTCAGCATTCCTATTCGAGGTCGCGGTAAATCACCTGAAGAAGGCCAGAGGTGAAATTTGGCCGAAACGTTGTTAAAGAAGAAACAACACAAAAAACTACCCAGATGAGGACAAAAAGTCCGCAATAAATAAAAATTAATTCTCAGATTAAGAAGCCTCATCTCAAAATGATTCCAATTAAAGACAAAGAGAGATAATGTGTGTGTGTGTGTGTGTGTGTTAGAGAGAGAGAGAGAGAGAGAGAGAGAGAGAGAGATTTTATTTATAATAAGAAAATTGAATTAGGAGGAAGTTAATAAAAGCTCTGTCAACAATTTTTGGGCATATCGTTTTTATTGTCATTATTTGTGAGGTTTTACTTCAATAAAGAAAAGGAAAAGGAAATATATCGTTCTTTCCCCTTTAACTGCAGTCGAAAATTGCGTATTAAAGTGAGTTTAGAATTATCCGAAATAAAAAAAAAATCTTTATTGTTATTTCAAAAGATTTGCCACTTTGAAGGGCTCAGAAATATTTGTGGTTCTATTTGCTTATTATTTGGTCCTAATTTCTTTTAAGTATTTATTGTGATGAGAGACTTGTAAAACCAGAGAGCGGTATTTTTCCTTTGATTATTTTATACGATGGTTTGCTTAATGAAAGACGCCAAATAACAAAGGAACAGACAAGAAATATTAACTGCAATATTAACCAAAATGCATTCCCAACACAAAATACCGAACGATCTTCTTGTACAGTTTAGTTTAGTTCTGAGACTTAAAAAAAAAACACGAACGTTCTACAAGAAGAAAGAAATCTTATTGTTACTAACATAATAAAACATGCGCTTAGTTATTGTTTTATTGTTTTGAATACTAAATTTCTCTAAACTGTTTTCATAGAATCAAATAATTAAATAAAACCAGTTTTTTTCCCTTTATTCTTAAACTCACGTACCGCAACAATTCGTAGAAAATTAAGTTCTGTTCAGAAAAAAATCCAAGGAGAAATTTTCAAGATAACTTTAGCGATGTGTAACCAAACAGGAAGGAAGATACAAGGATTAAAAAAAAAAAAAAATAGATAAAAAGAAAATGAAAAAAGGAAAAGGAAAAAATATCTGGAATAGAAAAAGAACATGTTGTATGTACCTATTTGCCAAATGTTTCTGTGATTATGTTTTGGTAATATCAGGTTTATGTATTTATTTATTTAGCCAACCGGAGAGATGAGATACATAGTCAGTTTTTAAGTGGTGTATAGAGAGTCGGAATTCAGTTTTCCTTTTCCTACACTGATTGCTTTACCAAGGATAAAGAGTTTTACCCTCCTGAAAAGAGAAGATATAGATCTATTCATTACCACGAAGGGAATCACATTCAGCCTTGTCTTGGATTAGAACTCAGATCACCGATTCCATCTTCTACGATGATAAACGTTACGCTGAGAACGCCTCCCTAAAAAAAAAAATTGGCTTATGCAAATAATCATCGTGATTGTCACAATCACAATGATTATTTGCATCTGGTATCCTGAAGAGAGGCATTCATGGGGAGAGGAAACGGCATCTTCTGCGGGATGCTGGGCGAAAGAAGATGTATATTTTTCTTTGTCGTAATAACAACTACATATGTCGCATAATGGGAAAATAATGCTTACAAAGCATCGATCAGGATAATTGAAAAGGCCAACTCTCAAAACGAAGTGGTCAAGTGATTAGAAGTAAACTGTTTGTTCAACGAAGTAATATTGTATCTCAGGAATTACTGTCAACAGACAGTAAACTAAAGCAAAACACTGAGCAACATATAGCCACATGCACACACATAGGCTCCACATATGACAATGAATACTTTTATAATTAGAGGTGCTCGTGGTGTAATAGTTATCACTGTAGGAAATGGACACGGCGACACAAGATCAAATCCTAGACGAGACTGATTGCATTTTACATAGCACTAATACCCTTATGAAAGGTACGAATCCAATTATTCTCTCACCAGCTATGGGTAAATAGTAGGGCAGGCTAGGTTCTTCAGCCTTGGTGAGGCAACTAGTCTAGGAGAAGGACAATTCTGAATTCAGACCCGCTTAACTCCGCTTAAAAATTGGCCTTGTGTCATATCCTGCCCGAGCGGAGGGGTTGGGTAAATATGATAATTAGATAATTAAAGATTGAGGTATTTCCGAAAAACACGCTTTATTCAATTAAATGAGAGTCGTTGTTAATTTTGTTAACATTTCGCATAATCACCAAAATAACTAACGTTAATATAATTGCCTACAAGTATGTTTTTCGGGGTTACCTTTTTCTTTTAGACATATCAACATTTTTCGCTTTAAGCTACTTTAAAAAAAGAATAAAAACGCTTATAAATAATTTGATGATTATGTCTTGCCATGCAGCAAGCATTCAACGGAATTAATGTACTTTATATACTCGATAAAATTTGTTCCTATGCACATCATTGAAAGAATGAAGTTGTGAAGGACGTTTTCAGGAAAGATTATCGTTTTCCTAATCAGTGATGATATTTTTGTGGATGGCTTTTCCAGATTCTGATAATCCCATATCTAAAATCTCAATTCCACGCACCCAGCTCTCAATCGTATCACTCAGTCAGCCGTTAGATGTGAGGCATATAAGAATTATTAGCTTGACCCTGGCAGTCTCTTTTTCACATCACTGATCATGTAATAAGCCATTCGGTATTTCTGGAAAGATCGATACGACGGAGTTCGAGAGTGATTGAAAAACTGAGTAAGAGGAAAATCATATTAGTTGGTTCGGTTTTGTGGATGAAACTAGGCAAATGAAATCATCTTCAACCTTGATAACCAATTTGAGGACAACACATTTCAATACTTTGAAGTTGTTGTTGTTGTTATTGTGCATGTTGTTGTTGTTTTCTTCGATTGCGTTTTGTTCATAAATCTGCTGCATCTTTCATCATCCGATTTCAAAGTATTGCGTCCAAACATGAATCAATCCAATTTTACATCTGAAGGACACTTGTCTGTTTATGCTCCGCAGACGTTTTTCTATATGCGGCTACATGTATGCCTGGATAGGCAGAGATAGTTATCTACGTATACACGTGTAATATATCATCGTATCAATGTCTTCGGCCACTTTAAACTATTGTAAATTGCTACTAATAGCCAACTTATAAGTAGATGTTTCGCATTGGTTGTTTTTTCGAATGAAACATTTGCCCAGTTGGAGCTATTTCCATACACAACCATAATTTTTCTGAATGAAAGCGGAAGATGTGAGGCTGATCCCTAAAATTGCTGTTTAAAAGTTAACAGCTACTTCACAAAAGCCAATAAAGATACAATGTTTTAAAACAGAAAAATGTCTATAATGGAAATGTATTGCATAAACCTTTGCACGGTTGTTTTTGAGGGTGATCTCGTATCTTTCCCTCTCATTCAGAATCCCTACTTATAATGACCCGGTATGGAAATGACTTCAACATGGCCAGTGTTTCATCAGTCAAAAATGTAATACGAAAAATCCACTTTTAAATTGACAATTAGTAGAAATTTACAATTGTTCAAAGTGGTAAAGACTTTTGTACGGTACTATATATACATATATATATATATATATATATATATATATATTGCTTATCTGTAATGGTTAAAAATTTAAAAAATAACTTGTTTGAACTTGAACTGCGTTTAATGTTATCTTGACGTTCAAATAACTTTTTTTTCGTACAATTCAAATTAATATCCCCGAATTAGCTGCTCATTATTGAAATCTTGTATATTGATGTGGCAGGGAAATTTTATTCTCGTTTACGTTTAGTGTAATGACAAGTCATCTTGTAAGTTTATTATAGTAAGTTACATCACTGAATTAATGCTTCGTTCCTGGTTAGTTATCAATACAATCAACAAAGTCTGGTGGTATTGCAAGATTCAGTTGGCGCACTTTGGCGTCAAAACCATACTTGACCCCAGCTTTATTGGATGCATAGTTGGTGTTTATTTTCTGCGGGATGTGTGTTTCCATATCTCATTCTGAAAGTTCGTAGATAATACAAACCCATATACACCCGCAGCTACACAAAACAGTACACAACACTGAACTGATGCACCGACTGGCGCTGAGGTCATGGTACAGTTTATTTTCTGAATATTCTAACGAATAAAATAACACAGGAAAACATCGAATTAGGTTCCTGCGACTTTTTTTTGTAAACTTTGGACGCTGAATTCTAAATATGTCATCAGTTTACGAAGATATAATGTTATACATACAACTGCTCAAAAACAAGGATTGATCATTACAAATCATTGTTATTCATATTTACCAACCCCTCTGCTCGGGCAGAATATAACACAAGGTCAATTTTTTAAGCGGAGTTTAACAGGTTTAAATTCAGAGTTTTCCTTCTCCTAGACTAGTTGCCTCACCAAGGCCGAAGAACCCAGTCTGTCCTACTATTTACCCATAGCTGGAGAGAGAAAAATTGGATTCATACCTTTCCCAAGGGTATTAGGGCTATGTGAAATGCCATCAGTCTCGTCCAGAATTTGAACTCGTGTCACCGTATCCATTTCCTACGACGATAACCATTACACCACGGGCACCTCCATTTACCAACCCCTCCGCTCGGGCAGGATATAACACAAGGTCAATTTTTAAGCGGAGTTTAACAGGTTTTAATTCAGAGTTTTCCTTCTCGTAGACTAGTTGCTTCACCAAGGCTGAAGAACCCAGTCTGTCCTACTATTTACCCATAGCTGGAGAGAGAAAAATTGGATTCATACCTTTCCCAAGGGTATTAGTGCTATGTGAAATGCAACCAGCCTCGTCTAAAATTTGAACTCGTGTTGCCGTGTCCATTTCCTACGACGATAACCATTACACCACGGGCACCTCCACATAAAACAATCATCCTTTGTTCCTAGAAATTATTGTTATTGCCGTTTTTAATTAATAAAACGGTTTCATACACGTAGAATTTATTTCTTTTTTTATTATCAGATCACGTCACAGAATCAAATAAAAATGAAAAAACATTGGTCTACCGTCTATTTACTCAGACATTTCACAATAGCAGCGTTTCAAAGAGTTCTTGCTATATGGACATTCACGTTGAATAGACAAGCAGTAATCGATCATCATGACTGTATCCTAGTCTCCTCGATATCTTTATTTCATCGTTCTTAAATATTAGTGGAATCGTTGACCCTGTTCATCACTTAGGTCTCCGATGTTTTCTGAGAAACGATCCAAGTGGTTGCAGAGGCAATACACTTTGATGCTCATTTTACATCTAAA
Source organism: Sepioteuthis lessoniana (assembly GCA_963585895.1). NCBI lineage: Eukaryota > Metazoa > Mollusca > Cephalopoda > Myopsida > Loliginidae > Sepioteuthis > Sepioteuthis lessoniana. The sequence continues at coordinate 3,105,244 of OY757936.1, forward strand.
TTGACTGAAAGAAGCTAAGCATTTCACTATTTCAGCGTAATTATCCGCTTTAGAAAAGAAAATTGCTTTCAAGAAGAGTGAACGAAGACCATTCTTCTACCTCAGCGTTGTTCATTGAATCTGAAAAATGTGGATTGCAGCTCGTCAAAAATACCTGCTTTTAGCTTCTCCAAGCTCAGTACGAGAAATTCTTGGCATATTTTGTCAAATCAGCCTCCTTCTTTGCTCAAAACCTTTACAAAGTGTTTCATTAATCCTAGTTTGGTGTGCAATGATGATAAAACGATCTTATCTCGGTCAACCAATGCTTCGATAATTACATTATTTTCTCCTACCACCATGTTTTCTCTCAGAGGCCATTTTTTTAATCAGATGCTCATCGTTAGGTCTACTCTTCCAGAGAAAAAGCAGGGATACTTGGAGTATCTGCTTTCCTGACCCAACAGAAATCATCATTTTTAAATCCACAAAGAATAACCTCTGATGGCCGCGCTATTTTCTGTAGGAACAGAGGGTGTTTGTTTTTTTGCTTTTCAGTTATCTTAGTTCAGTGACCAATTAGGACTGAACCACATTTGTTGCCATTGTATAGAAGCACACATTTTAAACTCCGCTTGAACAAACACCATTTGCTGGGAACATATTTTAATATGCCCATTTTCATTCGCAAGCCTTGAACACGGTTGCGAAAAACAAAATCTCTTTCCCTCTGAGAAGGGCAGTATATCTATTTCTCTTTTGCAATATTATGTGATTTTGGTTCTCAGCTCTTTCCTGCTTGTCTGGACGCCAACAATTCTGTTGATTTCTTCGAGAGATTTTGTTCCCTTTTGAGTAAACTAAAAATTTATGCAACTAATAAGGTTCCTTTGCCCATGAGTATTGTCTACAGTAGAAGTTGAGTATTCATATTCTTCTGGGGACTCTTCAAGAAGAATGAATGATGGGACAAGTATTTCAACTGAATGTGCAAGATATCATTTTGCCGGATCAGGATACGTCCGATCATTCCGATTACCACAATTAATGCTTTTTAGGTTAACCAGACAGAAGTAACAATCTTCGCTGTGCTTTCTCTGTTCTCTCCAAACCATCATCATCATCATCATGTCGTGCCGCTAGCACGGATATCTCTAACCCTCTCTCGCCACTTCTCCCTATCGTTCATCGCTTCTGGTAGGTCTTCAGGGTTACATCCCGTATCCTCACGTAGCTGCTGTATGTATGTTCGAGCTGGTCGTCCTGCTTTTGCTTGGCCATATGTGGGGGTCCATAGGAGTACATCACTGATGAGCTCGTCCTTGCTTCTCCAGCAGTATCCTGCGTGTCTGGTTCGTCTAACTTGGATAGTTTTCGTGATGGGAGGAAGGTGGCCGTATAGTTGATGCCTTGTGGGGTGTTGCTTCCAGGACTTGTTCAATATTGCTCTCAACATTCTTGTGTAATTGCCGTCTAGCTTCTTCTTCAGCCGTTTTGTTAGCGTCCAAGTAGTGCATCCATATAGCAGAATTGATACGACCGCTGCCTGGAAGAAACTGTGTTTCATTTTATCGGTCAGGTCTGATTTCCATATGATCGATAGCTTATCGATAGCTGTCCATGCCTTCGTTAGCCGCGTGTCGATGTCTTTTTCGGTTGATGAGACGCTGCTTCCTAGGTAGGTGAATGTGTCTACTAGTTTCAGAGAAGTTCCGTCTCATGTGGAAATGTCGCCTGTTTGGTTATAACACATGTATTTAGTTTTGTGTGCATTGACATGGAGGCCACTGCCTGAGGCGGCTCGTTCCAAACTATGCGGTAGTATTTCGGCTTGGTTAAGTTTATTCGCCAGTAACGCCATGTCATTGGCGTAGTCGGCGTCGGTAATTGTTTTTGCGGGGTACCTTCTGCTTCTTTTCTTTGTCAGCTCGAAGCAATTTTCTTTGATTTTGTCGATCATCTGTCTTAGAACTCCAAACCATAGTAATGCCAAACTTCAGACATTTCCTCTTACCATGTATCCACTGCCAATCACAAGTTTTACTGACAATGTGTGGAACCAACGTCTCATCTTGGTCCATTTGTTTTATTTTGAAATAGCGTAAATATACCTTTTTCACAGAATCAGAAAGTGTACTCTCTAAAAATGTTATAAAAAGAATCTGAATGAATTTTTTAGCGGAGTTTAACAGGTATGAATTCAGAGTTTTCCTTCTCCTAGACTAGTTGCCTCACCAAGGCTGAAGAACCTAGTCTGCCCTACTATTTACCCATAGCTGGAGGGAGAATATTTGGATTCATACCTTTCCCAAGGGAATTAGTGCTATGTGAAATGCAATCAGTCCAGGATTTGAACTCGTGTCGCCGTGTCCAATTCCTGCGACGACAACCATTACACCACGGGCACATGATTTTATTCTTATCCAATGGATTGTCTTCATCTAAAATTTATCTAAAATAAAGTCTAGAATCTGAGTCACTCAATGACATTTTTAATTCGTTCCCTTGTCTAATTTATGGAGGTGCATCCATAGGTACGTAGGGCAATGATGAAAAAAGAATTGCATTTGTTTTATACTAATTTTTCTTTAATAACGACGTGTCAGGCGATGAATTTATTGATCCAACCCCATATTTTTAGCTATACCCAATTATGTGGGAACATGTTTAAGAATTATGTCTGTTCGTTTATTTCATAATCTATTATCTTAAAAATTAAAAGTTGTCAAGTCCAGCGAATTACCGCCCAGGAATATATTTACATAGTTACATCTGTGCATCTCTCTCCCTCTCCCCCCTCTCTCTCTTTTTAAAACACACGCTTGTGCTAGCGCGCAAGCACGCGAATATATGAGAGTATACCTTTGTGTTTTATCACTATAAGTTTAAGTAAACATTAAAAAAAATCAATGAAATATGTTGTAAGATGGAATCTCTAAGTATTGAAAGTTTTGGTACAGAGACTTTTTAAAATTCTAAGATAAAAAGGAAATGAAAAGGAAATGAAAAGGAAAAAAGACATCGAGAGTAAGTAGGAAAAGATAGATAGATAGATAGATAGATAGATAGATAAAAAATAAATTAGATTAAAATGACAAGTAAAAATCAACCAAAATCCAATAAAAATAACATTTGATTAGATAACTTTCTTCGATACAGACCATCGACACGCAGCTAACGAAGGCATAGACAGCTATCGATAGGCTATCGATCATATGGAAATCAGACCTGACCGATAAAATGAAACGCAATTTCTTCCAGGCAGCGGTCGTATCAATACTGCTGTATGGATGCACTACTTGGACGCTAACTAAACGGCTGGAGAAGAAGCTAGACGGCAATTACACAAGAATGTCTTGGAGAAGGAAAACTCTGAATTCAAACCTGTTAAACTTCGCTTAAAAATTGACCTTGTGTCACATCCTGCTCGAGGGGAGGGGTTGGTAAATATGATTACACAAGAATGTTGCGAGCAATATTGAACAAGTCCTGGACGCAACACCCCACAAAGCACCAACTATACGGCCACCTGCCTCCCATCACGAAAACTATCCAAGTTAGACGAACCAAACATGCAGGACACTGCTAGAGAAGCAGGGACGAGCTCATAAGTGATGTACTCCTATGGACCCCCACATAAGGCCGAGCAAAACCAGGACGACCAGCTCGAACATACATACGGCTACCATGTGAGGATACGGGATGTAGCGTAGCCCTGAGTACCTGCCGGAGGTGATGAACGATAGGGAGAAGTGGCAAGAGAGGGTCAGGGATATCCGTGCTAGCGGCACGACATGATGATGATGATGATGTATAAGTAAATTGCCGAAATCATCTGCATTCGGAACTTTTGTAGGAAACTCAGCATAAGATCAGACAAACGGGAAAACCAAGGAGCGTGAACAAGCGAGGTCATTTTTTTTTCTTTTTGATACTTTTCAATTATTTTGTAAATAAAAATGATCAGGATTTACGGTTTTTAATGGAAGACATAGATATGCCTATAGATGTTAACTTTTTTGTGTGGGTGTTACATTTTATGTTATGGTTTCGTGTCAGCATTTGTGAGAAGGTGCGCGCGAGAGAGAGAGACAGAGAATGAGAGTAAGAGGGAGAGAGGGAAAAGATCGCGTTTTTCCTTGTGAAATGGATATTTTTTTCTATCAGTACGCATATAAGTCTATCTGACCAAATGTATGTAGCACATAAGTAAACTTTATTGGCGTATAAAGAAGAAAGACGAAAAGGAATATTGTATATATTGTAGATAGGTATACGAGCATACACTTAGCAGATAAAACTAGTGTACATGTTATACTGAAATTCGGTACCAACACTAACGCAATATTTCTTGCAAGGGTTGTGTTGTGTAGCAACCCAAATCGCTGGCTCAACATCATATAAAGAATTAACTTTATGGGATACACATTGTTTCTAGTCTAAAAATAAGCAATAAAAACATACTTAAGAACATTCTAGAAATTTAGGATCAAAACTGCATTAGCATTTAAATTAAATTTTTATATTTTTCAACCAATCAGCTAAAATCATAGAATAGGAACATTCTAGAAAAATAGGATCGGAAGTCAACTAACAGAAAATATTTAGGCTTTAAAATAAAATAGTAAAATACAAATCTGATTGGTCAATAAATGTCTACGCGCCAAAATTTTAGGACGATTCTTTGATCCACTATTACGGTATAAATAACACACAGTTAGGGAGCCATTCACTAAGACTAAGCCACTAAGCCATGAAGTCAGTAAAACAGTAGCCGATACTCTGTCCGGCAAATTCCTTTCCTTCCTCAACTAAAGTTCATGACCTAGCTACAGATGGCCACGAATCACGTTCAAAAGAAAAACCCGACAAACTTTTTTTCATCAACGCGACACGCTGTCGCCACAATCATAAAACCCTATATGAACTTAATTTAAGTAAGAACGACTTATTTACGCACTCCGTTAACATGAACATACACACACCTTTAAACAAATTTATTTTCTTCTTGCTAAACTTTATTTTCCAAAAGGCCATTTACACACCATGTATTTTATTTGTTTTCATATTTTGTTTTATGAATATTAAATTATTTGTTGTTTAATGTTCGCTGTGTTCTATTCCATTTCTTTTACGCGATTGTAAAGTTTTGTGTTGTATTTGTGGAGGAAATAATATTGGGAGCAAAACCCGTAAAATATGGATGCGTATCCACTGAAATAACCAAATAACATACAACCTCTACACCTTAGATTATCTTCTTTAAGAATGTGTTAAAGAAGAAATACCGAAGATGCATGAATGATCTGAAATAAAATTAAGAAATAAATGTTTGCAATAATAGCAAGTAGAAATGCATTGTACATTATGTGACAAATGTTAAAAAATATTCGTGATATTAAGGGGAAAGTCCTTTATGTGTATGTATGTATGCGTATTATAGAGATGAGTGCAAGAGTCTTTCTTATGAACATTCTTTTGTGTGTATGCGTGATGGATTTTTGAAAACTCTACATACTCGATTAAATAAAATTAACTCCCAACTTGATTTGTGATGAGAATCTATTTTTTTCCGAGTTGTCCAAAAGTATCTAACAGAGATATTTGGTAAATAACTGTCAATATAAACTGATTATCAAAATAAATATTTTTTCTCGGTTATTACCGGGCCATTGACCTACTGAGTAGAGTGTTCGCTAATGGTCCGGGAGACCGGAGTTCAATCCCATGTCGATTCATACCAAAGACTCAAAAATGGTACTTGATGCCGCCTTGCTTAACACTCAGCATTATAAGATAAGGATCAAGGATAAAGTGGAGCAATCCAAGGAATGGAGTAGCGTTCTCCCCCACACCTTGGTGTAGTAGCTATCAAAAAAGGAGCCTTCGGGTCATCCTCGATTATGGTCGCCAAATTCACTTTTTTTTATTACTAGTTGGAAAATGCATTAAGATAAGGAAAACATTCTCACGCAAAGCTGGTGAAGTCAGGACGAACTCACAAGCGACTTTTGTTCTCTTGAGGACACATGGATGCATTAGTGTTAGCCAACTAGCAAAAATTTACATTTATCCTCTTTACTTGGACACTGTATGCCGTCTTGAGGACTTGCTACGAACGATAACTTATAGAAACAGATTTTAAAAGAAAGATTCGAAGGAATCCGTGCTATAAACAAATCTTGATGATGAAAATAGATTATTTGAGCAGATCCTTTGAATCACGCATTCATCACAAAAGCCGTTGATTGTGATTTAAGTCAGTTCATATTTTTTAATGTGATCTCTGGCAAGTTAAATTCAATAATCATCTAAAATTACATGAATTGTAATTCACATCCAATATTAGCAAAGTATCATCATCATCATCATCATCATGTTGTGCCGCCAGCACGGATATCCCTGGCCTCTCTCGCCACTTCTCCCTATCGTTCATCGCCTCTAGTGGGTCTTCAAGGCTATATCCCGTATCCTCACGGAGCTGCTGGATGTATGTTCGAGCTGGTCGTCCTGCTTTTGCTCGGCCATATGTGGGGATCTATTGTAGTACACCACTTATGAGCTCGTCTCTGCTTCTCCAGCAGTGTCCTGCATGTCTGGTTCGTCTAACTTGGATAGTTTTCGTGATGGGAGGCAGGTGGCCGTATAGTTGGTGTGTTGCCTTGTGGTGTGTTGCCTCCAGGACTTGTTCAATATTGCACACAGCATTCTTGTGTAATTGCCGTCTAGTTTCTTCTCCAGCCGTTTAGTTAGCGTCCAAGTAGTGCATCCATATAGCAGTATCGATACGACCGCTGCTTGGAAGAAACTGCGTTTCATTTTATCGGTCAGGTCTGACTTCCATATGATCGATAGCTTATCGATAGCTATCCATGCCTTTGTTAGCCGCGTGTCGATGTCTTTTTCGGTTGATGAGACACTGCTTCTTAGGTAGGTGAACTTGTCAACTAGTTTCAGAGAACTTCCCACTAGTGTAGAAATGTCACCTGTTTGATTAAAGCATATGTATTCCATTTTGCGTGCATTGACATGGAGGCCAATAATAAAAATATTATATTATAAAATGATGTTTTTTCATGATTAATATTACTTAGTATTATTATTTTAAAAGAATAAAAAAAATAGCATGATATACATCTGCATAGACGATGCAGATATAAAAAAAAATATGACATAAATATAATTCATCTACTGAAGACGTTGATTTTTTGTTAAAGTGCTTTGCGTCTAAAGTGAATCCCTTCTGTCAACCATATTTACTTATTGAAATAATTTCTGAAAATCACCTGCTTGTGTTTTGCGCGATGAAATAAGCGAATATTATATAGAAAATAGAAAACTCTTAGTAAAATAAAGAAGGAACTACTTTAATAGGTTAGTCTGTATGAAGGAAATTTATAACTACTTTTTGATATATGATACACTCATACAGATATATCGCTTATATAACAAAATAGTCAATGATATTACGACATATGTGCATATATATTTATATAGATATCCCTCGTAGTTTTATATAAGTGTACAAGTGCGTGTGTGTGTGTGTGTGTGTGTGTGTGTGTGTGACTATATATGTGTATGTACGTAAGTGTCTGTGCATTGTAGATGCATCAAATAAGGTCATGTAAATAATTCCATATGTTTCCGTTTTCTCCGTTACTGAACAAAGTAAGAATCATATTAATGTTTCTTGCAGTCTGTGAAACAATAGCGTGACAAAAGAATCCATTTTTGTCAGCAACTTTGCTTTTTATTTACTTAATACTTTTCTATCTTTATTTGCGTATCTCTTTTGCATGTCCTTGTTTTCCCTGTGTATTTTGGCATTGTTTCCTTTCCATCTTGAATAACAATATTGCTCACCAATTGGCTTCCTTGTTTATTTATTTAATTTTTGAGATTACGGATGAGAAGATAGCCATATTTGAAAAAGAAATTAAACAAGCACTTATGATGTGAAACACCAGATAAAAGAGAAGTAGAGCTATAATTGTAAGTCAGTATTTGCTCTCTCTCTCTCTCTCTCTCTCTCTCTCTCTCTCTCTCTCACTGTTTCTCCCCCACCCCACCCTCTCTCTCTCTCTCTCTCTCTCTCTCTCACGCATACACATATATCCTCCTCCTCTGCATCGTCATCATCAAGTGGTACTGATAGTACAGAGTTCCTGACTCTCTCTCGCCATCCATCAATCACTTCTAGCAGATCCTCTAGAATACATTTCGTGTCTGCACAGAGCTGATATATGTCAGTCCTAGACGGCTAATACTTGTGTGTCCATGTGTAAGAGTCCCTTTGCATCTAAGAAAGTTTAGTTTTGATCTCTGTAGCTGATTTTTCGAATACTTTGACCACAGTAGAGTGCACCACTTTTTTACCAGAGTGAAAGGCAAAGCAGTTTGGATATATGGTTTGAATTAGAGTCATGGTAATCTTTTGTTGGTTGTTTTTTCTTCATCAATACACGATACCCTAATAAATGAGTAGCAGGAGTTTCCTGACTGAGCCAGTTGATCCTAGCCGTTGAGCATCGAGGCTCTCCTCCGCCCAGCATAAGGTGAAGCGCATCGTTTTTCCGACTTTGCATTCTTCCTCCTCGTTCCATATCCATCATACTGCTTGTGAGGCTCGTATGATACACCCCTCTCTCAGAATCTCTGATGGGATTTCAAGGTAATATATGTGATTGTTTGCTATCTGACTTCATTCGGGGTTATTCTATTCTTACCCCTCATTATCTTGCTGGTTTAACTTCTTGGATGTGAAGGCTGTAAAAGAATTATATGGAAAGAATATAGGAAGATAAGATAAGAGGCCAAGATATCTTTTATATTTGGCCTTTATTTTTGGATTCATCAACCATTCAGTTGGTGAGGAAATTATTCCCGAAAACAAATGAAATGGTTGTGTCTCCCAATCAAGGTGTTAAAATGTGTTAGTCGTTCTTGGGTATATATGTCCAAATTTGGTGCTCAAGGCGTTAACAATATGTTAGACGCTTTTGGGAAATATGTCTAAATCCGGTGTTTTCAGTTGTCGTTGTCAAGTCCGTTATATGGTGTATTAATTGTGATTCTGACGAGTCTATTATTTGGTGCTTTTAGTTATGGGTCGTTGGTAAAAGAGACAGCTGCTATTAGCGTCAAGGTTTGCCAACGTGTCGTCTAAAGACGGACACATGGTTCCTTCCACCGGTAGCAAGACAAATTTAGGTGTTGTCACTCTGCTGGTCACTGCTGATAGAGAACGGGCTTCTTTCTTTTGTCGAGAGAGTTGCTTCTTTGCCCATGCGCCGCTCCTTTTCCCGTCAGAGGCTTCTGGGAGTTTCTGTATTTTTTATATATATTTTAAATCTAATTTTGTTTTCTTTTCGTTTCATTTATCTTTATTAATTCCCCCACTTTTATCCAGTGACTAGTCTGGGTAAGATAACAGTGATAAAACAGACGGCATATTTCATTATTGTAGAGTTTGAACTCTCTGGTCTGACCATCTCCAGTACAACAGTTGTTGGGTTTTGACTGGGTGATTTTTTCTTCTCATTATGAAAATGTTCTCTCTAAAACCCAACCAATCTGAGATCCCCAAATCTAAAGTTAAACGTAGGAAATGATTTTTGCAGCGGAAAGAAGTCGGTGGCTATATTGGAAATTAAGTATTCCCCGGCTGCACACGATCAATTTTCCAGTTTTTACTATCTCTATTTTTAAATAGATTTCATAAGCTGAATTAGAATTTGTAAGAAATTATACTTATACTTTTAAACTTTTAAGTTTAAACTTTTATTCAGGCTTTGTGGGTTGATTTTATTATTTGATTTAACAATTAACCTTCAATTTAGTTATTGCCTCCATAAACTTTTTTCTTTTCTTTTAGCCTTAACTTCTCTCATTGATATTCTTCTTCATGGTGCATTTTCTTGGATTTTGAACTATTGAATAATTGTGACATATAAAAATAGTTTTCCACTTTTTTCTTTTTAGAACTATGGTTTTGAAATTCAAAATAATTTCAAAATATTTATATAGAAATAGTTAAGCTTACCACGTCTTGTTCGCCAGTTTTTTTCTGTCCCTATTTCCGAGGGCTAAGTTTTTAAATTTTTACAATAGGTACATGTTCACGGCTCGGGATGTGTGATATGGGAGGGAATATGCATTTTTTTTATAGGAAGTAAAAAGTAATGCAGCATTAAATAGCAGATTAAGGTTACCTTCCAATTGATATTACTTTTATAACAGTCACACAAATGTTCTAAGAAAAAATCTTGATCTTTAGCATTGCCAGTGTTTTGTTCAATCAACGGTTTTGTCCAATCACGGTATTGTGATTGACATAGCAAGATGCTAGATATAAAAGAGTTTGAATAAGTACAACACGAACTTCACTCTTTCACGGATTTATGTCATCTTTCTTGGCAGTGGGAACAAAAAGGCTAGAAACATTGCAAGCATTGAAAAATTGATTACTTATATAGTCATCCACAGACAGATCTGTTTCGTTCTATCAGAACTCATCTGTGTGGCTAAACATCCCAGCTTTCCGTAGCTGGGATCGAAACCCGGTTGACTCAAACACCAATCCGAGACTCTACCTCTCATCCACGAGGAACTAGTAGCAGCGAAATAAATTTTAAATGGTTATAAATCACAATTACTATTGTTCACATACATCCGCTTAACGGCTACCGAGAACTCAATTCATATGTATATGAAGAGCCTTGCAATTAACGATAATGGCAAAGCGATTACGTCATTCGCTAAAGAACTCAACCCAACGGAGGTTGGGGAGTATATATATATATATATATATATATATATATATATATATATATCACCAAACCATCCGTACGAGCAGTGTGTGATACAAATTCGGTTTTAAGAGGTGTTTAGGAGGTTTTTAATCATAGAATTCCTTCTCCTAGACAGATTGCTAAACCAAGATTAAAGAACCCAGTCAGCCCAAAGATTTACCCAAAGAGTATTACGGCAATGTGAAATGGATACATGCTTATATATATATATATATATATATATACATACGGTGGGTTTTATGCGTGTAAAATATACATAGATAAAATACAGATACAAAGAACTATATATATATATATATATATATATATATATATGGAGAAAAATTGACTGACAGAATAGTCCAGAAGTGATGAATTTATTCAGTAGGAAAATTGACGCTCCAACATTTTGGTATTAATATACCATTATTAGGACTTTAAAAGGTGACATCAAGTTTTAAAGGAATAAAGATTGATGTTTAATGAGATAAAGGAAATAATGGTGGAAATATGTAAACAAAGAAAGAGCATACAACCGTTCAAACATTAAATCAGCGTTTACATTTCAAAAACATCTCGTGACATATCAAGGCGATGATGTTAAGTAAATGGTATCTTTATGATATATAACAGATTAAAACGGGAGAAAGAAGAAAGGAAGAAAAGAAAGAAAAGAAAAGTTTACCTATGGAAAGAGGATTAAACATTAAATATGTTGAAGCTATTTAAGACAATTTTTTCGAAGAAAGAGGATATGTTAAAAAATCCAGAACGATAGTTAACAGACGGAAAAAGCGAAATTGTGCTCGGAACAGTTCTCAGGAGCCTGGAGAAGGGACTGGAGAAATTGGAAATCAGTGAAAAAATCGAAATTATCCAGAATACAGCATTGCTGAAATCGGTTAGAATATTGAGAAGAGTTCTGGAGACCGGAGAAGACTTGCATTCACTCAAACTCAAAAGAAAACTCACAAACTAGTGCTGGAGTGAAAAATTTGCAACGAGTAAAATAAGGATAAGTACCTCGACCTTGCTAGAGAATTGAAAAAAGCTGTGGAACATGAAAGTGATGATTGTGCCAATTGTGATTGGTGGGTTAGGCACAATAACTAAAGGATTATTAAAAGGCCTGGAGGACTTGAAAGTTGGCGGATAGGTAGAGACTATCCAAACGACAGCATTGCTAAGAACGGCCAGAATCTTGAGACCAGTCCTGGGGACTTGAGGAGACTTGCTGTCACTTAAACTCCAGTGAAAAACTATCAGCTAACATTGATGTGAAAAACTCTAAAGGAGTAAATAATAATAATAATAATAATAATGACATACAGACGGATCACGTAATCTCGGCCAGAAGACCAGACCTAATAATAATAATAATAAAAAAAGAGAATTTGCAAAATTGTCGACTTTGCTGTCCCGGCTGACCACAGAATAAAACTGAAAGAATGTGAAAAGAGAAATAAGTACCAGGACCTCGCTAGGGAATTGAAAAAACTATGGAATATGAAGGTGACAATTATACCAATTGTAATTGGTGCTTTTGGTACAGTAAGTAAAGGATTATGAAAGGGACTGGAGGACTTGGAAGTTGTCGGAGGAGTGGAGACTAACCAAACTACTGGATTATTGAGAACGCCCAGAATACTGGGAAGAGTCCTGGAGACTTCAGGAGACTAGACTGTCACTCAAACTCCAGTGAAAGGCCATCAGCTATCACTAATGTGAAAAACTCTAATAATAATAATAATAATGTCCTAGAAAATGACACACAAACTCCTATGGGACTTTGATATGCTAACGGATCACCTAACCCCGGCCAGAAAACCAGACCTTATAATAATCAACAAAAAAAAAAAAAAAGAAAATCTGCAAAATTGTTGACTTTGCTGTCCCGGCTGACCACAGAATAAAACTGAAAGAATGTGAAAAGAGAGATAAGTACTTCGACCTTGCTAGAGAATTGAAAAAAACTATGGAACATGAAGGAGCCAATTATACCAATTGTGATTGGTGCTTTTGGCACGGTAACTAAAGGATTATTAAAGGGCCTGGAAGATTTGAAAGTTGGCGGCCGAGTGGAAACTATCCAAACAACAGCATTATTGAAAATAGCCAGAATACTGAGAAGAGTCCTGGAGACTTGAGGAGACTTGCTGTCACTCAATCTCCAGTGAAAGACCATCAGCTTACGCTAATGTGAAAAACTCAAACGAATAATAATAATGATAATAATAATAATAAACACTGTATAAATATTTAAAGCGACAAACGGGCAAGATCGAACGCGAAAATACGTAGACTTGGCTACGAAATAGAAATCTCAAGAGAGAAACTGACGATCTTCTGAGAGTATAAAAAAAAACAAAAAAAAAAAAAAACAAACAAACACCATAAGGACCAGTTATGTAAAAGTGAAAATCCCGGCAAGACCTCGATACAATTAATTAGAAATTAAAAAAACAAAAAAGAAAAGATAACTTTTCGTCTAATCGATTTTGCCCTCAACAACGGATATTTGAATGAAAATAAACGAAAGAGAAAGGATAAACAAATACTTGAATATTGACTGAGAATAAAAAATAAACACATTCAGGAATATGCAGGGTTAGGGTGATACGAATTATGATTGGTGCACTTGAAAAGTGGATTGAAAAGGAGATTGGAACAGTTGGAAGCAGGAGAAAAAATCAGGATGATCCATTCTACTGCATTGTTGAGATCACCCAGAATACTGAGAAGATTCCTGGAGACTTAAGGAGATTTGCTGTCAATCCGATTTTTTGTGAAAACCCATCAGTGTTTACTGATGGGAAAATCTCACAAGGACAAAAATAATAAACCAGACCTAGAAATAATCAACAAAAAAGAGAAAACTTGCAGAATTATGGATTTTGTTGTTCCGATGGACGAGAGTAAAATTGAAAGAATGTGAAAAGAAGGATAATTACCTGGACCTTGCTAGGAAACTAAAAAAAACTTGAAAGTGACGGTTATACCAATTGTTGTTTGTACTCTTGGTACAGTCATCAAAGGATTGGTACAAGGACTGGAGAAGTTGGATGTAAGATGAATTGTGGAGACCATCTAAACTACTGTATTATTGAGATTGGCCAGAATACCGAGAAGAATCCTGGAGACTTTAGGAGACTTACAGTCACTCGAACTCCATTGAGAAACCATTGGCTTACGCTGATATGAGAAACTTGTAACGGTGGTTGGGCAAGGTGATTCACTGGGAAATGTGCAAGAAATTTGAATTTGACCATGCCAACAAATGGTATAGGCACAACCCAGAACCTGTCCTAGAAAATGATTCACACAAACTCATGTGGGACTTTAATATAAAACGGATCACCTAATCTCGGCCCGAAGACCTGACCTTATAATAATCAACAAAAAAAAAAAAAAGAAAATCTGCAAAATTGTCGACTTTGCTGTCCCGGCGGACCACAGAATAAAACTAAAAGAATGTGAAAAGAGAGATAAGTACCTCGACCTTGCTAGAGAAGTGAAAAAACTATGGAACATGAAGGTGACAATTATACCAATTGTAAATTGGTGCGTTTGGAACAGTAACTAAAGGATTGCTAAAGGGACTGGAGGATTTGGAAGTTGGTGGACGAGTGGAGACCATCCAAACGACAGCATTGTTGAGAACGGCCAGAATATTAAGAAGAGTCCTGGAGACTTGAGGGGACTTGCTGTCACTCAGACTCCAGTGAAAAACCATCGGCTAACGCTGATGTGAAAAGCCCTAATGAGTGAATAATAATAATAATAATCGAATACAGCAAATTAGCACAGAAAGTGTATAAGACTAGATACGACTGGGTGAGTAAAATAATCCACTGGGAGATGTGCAAGATACGCGTACACAAACGTATGCTTGTTTCTACAAAGGACGATCAGTGTCATTAATTTTGATTTATTGCGGACTTTTCCCCCTCATCTTGGTAGTTTTTGTGTTGTTTCTTCTTTCACTACGTTTCGGCCAAATTTCACCTGAAGAAGGCCAGAGGTGAAATTTGGCCGAAACGTAGTGAAAGAAGAAACAACACAAAAACTACCAAGATGAGGGGGAAAAGTCCGCAATAAATCAAAATTAATTCTCAAAGCTATCGAGGTATACGATATATATATATATATATATATATATATGTGTGTGTGTGTGTGTGTGTTTCGCAACAACCACAAAAATTGGAAGTGGGTGAGATACCAATACCAAAAGATTGTAAAAGCCAGCTTAAGTATTGAAAAACGGCAGATTTTGATTGCGACTTTTCAGAAAGAGCTTTGCAGATAAATTCCAAAGAACTTCTTGTCGCTGTTGGGAAAGCTAGCCCCAGAAAAGTAATCCTCATACAAAAACGAAAGCGTAAAGTTAGAGTTTAAACTGTTAGAATATAACTTAGTTTTCAATTTCAGGTAAATTCCACGTGATAAATATGCTAAATTGATAAGCAACTCATTTTGCCGAAGATTACTCTGAAAGTCAATGTTATTTTCGGGCTAATTGTGCTATAAACGACGTAGTTTTTATCTTTAGAAAAATAAAAAAAAAATTAGTGAACGCTTCGTGTCATCTTTGTTGACATGATAAAAGCATTCATTACAATAAGCAGATTCGCTTTATGGAAAATCTTAGACAAGTTGGCTTGACCACCAAAGCTGCTCGTCATAGTTACTCAAATCGACGAGGCGCAGGCCTAGGCAAATCACATGCATCCTACTTCTTGAAACAATTCCCGATAACAAACGATACAGGATAATTATTTGCTGGCTAATATACTGTTGCCAATAGGGAGGTGCCCGTGGTGTAATGGCTATAGTTGTAGGAAATGTACACGGCGACACGAGTTCAAATCCTGGACGAGACTGATTGCATTTCACATAGCACTAATACCCTGGGATAGGTATGAATCCAATTATTCTCCCTCCAGCTATGAGCAAATAGTAGGGCAGACTAGGTTCTTCAGCCTTGGTGAAGCAACTAGTCTTGGAGAAGGAAAACTCTGAATTCAAACCTGTTAAACTCCGCTTAAAAATTGACCTCGTGTCATATCCTGCCCGAGCGGAGGGGTTGGTAAATATGAATATACTGTTGCCAATGCTTTTTAACACGATGTTGAAATGATTTACAGAGGTGAAAGATAACAATGTGTACTCCCTCACACGTAAAAATCGAAAGAAAACTCCTTAATGTGAAGCTTCTCTAGGCCGACACCAAAACGGTGCAGCCGGTTAGAGAGCTTATTTTAGTGGATGGCGCAACTCAAGTTGCTCACCAAGAACACTTTAACATAAAAATCAGCCTGAAGAAAATAATCATTTTCTAACTATTTACATCTAACTCGAAGTATCACTCGATTTTCCCTCCACTCCGATGAAAGCAGTTCCGACATTCGTATTGCATGATATCCTCGGACGCTAGATTTAACAAAAATTGTCAAATGCCAACTAAGTGTTTACAGTAACTCCTCTCTCTCGTCATATTCTGCAGTGGGTGTTATGTTATATATTTTGAGAGCCATAACTTGTCTAGTGAAATATAAAACAAAAGTCTGTTTCATTTTGTTGAGCCAAAATCTGGGTCTTATACCTGCTTCATCTTAGCCTTTCCGATCACTTCCCTCAACGTTGCTTCTGTATCATTCTCAATGTTTACTGGAGTGACTTCAATACTAGTGATTCTTTGTAATCTCAAATTACAAAGAGTGACAAGTATTGAAGTTGCGTTGCAAACGATTTACCTGGGGTAGGAAGGCTAAATAACGAAAACTATTATGTTTTAAAAATTCTTCTATTAAGTGAACTTGTAAAGTAGGAGAGATACAAGGGGTCCTTAAAAGCAGCTCTAATCTCTAATAGAATAAACCACTGCCAATGGACAATAGGTCTATGATAGAAAGACATGGTGATATTACAGACAAGCGTATGGTTGCAAGAGACAATTGACGAGAGAATTGGATTTAATTTCGTTCATTTTAAAACAGATAAAACTCTTTGCTTCCACCAGATAAGGGTCAGGAGGAGAGTGAGTGTAAATCGTTCTTAGATTCATTCCTAATAACCTCCTTACACGTCACAAGAAGCTCTGAACAAGTTGCGTCAATCCACGTTTTGTGGATCTCTTAAAAAACAGAATGGTCTCAGGGATCATTGACAAAGGAACCAGTCGGAAGATGCATCCCAGTGATAGGATTACAATTGGAAGTATACCATGTTACCCTTGTGATAGGAGCGCCAAAGTTTGATATAATTATAACATACTGTTCATGAAAAATATCTGATATTAGTATAAATAAACGTGCAACTCAAATAACAGATTTGTGTCTCAGAATCGGTTGGTGCTCCCTCAATTGCTGGCCGTCCTCCAGTGAATGTTGGCTATTCTAGTTTCAGGTACACAGAAAAGGCTACAACTATACGACCCTAAATTGCCAATATAATGATAAATCAATAAGCGGGAAAATAAAATGAGGCAGTGAAGATAAAAAAAATGTATTTCCCTTGAATTTTAAAAACAATCCCACCCAAAGAGGTGATAGAATGATCGAACTTTGGAAAGAATCTGCTCGGTCTAGAACAACAAACCAAAGATTTGTGTACCAAGAATGATTCTAAAGAAAGGGTGGTTTTCTGACTTTAAAATATTATAATATCAATAAGCTAGACATCCATAAAATATTAAACGAGACATTCCCGAATGAACAGGCAAAAAAGTCACGTTAGAAACGGGAAATGGTGAAGAAATTATTAAGAATTATTTTTATTATTATTATTATTATTATCATTATTACCAATGAACATTATTACTGAATATAACGATCTTATTTACGCAGAAGCAAAGTCAGTAGTAAAATTGATATCTCATACAAAAAGAAACAAAAGCTGGTCGGGAAATGAGACTTGAAGATTAAATTATGTTTTGGTTTCTTTGTTTAATGGCATATCAACACTTTATAGGTTATTTAATGCCAAAGCCATTCTCCTAGAAGAACAGTAGTGGTACTATTTAACCCATAGCTGGGAGGATAAGGGAGTTTATACCTTTCCTAAGGGTATTTGTCCGAAAGTGAACATAATAGCGCTACTGGAGTTCGAACTCGCTTACTACGATTCCGCAGTCCATCACTTTAACCCATTACACCACGAAGATACCCCGAAGATTAAATTATGAAATTAAGGACATATGCTATGATATAACATTGCTGGGTCGAACTTAACCAATCGGTAACCATCAATGAAACCGCCTGATGCGGGGCCACCGCTTGTTGGCACGGTTCCACTTGGTTTGACACAGTCTGTTTTTCACGATTATCCATCTCTCTGTCCACATTGTGTTTTAATTATAGAAGTTGAGAAGGTCACTTGCTGAAGCCACAGAAGTAATGAACTGGGCAACAACCAGTG
Organism: Sepioteuthis lessoniana; assembly: GCA_963585895.1. Lineage (NCBI taxonomy): Eukaryota > Metazoa > Mollusca > Cephalopoda > Myopsida > Loliginidae > Sepioteuthis > Sepioteuthis lessoniana. Next base: position 3,123,429 of record OY757936.1, read on the forward strand.
GTCACATCAAAATAATTCCCTAAGACGAAAAAATAGAAAAAAAAAGAACATAATCAACGTAGAATCGAAATGTAATAACTGTTTTTGTTTATATCCCTTATACAGCGATTTTAACCCTTCCCATTACTGCTTTAGTTGAATGATACGGAAATCTGCAACATAATTGTCAACGCTGTAGTAGTAAACCACATCTTTAGTATTCGGAGTCTGGCACAAGGTCTCTGGTTTAGGCGGGTTTGCAAAGCAACGAGGATTCTAACAGCGACAATGACTCGATTGGCCAGATGTCAAAATACCCAGCAGGAATACGGTGTTCAACTGGCTTTGGGATTGACTGGGGTATGACAGCTATGTTATTTGTTCATTTTTAATGTCAGTTTCCCATTATTCTACTTTAAAAGAACTTTTCGAGATTTGGAGAATTGTCCAACTCTTTTTGAATGGTCAGAAGGCTGTATTCACTCTCTAAATTACAACCTACGTGGTGAATTCAATAAGTTTCCAGACTTTTTTGTGCAGGCATTTTAAATTGTCGTAGACTCTTGAGAATTCAACTTACAAATTTTTATGATTTCAGGTTCAAATGAACAGCTTTAGCAGGAATTGGAATACACCCTACTAAAGCCTAATTGTCACAGCTGGTGAATTTCAAAAATGCAATCTGGACGTGAGGACACTTTAGAAGAACGATATGCAATAAAATTGTGTTTTAAACTTGGAAAAAATGCCACAGAAACGTATGGAATGCTTCAGACTGCTTTTCGACCATTTTGCATGAATCGAGCATCAGGTTTTGAGTGGCATAAGAGATTCAAGGAAGGCAGAGAGTCTGTGAGGGATGATGAGGGGTGTGGGAGGAGTAAGGAAGTCAATAAACCAGACTTGATTTGCCAAAGGGTTAGGGTTAGGGTTACTATGTTGAAGTTTTAAGGGAGTTCAGGAAGAGATTCCTTGGAAAGAGGCCAGCACTCTTCAAATCGGGTCAGTGGCATTTCCTCCAGGACAATGCAGCAGTCCACAACTCCATCCTTGTCACAGACTATTTGACCAAGAAGGGCATCAAGACAGTTCCTCACCCTCCCTATAGTCCAGACCTTGCTCCCTGTGAATTTTGGTTATTCCCTAGGCTGTCGTTATGAGACAATTGAGGTGACGAAAGAGGCTGTGAAGAAGGTCATTCACACGCTCACACGAGAAGACTTCCATGGGGCCTTCTAGAAGTTGTTGGAACGGTACAAGTGCATTGCAACTGGAGGCGATTACTTCGAAGGGGGCTAGAGTTTCATGTGTGTACTATCAATAAAAGTGCCCATACGAAAAAGTCTAGAACCTTATTTAATGATCCTCGAACTTCAATTTGTATCAGTCACTAATATCTGGTAACTGCAGGGTCTTAGAGCTCCATTATTTCTCTCACTCTCTTTATATTCAATCTAGCCTTCATCCCTAGGTCGGCACAACTCTCTTTTATGACGAACCTGATTCGCAATATATGTAAGTAAAGGAGGGGTGCTAAATATTATCAGCAACTGATATTTTCCTATTAGATCGGCCACCCAACGTCCTAAAAAACCTTTTACTTTTTTTGATAATTTCATAAACGATCCAAACCCATTTTTTCAGTTTTCCAGTATTGTCTTTGATCAAATAATATTAAGCAATTAAAATTCTCTTATCAGATCCTCAAATCTACTTTCTTTTTGATAATCTAAAAAAATAATCCAAACATTTTTTCGTCATCACCCGGCTGTTTGTCAAAGTCATTTTTTCTTTTGGATTTACAATGTTTTTTGTCCAATTTCTTCGATTTATAGAATACACATTTTTTTGGCCTTAAAATAACCAACTCCGAAAACATACATAAGAACATTCTAGAAATTTCGGATCAAAATCGCATTAACATTGAAGTTACATTTTTATATTTTTCAACTAATCAGCTGAAAACACAAAATAAGAACATTCTAGAAAATCCGGATCAGAAACTAATTAACAGAAAATATTTAGGCTCTGAAATAAATAAGTAAATATACGAATCTGATTGGTCCAGAAATGTCTGCGCGCTTGAATTTTAGGACCCGTAAAAAAAAACTAACAATATCCTATTTTTTGATCCGCTCTTGTGATACCAAAAAGTATAAATAACGAAGAATTTAATTAACTAAAGCATTCCACTACCAAAAATTCCTTCCTTCCACTACCAAAAAGACTTTCCCCAACGGGAGGCCATGAACGGACAGCAGAGAGCCACGCCATAAGACTCATAGGGAAAAGGTATGCAACCTTATTTTACCAGTGCGACACGTTGTCGCCAAAGATCGTAAAAAACGCACGTGCGGACTTATGAAAACAAAAGGCACATACTAACGGTCCATCACTTATATATACACACACACATACCCATGTATGTAAGTAAAGTCAACTTTTTGTCTTCCTTACTTCGGCCAACTATGGACACATTGATTTAATAGACTTTGCTAACATGTATTCACGCCACACGGGCGAACAATCCTATTTTCATTCAACTGGCCGTAGCTGTATTTTTCTACAAAGGCCGCTCGTACATAACACGAACCTTGTATTTCTAATTATTTTTATTCCGTTTGTTACGATTATTAAATTGTTTGTTTCTTAATGTTCGTTGTTGTCATATTCCATTTGTTTATGTGCTTGTAAAATTTGTGTTGTATTTGTGGTGGAACTAAACCTGAAAGTAACTCCCGTAAATTACGGAGGACTTACTCACCCACTACAGATTTGCATAAGAGTACAACCCAACCCCTTTTACTTGGCCTGGTTGCTTTCAATTGATTAACGCACTCCAGTGTCATAACTTAGACTTATTAAGGAAAGGAAAACACAAGGAAACCGTAGAATGAAACAACTGGGAAAAGAGTAGTAGCAGTAATAGCAGCGGAAAATGACTTTACAACTGGAACTAAGAATATGGACCAAAGAAGAAGTCTGAAAAGAACACGATCCAACAATAGAAACAAAACAAGATATACCAAAATAACGAAAGAAAATTCTACCGACAAGTCAATGAAGACTGCTATATCAGCGTCTGGTTGCAAGGAAAGGAATAAGCACAGTTGCAGAAACAAAGAACACGAGGGCACGTAAAAATTTTAATAATTGTATTGGAATCAAATGAATAAAAAGTTCAAGTAGCTGGGTTTGTAAAAAACGTGTTGATATGGAATTAAAAGGTAGAAAAAATGTGCTATGCTTAATAGTGGTTGGATTGTTGGACTTACGCGTACGAGGTCAGTCAGACGTTACATGTGCGGAGAGGAGAGGGGTGTTCGATAAATTACGGATTAGTCGCTTCCTTCAAAGCGGAGCAGAGGAAAGTCAATGTTGGTGATGCGTGGTTTCGAGTTTCGCCTCTGTCTCTGTCTCTGTCTCTCTGTCTCTGTCTCTCTGTCTCTGTCCCTGTCTCTGTCTCTCTCTGTCTCTTTCTCTCTCTCAGTTGAAGTTCTGGTCTCCGGACTGTCGTCTACCTTCTTTTGATCTGCTCCGCAGTCGATAAATTAGTCTTTTATAGCGTTTTTCTCTTCTGATCGGATCTGAATGGGGTTTCTTTGTTTTTTATCGCGAAGACCACGGATTGGCCGAAAAATTACTTTTAATTATTTTCATATTGGAGAAATTTCATCGACATTTCGCTGTGCGCGGATGCTATGCGCAGAAACCCCGTTTTTTTCATTTCGAAGAAAGTCTCAGCACCGATAACATCCGGTGGGTGAATGCCCTCGTAGGCACAAGTTGCAATCATTATTTTGTCTGTACGATAAATTAAAAAGAGATGCCTTTCGGTCATATAATAAGAATGCGTGAAGTTAACTAAACAAATGGAAACAAATGGAACAAAAAATTCTGGAGTAAATAAAAACAACACAACAGAAATGTTATATGGCTAAATAACACGAAAGAATTCGCTAAAAGGAATTGAAGAAGGTTAACATACACCTGAATTCATTAAAAACAACACTTAAATAGGTAACAAATTGGACGATACCAGTACATAAAGGGATACCTAGACTGTTTTTTTTTTTAAATTCTCTCTATCAACGAGAGACTAGTTCATCAATTACGTGAATGCCTACATATAATGGATGACGAAAGGGAAAATTAACCGCATCTAGAAAGACACGTAAAAAACCATCCCAAGGAGTTACAGACCATTAACAGAATTACCTTAGAAGATCCTAACTGTACAAATAAGAGAAGAGATATACGACTTGTTGAAAGCCGCGGGCAATATTCAGAAGAAAAGAAATGATGTTGCAAAGGAGCCAGAAGAAGCAAATGAACTATAGTAAATAGGCCAACAGATTTTAAAGAAGGTAAAGACAAGAAAGAGGGAAAACGTAGCCAAAATATGAATAGATTTCAAAAAGGCATATGATACTGCGAACATGGATTATAAAAAATCAAATCAAATAGTATACTACATTAAATGTGCCATGGAAACTGAAGATAAACTAGCAAAGATGAATAACGTGTTTAACTTCAATTTGAAATATATAAATGCTGAATGCTGGGGGTTATTTCCAGTAGAACAAAAAAGATGTTGCAAAGAACAAGAGAACAAATTACCTATTATATAACACTAACATGCTCCAAAGGAGATGAAAAGCGTGAAAATATAGCAGTGGTATGAATAGATTACATGTGGTTCGTGAAATAATATTCATACTGCTGCGGGGTTTCAACGGTAATTTATGTTGTTGTTTGCTATTTGACTTCATCCTGGTTTATTCTATTCTTACCCCACGTTATCTTGCTAGTTTAACTTCTTGGATATGAAGGCTGTAAAAGAATTACATGAAAGAAGAAGATAGTAAAAGATATGAGATGAAGATATCTTTTATATTTTGCCTTTATTTCTGGTTTCAACAACCATTCAGTGGGTGAGGAAATTCTTCCTGAATTCAAATGAAATGGTTGAATCTCCCAGTCAAGGTGTTAAAATGAGGTAGTTGTTCTTGGGTATATATGTCCAAATTTGGTATTTAAAGCGATTCTGACAAGTTCATTATTCGTTTTTTTAATCGTGGATCGTTAGTAAAAAAAAGGCGGCTGCAACTAGTGGAAAAGTTAGCCAACGCGTCGTCTAAAGACGGACGCAGGGCTCCTTCCACCAGTAGCAAGAAAGATTTAGGTGTTGTCACTACGCTGGTTACTGCTGAAAGAGGACGAGATTCTTTCTTTTGTCGGGACGTTTCCTCTTTTTTTGCGCATGCGTCACCTCTTTTCCTGTCAGGGGCTTCTAGGAGTTTCTGCATATTTTTAACAATTATTTTTAATTCAATTTATTTATTTTATTTTTATATTCCTTACACTATCGATTGGATTTCACTCAGCAAAATCACGAAATACTTCTTACCCCCAAATATTCTTGGGATTTCTTGACGACAACGAAGCCAATAACACATTCTGATGCAATTCAATATAAGGTCAAAGTTACAATTAAATCACTTAATTTATTCGACGTCAAGGAGATAAAACATTGAAAAATTAAAATATACATAGGGAAATTCTACCATATGTCTAAGCGAAGAATAACTAGACCATCAAAAAGCCAACGTGTTGTTATTTTGTCAACGTTTGAGAAAGTCTGGTAACAAACTACTACGACGACTACTACGACTACTTGTCTGAGTGTCTGACTGAAGTTGCTTTGATCTTTAGGTCCTTTTATATTTGACCAATAAGATTAAGAGGACTTCCAAATTTTCCTTCCAAAAATTTTCTGGTTGGTTTGAAAACAATTTTTGTCTTTCAACTTTTTAATTTCGTAACACTCTCTGATTAATTAGAAAATGTTTTACCAACGGATCTCCCAAAAAAAAAAAAAAAAAAAAAATTCTGTCCTTCTTTCTTTCTTTCTTTCTTTTTGAATAAATTTTGGAAATATTGAACCTTTCTTTTCAAATCTTAGAATAATTTTATAGATAATTTTTATAGATAAACATTACCCTTTATATAGACCTCTAAAATTAGTCTATAGATTAAATAACGCAAATGTCATTGGTAGATATTCACATTATTGTTTACTTAAATCATGGGAACGAGTTGAAATATGGTAAATTTTACACTTACACATATATACATATTCATTTTCTGTCGCCGTCAGTTACTTTTGTCTCCATAATTTTAGACCTTTTTTTTTCCTCCTGTGCATGATGTACATATTGACTAACCGTGCGCACTTCATCTACTCTAAGATTATCTTCTAAAATCTCTTTTTAATCATCCACATTGACAGATGCGTACATAGACACATTTTAGAATTTACACATTTCTCATTGAAGTAATTCAACACATAAAAGACGAAACACATTTTCAGGTTGGATTTCCAGTCGATTTTCTTTGGATCAGAATTGGGGAGAATTCACTTTTGTTTTACTGAAAAGATGAAAAATGAAAAAAGATGTTATTTTAATTTTTTTTTTTTTGTTTGTTGGTTTGGGTTTTATGGCATATCAACCTTTGTAGGTTATTTAATGCCAAATCTATTTTATCCAAATAAACACTTCTATTTCAAACAATTCAGTTTAGCATAAGTAAGTAAAGTAAGTAAAGTTGGCGACCGTAGTCGAGGGCGACCAGAAGGCTCCCTTTTCAATCCCTTTTCATCCCCTACACCGAGGTGTTGGGGAGGGCGCTACTCCTTTCCTTGGATTGCTCCACTTTACCCTCGATACATACCTTGTATTGCTGAGTGCTAAGCAAGGAGGTACCAAGTACCATTTTTAAAGTCTTTGGTATGACGCGAGATGGGATTGAACCTAGGTCTTCCGGACCATTTGCGAACCTAGGTCTCCCGGGCCAACTTAGCCAATGAGCCGGTCAACTTAGCTTAAGTACACAGTTTAATTGTCAAAAATATTTCTATTTCAAGCTATTCAGTTTAATCAAACAGTTCTTATTCAAACAATTCAGTTCAGTATAGTCTTTTGTTTACATTCAGTTAAACGTCAGAACTGTTCTATTTCAAACAATTCAGTTTATAGTAAAAACAGTTTCAATGTCAAAAACACTTATCTTTTAAACAATTCAGTTAGCATACAAAAACAGTTCCATTTCAAGCGATTCAGTGTAGCATAAGTTTGCAGTTTAAATACTAAAACAGTTCTGTTTCAAAAAATTCAGTTTAGCATTGTACTTAGTTTAGCATGGTACTTAGTTTATTTCTTTTTAACACACAGATAGGACCCTTATCAGGTGCTTCCACTCCGGGCCAGAGTGGACCTGGGAGCGATGGCAATGAAGGGGTACTCTGAATTTCCCAAAGCTCGTGCATTACTCACCATCAGATTGTTTAGTGTCTTATCTAAGACACTCGTTGACGGTGGGGGGAGACCCCCTGCAGAAAAGCAGTTGGTGTATTCTACAATTTTTTGATTTTTTTAGTGGCGTCAGTTTCGTTCAGGTTTACAAAAAAGGGTGTGTCGTTTTATGTACATCGTTTCGTCTGTCAAAAACTTTAGTAAAAAAGCCCTTCTCCGATTTTTTCGACCCCCACCTTAACGCATAAGATAATTTTAATCCTCACTCCTAAAGACAAGCTCATGTCAGCAGGGCTTAGATGATGATAACGATGAACTGTGAATAGAAATCCCAGTTGTAAAATAAAGTAGATAATAAAAGTGCTCTTATTAAAGAAATTACTGAAAAGGAGTTCAAGTCGGGCAAACATGTCTTATCTTTAATTTATATCAGAGCGATATCTTGGTTGTTAAATTACATAGCTGACCCTCAACTTATCGACTTGATAAGAATAATTCTCTTTAGTTCAACATTCATTATTAATAATTGATAAGTATGGTGTGCATAGAAACCCCACCAAAAAAAAAACACACACACACTCTCACACAGGAAACAATTCTTAGTAATCTCTCACTCTGAAAAAAAACAGATAAAATTAATTTTAGTAAGGAAAAATTAGTAGCATTTTGACAGTGAGTGAATATCCATACAGAGAACATCCAAATACTTCCTCCTTCAAGTAGACAGACTACAGGAAGTAGACCTAATTATCACACACACACACACACACACACACACACACACACACACACACACACACACACACACACCAGGGATGGAAGAGAAACATTGAGGTTTCTCAAAGTCTAGCCCCATCGATTATTTAAAAAGAAATTCTGTATGTCAGTGCTTTGTTCCCACTTCAGCAACCCTAAATATATATTTTCTATCAGCGACTAAATTAGATTTAGATAAGGCCTTGAACTAAGTAGAATAAACCTGTACGTTCTTTACATCTATCCATGCCATCGTCTTAAAGTGACACGCGCCTGTCATTCAGTTGATATTTGTGAGTACGCCAAATGCTTGAATCATAGACAAATTACTTATAAGAAATATCAACAAATCTAAATTCGGAACATGATATTTATAATCTCAATAGTATAAGTTAGGATAGATACTGTATCTTCTTGATTTATTGTTTTGTTATAGACTGAGCTGTTACGATAATTGTAACGTTGATATAAATGAAAACGACAATAGAGCTGCGTTAGAGACATATTTATTGCAAGGTCATTCTTACAGGAACAGCTGCTTCTCTTAATAGGAGAGCTACATAGTTAGGGACATAAGTCAGGGTTAGCTTATATGTGCTAAATCTAATCCACTTTGGAGGGAGACTCATTTATCTAATATTTTTCTCTCACGTTTTTAGTAGAGAAGAAGATAATGTCTATTTTCGTTAAAAGTTAAATTATATAATGTTTTATGATGTTATATGTACGTTAAAGGCGAAGATTGATCGTGTGAGGAGGAAGGGGAAATGTTTTCTTTTGTTCATTCTTGTATTGGGCTGGCTTATGCATGATGCGACCCAAGCGTGTTTGCAGGAGTCTGGTGTTTGCCTTATTCGAATGTTATTTAACTCTCATTGCAGTTTTTCTTTTCCACTGGTATGGAGATCTCCTTGCACATTTGCTCTTGCACCACTAGCAATACAAGCGGTTGCTTTATCTGGAAATGAGTGCTTTGTTTTTGTACTTTGATGTTGGAGCTGTCTGTTACGTCAGTATCTCTGTCCGTTTAATGAATCGGCCAGTCAGTCACTTTGTAACTGTAGCCTCTCGCTACTCTCTGCTATGAGGTTTGGATAGATGGACACAGTCAGTACTGCTTATGTTGAGGATTTTCGATTCTCTGACCATGACATGTTTCTTCAGCCTCTTGTCTCCTTCATACTTCTTCAACAGAGAATGAGGAGTGGAGTATGAGTTTTGCTTATTTAACTTGATTTTGTCCACCTTCATTACCGGTTCATTTGCCCAGTGGGTAGAGTGTTCGCCAATGATCCGGGAGACCTGAGTTTAATCGCCTGTTGCGTCATACCGAAGACTTTAAAAATGGTACTTGATACCTCCCAGCTTAACACTCAGCAATATAAGGTACGTATCGAGGGTAAAGTGGAGCAATCCATGGAAAGGAGTAGCGCCCTCCCCTATACCTCGGTGTAGTAGCTATTGAAAAGGGAGCCTTCTGGTCACCCTCGACTAAAGGGAGACAACTTTACTTACTTACTTTGTCCACTTAGTCTCTAGGTCTCTTAGATGGTGCATTCCGGAAGTTCAGCAGCCCTAGAAATGGGTCGTTCGCATGAGATGCTTAACAACTTTTACAGCCGCCTCTGCAGCATCATTGGCTTGGATATTTCCTGATGAGCCTGTTGCATGTTTGAACAGTTACTATTTTGCAAAATTCTTTAATCCATACGACGAGAATTGAGGTCTGTTATCAGAAGCGAGTGTGTCAGGAATACCATAGTATGCAAAGTGAGTTTTAAGGCACTTAATCTCTAATGTTGGTACTATTTACCAACACCTCTGCTCGGGCAGGATATGACACAAGGTCAAATTTTAAGCGGAGTTTAACAGGTTTGAATTCAGAGTTTTCCTTCTCCTAGACCAGTTGCCTAACCAAGGCTGAAGAACCTAGTCTGCCCTACTATCTACCCATAGCTAGAGGGAGAATAATTGGATTCATACCTTCCCCAAGGGTATTAGTGCTATGTGAAATGCAATCAGTCTCGTCCAGGATTTGAATTCGTGTCGCCGTGTTCATTTCCTATGACGATAACGACTACACCACGGGCATCTCTAATGTTGGTGAGTTAAGCCTGTCAATATCAAAGAAATTGCTGTGCTTATTCCCTATGATCCTTTTCCCCGCATGAAATAAGTTCAGCAGCTACTTGTTGCCATGATCTTCTTGCTACTGGTATCACAATCTCGGGATTCTGCGGACTGTTGATGTGCATAGGGTGCGCTGGTGGCACAGGCTTCAACATATTGTTGAATCTCTGTGGACATACCTGGCCAGAAGGTAAAATTTCTCACTCATCAAAGGCAAGTGTTGATGCCAAGATGGCTTGCATGTACCTTCTGTTTCATTTCAAGTAGCATGGAAATGGAGATAACTATTCTTTGACATCGCAGTATCAATCCACGTGAGTTTATCCCTGTAGTGAAAGAAAGGTTTCAGTAAATCCGGCAATAACTTTTTATCATCAGGCTACCTTCTTGCTATGACTTCAGTTACTGCTTTCATAGTGGCATCTACCAGGGAACTGCAACGGATCTGAGATAGCCAATGGTTTTGTATTGGTTTCAGTTAAGTTAATTACCATCAAAAGTTCTTCATTTACTGGCCCACCTGTTGGCTCACAAGATAAGACATCCATCAGAGAGAAATTTTATTGCGGTGCCCACATCAGGAGATTTTATCTTTTATCAAGGCTGAAGAACCCAGTCTGTCCTACTATTTATTCATAGCTGGAGGGAGAATAATTGGATTCATACCTTTCCCAAGGGTATTAGTGCTATGTGAAATGCAATCAGTCTCGACCAGGATTTGAACTTGCGTCGCCGTGTTCATTTCCTACAACAATAACCATTACACCACAGGCACCTCCTTAGGTGATCAGGGGATTTTATAGTATTTTTCGTACATCTGACAAAATCTTTCGAAATTTGACACTTGTGATTTGCGATCTGTCAGAAGCTTCACAAGCAATGAACATGGCCATTATTTCTTCCTCTATTTCTTCCTCTATTTGTGCCTAACGTCGCTCTGTTTCCGACAATAAATGACATGCATATGCTACAAGTTTCTCCTTTTGGATAAGAGCAACTCCCAGGCCATATTCACAGGCAGTATTTTCCCCATAGTATGCCAGTTCCCACATATTTACAATCCACAGGAGAAATTGATGTTCATTCTTTGAATTGTAATATATGAGTACTGGCACACTAGTGCTAAGGAATTCCACTGCGTTGAATGGCACTTGTGATACCAACCACATTTATGTAGAATCGTTTTTTGTGAGGTTCTGACGGGGGTGTGAAGCTGGAGATCAAGTTTGGAATGAACTTACATTGTTGACCATGCCCAGAAATCTGGGCAAGCTTTCCACATCTTTTGAGGTAGGTATGTTTCGGATGGCCTGTACCTTCACTGGGTCAACGTCAACGCTTTTGCTGGTAATCCGATGCCCCATAAAAGTGATGGCATGCAGGTTTGAGCTTGACTCCGGCTGTACGGAATTTTAAAGCGGTGCCCATACCCGTTTGTCATACTCTTCTTGAGTTCGATCAAATACCACCAGGTCATCCACAATGATGGCGGCTTGTGCCATGCCTCGAAAATATTCCAGAATTTTCGTCTGGAAGATTTCAAGGGCAGAGTTTAAGCAAAATGGTTGTCTCAAACTGCGAAATCGCCCAAAGTATGTTTGGAAAGTTGTTAGTTAACCGGTTGCATTATCAATTTTACATGCCAATATCCCGAAGATAAATCCGCCTTTGTGAATATGTTGGTATCTTTTATGTTGAATTGAAACATCTTTTAGGATTGGCATGGTTCAGCGTTCATGGAAGAGAACCGTTGATGGTGGGTCTATTTTATATTAGTAGTGATCAATTTTCTACTCATGGTGTTGGATTCTTCACGGGTTCAATGACACACGTTTTAGAATCTTTTGTTCTGCCTTGACTTATAGCCGGATTGAAAGAGGCATTCTTCTATTTGATGTCATCACTGGAACAGCATCAAATTGCAATGATGTCAAGTTTATCATCAAACACATCATTGAATCCACGGTTACGGCAACGATGCTGTGAACATTTTTGTCTTTTACAAAGCCCATATGTTTGCATGCTCGGCGTCTTAACAGGGGTTGACATTTGACTTCATCCGTGAAAATCAAAAATTCGATTGAGTAGCTGTTGTTCTTCGGCTTTTGGATGATTTTTCGGTTCACTCTCTGTGGCTTCACTAAGGATTTGTTCGACATAGTTTAGACGCCCTGGTATTGTTCTGCATATTTTGCTAGCTGCATATTGACTCTTACTCCAGTGTCAATCTGAAAGACTATTTTCTCTTTTTTCAACAATATAATGCACTTAATGTTTTGGCTTTTTTGGACAGTAGACACAGCATTTATCCTATGTGGATATTTATCCAGTATCCTTGTTTGTGATGATATCGATGTAGTACACACAAGGATGGTGAATATTCTTTTCTCCTTTTCAATGTGATTCACAACTTTTTGTATATCTTTCGTTTTTGGTTTAGAATGCTTTCATTGGTAGTGGGATCCATCTCATAACAAAAGACTTGCAGGTCTTACAGTGTGCATAATATTTGTCTCCACTAGGAATGTGGTGGAAACCACAAAGTTAATATTCGTTGTGTGAGGCATATTTCTTTGTCTTAGACAAATTCCTTTCATCAGCATTCGCCAATTCGACCTTCAGGTCAAGGCTCTGTTCTGCCGCTTTTTTGGGTGCTCTGCAAGTGTTTACTGTCTTTTGAAGATTGGAGCTTTAAACTTTCACCAGGTTTTGCTTTGTATCCTGATCCTTCGCACCTGTAACATTTTGGTCCCTCGTCTGAGAATCCCGACACTAAACACAGAAATTTCTAGCAGAATCCGCAAGCTACTAAAAACTCTCAAAAATTTCACTCTCGTCCTGTTTTCTCTTTCGAAACAAAATGTTCATAAATCTCGTTATTGACACCAGCTGTAAACTCCCCCAGAGCATTTATAATATTCTGGACAATCTGTTCAGGCTCGGTTGTCGTAAATTTTGTGCCTTGATAAATTTTCAGGGGGTCATCGCTCAAACAGTTCTCAAACATGGCCACTTCAAGCCTCTTACTCTGTTCTGTCAAAAGTTTATCCATCGTCTGTAGAACAATTTCCACGTCTCAACTTTATTTAAACCAAAAAACCTCTGAATCTCTGGAACACCAAAAGATGTGCTAAGGATGGTTGCTTCATCGCTTACCATTGTGAAAGGCAAGATGGTGAAATTAATTCGAGTTGATACCGTAAAATTTCGGTGAGCATAAACACACACACACACGCACACACACACACCCACACACACACACACGCACGCACGCACACACGCACACACACACACACACACACGCTCGTGAAGAAAGACTCAGTACTTTAAAAAAACAATCAATAATAACCAGCAAAATGCGTGTTTCTTGAGTGATCAGCCGGATTAGCGGCTGTAAACTTCAAGGACGACAACAATCTGCCACCATATTACTATAAGGATTAAATCTCTTGCTTTCCAAAATAGTACTTCTTATAGGCAATCAGTGGCGTGACCAAACTAGCATTATAAAACACGCAGCAAAATCGAAACTCTCTCTCTCTCTTCGGCCTCGGTGACCAGAAAGCAGGTAAATGTGTGTGAGTCTCTCTTCCGGAAGGACTACCGTCCTAACAAACCTCATGTCGTGCCATACACATGAACATTATTTGACGAAAGTCTTCATACAACAACTTACAATCTATAAAAGACTCTTTAACAAGTAGATAAGACTTTCTCTTTATGATTTACTCTTAGTATTTCATGTAATTCTCGTATCCATTCTATTATGTTTGCTCAGCCAATAAATGTGTTATTGTGAATTCGTCGTGAATTGTTTTATATTGTTTGGATCGTGGAAGTGTTAAACCACAATATATTTCCCTTGTTACAAATGTCCGAATTGTGTTCCTCATTCTCTAACAACTATAGTGGTGAGTTTTGGTACTCAGATACAACAAATATATGAAGATCAACCTTTAAGTCAATGATACCAAAGCCTACTCGATCTGACACCACATTACGTTAAGTGTACCGTTAGTAAAAACGACAACAGAGCTGTGTATCGACATGTTTATTGTTCAGTCATTCTTTACGGAACTGACACTTCTTTTTATAGGATAGTTACACAGTAGGGGGCACAATAAGGGACGTTAGTCTGGGCTAGCTTATATACGCAATAGAGGCTAAAATACTTAACTCACTTGTAAGAAAAGAGAACACTTTATTCGACTTGTTGATGATAACGAAAAAAAAATGGTTTTATAAAAAAGACAAAACAAAAGCAATGATTGAATTTGAAAGATTATTTGTGTTTTGATGTGATTCCTTGACATTTCAGTATTTACATGAATCATATAAGTCTATCTTTATAAACAAACGTGACATTTTACGTTATAAATATCTTGACTGACAGAGAATTTTACTAAAAAGGCAGAAACTGCAAGACACCAAACATAAGCAGATATATTAAACATGTATGAGAAGTAAAAAAAACTATTGAGACTAAATCTTTATTTTATTTTCATTTAAATTTTATACCACACTCACACATACACAGACTTGCGCGCGCGCACGCACACACACACACACACACACACTGTTTGTTTTAGATAATAGCTACCATCATATTTGAAGGAACGATGATACTATAAATCTATAGGACAAAAAGATTTTACCAAAAATGCTCGAAACTTTTTTTTTTCAAACAACGAGACGATCGCTTATGGCGCTAAAATTCTATAACAGAAGCTAAGTGTGTACCAGTTAGCTTAGTACAATTTTCCGAATAATCTAGTGGAGTCTTTTATGATTGCCTCATCAAAAATTTCTGGGGAGTAAGACGGGAGCATATGTTGTAACACTGGCCTGGGGTGCTGAAAACGTTAGTGCCGTTCTTATATATACAGATATGTCTATCTTTTCTCCCTCTATAGGCACACTGTTTTCTTGGCCACCAAAATTGACCAGTAAGGTAATGACTGAGTTTTTGTTTCGTTTTGTTTTGTCTTTTCAGGTTGGCTCATCTGGTTAAAAATTAGCTGATCAATGTTGACTTTAAACACGAATGAAAACATTGTTCATATTTGTTTCTCTGAATTCACATTCAGTAATCTTGAATTATTACGAATGAACTTGATTAAGTCGATCACGAAAATAAAACATAAAAATTTATGACAATGAGACAAAATCATTTAATAAATTAACACAGATTTATTGAGGTCAAGTTTTACCAGGGACACAAGTTGCTTTTTATGGGTGAAATTCTATAGAAGATGAGTCCCGTTCTGGTTCACAAAATGAACAAAATGGCTGCAAAAATGAGAAACCTCATCGAATTTTGTCGACTTTTGAGTAAAAATGATTGATTATAAATTAAAATTGCTCAGTTGATTATCAATCTAAGTTACCAATCGGAAACAACAACAACAAAACAAAATACCCCCAAATAATTTCATTACTTTCTAGACACCCTCTCTGTGAACGAAATTTTAGCTCCCTCTCCTGATTTGTGTCCTGGTGACTTTTTTGTTCCCTAAAAGGAAAATCCATCTCTGCATCGCCATTTGGGAACTAATGAGGGCATGCAAATATATCAGGATTAAAAGACAGAATCAGTTAAAGACTTCCAGCATTGTTTCCAGTGGTAAGAACAAAGGAACTGTTTTGTAGGAAATTAATTTGATTTGCATTTAAATTAATTATCTAAAAAATACATAGTGCTATTACTTAATAGAGTTTATACATTCGAGGTAGGCTGAAAAGTTCATAGGCTGAAAAGTTCATAGGCTGAAAAGTTCATAGGCTGAAAAGTTTTTATATCTGCTCTTTTGACTAATTAGATCCAAAAACTTCACACCGACGGAAGAAGTGTATGGATCGCCAGGAGGACTATGTCGAAAAATAAACATCATTAGGTCTTTTCATAAAAGTATGTTGGTCGGAAGATCTCGGGGAGTATTGTGTTATCTCTTAGTTGCAATTACTCCCAGGTCCACTCTGCCCTGGAGTAGTAATACCTATTATGGTTCTATATATAGATCCAATGAATTTATTTGAGATATTCTTTCGAAGGATTTCGCTCTATGTTGGCGCGTAAGTCATTGGTTCATTTGATATAGTTAAGATAAAGTGTTTAAAACGACCTTTAATAACATTTAATTGGAAGCGGTTTATCAGTATTTGACAGGATTATTTAAAAGTATAATTGCGTACAATGATTTATATTAGACAGGAATATTCAAAGCCAGATACAGACTTGTAAATTTTAAGTAGCAGATACAAATAATTAATAGAAGATACATAATCATAACAAAAGGGCAGATAATATTACCATTTATACAAAAATGGCAGTTGAGGTTGTAGAGTTCTGTTGCCTCTTGTTATATTAAAAGGAAGAACAAATGAGTTGACGAAGATATTGATAGTTTTCAATTTGGAAGTTTTATTAACAGCTTGAGACAAAAGAACCCTTGTGCTGTAAGTCACAGGAAGAAGAAAACGGTTGTAAATGATAGAGCTGGTATTAATACGCCAAAGTCAAAGTAGGGGTTGAGATGCTGTTGTTAAGACAGGAATTAAAATGCTGAAGTAAAAACAGGAGTTGAGATGCTGTCATCAAGACAGGAATTAAAATGCTGAAGTCAAAACAGGAGTTGAAAATATCCAATTTGTTTCTCCGAGGATCCGTTGGTTTATAAGGAAAGATGAATGATGAAAGAATGATTTCCCAGACACCAATGGTCCATAAGTTGGATGAGGTCTCCTCGTGGTGCTTAGTGGACTGCTCTGTGGTGAGAGAGGAGAAAGATGGTCAGTCCTGCTGCTAGCAAGGGTGGAAGCGAAGAGAGAGAATGTGCTCTCTCACGTTGACTGGTCTGTCCTACTGCTAGCAAGAGAGGAAGCGAAGAGAGGGCGAGAATGGTTAGTGCGGCCTTTTATGTTGCCCGGGTCACCTGCCCGGGCAAAATGGCATCATTGGACGAAATATGTAAATTCGAAACTCCAACGGCCAAAACAATTCTCTCACTAAATAATGATTTGAAATTCTTTTTGCTACATAATCATTTTCAAAATATTATTGAATTGAAAATTACTTAAAACATAAATATGTGCACTATTTTGTGGTTATAATTGTTTTAAAATTATTATTATTATTATTATAACAGGGTGGAATGATAATATTGTCGCCCTAAAGAAAACAACACTACAGCTTTATTTTAAAACTTTTATTGAAAAAATCAATTCAGCTGACTTGATTATATAGTAGAGCTGAAATCTATTCAATGTTGCCGCCTTCAGCCTCAATCACCGCCTCGATACGGATCCGGAACTGGGAGCATGCCTTTTCCACAAGCGCCGGCGGAAGCTCGGTGAATACTCAGTGGATGGCGGTGATCAGGCTGGCTTTGGTGTTGTGGGAGGTCATGTTGGTGATGTTCTCGACGTATGACCAAACGAAGTAGTCCAGCTGGTTCAGGTCGGGGGAGGAGGGGCAGTGAGAGAAGGGTACAAAGTCGTAGCACTCCTTCTGAAACCAAGCCTGGGTCTCTTTGGACTTGTGGGCCGGCGCCGAGTTCAGCTGCCACTCCCAGGGTCTGTCACTGGCCATCTGATTGCACCAGGGGATCACCACACTCCGCAGCACATCCAGTTACACTTTGGTACACTCACTTCGAAGATGTGAGGTGGCATGATGTGACCCTCACTTGATACCACACCAAAGACCATAACCGTAGGCGGAAACTTTGTTTTCATCACCCTGGGCACGTCCCTGTTATTCGTGGCAATCCTGCAATGGTTCTGAAAATGGTCCTGTTGTCATAAGTTGGATCGGTAGAGAACATGTGTTGTACAGCGGCACATCTCCAATCTCGCTCGTTGAACATTGTGTCACTTTCAGACATGATAGAAGGCTCCTATCGCTCTTGGGATTTGTACACAACTGGCCAACTAGTAGATGGTCTGCAACAAAAAAGAAAACTGGTTTTCATTAAACGGAAATGGAATCATGTCGTCTTTTCTAGGGCGACAATTTTATCATTCCACCCTGTGTTGTTATTATTATTATTATTATTATTATTATTAAATAGGAATAATTACTTGAGAGCAAAAAAAAAACTGAGTTTGGTATCCAACAAGGGCTGATATACCGTAAAAACCAACCAATCAACCAACCAACCAACGAAAAAGTCTCTTTCCGGGTTGATGTTCTTTCTAATTTTAATCAATTTATTGATTAATTGGCCACTAATTAAACAATAATTTTGATTTTCCAATTTCTTTCATTGCTCAGGTTTACTTTGTTGCTGACCGGATTCATTCGATATAATTTTGGTTGGCCCAGTAGCTGATATATATATATATATATATATATTTCAAAAAGAATAGGTCCACAAAGAAATTTATATTCTTTTAAAAATTATTTAGTTCTTACACAGCGTTTCAAGCCAATAACTTTTTTCAGAGAACTTTAAATATTTTTTCCGGTGTAGCATTCGGTTTATACTGAGATCACTGTTTTGATGGGGTGGTTGTTTCTTTTTCAGTTTCGTGATAGATTCCTTGTAGGGGTTGGTTCTTTCTTTCTCTCCTTTTTCTTTTTTTCCACTCATTCTCTTTCTTAGAGTGTGTTTTGTGTCCTTCCTTGTGGGTGCATTTATTATTATTATTATTATTATTATTTTATTATTATAGCATTTCAAATATCAAAGACCAATGTCTTTGATATTCTATAAAACTTTTTTTGTTGTTTTAGTCTGGGTCATTGTGCGCGCGCTCACGCATGCGCGCGCGCGTGTGTGGTTGATATGCTACAGAGTTTGTTGGCCTTTTTGCTGGGTATTAAAGTGGTTTAGAATTCAACTTACAGCCACTTTTTTTACTCTCTCTCTCTCTCTCTCTCTCTCTCTCTATCAATCTAACTCTTTTTTTTCTCTCTCTGTTTATTTATGTGTGTGTATATAGTTTATGTTTTATCATGTGTGAGTTTGAATTTTTCTATAAAGCTTTTTTCTTTCTTTTGAAGTAATGTGCTTTAAAATTTAACAAGCAACTACTTGTTACTTTTTTACTATTTTCTCTCTCTCTCTATATATATATATATATATGTGTGTGTGTGTGTGTGTGTGTGTGTGTGTGTGTGTTTGTATATTTTTGTGTTTGTTTCTCTGTGTATGCGTGTGTATAGTTTATGTTTTATTCAGTGTGAGTTTGAGGTTTTTTCTTTTACTTGAAGCAGTGTGTCGTCGTTAGTTTGGTATATGGACATTCTTTTGAATAATCCGTTGCTACATTCGTATTGGTTTTTAGACATATTTAATTTTCTATTTTCTGGAATTTTAATGTTGCTTTTGTGGAGTGATATCCTGAGAGCGAGTGTCGAACCAATGTATACTTCTTTACATTTGTTACATTCGATTATGTCGACTTCCTTTTTTGAGTTGCAGTTTAAATCTATTTATCATGAATTTTGTTTGGGTGTCTTTGAAGATATAGGATTTTTGTTCTTTAATTCAATCACATCCTCCACATCTTTTATTCTTGTATTTAGCCTGTCCTTATGTTGTATTTTTCCCGGATGTAGAAGAGGTGAGTATTTTTTAAAAGATTTTGAGGTTGTCTCTAGATTTTAATGACTTTTGTCCTATTTATTATTTCTTTGATTTTGTCATTGTTTTTAAGTTCTAGATTTTTTTATTATTTCTGCGAATAGTTCAAGGTTGTTTTTATCGTTGGTTCAAACGAATGCTAAGGTTTTTTTGCTATTATGTTGTCTTTGGTTTTGTAGTCTTTTAGAGGTAGTTTTTCAGCTAATTTGAATCTCATATTTATCAGTGTTGTCGGGTATCCTCACAAGTGGATGGCTGTGTGTGGTTCTTTAAAGCGAGTTTTTCTTAGGTTTTTATTTGTGATTATGGTGCATCGTCTACGTGCTTGACTGTAAGGGATGAACTTTCTGCATTTTTTAGAGTGGTGCCTGTTGAAGTGAAGATATTGTTGTGTGTCTGCGGGTTTGTAGATGATATATTTGATGATTTGGCCATTTTCGTTTTTAATGAAGATGTCTGTTCTTTAAAGCAATGTTCCATAGTGAATTTTATTTTGTGGTGTAAGTTTTGGAGTAGATTGTGTCATTCGTTAATGCTTCTCCTTGGGCATTTCCAGAAGATGAAATAATCATCAAAGTATCTTTTCCATGACCAAATAAATTCTACTTTTGTGTTGTATTTTTTACCTATGATTTCGTATAGATTTTCTTCGAAATATGCTAAGATTAAGCTGGCGTATGTTCGTGCCATTTTAGTTCCCATAGCTGTTCCTAAGGCCCGGATGTAACTTATGAATTGGAAGAAATAATTATTAAGGATTAGTTCTATACCATCTTTGATAAATCTTTTGTTAAGTCTTGGGTGTAATACGTCTATGTATTTATCTATCCAAATTGAGATGGCTGGTTTTCCCAATTCATGAGGGATATTACTGTATAGGTTTGTGACGTCAAATGTGACTATGAATGTTGTCTACGGGAGGAGGAACCGCAATACTATGCCAATAAGCCTTGACCTTCAGCTACTGCCGCTACGACCAGTCTCGCCTCGGCGATATAAGCCACGAACATTATACTATGCCAACAATCCCTGACCAGACCTTCAGCTACTGCCGCTACGACCAGTCTCGCCTCGGCTATATAAGCCACGAACATTATACTATGCCAACAATCCCTGACCAGACCTTCAGCTACTGCCGCTACGACCAGACTCGCCTCGGCCATATAAGCCACGAACATTATACTCTGCCAAAAGCCCTGACCAGACCTTCAGCTACTGCCGCTACGACCAGTCTCGCCTCGGCTATATAAGCCACGAACATTATACTCTGCCAACAAGCCATGACCAGATTTTCTGCTACTGCCACTACGACCTGTCTCGCATCGGCCATATAAGCCATGAACATACCTGCAGTAGGCATGAATCAGCTCATTTTTTTATCTTTGTTTCCCGAAGCCGAGCCATGATATATATATATATATAGCCAAGAAGACATAAAGGTTTTAGGAAACTGTGGGCATGTTCATTGTTAAAAAAGGGGGACAACGACCGGTTTCGTCTGGAACTTCTCAAGCTGTTAATGCCAGAAAAATTAAAAGTAAAGGAGAGGTGAGAAAAAAAATTGAAAAAAAAGAGGGGGTTAGTTGGAGAGATAGTTTGAGACCGATCACATTCAACCTAACAAACAGTCCCTATATATATATATATATATATAATCCAAGGAAGAAATCCAAGGGGTTGGTGTATCCAATATGAGAGCTCAATACTAACGGCTATTGATGTGTAATTCATTTGGGATTAATGATACATCAACACTTAACGTGTAGAGCATAAAATCCTTTTATACAAAGACAAAAAGAAAAAAAAATCACTTTCTTGGTATCATCATAAATTCATTTCAGGCTCCCATTATTTAGTTCTTACACAGTGTTTCAAGCCAATAACTTTCTTCAGAGAACTTATTTTTTCTGGTGTAGCGTTCGGTTTATACAGAGATCACTGTTTTGATGGGGTGGTTGTTTCTTTTTCAATTTCGTGATAGATTCGTTGTAGGGGTTGGTTCTTTCTTTCTCTCCTTTTTTTTTCCCACTCATTCGCTTTCTTAGAGTGTGTTTTGTGTCCTCCCTTGTGGGTGCATTTATTATTATTATTATCATTTTATTATTATAGCATTTCAAATATTAAAGACCAATGTCTTTGATATTTGATATTCTATAAACCTTTTTTTGTTATTTTAGTCTGGGCCATTGTGCGTCTGGGTCAGATACAGATATGTGTGAAACGTACATGGAACGTTCATAACTCATATACATAGAACATAGGAATCTCGAAACACGAAAAACACTTACGACTTCTTAGTTCAGGTACGAAACTTTTAATTACCTTTGAGTTTAAAGGTTCTTCGATATAAGGAGAGAGATAGACATTCTTTCTATTCTGGCTTTTTATCTCCCCCCACCCCCACCCCAACACGTGTGGCACTCGCCACAAGGCTACTGGCCATGCTTCGGCGAGCAAGCGAAAGCCAACCGTCTTCTCCCGAGGCAGGACTCAACTCAACTCACTGACTTTTTCAAAATCCCCCAAATCCTCCGTGCGCGCGTTTCCGGTGCATGACGTCATTCACATCCACTGGTCAACCTTTCTATCGGATTTTTATTTTGACATCTATGAACGACATATCATCTTCGCACGCGCGTTAATACCTTCACTCAAGTTTGCTCCTAACTAACCCATGTGCTGGGCCGTAAGGTTCTCGGCCTAACTAAATCCAAAGGTATAAAACGAAATCCCTCGGCCATTATATTACACCATAAATTCTTATAAGTTAAACTTATAAGCTTTATAAAAACCTTCTTCAGATGAGATATTCAAAATCATAATTAGATGTTTTCATATTTCTTCCGGCGAGAATGGAATTTGAAAAAAAAAGTTACTTTTATTTTTTTATTTTCTTAATTTAAAATAATTTATTTTATCTTTTTATTAAATAAGAAAAAATTAATTAAAGTTGAAGATATATCTATTATCCTTTTTCAAATAAATATTCTTAAAAAATACAGTAACCTTAATTTACATACAACAAAACATTAAAAGATTAAAAAAAAAACAAAAACAAAAAAAACAATCTCAGAACAAGAAATTCTTGCTCCGTAACTTTTAAAACTATCTATGAAGCTTATAAAGCTAATCAATATAACGCCAAAGTACCCCTACCACAAAAAAAATCTCAACATTTTTTTTTTTTTTGTGGTTTTATATCAGGTTGGGTCTACTCTACATTTTACAAAAGTTGGACAAGATTGTAGAATGGGAAAGTTTCAAATTTCGAAGTTGAACATTTTTCGACTTACAAGTCATTTTCCATGAAAACATTGGTAAAAATGCAAGATTTATTGGTTTATCATGAAAACTGACCGAGTTAGTGTTTTAAAACGTAATGGATAATGACTTGTAAGTCGAAAATGTTCAACTTCGAAATTTGAAACTTTCCCATTCTACAATCTTGTCCAACTTTTAGTAAAATGTAGAGTTGACCCAACCTGACATAAAACCATAAAAAAACAAAATGTTGCAATTCTTGGGGGTCAGTTGGTGCATTGACCCGTCTATATACATTACTTTTATTGGGACTATTATGTTTTATCAATATTAAAAAATATAAGGAAAAATAATTAAATTGCAAAACTTAGTTTTTGTTATTCAAAATATCGTAAAAATTCAAGTTATCTATATAAAGAAAAATGTCATAATCGAAAGTTAAGTCAATCGTAATAAACACATAATTCATATGTAATTCACATATCGAACGTTAAATAATTGTAATAAGTAAAGAATTAATCTATAAAAGATACTATGTTATTGTAACTATTATATCAGCGTATGGTTGCAAGAAAAGAACAAAAATTAAGTTGCAAAAACAAAGAACATGAAGGCACGCAAAAATTTTGATAATTGTATTGAAAACAAATAACTAAAAAGTTCAAATAACTGGGTTTGTATAAACGAGTTGATATGGAATTAAAAAGTAGAAAAATATCCTATGCTTAATAGTTGTAGGATTGTTAGACTTATGCACATGCGGTCAATCAGATGTTACAAGTGCAGAGAGGAGAGGGGTGTTTGGTGATTTAAGGCTTGGTCGCTTTGTTCAAAGCGGAGAAGAGGAAAGTCAATGTGGGTGATGAGTGGTTTCGAGTTTTGCCTCTCTCTCTCTCTCTCTCTCTCTCTCTCTCTCTCTCTCTCTCTCTCTCTCTCTCTCAGGGTTGGAGTTCTAGTCTGCGGGTGTCGTCTGCCTTCTTTTGATCTGCTCCACTGTCTAGAAATTTGTCTTTTATAGCGTTTTTGTCTTCCAGTCTGATCAAATTGGGTTTTCTTTGGGTTTTTTTTTTTTACCGCGAAGGTCACGGATTGGCCGAAAAATTACTTTTCATTATTTTTATTTTTAGACAAATTTCATCGACATTTCGCTATGCGTTGATCCTATGTGCAGAGACCCCTTTTTTCCATTTTGAAGAAAGTCTCAGCACCGATAACATCCGGTGAATGCTCTCGTGGACGCTTGTTGGGGTCATTATTTTGTGTGTGCGATAAATTAGAAGAGTTCACTTTCGGTCATATCACATAACTAATAATTTGAAAAATGAAACAAAAGATTTTAATGTTCAATTCTCAAGCTTGTGATTATCAATAGTAAAAAAAAAATCAGCGTACTAAAAAAACGGTGAATTATTGGGATCTTCAACTTTTATCAAATTTTTTCTTCTTTAGTAAATAAAAGTTGGTGACCGTAGTCGAGGGTGAACCGAAGGCTCCGTTTTCGATAGCTACTACACCAAGATGTAGAGGATGGCGTTACGCCATTCCGTGGATTACTCCACTTTACCCTTAATCCATACCTTATAATGCTGAGTGTAAGCAAGGTGGCATCAAGTACCATTTTTGCGTCTTCGGTATGACTCGACCTGTGATTGAACCCCAAACTTCTGGACCATTGGCGAACACTCTGCTCATTAGGAAACTGGTATTCTTTGATAAAAATAGCTTTTATTGTGGGCTATTTAACGGATAGCTGCATAATAAGTGTATAATATATGCGAAACTGTTAGGTATTTAAATTTAAATTCAAGCACTTAGATTCTAAAATTAATGTGACAAAACATTAGTGTATATACATTGGGTAATATCTATCTATCTATCTATATATATATATATATATATATATATATATATATATACGTAAGTGGTTAGAAGCTTTGGCTTGGCGTTTGAGTCAACCGGGTTTCGATCCCAGCTACGGGAAGATACAGTCTAGCCACACTGATGAGTTCTGATAGAACGAAACAGATCTGTCTGTGGATGACTATATATATATATATACGTGGTGCCTTCAATAAGTTTCCAGACTTTTTTGTACAGGCATTTTAAATTGTCGTAGATTCTTGAAAATTAAGTATGTTATTGCTATACATATTATGAGACGACTGACTAATTTTTATGATTTCAGGTTCAAATCAACAGCTACACCAGCAATTGGAATACACACTATTAAAGCCTGATTGTCACAACTGGTGAATTTCAAAAATGCAATGAGGACACTTTAGAAGAACGATATGTAATAAAATTCCGTTTTAAACTTGGAAAAAATGATGCCACAGAAACGTCTGGAATGCTTCAGACTGCTTTTCGACCATCTTGCATGAATCGAGCATCAGTTTTTGAGTGGCGTAAGAGATTCAAGGAAGGCAGGGAATCTGTGAGGGATGATGAGAGGAGCAGGAGGAGTAAGGAAGTCAATACACCAGAGTTGGTTGACCAAAGGGTTAGGGTTAGGGTTACTATGTTGAGGTTTTAAGGGAGTTCAGGACGAGATTCCGTCGGAAGAGGCCAGCACTCTTCAAATCGGCTCAGTGGCATTTTCACCAGGACAATGCACCAGTCCACAACTCCATCTTTGTCACAGACAATTTGACCAAGCTAGCACCCTCCCTATAATCCAGACCTTGCTTCCTGTGAATTTTTGTTATTCCCTAAGCCGTCGTCATGAGACAATTGAGGAAATGAAAGAGGCTGTGACGAAGGTCATTGACACGCTCACACGAGAGAATTTCTATGGGGCCTGGCAGAAGTTGTTGGAACGGTACAACACGTGCATTGCAGCCGGAGGAGATTACTTCGAAAGGGACTAGAGTTTCATGTTTGTACTATCAATAAAAGTGGCTATAAGAAAAAGTCTGGAAACTTATTTAATGATCCTCGTATATATATAAAAAAGATATATGTATTACATATATATATATATATATATATATATATATATGTGTGTGTGTGTGTGTGTGTGTGTGTGTGTGTGTGTATTATCTAAATATATATATATAGTTCTTGAAAAATAGCCTAGCTTGTAAAATGCGCCTTTTTATCAAAAGTATATCCGTTTAAAATGATTAAATATTTAGTTAATCTTTAAGGATATATTTGCATTCAAATTTTCAACCGTTTTATTGTGAACTAAATGAAGAATGCATCTTACATTAAGATTTTGTTGATTAAAATGTTTTGCCACTGTGAAAACAAGAATTATTCCTAATAGTTTTTAATGGTTATTAAAGAGGAGATGAAACTCAGAAGTAGTTACGCTATGGTAATCACGAGAAGTGTGTGTGTGTGTGTGTGTGTGTGTGTGTGTGTGTGTGTGTGTGTGTGTGTGTGCAAGGAGGGAAACATCGGGGACCGGTTATATCCAGAGCGACAGGAAGGGGAGTGAGAGGATGTATCGTACGGGACTGTACCCTGATGTGGGTAGCGAGCGTACATTACCTTATATATATATATATATATATGTGTGTGTGTGTGTGTGTGTGTGTGTGTGTATATATATATATATATATATATATATATATATATATATATATATATATAGTGACCAGTTATTGAAAGATTTGTTTGAGAACACCATTAACAAAAAAGATAGAATATATTAACTTAATAAATTTTTTTTAAGCGATATTGTAGTTTTGACAAAGTATTCGTCGGTTTTGATGTAGAGATTGTTTGATGAACTCGATCATAATTTGAGATCTCAAACAACGACTATCAAGATCAATATCAATTAGACATACTTTCCTTCCATTATCTGGTTTCATGTTAGATGTTTATGTGAACTAAAAACAAATGAATTTTTGAAATATTATTTGTTTCATCAGATTCTCTACGGTCTATTCTATGACTGTTACGTATACAATATGGATAAGAAATACAACATAAATTTACATTCCTTGTGGTTGGGAGCCTGTTTTACCAGGACAGCACCTTACCGACTACGTGACAAAACCAAAACAGACTCTTAGTCATGGATAAAAAAAATGCTTGTTCTATGTGCATGTGCTTGTTCTATGTGCATGTGACAATCATAAAATAATAATGAAAATTATCCGAGACTTGTTTAACGAACGAACAAACAAACAAATAACAATCCCAAAAGACAATAAGATGAAAGAAAAAGTAGTCAGAAAATTGAAAATATTGATAAAGTTTTTTTCAAAGAATTTGGGACAACTTAGGATTATCAAATCCAGACACTTGGTAAATAAAGTGATCGCCAAAGCAGCAAATAAATAAATAAATAAAAGTATGAATTAATAAATAAATGAATAAATAAAATTTTTTAAAAAATGCTTAATGTGTGCATTTTTGTTTAACAATCTCCCTAATAATCAAGTGTAACTGCAGCAAGATATATTTGGTAGGGGAGCCTAGTCAAGTGAACAGTGGCCCTTATTACCAACAGGAATAAGAAAATTAATAAATATTTTATCCAATACATCCGCACTACTACTACTACTACTACTACTACCACCACCACAAATATTACCATAACTACTACCACTACTACTACTACCACTACTACTACCACTACTTCTCTGTAAAAAAAGGAATCAAAATAAGATTGAATTCTTTTCCCATTCTTGAGGAAGCAAACGAATTTCGACTTGCGAAATTGTACACACACACACACACACACACACACACACACACACACACACACACATATATGTATATATATACCCTTAGAATGCAAAGCAAATTTTCTTGATTTATTTTAGAGAAAAACAGTGACATTTCTTAAAGTATTTTCATTCTTATAACTGTATTATTACCGTAATATTACCATATTTCTAGGCATCAAAATGCCTTCCCACTTAAGTTTGGATTTCTTGATTATTCAGTTAATTTAAGATTTATTTCATCATGGTATTGTTTAATACAGGGGACACAACTCTTATAAGACACTTGATGTCATTGATACAAGGGAGGTAATAGGTAAATGGTAACCGAACCAGTATATTATTTTTATAGAATATTTCAAATACAAAGTGAATGGCATTTACAAAAATATGAGCCAGTATCTCTCCATTGAATGATCAACTGAGAATCACATTTCTGAAGAGTGCAGCATTCAGTAAATGTCAGGATCAACTAATCTTTTGATGTATTGTACATATCGTATAATAGAAATGGTTACAATATACAAGGATCAGTTATTTGCAACAGACAAGCTTGTGCTGTTGAAGAGACCAACAAAAAGAACCTAAATAATGAGAAAAAGTTGTCTCCGTTTACCGAAAAAGTTATATTTGACATATAGCTATCAGTTACACAGAATTTTACCCTAAGTTGCATCAGGCATAAATTTTTAGCTTGGTAATTTAAGAAAAGTGTCCAATAAAGCTAAACAAACACAGGGCATTTAATCATCGTATTTTTGAAACCATTGACGTACTTAACATTTTAAGAAAGATGATATGTGATATTTTGCATAAGACACACAGAGACCTCATTTCTGCAAAAGCCAATCTCAGCATTTTTATTGAATTGACGCCACCATTCGTGAATTGCCTCTATAATCAACTCATATGAAATAATACCCTTTCACTTCATTCTTTATCTTTTATTTTTTATTTATCCAATCAAAATTTGATTTCGTTCAGTTAAAAAAAAGGAATGAAGCAACAAAATATCCCCGCTCCGCAAATATTAGTTAAACAGAAAAGAATTAAGAGTATTTTCTGGTTTGTAAATCTAATATGTGTTAATATTGTGAACATTTCTCATTTTTGTGGCAGTTTAAGTTGGTTGCGTTCTTCGGCCTTCGGTATGTAATTTCCAATAATCATCATGCAACATTGCAAAACCGCTTTACAAGGTCAGAAGAGTGAACATAACATACAACAGCGATTATCATTTTAGGAAAGAAAGCAGAGAAACGTCAAAAGCGAAACTATGAAATCAGGTACGACAGATGATCAAAGAAAAAAGAGTGTGTGCTATTCTTCTGGCAACGAAAGGCATGAATTTTCTTATCTTCCTAGCTATTGACTAAATAGGATCACTGCTGGATTTGGTATTAAAAAAGCCATAGAGGTTGATATGGCATTCAACAAAGAAACTGAAAACGAAACCACTCTCGAATGATCATTTCGTGACATGAAGTAGATTTGAGTAGATTTTGTCAATTTGACACTTTTACTAAGTCTGTTATGGGGTGGGGGTGTCAGCAAAACTATATTCTTGCTACAACTTCCCTTTACCTCCACGCGCAGTTTGATTCATTGTCTCTCGATTCTTTGCATTTTATGAAAACGTAACACTGTATTAATCTCTATACTGTCAAAGGCTTTCTCACAATCAACGTAAGTGACGCAAAGAGGCAATCTGTATTCTTTTGCCCGCTAAATCAACTGTATTAGTGCGAATAGGGATTCCATTGTGCTATAGTTCTTACGAAAGCATGTTTGTTTACTTGGTCATCAAAATTTACTGCCAGTCTGGTGACTATGATCTTCGTGAACAGCTTAAAGGTGAGACAAAAGGCAAATGGGACGCGCGTTTTGTGAAGCAAGATGTTATTCCCAATGAGGGTATTTTCCACTTTTCAAAGAGAGGTTAAAACATACAGTGCTTTCGATAGTTGCTCCCCTCCACTTCTTGGTATTTCCTTTGTTATTCCATCCGTTGTCTTTTTTCCTCTGCCTCTCGATCTCATTAACCAAGATTGATGTCACCGCTTTTGATACTACCAGCGACGAGTACTGAAATAAAGAGGTCATTGTAAGAGGGATAACAAACATATCTGTCACTGTGTGCTCGTCCTAGTTTTTAAGTGCCGTCACCTCTGATCGAAGAGCTTTATTGCTTTACAGAGAACTGAATGATCAAAGTGGTTATATGTTATATATTGACCCTCGACCGAGCCGTCAATCAAGAGATGCACCTGTGTAAATAAGCGGAAGAACAGTGGAAGCAGGTGGACGTTAGACGATGATATAACCAGGTGCCCGGTGCGGTTCGAGTTAGTTGGAGACAGGATGCCAGCGGAGTGAGAACCAGCTCCAGACACAGGGCTTGGGCCCACAATGCTCCACGGTTGAGCAACTCAAGCCAAGATGAGAAAGAAGTGCTGCTATGGTCGAAGAAGAACTTGGGGTCAATATAGCAGTCTGTCCCCGTCTCCAACACTTTTCTCACACATAACCAATATCACCCTTTCAAGAATAAAATGTAAGAGATATATTTTCATAAAGAATTGTATTCGTTCGTTCATTGAAGTTGGTATATTGTGTTTGATTATGTTTCTGTTTATATTTGTATTACGGCGATACGAAACTTACTTCTGGTCTTGCCGTCCTCTTCTGACCTTTGCATAGAAAAAAACCTTTGTCGATGGTATACAAGGATGTTTTAATCAGTGATCTCTCTAGTTCTTTATAGAATTCTTCTACTGGATGATCTTCACTTGCACTTGTTGGAACGAGTGAATGAATGACCTTATGGATAGCATTCTCCGGCACCATCTATCACCCCTACACATGATAACTTACATGAGACGACTTTTGCGACTAATTTCTTACTTATGATGACTTTACTCAGTCCCTCGGCACTTCGATCAATCCATCTCACGTTCAGTTATTTATTGCGGTGTGTCCCACAAAGTCCAAGCGCATTGCACTTGATCGTCAATATGCCGGACGCACCAAAAAGGACTACCTAAAATTGGCCAGTTTAGTACTCCCCGCCAATGATCATACGGTGAAGATTGCTTTTTTGATTTCTTTGTGGCTCACTGTCACCTGGGATTTTTTGTAGCCTTTGGACATTCGGATTTCGTTTCACCGCCGGGGAGTGGTCTGATTATCCTACAGAGCACTGAGACCCATCACTTCTTTTTCTTCTTTGCGTTGTTTAATCATTTTTGACGCCATTCCGTCGGCTAGGTGAACAGGCCTTTGTTACCCTTCCAGTTTCGTTAACTTGAACCTCTTGCGAATAAGATCACGTGATTGTCTTTCCAAATCAGTTCTTTCTTAGGGTTAGTACTTTGATAGCTTTGAAGCTTGGCAGATTGTACACCGGGCTATCTTATTTACTGAACAGCAACTGCCATGACTGCACCGCAATCTATCACTAAAGTAGGATTTGAACCCATATCAGGTCTGTTTTGTTTTGAATTCAGAGATTTTCCTGTTTCTAAACTGGTCGCCCAACGAAGAGTAGAGAGCCAAGTTTGCCTTGCTATTTAACTCATAGCTGTAGTAAAATATCTTTTGATGGTTAATGTTAATATGAACGAATTACAATGGCCAAATATTTTTTTCTAGTTGTTGGAAGAAAAATTCAGCGCACTATTTTGTTTTTTTAACAGTATATGTTTATTCAATGCCAAAATTATGATCCTAACTATTATTATTTAACGATCCACTGCAGTCATTCTTATTGCATTTTAAAAATTAATAATGAAAATAATAGCATTCATTAATAAGCCGGAGGAACAGAAAGGATGTCGCAGGAGAACAAGAGGAAAAGGAGATCTACTATACATTGATCAACGCATCTACAAAGAGAGCAAAACGAGACGAAAAAAATGTAGCTATGGCATGGATTGATAACAAAAAAGTATATGATACGATCCTGCAAAACTGGATAATAGACTGTCTCAGAATGTACAAGACATACAAGAAAGTCATAAATTTTAACGAAAAAAACTATGAAAAATAGGAGAGTGGAATTGATAGCTTAGATGAGGTGAAAATCCAGAGAGGAATCTTCCAGAGAGATGTGCTATCACCATTACTGTTTGTAATAGTGATCATGCTACGCAATAACATATGTAGGAAATGCACAGACGAATATAAACTTCCTAAATCGTGAGAAAAACCTAACCATCTTATACATGGACGACATTTTTGTCAAAAATGAAAAAGTATTGGCAACCTTAATATAGGCAGTGAGGATATACAGTGATGATATAGGAATAGAATTTGTCATAGAAAAATGTGCCTTGCTCATAATGAAAAGCGGAAAACAACAAATGACGGAAGGAATAGAACTACTAAATCTAGAAAAAATCCGAACACTCGGAGAAAAGGAAACTTACAAATACTGGAATATTTGAAGTGGACACCATCAAACAAACGGAGATGAAATAAATAAATTACAGGAGAACGAGGAAACTACTTGAAATCAAACTACATTGCAAAAGTTTCATCAAAGGGATAAACAACTAAGCTGTCCCTGTCGTAAGATACTCGGGACCATTCTTAAAGTGAACGAGGGAAGAACTTCAACAAATGGACAAGAGAACGAGAAAACTAATGACGATGTATCAGGCCTTACATCCAAGAGATGATATGGACACACTATATGTATCAAGAAAAGAAGGAGGAAGAGGACTTCCCAGCATTGAAGATAACGTTGATACATCGATAAGACTACTCGAAGACTATATAAAAAGAGCAAAGAAAGACTGATTACAGCGACTAGAAACAACACAAGCAACACAAAGATCAACGGAACAACAATAATTAGCAAACAAGAATGAGAATAAAAACAATTCGATGGACATTTCAAGGGGCAAACAAGCGAAATCTCACACGGGAAGACCTGGACATGGCTATAAAAGAGAAAAACCGAATTTCTTCGAATAGCAGCTCAAAACAACGCCATAAGGACCAACTATGTTAAAGAAAACAGACAAGACACAACAAAATAGTTAATGTGGTGATAGAGACGAAACGAGCAATCATATAATTAACAAATCCAGTAAATTAGTGAAAAAAGACACGACTAGATGGGAGATGTAATCCAATGGGAAATGAGCAAAAATTTAAATTTAACCATGCCAAGGCATTACACCCCAGAGACGACGTTGACAGACTATAAGTATCTAGAAAAGAGGGAGGAAGAGGACTTGCCGGCATCGAAGACACCGTTGACGCATCCATACAACGACTCGAAAACTACATAGAAAAACACGATCGAGGACTAATTACAACCATCAGAAACGATACGGACAACACGATAGACGAAAGAATGACAACAACTAGGAAACAAAAATGGGAGGGAAAACAACTCTATGGCCGCTTTAAACGTCTAATAAACAACATCTCACTCCAGAAAACCTGGACCTGGCTAAGAAAAGGAAACCTTAAGAGAGAAACAGAATCCCTCCTAATAGCAACACAGGACAACGCTATGAGAACCAATCATATCAAAGCGAGAACAGATAAGACGCAACAAAACAATAAATGTAGGCTATGCGGTGACAGAGATGAAATCATCAATCACATAATAAGTGAATGCAGCAAATTAGCACAGAAGGAGTATAAGGCGAGACACGACTGGGTCGGCAAGGTGATCCACTGGGAAATGTGCAGGAAATTTCAATTCGACCATATAAACAAATGGTATATGCACAACCCAGCACCTGTCCTAGGAAATGACTCGCATAAACTCCTATGGGACTTTAATATACAAACGGATCACCTAATCCCGGCCAGAAGACTAGACTTAATAATAATCAACAACAACAAAAAAAAAAAAAAAAAAGAGAGAGAATCTGCAAAATTGTCAACTTTGCTGTCCCGGCGGACCACAGAATAAATCTGAAGGAAAGTGAAAAGAAAGATAAGTACCTCGACCTTGCTAGAGAATTGAAAAAGCTGTGGAACATGAAAGTAACGATTGTGCCAATAGTGATTGGTGCCTTAGGAACAATAACTAAAGGATTATTAAAAGGCCTGGAGGACTTGGAAGTTGGCGGACGGGTAGAGACTATCCAAACGACAGCATTGCTAAGAACAGCCAGAATCCTGAGAAGAGTCCTGGAGACTTGAGGAGACTTGCTGTCACTCAAATTCCATTGAAAAACCATCAGCTAACACTGATGTGAAAAACTCTAAAGAAGTAAATAATAATAATAATAATAATAATAAGTACCTTGACCTTCCTAGGGAACTGAAAAAACTGTGGAACATGCAGGTGACAATTATACCAATTGTAATTGGTGCGTTTGGAACAGTAACTAAAGTCCTGGAGACTTGAGGAGACTTGCTGTCACTCAGACTTCGGTGAAAAACCATCGGCAAACGCTGATGTGAAAAGCTCTAATGAGTGAATAATAATAATAATAATACCCTATGATATTCGTTTTGTTTGTACTATGTTCTAATTGATTGGAAAAATTTTAGAAACTTAAATTTTATTTGAAGGCCTGGAAGACTTGGAAGTTGGGGGATTGGTAGAGACTATCCAAACGACAGTATTGCTAAGAACGGCCAGAATACTAAGAAGAGTTCTGGAGACTTGAGGAGACTTGCTGTCACTCAAACTCCAGTGAAAAACCATCAGCTAACACTGATGTGAAAAACTCTAAAGGAGTAAATAATAATAATAATAATAATAATAATAATAATCTGTTTGTCTATTTGTTATATCCTATCAAGTATTGCCATATAATATAAATAATTTGTTCACAATTGCATGGTTTCAAGTGACTATTCCGATTTAATGAGATTTTTTTTTTTGCTCACAATTCGATGCTATTACGTATTCTTATCTAATACACACTGTGCATACAGCTGATTTGTTTCAAGTATTCCTATCGAACAATAAACAGATTTATTCAAACCAAAGATTCGACACTAATAAGTACCACCTCTTTGAAATTGCCCAGTCCGATGGGGCTATAGAATACACCGATTGCACCTCTTCGAAATTGCCCAGTCCGATGGGGCTATAGAATACACCGACTGCACCTCTTCGAAATTGCCCAGTCCGATGGGGCTATAGAATACACCGATTGCACCTCTTCGAAATTGCCCAGTCCGATGGGGCTATAGAATACACCGACTGCACCTCTTCGAAATTGCCCAGTCCGATAGGGTTATAGAATACACCGACTGCACCTCTTCGAAATTGCCCAGTCCGATGGGGCTATAGAATACACCGACTGCACCTCTTCGAAATTGCCCAGTCCGATGGGGCTATAGAATACACCGACTGCACCTCTTCGAAATTGCCCAGTCCGATGGGGCTATAGAATACACCGACTGCACCTCTTCGAAATTGCCCAGTCCGATGGGGCTATAGAATACACCGACTGCACCTCTTCGAAATTGCCCAGTCCGATGGGGCTATAGAATACACCGACTGCACCTCTTCGAAATTGCCCAGTCCGATGGGGCTATAGAATACACCGATTGCACCTCTTCGAAATTGCCCAGTCCGATGGGGCTATAGAATACACCGATTGCACCTCTTCGAAATTGCCCAGTCCGATGGGGCTTTAGAATACACCGACTGCACCTCTGCAATGAGTGTCCTGGATATGACACTAAACAATCTGATGGTGAGGTTCCAGTGATACTGGTGCTTTGGGGAATGCGGAGCACCCCTTCATTGCCATCGCTCCCAGGTCCACTCTGGCCCAGAATGGTCGCACCGGATAGGGCCCTATCTAAGGGTTAAATAGAACTAACAGCATACTTATGCTAAACTGAATTGTTTGATTTAGAACTGTTTAACTAAACTGAATAGTTTGAAATAGAAATGTTTTTGATAATTAAACTGTACTTACATTTAAACTGCGAACATATGCTAAACTGAATTGTTTGAAATGGAACTGTTTTTGATATTGAAACTCCGCTTACACTAAACTGAATTGTTATATATAAAACTGTTTTGACAATCAACTGTGTGTAAACAAAATATGTACCTATACTAAACTGAATTAGCTGAATTAGAACTGTTTGAATAAACTTAATAGTTTGAAATAAAAATATTTGTGACAGTTAAACTGTGTACTCATGCTAAACTGAATTATTTAAAATAGAACAGACTATTTGCATAAAAATGGATTTGGCGTCAAATAACCAACAAAAGTTGATATGCCATAAAAACCAACCAACCAATCAACCAACCTCTTCGATTCAAAGTGGATGGGAAAGTAATGGCAACATAGGTGCCAGAACACTGGATGTAGTTTATTATTAAAGCCCAAACACTTTTTTATTTTGAAGA
Organism: Sepioteuthis lessoniana; assembly: GCA_963585895.1. Taxonomy (NCBI): domain Eukaryota; kingdom Metazoa; phylum Mollusca; class Cephalopoda; order Myopsida; family Loliginidae; genus Sepioteuthis; species Sepioteuthis lessoniana. The sequence goes on from OY757936.1 coordinate 3,159,490, forward strand.
TTCTAAGCCTCATCAACAGTCATTCTGTTGTTACTTTATAAATAACAACTGGAAAAATGTTTCTTCTTCCATAAATGAATCTGCAGTTCTCATCTGTAATCAATTTTCTGCTTTGTTAACTCGTAATTTTCTTCTGAGAAATTCCACATTTATTAGTTCTCAGTTTTCTCCATTCCAAACAAATTTTCATATCTGATCAAATTAAAACCTTCTCATCTGCAGCGCGAGTTGTCGGTATTTTTTCATCATTGTTGGGTGAATCCTGAAAATCAGATATCAGATGGATCGGTCAGAAATACGACGTGTAAAGTTCATCAGAAGAAAAAGCTCCTGAAGTTATTCAACACAATTTATCATATTTACCCAACCCCCTCCGCAGGATATGACACAAGGTCAATGATTTTAAGCAGAGTTTAACAGGTTTGAATTCAGAATTTTCCTTCTTCTAGACTAGTTGCCTTACCAAGGCTGAAGAACCGAGTCTGCCCTACTATTTACCCATAGCTAGAGAGAGAATAATTGGATTCATACCTTTCCCAAGGGTATTAGTGCTATGTGAAATGCAATCAGTCTCGTCCAGAATTTGAACTCGTGTTGCCGTATCCATTTCCTACGACGATAACCATTACACCACGAGCACCTCCATTTACCAACCCCTCCGCTCGGGCAGGATATGACACAAGCTCAATTTTTAAGCGGAGTTTAACAGGTTTGAATTCAGAGTTTTCCTTCTCCTAGACTAGTTGCCTTACAATTTACCCATAGCTAGAGGGAGAATTAGTGCTATGTGAAATGCAATCAGTCTCGTCCAGGATTTTGAACTCGTGTCACCGTGTCCATTTCCTACGACGATAACCATTACACCACGGGCACCTCAGTTTATTGGCAAACTTGTTAAATATTGATGTAAAATTGTTTGTATTCCTGAACCCGAGAGTTATTTGGAGATTTCAGTAGTTCGACATGAGCTGCTTTGTTTATTGTGAACCTCTAACATTATTCTACTCTTACCCGACTACCGGGCTGTATAATGATTTGTTTGCAACATCACTTTTTAAATGTAATATTTTGAAGTTAGTTTTAAGGCTGTGATGATTGACAAAATCCTAATTATTGTTCATTGATTATAAGAATTATTCTGTGGAGAAAGTAAAAACATAAGAATAAAATAGTTGTATTCTGGTTTGGAGTTAAATACGTTTTTATTCAAATACATTTATGTACTGATACCAAACAAAATTTGTCACCTACACAAATACTCATATATTCAATGCTTCTTCTTCTTCTTCTTCTTCTTCTTCTTCTTCTTCTTCCCCCGACATACCCATATACTCATCTATATATCTATACGTTCATATTAGAGAATGAGTTTTTTTTTTTACTTCACATGCGTCAATTTATGTGCGACCAATGATATAACATGAATATGAATAACACACACACACACACACACACACACACACACACAAGCGCGTGCACATGTATATATATATATATATATATATATATATATATATATATAAATGAGTATTGTTGAAACTTACGGACAAAGAGTGTTTAATTGATTTTTAATTTACTCGCAAGGGAACGTTTGAGTGAGTGTAAAAAGTGTCCATGATTTTTTTTTCGGTTGAGAAATTGGATGAAAAATTAATAAGGCATTCTTGTTAGTTGTTTTTGGCAATATTCGTATGAAAGGAAATTTATTTCGAACACGCACACACACACACACACACACACACACACACACACACATATATATATATATTTATTTATATATACATGGCTAAAGTGAAGTTACGTGTTTATATGTATGACTATAAAGTTGACTATAGTACACACATATCTATATAAACATTTTCGTATTTATGTTTGCGTAACAAATATAAAAAAAAAACAATGCGAAACTGCTACGTTTAAAATAGACATGAAAATGAAGAGTATAAAATGATAATAAATGAAAAACATAATGAATGAGGAATATAAAAGCATCATATGTTCCATAGTATTTTCACACATTGACGATTGTTTGAATTATTGGTTGCTTCTACTCCAAAGACAGACACAAACTTATGTATATGATAATTGAATTTAACTTTTATAGTTAATTATTTTTTTAATACTAAAAACTTTATGCTATTAATTTGTGTCACACATTAGCTGAATAAATTCCCACTTGATAATAATTCATTATAAAAAAATAAGTTGTAAATGATAGATAGATAGATAGATAGATAGATACTGGAAAATAGATAGATAGATAGATAGATAGATAGATAGATGCTTTCAAAATAATATTTTTTCTTTTTCCTTAGATGTCTTTTAGGAAATATTAGCTTCTGAAATGGGAATACGTGTGTTTTATCTGTCTCATAGCTTCCAATTCCTGTGTTACTGACTGGACAGTGGAAATCTGTCAGAATCTATGTTTTCAATCTAAGCTTCTCTTTCTGTCCGGAAATCTTAGTGATGTACACAGAATTCTTTCTCTTTTCTTTTTCTTCACCCAACAGAAATAAAGCTGCATGTATTGTTCTTCATCGAATCAGAAGCGTTTTGTTGTGTCTTTGTAATATCTTTTGACCATTCTTGTTCGTCTCCTTTGCCGAAAACGGTGAAGATGATGGCCCCCAAGACGTAGATAACAGCACAATTTAAGAAAACGAACTGCCATTCTTGTTGCGTCCCCTGAAAAAAGACGAGAAATTTTAAAATAAACAATCCAATGCGAATTATACACCTCAGACCTAATTCAACGATAACAATGGGAGAAAACAGAGAGAGAGAGACAGAGACAGAGACAGAGACGGAGACGGAGACAGAGAGAGAGAGAGAGAGAGAGAGAGAGAGAGAGAGAGAGAGAGAGGCACAAATTTTAACTTTTTAATTCCCTGGTATGATAAAGGTCGAATTTTATTACTAATATAAATAATAATTGTCAACTTCCCAATATTTTGAATAAACATCGCCCGTAAATCGTTGAAGATCTCTTGTATCTAGATGAACAAAAACAAAACCTGCCGTCATAAACCTTCTCATTGACACTGGATGAATTGTATAAAGTTTCATCTTTTTCACGTCATAAACCGCAATTCCAGGCAGACGAATGTTGCATATATCATGACACAATTACTGAAGCATAATATTTTGCCACTTCTGCACGATTTTTACAACAATGTCGATACCCCACCAAACCACCCGCCAAAATAAAAAAAAACTTCCCCAAACATGTTGCGTGTTAACTGATACTAACATATTTGTTCGACAGAGAAAGAAAAAATTTTTCCAAAAACTTACGAAAAGACAGAAGATAATGGTGCAAGGAATAAAGCTAAATTAGACATTTTTTAAAACATTACCATATCAATCATTTTGTGCTAATTTGAATAAAGTACGAGGTGCATACGATAAGTTTCCAGACTTTTTTCGTATGGGCACTTCGAAGTAATCTCTTCCAGCTGCAATGCACTTGTTGTACCATTCCAACAACTTCTGGACGGCCCCATGATGTGAGCGTGTCAGTGACCTTCGTCACAGCCTCTTTCATCTCCTCAATTGTCCCATAACGACAGCCTGTGAGCTTAGGGAATAACCAAAAGTCACTGGGAGCATGGTCTGGACTATAGGGAGGCTGAGGAACTGTCTTGATGCCCATCTTGGTCAGATAGTCTGTGACAAGGATGAAGTTGTGGACTGGTGAATTGTCCTGGTGGAAATGCCACTGACCTGATTTGAAGAGTGCTGGCCTCTTCCATAGGAACCTCTTCCTGAACTCCCTTAAAACCTCAACATAGTAACCCTAACCCTCACCCTTTAGCCAATCAACTTTGGTCTTTTGACTTCTTTACTCCCCCCACACCTCTCATCATCCCTCACAGACTCCCTGCCTTCCTTGAATCTCTTATGCCACTCAAAAACTGGTGCTCGATTCATGCAAGATGCTCCAAAAGCAGTCTGAAGTATTTCATACGTTGTGGCATTTTTTTGCAAGTTTAAAACAGAATTTTATTGCATATCGTTCTTCCTCACGTCCAGATTGGATTTTTGAAATTCACCAGCTGTGACAATCAGGCTTTAGTAGGGTGTATTCCAATTGCTACGACAATTTTAAATGCCTGTGTAAAAAAGTCTGGAAACTTATTGAATGCACCACGTAGCTGAAACACACTTATTTCATATCAAATTAACTAAAGAATGACCTGTTGATTTAAACGTTTATTTAAAGGCGGGAGCTTCGTTTCTTGTGTGACACAATCACTTAATTTAATTGAGTACTTCATTGTGTTTTGATTTAAATACAAAATTTAAAAAAAGAAAGTATTGATTTGAAAATTATTGATTCGAGTCTTGATGCATTGTTTATACGCTATCTCGAATTTCATAAAGTGGCTACGCCTTTCTATTCATGTATTAATTGAATGTCTAGATAAAATTTGTTTCTATGTTGATGCTGTTCTATGCTGCTAACTACATTGGTGCTTGTTATTTACTTTTCTATTTTAACAACTTGTTTTCTTAATTTTCTTATTTTTATTGATGTTACAACAAACAATTGAATGATGATAAAAGAAATGGATGCTAAAGATTTCATATCCATACGTTAAGGTTGATGAAATGGCGATTGGCAAGTGTTCTAAAAATAGAAAAATGTAGACACACAGACGCCAAGAATTCAAACTTGGGCGGCAAAAATAAGGAACCGTTTCTTTTGGTATGAGGAGATGAAGAGAGGAGTAGGAGTTAGGGGTAGGAGTTTTGGTAGCAGGTTCGAAAAAGGGCACGCGAGGAAAGAAGTTAGTTTACTACTTGAGTACACGAGGGACAAGTCAGTTGACTACAAGAATCCACGGTGAATATCTCTCAGCGATTTCTGCTCCTGTGTCCACAAAATTTAAGAGGTTACAAAAAAACCTTAATTACAACTTGATGTAAAAGCCTGATTTTCTCGCACCAAAATAAAACATCATAGAATCGAAGTTTTGTGTTTTCTTCCATAATTTCAACAATGAAGAAACACAACACATACTTAGATAATGAAAAAAATAAAAAATAAAAGAATAAGGAGATTTCCAGACAAATAAATTCGGAATTATTTTCATTTCCTTGTGTCTCACACGTTTGACAGAAACATATTTTGCAACTGAACAAAAAACAATTGCTTGAGATTTCGGATCAAATTATTAAAAAACGGATTATACTTGATAATTTCTTGGAAAAACAATAATAAAAAGGAACTTTAGGTTAAAACTGATTTTTATTTTATAGGATGAATGTAAATTTTATAAATGTATTCTTTTGAAAAGGGAGAGAGAAATAATATTGATCTCTTCTAAATTTGTGGCGTCTCGCATGGTGTGATGTTTAGAAAGTCAATTTAGCAGTGATTAGAGAGAATATAGGCGGTTATTATTTACCGTTTATGTTGATGCTCGTGTAACATACTGACCTCCGACCCGGCCGGGCTGTCAGATGAGAAATGCACCTGCGTAAATAACAGGTGCATCCGGTCGAAGATATCAGGGGATAACCTTGACTGTCGACAGATTGAATTGAGTACAAATGTGACGCTCGCAAGAAGTAGGTGGACATCAAATTATTATATAACCCCGGTGACAGGAAGTTCAGATCAGTTGGAGAGAAGATGCTGGAATGAGAACTATGTCCCAGCAGAGGCTGGGCCCCCAGGCCCCCGGTTGAGCAGCCCAGGAGAACGGGAAAGAAATGTTGCTGTAGCCAGAAGAGTTGGTGGGGGTCAATATGTTGCAGTTCTCTTCAGTCTCCAACTCACCTCACACAGATAATACCTTTCGTAACCCTTTCAAATAAAGCGAGAGGTATATTTTACTAAAGAACTGTGTCCGCTCGTCTTTATTGTGTTGAATATGTTTTTGCATGCATCTGCATATGAGTATGTTATACTCAGAAGGATATTGAATCGTTTTCTATTCAAGTTCCTATATTAGTCTTTTTTGCATCTATTGATATACTTACACTGAATAAAGCGAAAGGAAAGACGAGGTAAACTCATTTATACAAATAAAACATTTAATAGGTACATATAATAATACAACAAATGTTGCAAAAATTAACAACGTTGTCTTAAAACAAATGACTTATATATATTGCTCAACGACTTGAGCAATGACAGTTGATACGAAAATGAGTAATGTAAATGTCTTACTTATCTTGAGACTTTTATGGCAAAGTAAAATAAAGAATCTCGCCAGAGTTGGAAACAACGTCTCTGTAGCGGAAGGAAATTTCGTATTTTGGTTTGGCGCGTAACTTAATTCGACGCATAATTTCACCCAATCAGGATTACTTATCCTATTCATCCCAGTCTCCTTTCCGGGCAGCAGAAATTGGGGAAGCTGCCAAACACAGTCTCTTCAGCTGAACAACACCGTCTAGTGCAGACGTCTCACTGGCTGCTCTTCAATAGCAGCAGCAGCATGGACACAATGAGGGAACCTATCTAATTTATGGATCCCTCGCGTCTATTTCTCTTAGACCAAGGGATCCCAGTTGAATATGGATTAGATAAATTCAATACGCCACACACAGGAACAACTTTACGTCACCCCCAAAATTGGCTATGTTGATTGCGATGCCGAATCCCGCTCCGACACCTAGCCCTTATTTCACCTCTGGGCCACATTTTCACGAGACCACACGTTTCCCCCTGAAATAACCAGAAACACAAACTCAAGGTGACTCCAAAGTTTATTTCCTCCAACGGAAAACATGACTTTAGCTACATACTGCGAACATACTTCCCTCGCACGTCCAACAACACACGCTGCTATCTCAACTTTCTCATAACTCCATTTCGTCTCTTTACTTCTTTCCTTTTCCACGAGGCTTGCAGCACAAAAGCAAACTAAATATTCCACGCTGCAAATAAAAACTATTCCTAAAAACATTTCGACTTCGACATCTTGAACCTTCTCATTTATTTACTTTTAAAACTTCACGCTAAATTTCCATTCTGTTCAACGAACAAAAATAAAAATCATGTCTATTTTCGCGCCATCGGTGAGGACAAAAGCGATGAACGAAGGCAAAAGACCAATGGACACGTGACGTGGGAAGCTACACCCCGCCAATCCAAGGAAAGACAATTATCTTTGTCTCCATACACAATCTATTTTAGTGAGTTCAATTCTCATTGGCTGTTGGGTTTTGTGCAAAACAAAGCAAAGCTTAGTAAATGACAACTTATAAGTTGGCAAAATGTGACTTTAAAAAATTAACAGCAGATCATGAAATTTGTCATAAATTTCTCTTTTTTCTTTTTACTGAAGGAAATCATTGTTGAAGAAGCTGCATTAACCAAAAACACTGTATTATTATAATTATGATTATTTTTTATTAATGCAACAATTCATAATGAAATAGAGACGGAAACTATTTTGAGATTGTTATGACGACGTAGACAAATGGATATAAGCAAGTAGAATAATAAAGAATGAGATCAAATACTTACGTTTGGTGTTAAAATAGACGTGATGTAAGGAACAATGATCCCTGGTATTTGTGAAAAGCTTAAACTTATACCTGCTATTAGACTGGCAAACCTAAAACAAAAGGAATTAAAAAATAATACCCAGATAACGTCCATGTTTTCGTTACAAATTTTAAAGTTTAATGATAGTAAAAAGAAAACCGACATTTTGTCTTTTGTGGAAATAAAAGAGTATCAAGGATTTTATAATGTGTAATGTCTCCGATCATCAACGTAGAAAATTATGAACATAACTTTTTTACGAATGCAACAGAAGAATTTCATAAATTATAAAAAAGAAGATATTATAAGTTTCATTCTTTTTTTCTTTTTCTTTTTTTCAAATAGTTATTTTCAAACTAATCCATGATCCATTGTTTCGATGACAGATAATATAAAAATCTCTTTGAAGAGCAGTTTCCCTTTTTTTTAAAAAAAAAGTGTTACATGTTTTTCATAGATAAAATGCAATTATGGTCTAACATTCCAATTTATATATTCTAATTTAGTGTAGTTTAATGAACACATATACTTAAAAGAATGAAAATGAACAATTTCAGAAGAAATTGGATATGCAAATGAGATGTGATTTATATAATTATGTACAAAAACTACATACAATTGACAATATACATTGTTATGTATTGATAATTTTATTATCAATATTAGAAAATTTGATTTAAAATAACAACAACAATAATAATAATAATAATAATAACCATGCACATGGCATTACATCCCAAAGACGACGTTGACAGACAATATGTACCAAGAAAAGAGGGAGGAAGACGACTTGCCAGCATTGAAGACAGCATTGACACATCCACACGACTCGAAGACTACATAGAAAAACACGAAGGAGCACTGATTACGGCCAACAGAAACAATACTGACAACGCGATAGATAACAGAATGACAAAAACTAGGAAACAAAAATGGGAAGAAAAACAACTCCATAGGCGTTTTAAACGACTAATAAACAACATCTCACACAACAAAACCTGGACATGGCTAAGAAAAGGAAACTTTAAGAGAGAAACAGAATCTCTCCTAATGGCAGCACAAAACAGTGCCATAAGAACCAATCTTATCAAGGCGAGGATAGATAAGACGCAACAAAATAGGAAATGTAGACTCTGTGGTGACAGAGATGAAACCATCAATCACATAATAAGCGAATGCAGCAAACTGGCACAGAAGGAGTACAAGGCTAGACACGACTGGGTGGGCAAGGTGATTAACTGGAAAATGTGCAATAAATTTAAATTTGACCATGCCAACAAATGGTATATGCACAACCCAGCACCTTTCCGAGAAAATGACACACAAACTCCTATGGGACTTTGATATACAAACGGATCACCTAATCTCGGCCAGAAGACCAGACCTTATAATAATCAACAACAAAAAAAGAGAATCTGCAAAATTGTCGACTTTGCTGTTCCGACTGACCTCAGAATAAAACTGAAAGAATTTGAAAAGAAAGATAAGTACCTCGATCTTGCTAGAGAATTGAAAAAACTGTGGAACATGAAGGTGACAGTAATACCAATTATGATTGTTGCTTTTGGCACGGTAATTCAAGGATTATTAAAGGGTCAGGAGGATTTAGAAGTTGGCAGCCGAGTGGAGACCATCCAAACAACAGCATTATTGAAAACGGCCAGAATACTGAGAAGAGTTCTGGAGACTTGAGGAGACTTGCTGTCACTCAATCTCTAGTGAAAGACTATCAGTTCGAACTCACTTACTACGATTCCGGAGTCCATCACTTTAACCATTACACCACGAGGACACCCTCTCAAGATTTGATTATATACATATTTAAAAGAGACAGAAATAGGGGGTGGGGGTTCAATTTGTTTGTTCTTAGATATTATCAGCACACATATTTAGTCTTTGAACAATTATAACTATTGACCTCATGAAATTTGTTTACTAAACTTTGCTTAGTCTGGCACAGTTATTTTTAAGTGGTCATCCATCTCATCGTTTTGCAGATCTGACTGGAATCGATGCATTCAGCGTGAGTTAACTGTAAGTCAACTCATAAAACTGTTGATGTCAAATATCTCAGCGAACAGGTCAATAGTGTCTTTAATTTGTTATTTGTACCAAACTTTAAATAACTTTAATCAAATTAAATACATAATTTGAGATTTAGATTCCAAGACGATCAATAAAAAATAGTTATATTATGAAAGAGTTAAAGTTTGATGCGAATTATCCCCACCTCCAATGAAATAATAATTTTTAAAAAAAGCCAAAAAATGATCCCTCACCAACATCCCCCACCAAAAAAAAAAACCATAACAAAACAATACAACCCCCCCCCCAAAAGCCCTGTGCCGCACCCTCAATGACATCCTTTTTTTACTTAATTTATTTGTTTCTTTACTAAATTCTTTTTTCTTCTTTCACTGTAGGCACCTGTTTCATTTATGTTATAGAATAAAGGAAGTGGTGTATATTATTAGGATTCTATATGGGGGCAGTCATGCCATGACGATTTGGAGGTTTTAGTGCGTGGAGATTTTAGATGATGTCAGTCAGCCTGCTGTGTCTGTGTATCCGATGTACCTAGTGATCCCTGATTGATAAGGTTTGGCTGAAGAAATACCGAACGAACAATTTTAGAAATTCACTTATTTTGAAGTGGTCACATAAAAAATGAAGATACATTGAAATAATATTCTTTATCAGAGTAGGTATTGTTTCTGACAAGGCGTGTCTGCTGGGAGAGAAGCTGTTGTAAGATCACTTGTTGTCAAATTGAAATTATCCGACAAAACGAGACTGAGATGAGTCAACGCAAACCTTAGTTCAATCGCACTGAAGTCGGAAACTTAGTTTGGCCTTATCAAAGAGGCCGTATTGATTGGCCGTTTCAAAGAGATTAAAAAGCAACATAATTAATTAAACCCACCTCTTTAATTTTGTAGATTCTACTCTCTTCCATGGTTGGAATCAGATAACAAGATGATAAATGATCCTTTTTCGGTAATTAGTTGGGATTTATCTAAGTAATACTCCAAAATATCTTTCTTTTTATCATAACGTGACATGGATTTCCTTTTAGTTTTAATTGGGTAAATATCCTGTTCTCTCATCCAGATTAAATCCAATTTGTTTTCTATTTATAATCTTGTGGTGTTTGGTTATTCACCCCCAAAGAAAACCGTTTTTTTATCTGAATTTATCATAATTCTAGGGAATCTTTTTCTCCGTTTATCAATCTAACAATCTCTAAACGAGGACAGTTTTTAAATATTAAATTTTACAGAGTTGCAATATTTTGTGTTTGAATCTTTTTTCCGTTGCTTCCTGTGAGTTATTTTGATTCACAACTTTTGCTTTTAAAAGTAAACTTTCACTGAAATGTCGAACAAAATTATATAAATCCACTTAAAATAATTGCTAATCAATTTATCTATCTGTCATATCAATCTACCACTGTGTGTGTGGGGGGGTGTTTTTAAACAAATGAAAAGATAACGATTCAGGATACATAATTCACTCTATTTTTTGCGATGCCAATTTTGGTGAGACAAAATAAAGAATTAAAGATAAAATAAAACCTGACGAAAGCCAACATCTATGTAACGTGTATCTGATTGCTAAACACGGTCTTAGTTTTGTTGATCATTTGGTTATTTAAATCACCATCCGCTAAACATTACAGGTAATTGTCAGTACTCCATTAATCATATTTAATATCAGTCAGAGCTGCTCCGAAAACAACGCATTTCTTGAGTATCCTCATCACCCTCTTGTCGTGCCGCTAGCACGGATATCCCTGACCCTCTCTCTCGCCACTTTTCCCTATCGTTCATCGCCTCTGGCAGGTCTTCAGGGCTACATCCCGTATCCTCACGGAGCTGCTGAATGTATGTTCGTGCTGGTTGTCTTGCTTTCGCCCGGCCATATGTGGGGGTCCATAGGAGTACATCACTTATGAGCTCATCCCTGCTTCTCCAGCAGTGTCCTGCATGTCTGGTTCGTCTAACTTGGATAGTTTTCGTGATGGGAGGTAGGTGGCCGTATAGTTGGTGTCTTGTGGGATGTTGCCGCCAGGACTTGTTCAATATTGCTCGCAGCATTCTTGTGTAATTGCTGTCTAGCTTCTTCTCTAGCCGTTTTGTTAGCGTCCATGTAGTGCATCCATACAGCAGTATCGATTCGACAGCTGCCTGGAAGAAACTGCGTTTCATTTTATCGGTTAGGTATTCCAATGAGAAATCAAGTAAGAAACTAAAATGAACGAACTCTAATGAAATTAAATGTGTGCGATGAAAAATGAAAAGACTTACTTTGGAGCAATGTCTAAATGGTTAACCCGAAAAGCAACGTCACTGAAAGAATTGATTGTTATGGAGAGGGTTAATAGAACGACAGCAGAAATCCGGTTATTGTGATCAAGGAAACCGACACCAAGTATCATCATTGCAGGAATAAGAAAACCTGTTAAAACAAAATAAAGATTTACACATCTGTATAAATGAATACACCGTTACACACACACACACACACACACACACACACACACACACACACACACACACACACACACACACACACACATGAATCTATAAAATGGTATGTGTGAAAGTATACAGAGCTTTTATATATATGTGGTTGTATGTGTGTTTGTGTGTGTGTGATTGTATGAGATAGATAGATAGATAGATAGATAGATAGATAGGGAGAGAGATAGAGAGTGAAGAACAGAGAAAGAGAGAGAGAGAGAGTGAGTGAGAAAGAGAGAGATTGCGTGTAATTGTGGTTCTATGTCTGTGTGCTTGTTTCTTTTGCTTAGATAGGAAATTGAGAAAAAGATCGGAATGTTACATAGTACAATCTTTTTTTGTAATACTCTTTTTTGTAATCCTTTTGCTTTACACAAATTAATCTATGTAATGATTTTTTTTCCTTTGTTTCTTTGTCTGAAAATTTTGTTAAGCCTTCGGCTCATTCTAATTAGAATTGAAGTGTCATCCTTCACTTTTGGCTGTTCTGTCTATAACCTGACATACAGAGTATATATATATATATATATATATATATATATATATATATATATATATATATATATATATATATATATATATATATATATATATATATATATATATATATATATATATATAGTATATATATATATATATATATATATATATAATGAGAATGTCGGTCGTAAATCACTATGTGGTTATGTGTCGAACCATTGAGAGTGCTCAATGTCTGTGATAAAATTAGCCATCATCCATGGTGTAGTCGTTATCGTCGTAGAAATTGGACACGGCGACACGAGTTCAAATCCTGGACGAGACTGATTGCATTTCACATAGCACTAATACCCTTGGGAAAGGTATGAATCCAATTATTCTCCCTCCAGCTATGGGTAAATAGTAGGACAGACTAGGTTCTTCAGCCTTGGTTAGGCAACTAGTCTAGGAGAAGGAAAACTCTGAATTCAAACCTGTTAAACTCCGCTTAAAAACTGACCTTGTGTCATATCCTGCCCGAGCGGAGGGGTTGGTAAATAGTATCACCACATATCCATCACAAAACACCCTACGAAATAAATCTGAAATTCTTTCAAAATGTAGGCACGAAAACAGACACCTTCTTTCACACTTCAACCCACTCACATAACCCACCTAACACCTTGTACATGTAATTATAAAAACAAACAAACAAACAAACAAAATCTGAAGCACCGTAAGTACCCATTTCCTCCTCCAACCATCACATCCATCACACAATATACCCACACGCCTGAACCATTTTAACTTTTTACGAGCATTAAAATAGAACCCAACGCTCTACATTCACCTTACCTACCAAATTCACTCTAAACTTTTCTACAACAGTATATGTACTACACATCAACAAATAATATATAACTACTAAATGACAACCCCAACCTTCAAACCCGCTATCTAATCAATTTCTTTAATTTTCAATTGACGACACCCTACCCCTCAGTTATTATCATCTTCGTACACAAACATATTAACTATTATTTAAACCCTCCTAATTATTTCATTACGCACACACCACCTATGAGACCCACAATATATAATATTTACGCAATATTTCATTCATTTATTATTAGCATTACAACAATTTATTACGCACATATTTATTATTTAACACCCTTAATTTTATTTACCCCTTTATCAGTTTATTGCATACATACCACCTATGAGATCCATAGTATACAATACTTACACTATATCCCATTTATTTATTATTATTATTATTATTATTATTATAATACAACCCCCCCCGTAAATATTACACCAACATATTTACATCATAATATAACCTTACTTATACCCATTGTAATTCTTGCCCACCAAATTTTACAGATCAAATCTTCATTCATTTCCCACCAACTTGCAGTGATGATATTTTGCTTCATATCAACTGCCAACTAAAGAAAATAATCCAACGTATTAATGCACATTTGTAACCCATTTCTGTTATAGCCAACGCTTTTTGTTCCTGGCCTGACTTAACCTAAAAACACGCATCCACACATACACCCACACCCACATATACTCACACACTTACAACCACACACAAACGAAATCCTAACGGTTTTTTTGTCTGTATTTTGTCGCATTTTCGATTTTCAATTTCATTCCATCTTCTTAACTGCCTGATGAATGTTGTTATAAACTTCATGAAACCTTCGGTTGCAGAATAATATTTTCCATGGATTAAATATATAATAATATATATCTATTTATTATCATTATATATATATATATATATATATATATATAGTTAAATCTTCCTTGTAGTAAAAGATTTCGAGAGAAAATCCCTCCAACTGATTGAGAAACACGTTACCAAATCTAACACTTTGAATAAATTGCTCAGCAAGAATAACTTATAAATTATAATAAGTAAAGTATTGTTGGGTGCACAAAAACAACAAACATAATATGAAGATTTTGAGGAGACAGTTGAGGGACAGAATGTAATTAACGAAACAGAGAAAGAGTTCTTTAGATTACAGTTGTCTAATAGACAATGTGTTATATCAGGCTACGGTGAAAAGGATTAACCTTAAAATTTATTTAGGGGCAACAGAGTTGCACTGGAAAAACCGATTGTACAATCACAAATCGAGTTTTATCAAGGGCAACAGTTCCTCATTATCTACTTATTTTTGGAAAATAAAAGATGAAACTGACAGGGTTTCAAATTTTAAATGGCAAGTTATGAAGTGGGCTCCAGCATATGAAAGGCGTGGACGTAGTCGTATATTTAGTCTAGAATAGATTGTGCATATGTTGTTATGATGTCGATAAATTGTTAGGTAAAAAATCTGCACTATTGTCAAAACACAGACATTTGAACAAATTTCTATAATGTCGCCTGCCTCTTGATTAATTTATATAGCTGTTAATATTCCAATGGAAACGAAATGAAGTATAAATTTCGAAAATGAAAAGATAAAAGGTATAAAAAAAAAAAATAAAGGCGTATCCACATAATTTGTATCTGAAGGTCATACAATTAATCCTGTTAAAATCAGTGATGGGCCTAACGTTTACCAATTCTTTTTTTTTAATTCTAGAATTTACATTTGCACTGTTTCGCTGGTGAAACATTATGAATTAAAACTTTTTTTCTAAATATTGGTTAAACTCACTACTATTGCTGCAATGATAGATAGATAGATAGATAGATACTAGAATGAAAAAAATATCAAATCGATCTTCAATATATTTATATTGCCCAGTCGGCTGGGGCTGTAGAATACACTGACTGCTTCTCTGCAGAGGGGTAAGACCCCCCACCACAACGAGTGTCCTAGATATGACACTAAACAATCTGATGGTGAGGTTCCAGCAATGCTGGAGCTTTGGGGAATGCGGAGTACCCCTTCATTGCTATCGCTCCCAGGTCCACTCTGGCCCAGAGTGGTAGCACCTGATAGGGCCCTATCTATGGGTTAAATAGAACTAACAACATACTTATGCTAAACTGAATTGTTTGAGTAAACTGAATAGCTTGAAATAGAAATCTTTTTGACAATTAAACCCTACTTACATTTAAACTGCGTGCTTATGCTTAACTGAATTATTTCAAATAGAACTATTTTTCGATATTAAAATTGTATTTACTCTTAACTGAATTGTTACATATAACTTCTTGAATAGTTTGAAATGGAAATGTTTTTGACAATTAAACTGTGTACTTATGCTAAACTGAATTGTTTTAAATAGAACAGATTATTTACATAAAAATGGATTTGTCGTTAAATCACCTACAAAGGTTGATATGCCATAAAACCGACCAAACCAAACCAAATATATTAATATAAATAGTTTTATCTTATTTGGGATTTATTTTTAGATAATGTTAACTTCTATAGTCTTCGAATTAATATTTATTTTCATCTCCACATTTCATGTATCACAATTTTCAAAACAACCGTGGGATTTTCACGGATGCAGGTTCTAAACTCTGATCATTAACAGAAGTGTAGGTAACTGACCTTTGATCTGAAGCCGAGTGCATACATCTGACTCTTGGTTTCACTGCGTTAATAATAATTTGGCCATTTTTTACGGTAACTATATTAATTCCTTAATATTTACATTGCAAAAAGTCATCCCATTTTTTCATTTTGTCCCTTTTTCTTCTAATTTTATCAGACGTATCATTACGTTCATTTGGCTGGCTTATAAAAACATTTGATGAAAAAAATAATGAATTCTGATTCTTTCAATCTGTAATATAAAGTTCACAGATGACTCATGGAAAATTATTCAGTACTTTTGAAATATATGGTTGTTTTTCTGCCAGATTAATGACATTCACCATTTGAGCATTTCTTAGTGAAGCAGAGAAGTGTTGATAAAAACGAAAACTTTAAAATCAGCTATGGTCTTTGAGGAATGACGTTAGATGAAACTTCAGAACAGAAACGATATATCAGTATCTTAAGAAAATTTATTTTTTGCTCTTTCAGTAGTTTTCTGTATTAACGATTTCATTGTTGCAACAGTCATTAAAATTAAGATGAAAATCACGAAAGTAGAATAAATTGAAAAATACAACTATTGAATAAGTGAAAACAATCTGAATAGAATTCATTTTAAAAGATATTCTCATTTTATTTTGGAATTATTTGGGATTGGATTATTGTGTTGATTCGCACACGATATTAATTTCTTTGTTCCATTTTATCTGTCAGATTAAAAATCAGAAATAGTACAGGAATAATTGAGAGGAATGTTTTTCTTCAACAAGCAAATAAATAAACAAATAAATAAATAAATAAAATAAATAAATAAAATGTAAAATAGGCTTCATTCATAAGCAAAAATTGCGACTGTTTTATAAGAGTAATTCATTGAAAAGGTGTATTTTTATCATCTATTATTGGATTTTAATTGTTTTAGCTTAACCACTCGAAGTTTTTCTTCAAAAGAACGATTTTATTTCTATAGCAAAATACGAATTTGTATATAAGAATATAATTATCATGCTAAAGAAATTTTTAATTGATTTGGCTGACAGTTTTCTTTTTTCGTTGCTTTGTCTTCATTCGAATCAACAAAAAGTTGTTTGATAGCAAATAATGTCGATTAGAATCAAATATTTTGTTTGTAAAATCCTGTTTTTTAAGATATGATTTGGAAAAAAAGAACACATAGAATTATCCATTAGAAATAAATAACAAAAAAGAATACGAAAACAGGGAAAAGAGAGGAGCGAAGCGGAGGAAAACAAAAAAAAAGGAGAGCGAGTTGGGGAAAACAAAAAAGAAGGGAGCGAGTTGGGGAAAATAGAAAAAAGAGGGGAGCTAGGTTTAAGAAAAAAGGGAAAAGAGGAAAAATAAAACGGAAGAAGAACGCGAACAAAAGGAAAACATGATTCTTCATCAATGTGAAAAAAAAATAAAATGATTCTGATAATTACCTACACACTGAAAGACTTTTCGCACAGTTGCCGTTTTGTAAATATTCCTTTGTAGAATAGTGTCGGCCAAATAGCCTAACGTGATGTGGCCAAAGAAACGACCAAAATATGGAAACATGGATAACATACCGTTCTGGAAGAAAATGGGAAAATAATTAGTTGAAAGCAATGAAAAATTTATGGAATTTAATATTCATATATATATATATATATATATATATATATATATATATATATATATATATATATAAATCTAAAGCAGAAGAAATTTGACTCTGCACCTCAAGGAAAATCAAGATTTTATGAAATTGTATAATTCAACATTGATACGTGAGAATTATATATCTTGGTAAGAACTTAGGAGCAGGGAACTGTATTCTGTATAGTTCCCTTCATCTTTTGGTATTCTTCTATAACAGACAAAGCTATGTTCACTTGTTTGCGTTTTCTTGAAAGATAATCTTGGAAATCATTTTAGTGCATTTGTTGTCTTCCTATTGCATTTTAACAATATTAGAAAGCATTTTTTTATAATTGCTAGGGCCAAGAAGTTCTATTGATATGATAAGTTTCCAGACATTTAAAATTGTAGTAGATTCTTGAAAATTCAGTATGTTATTGCTATACATCTTATGAGATGACTGACCAATTGTTATGATTTCAGGTTCAAAGGAACAGCTACAGCAGCGATTGGAATACACCCGATTAAAGCCTGATTGTCACAGCTGGTGAATTTCAAAAATGCAATCTGGACGTGAGGAAGAACGATGTACAATAAAATTCTGTTTTAGACTTGGAAAAAATGCTACAGAAACGTATGAAATGCTTCAGACTGCTTTTCGACGATCTTGCATGAATCGAGCATCAGTTTTTGAGTGGCGTAAGAGATTCAAGGAAGGCAGGGAGTCTGTGAGGGATGATGAGAGGTGTGAAAGGAGTAAGGAAGTCAATACACCAGAGTTGATTGGCCAAAAGGTTAGGGTTAGGGTTACTATGTTGAGGTTTTAAGGGAGTTCAGGAAGAGATTCCTAGGGAAGAGGCCAGCACTCTTAAAATCGGGTCATTGGCATTTCCACCAGGACAATGCACCAGTCCACAACTCCATCCTTGTCACAGACTATCTGACCAAGATGGGCATCAAGACAGTTCGTCACCGTCCCTATAGTCCAGATCTTGCTCCCTGTGACTTTTGCTTTTTCCATAAGCTCACAAGGTGTCGTTATGAGACAATTGAGGAGATGAAAGAGGCTGTGACGAAGGTAATTGACACGCTCACGCAAGAGGACTTCCATGGGGCCTTCTAGAAGTTGTTGGAACGGTACAACAAGTGCATTGCAATCGGAGGAGATTACTTCGAAGGGGACTAGAGTTTCATGTTTGTACTATCAGTAAAAGTACCCATACGAAAAACGTCTGGAAACTTATTTAATTATCCTCATAACTGAAGAAAATCAAAAAGATTATTAAACACATCAAAATGCGTACAGATATCAAACCTCTTTTTGCTATTTTATGGTATACATCTGACAACTGATTTGTCAAAATATCTGACACATTTTGAATCTATCTTCTTCTTTAGTTGCTAGTGGAAAACCCAAGTTCATGCCTGGAAATGTATGTTTAATTTGGAATGATCTCTTCTTTTCTTCCATTTCGAGTTTCAGGTGAAAGTAATGAAGATTGGGGTCTTAATCATCATATCCTATATTTTACTTGTACTAGCATCAATAATCTTTGTAATAAAAAAAATTAAAATGCAATATTAACTAAAGTATTGATTTGTTTAGGATTTTTGTGACTAATTTTATGTTGTTTTCTTTTCTACTTTAAAAGTTCAGCGGCCAGAAAATTGCTATTCGTAAAAAGGTTCTGCATCCGTAAATTTTAAAATTCAATGTAAACTGTTGATCGACTTATATACATAAGCGGCCCAATATCGGTAATGCCTTAAGGGGCTCTTTTTACTGAGGGACAGCCAGAAAAAGATAAAACACGTATGTTGTTACACATGAGTCTTGGAGTTATTTCTACTAAACATAAACTAGTGTACCGCTTTGTTTAATATTCTAATAAATTATAATTTTTTTCAATGTACATTCTCTTCTCTTCTTTCTTTCTTTTCTTTTTTCTTTTCTTTTGTCTTCTATTCCCTTTTCTTCTTTTACATTGCTTTTTCAGGAATAGATATCAATGTAGATGATATATAAATAATATACGACTTTAAAGTATTTCCTTTCGTGTCAACGAAACAGAAATCTTACTGAATGATTGTCGTAATCATCCTTACGTATTTTCAGTTAAAATGAGTGTAATAAAAAATGTTTGTAATCGGTTCAATGAAGTCCCAGTGACGATACTGTTAATTGAATTTTTTCTGACAGAATATTTATCTCAAAATACAAAAAAACTGATATGAGTAAAAAAAACAAAAAACAAAAACAAGCAAACAACAATTTGATTATCTAAATTCTAAAAAGGAACAATATTTGCCCTTTTTTGTTATATTTTTTTTAAAGATTGGTTTCTTTTTAATATAAATGACCAAACCACAAATGGTGTAAATATTATCATTAATCTGTATTTGATTTAAATAAAATTGTTTTGCCTCATTCTTTTCATATTCAAATAATTGGTGTAAAAAGTTTATAAACTCAGCCAACGAAAACAGCGTAAAAGCTACATTAAATCCAGTGCTATTAATTGTATACGAAATCGAAAATTCTTAGTATAAAAACGAAACTTTTTTCATTGCGTTTTTTGATGATTGGAATTCAATTTGGAAACTAAAAATACACAGAGGAGAATATTGTATTATTTGATAAACCAGCGGATTGAGGTTTGTTTTTTTTAAAAAGAAACATTTTGAATTTATTTTGAACTTGATACGTATAAATCAAAATTTGTTAATTCTTTTTGAAGTTTCTTAGAAATGTCAGTTTAATTAAAATTCTTAAAAAGTGTAATATATCTGAATGAAAATTTTATTTTCTAAATTCTTTTTTACTTCGGTAATATCTGAATGAAAAAGTTTATTTTCTAAATTCCTTTTTACCTCGGTTGAATCTGAATGAAAAAGTTTATTTTCTAAATTCCTTTTTACCTCGGTTGAATCTGAATGAAAAAGTTTATTTTCTTAATTCCTTTTTACCTCGGTTGAATCTGAATGAAAAAGTTCATTTTCTAAATTCCTTTTTACCTCGGTAATATCTTGCCCTTTTTTGTTATATTTTTTTAAAAGATTGATTTCTTTTTAATATAGATGACCAAACCACAAACGGTGTAAATATTATCATTAATTCCTTTTTACCTCGGTAATATCTTAATTATCATTAATTATCATTAATTCCTTTTTACCTCGGTAATATCTAAATGAAAAAGTTTATCTTCTAAATTCCTTTTTACGTCGGTAATATCTGAATGAAAAAGTTTATTTTCTAAATTCCTTTTTACCTCGGTAATATCTGAATGAAAAAGTTTATTTTCTAAATTCCTTTTTACCTCGGTAATATCTAAATGAAAAAGTTTATCTTCTAAATTCCTTTTTACCTCGGTAATATCTGAATGAAAAAGTCTATTTTCTAAATTCCTTTTTACCTCGGTAATATCTGAATGAAAAAGTTTATTTTCTAAATTCCTTTTTACCTCGGTAATATCTGAATGAAAAAGTTTATTTTCTAAATTCCTTTTTACCTCGGTAATATCTGAATGAAAAAGTTTATTTTCTAAATTCCTTTTTACCTCGGTAATATCTGAATGAAAAAGTTTATTTTCTAAATTCCTTTTTACCTCGGTAATATCTAAATGAAAAAGTTTATCTTCTAAATTCCTTTTTACCTCGGTAATATCTGAATGAAAAAGTCTATTTTCTAAATTCCTTTTTACCTCGGTAATATCTGAATGAAAAGTTTATTTTCTAAATTCCTTTTTACCT
The DNA here is from genome assembly GCA_963585895.1 of Sepioteuthis lessoniana. Taxonomy (NCBI): domain Eukaryota; kingdom Metazoa; phylum Mollusca; class Cephalopoda; order Myopsida; family Loliginidae; genus Sepioteuthis; species Sepioteuthis lessoniana. The sequence goes on from OY757936.1 coordinate 3,180,873, forward strand.
CGGTAATATCTGAATGAAAAAGTCTATTTTCTAAATTCCTTTTTACCTCGGTAATATCTGAATGAAAAAGTTTATTTTCTAAATTCCTTTTTACCTCGGTAATATCTGAATGAAAAAGTTTATTTTCTAAATTCCTTTTTACCTCGGTAATATCTGAATGAAAAGTTTTTTTTCTAAATTCCTTTTTACCTCGGTAATATCAAAACGTAATACATCCCTCATGTATTGTGGAAGCATCACTTGAAGTACAACGTTGCCCCAGGCATTGCAAAGGGCAGCAATCAAAATACCCCACAATGGTCTCGAACTCATTATCTTCAACCACGGAGGAGACAACATCTGTAAAAAAAACAAAAAACAAAAAAAAAAAACAGTAAGATGAATGAAAATGAATACACAAATATAGCGTTTCAAATCGTATTTGAGAAACCGATATTTAATCGTGTGTTCCTTTGCATCAATAACCGTTTCTTATATTTAAACACTGTAAAATTTTAAGGATAGAACCCTCAGGATAAGAGGTTTTACACACGTGAACAGTTTATACAAAATATTAATCATATAATAACGCTGTATTCCAAGTCAGCAGTATTTTCGAGAATAATTCTTCTGCGTTCGTCTCATTCGAGAATCTATTTCTTTGTGTTTTATCAGCGATATCATTTTCTAAAAACAAAAGTATATTCACTGTTGAGACTTGAAATAAGTCTCAACAGTGAATATACTTACAAATATATGAGACGTATTTAAAATGAAATTTCTCTAAGTCTACACTTCCTAAAAAATCTAAAATATTCCACCGTTTGGTTGAGAAATTTTCTTGAGATTAGGCTTTAAAATGTGTAAATTTCTAAGGGCGGCTATCTTTGTTAAAAGTGGAAGTTTGCGAAGTTAAATTACCTAGTAATCTCCTTTAACAGGACTCTCTGGAAGAAAGGAGCTATCAACTCCATTAGTTACTAACACTAACCCTTTTTTTTGTTTTTGTTTTACTGCAAACCCGAATGGAATAAACACACATGTAACTTCGCCCGTTGTTTTGTCTTTTATGCCTAAAAAGCAACTAAAAAACTAAACACGGTGTCAGAAGTAAAGTACTAAAAACAAAAAACAAAACAAACAACAAACAGAACGTGGACCTTACGCCTAAAAAATAGACAAACGTTTCTGGTCGAATGAAACGAATATACTTTAAATACGTTTATGACAATAACACACGCGTGTTTATAGTCGAACCGCAATTTAAGTAAGGTTTTAAAAAATTCTTACTGATCTCTTGCTCTCTTATCCAGTATCAACTGGAACAGTTCTAACATGGCAAAAGAAATGGACAATTTCGTACGAAAAGCGATGTTACATTTCTGCGACGTAAGTAACGGCGTCAAAGTTAATTAGTTATTAATTTCAACACAAAAAGCCCCTCGAAAAAAAAAAAAAAAAAAAGGATTTAACAATTGCGTCATCTCTAAAAAGTAATGGAAACAAACGAAGCTACGACTAGACAACTGGGGGCTATTCGTACTCCTACGAAGACGACGATGACACACGTGATTAAAAACAAAAGCGCACGGAAAAGCAGGCACAGATCACGAAGTGAGACAATACCCAGCAAAGAGTAAAACGTTCATGAAATGCAAGAAAATTAGCCAATTCACGTGGGAATGCCTCTCAAATGAAAAGAAAAAGAATAGAAACGAAGATAACTAATTACTCACCTCTGTACCAAAAGAAAACAGGAAGCGTCAGAACGTAGATGCAGTGACACAACAGAGCACCAGTTGTGACGAATCCACTGACGATTTGTATTTCAACGCGGTGGAAAACACTGATGAAAGAGAGATAGCTAATAATTCAAAAGAAACGTTGGAAACAAAATAAAAGCTTTTTAACGCAGATACGATTCCAACACGAAACTCCATCCAACCCTTGGTAAAATACTTAAGAACGGACCACTTTACAATAGAAGGCAACAACTTCATCATCATAGCTCATGAGTTTTTGCAAGAGTCCATTTGTAAGACACCTCCATTCTGCTACATTTATAGCTGTAATAGATCAACTGAGCCAACTGTTTGAGGAACGAGGTGTACCAGAGGTAGTCTATAGTGACAACGGACTCCAATACACAAGTGACGTTTCTCCCAAAAATATAACTTTAAACATATCACATCATCATCCCACTGTCTTTAATCCAACCGATTTGTTAAGAGGATGGGGAGGGAGTATGCAGAAAGTTGTTGATGAAAGTCAGAGAATCAGGCACATACTCTCACCCAGCGATGATAGCTTACAGAGAAGCGCCTATCTTATCCTATCTCAAATCGCCAAAAGAATTACTAAATGGTCGACCTATGAGAATACTCGTTGTCTCCAAACAGCTACCAGGAGACGAACACTCTCAGTTCTGCTTACGGCAAAGGACCTTCTAAACAGCATGACAGACTAAACTAACATGTAATGCAGTTTGGAGGTCAGCAGGTCTACGCACAAAACCAAGATACTGAGCTGTGGAAACCATGATCATTGCATAAGCTATAAAAGAGTCGATATACCTGGTGAAATTCAACAACGGGAGTATCCATCGCAGGAACCAACAGTTCCTCAGACCTGCCAGAATAGAGTTGACTGGAGTCAATCTCAACACTCATGACAACCACCCATTGACCAGGCAGTGCGCCACAAACATCAAAATAATAACACCTAAAACATCCTATCGTCACCACAAACAAAACGGTGTGACCCTCCCCAACCAAGCACTGCACAATACCATTCAGATAGAACGACCATAGCATCATAGAGACTAGACCTCTGAAACATTCACAAAAAAGTATTTCTTTCTGGCATGACTTCCTCACATAGGATGAACTAAAGGTTTTAAACATCATATTATAAGGACGAACCAACTAATCTTTTATAAAGAAAGCGAGATATAATAGTACCCAGCAATCCCCCTTAAAAAAAAAAACTCTCCGGAAGTAAAGATTAATTAACTCCTGACTCCCTAACCTTTTTTTTTCACTGCCAACCCGGATGAAATAAACAGGCGTGTACCTTCGATCATCGTTTTGTCTTATCTTTATACAAAAGTGTTATGGTGATATACCTCATGATTTCACTACATAGACCCTTCCCGACATTATAAATACTGACTCGATAAACGAGTCAAGCGAGTCAAGTCAGTTACCGGTAACCTTTACTGTCTGTATTTCCGTAGATATATACAGCTGTAAACTTTACATCTCTTTGTGTTATTCATTTTTGGCCCTTCAAGACTACAACAAAAAGGCAACCAGAAAACAAAGCATATACGAATGTTTAACACATTCACTCAGAATATTTGTTAAAATAACTATTTAAATTCAAAACAGTTTGCATAAAAATTGTTAAAGAGAAAATTTCGCCGTTTTTTAAACCGCCGATATGCTGTATCTATTCAGGAATTAATTACTTATTTTATTGGAATGGAAAACTCTGACCACAAATAAAGACCAACGCCAAGCATTCAACAATGCATTAAAGAAGTTTTAGTCATTGAAAGTTCTGCTTTTCTTCAGGTTTCAGATTGCATTTTGTAAGACTTGAAGTAATTGGTTAGAATTTTTATGAATACAAGTTCAAGTTTACAAAAAAAAAAAAAAAAAAAAAAAAAATCAAAGAAAAGAAAAAAAGAAAAAAAAAGAGACAAATCTTAGTGTTTCTTTAGAAACAGACATTTCTCTTGTTTTCTTTTGTAAACTATTGATGTATAATTTTGTAAAAGGATGTCATGAAAACGGAGTGTGTTTTCTTTTTCAGGTTATTTCGATATATATGTATTCTGTATGTATTCGTTTTTTGTTTTTTCATTTCTCGATGGAATAGTCTCAAATGCTGAAATCTGGATCTCCTTTGACCTCCCGTTCACCAGTTTCTCTTCCAAGTTCTTTGAGACTGTTCCAAAGGTTCCAATTACGATTGGTACCACTGTGACCTTCATGTTTTCAGCTTCCTGTCAAAGACCATGTGTTTATCCAGCTTTTCGTTTTCTTTTATTTTCACTTTCTTCTTTGTTGGAAAGAAAAAAATACACAAGATGACAAGATTTTTTCTTCTGGAGTGGTCTTCTGGTTGGGATTGAACGATCTGTTTATATCTCAAAATCTCAGAGAATCTTATGCGTTTCATTTTCTAGGACAGATTCTGGTTTGTACATATACTATTTGTCATTATAGTTAAACTTTAACCTCCTTCACAGTTTCCAGCGAACCAGTTTTCCCGGCAAGTCATGCCAGCTCTTGTAGTCCTTTTGTGCCAGGGTTATTAAACTGTTTCATCTATATCACTACACTTGTTATTCTCCGGCGTATTATCAATGGTTGCTTTAAAATAATTAATCTTTATGGCTTTATTTTGTGCTGCTATAAATAGAGATTCATTTTTCTCTCATGAAATTTACCCCTTGTTGCCAAATCCAAATCATCTCATATGCAACTTTCTTCGTTTGTCGCTTGAAGTGTCAATATAATTGCTTTCTATTTTTTTATCCTAGATTTTTGATTATTGTTTTTCTGTTTATCTCTAAGTTGTTTCTGTTGATATTGTTGTCACTGACTGCTGTAATCAATTTTTCTTTTCTCTTTTTTTTGTATAGTCTTCGAGTGTTAGAATCGTTGTATCTCTGCCATCCTCAATTCTGGCGAGTCATATTCCTACTTTTGTTAACTATGTCATCCCTCTATTGTAAGGCATCGTTATTAATTTTCTTGTTCTACAGTGAGAGTTCCTCTTTTGACTAGTTTAAGAAGGATCCCGAGTATCTTGCCAGGGAGACTGTCCTGGTATCTATTTTGTTGCAGTGCTTGAATTCAAGAAATTTTCTTATTCTTTTGAATTATTTTTTTTCTTCCTTTTTCTTATATCTTATCTCAACTTGATAGTATCCGCTTCTAATATTCCCAGGTATTTGTAGCATTCATTTTCCTCAAATGTTCTGATGCTTTCCATATTGGCTAGTTCTATTCTTTCAGTTATTTCTATTTTACCTTCTTTTTCATTATAAGCATCCTGTATTTTTCAATGATAAATCAAATCCCTAGATCTGACTGTAGATTGTAATAGTTCGTATAGAAGTTTTAGTCGTTTTTAATTCTTGACAAAAAACCTTAATATCATGAGGTGGTTTATCTTTTCTTGTGATTTCGTTAATTTGTAACCTTCTTTGCATTTTTTAGATTATAACTTAGTAGCATCATTGCTATAAGAGTCTTCCTGGAAGTTGCCTCTTTGGAATATTGTTAAGGTTTTTCTTTTAGCTGTGCTACTCTTTTGTAGCCATAATCCAGAAATGTTTCATTTGCATCTGTTTGTTCACTTTTCTTATTTCTTTCTCCATTGTTAGTAGATTTTTTTTTCTCATAATTTTGGAATATCCAGTTTGGATTCTGTTGTAGTATATTTTGATTCTTCCTTCTTAGCCAATATTTTTGTTTATTTCTGTCAATTATATTGTTAGTCTTTTCTGCTGTTGTCCCCCTTTTTTAAAATTGCTTCATTTCATTGTGTCTTTGTTTTCCTTTCTTAAGAATTATTGCATTTTCTCGTAATTTGATTTTAAATTCTTCAAGTCTTATTTTTCATTCAGCCTTTGTTTTTCGTTTTTGTTTTGTTTGTGTCAATAATTTTGCTCCTCCATAGATTAGATCGTTTACTTCACTGAGGTTGTTCGTTGGGATACTTTTTTAATATCTTATTCACTCGTTCGGTTTCTAACTTGACTTTTTTCCTGTCTTGATTCCTTTTCTTCGGTCATAATTTACTTTTTACAATTTTGATTTACTTTTGTGTGAAAATTGTTGTTGTAGTTGTTATAATTTGGTTTTTAATATTTTGTCTTTCAACCCCTTTGGTGAGGTCTTATTGAGTATTTTCTTCACAATCTATTTGTTCATTTATTAGAAATATGTGGAAGTAAACGAGAAGTAAGTATTGTAAGTTCAGAAAACAACCCTTTCTTTAGAATAATTTTTGCTTGGTCCACAAGAATCATTTAACCTTTGCAGATTCCTCCCGAGGTTCGATTATTCGTTCTCTAAAACCTCTTTGTGTGGGGTTAATTTTAAAATAGCAGTGGGTTACATGTGTGTTGCATTCTCGTCCATCTCTTTTGCTCACCTCTATGAGATGTATTGCTGCTGTAGTCCTTGTCTGTGTATCTGACATTAGAACAGCTAACATTCTCTGGATAAACAACAAATTATCATTCTCTCCTGGCAAGATTTTCAGCTGGTGGTCTCTCATTGGAGTCTAAGTGACAGCAAGTTTCCTCAGGCCTTTAGGACTCTTTTGATTACTCTGGTCAATCTTAACAATGGCATGGTTTAGATGGCATCTATTCTTACTTTGATTTCCAATTCCTCTTGTCTTTTTTCCAAGCTTCTTTGGAGACCCTTCCAAGTGAATCAACAATAATTGGTATCACTGTTACCCTCATATTCCATAATTTTTTTCTTCTTTTTCAGTTCAAGTTTTTAAAAAAATCTTTTTACTTTCTTTCATTTTTCGCTCCTTTTGCTGCATTTGTTTATCAGCCGCTTCACCTGTCTCCTTATAATCAACACTTTTGCTATTTTGTTACGTATTATCAATTTTCGTCGTGTTTAGAAATGTTATATATATATATATATATATATTGATCTATCTCCTTGAAAAGACTTTTACAGCTTGGTTCTCTTGGTGCTATGGGTTCGCAGGCATTGCCTTGAGGTTATCAAATTTTATTTTGGATTTCTTCTCTCTGTGAAAATAAAAGTCATTGGTACCGTTTCTTCTTATGTTTCTTTTCCCTGTCTTTTTATTAGAACATATGACCGTAATCGAAAAGTTGTAATTGTCTTGGAGGAGGTGAAAAAAGAAAGAAGAGTCAAAGTAAATGATGGACATCAAGCATACAATGTAACTACTACTGCTTTGCACATTTCTAATTTCGTCTACTGTCGACAAATATGAAAGAATTGCCACACTTACCTCTTACCTGGATGCAATTGGTGGGGGACATTTCAATGTTTATTTATATTTAAGATACTGGTAACCCAGCATTTTTGTTATAACCCATTTTTAACTTCCTATTTGCTTGTCAAAGTGTCTTCTTTATGGTTTGTTTTAAATACGCGGTAATTACGACATTGGTCATCATTTCTTGTGCCTTCTGTCTATTGACATTTCAGTGATCCGGATAGTTAAACTCACACACCCAGTGAGAGAGACACAGAGACAGAGAGAGAGAAAGAGAGAGAGAGAGGGGGGGGAGAAAGAAAGCAGAAGAAAAAAGCCAAAGGACGAAACTAGGAATCATTTAGAAAAGATCTGTTAAAAATTGTTTTCCTTACGAATCAGATTCGTGATAAGCAAATATTTGGCTATTAAACTCGATAACAATTGTAGACTTGTTTAGTAGGATTAAAAAAAGATACAAACTCTCTCTCTCTCTCTCTCTCTCTCTCTCTCTCTCTCTCTCTCTCTCTCTCTCTCTCTCTCTCGTTCTCTTTTTCTCTGTCACACACACACATACACAGGTAAAATATTTAAATAGGGATTACAGTTTATTTGGGTTCAAACTTTCAGCTTGAGAAAAAAAAATTCGAGGGTTTCACTTTAGAAAACTATGATAAAAATATAATTATTTTTTTGGCCATCTTTACGAATCTTCGTGCTGCAGCCGATGAAAATCAGGTTTTATTGTTTGCTAGTTTTAACGAGCATCTATCTATCTATTTATCTATCTATCTCAGTCTATTTCCATCTATCTATCTATCTCGCTATCTCTCTCCCCCCCTCTCTCTCTCTATCTATCTATCTATCTATCGATCGATCTATGACTGATTTGAATTTCTCTCTTTCTAGTTCATCTTTAATCATTTTGTCATCTCTGCTTTCTCTCGGGCTTGAAACTTTTTTTTTGCGTCCATTCGGGTGTGGATCCAGGTAAGGACTGATGTTTCAAAGCTTGTGAATTTCACAAATAAGAAAATCACTGAAATGTTCTCTAACAGAATTTAACCTGTTTTGCTATTTCATAGCAAAATACATCAAACTTATATGTGTGTATGTAAAAAATGATGTATCTGAATTTGAAGATGTTTTCTTTCTCCCTTAACTTTAGATAGAAATTGGACGAAAGCATTCAGCTTAAAATATTGTTTAGGTCAAACTTTTATATTTTAACAGCGAAAACGTTTTTTTCTTCATCTTAACTTTTTCAGTGTTTTTTACAGTAATGGAAATTTTTGTTAATTCTGATGTAATGCACCTCAAAATTATATAGAAATAAGTTATTTCCACTCACCATCCAGGTAGGAATAAGTTTCACGCATTAGCTTCATTTTTGTTTATTGAAAAGTTAAATACTAGAATTGTATCTTCAACAAGCAACATTTTGGCCATCGGACATATTCCTTTAGTCTTCAACCACTGACAATGAAAATGTGGAGCTTTCAACATCTCTTTCAATTTGATTTGGTTTAGTTTAGTTGGGTTTTATGGCATATCAACCCTTGTAAGTTATTGAAGGCCGAATCCTCTTTATATATATATATATATATATATATATATATATATATATATATATATGATTTGTAAACGTGTTGTTTGTAGATGATATTTTCAAATGAGCCAGGTCATTTGTTTACACAGCTAAATGGTCTCATGTATTTTTATCTAATACAAATTCTATTTAATATTAGTCATTTTTTCACACATTTAAATGATTTAGTTTGGTTATTTGGCATATGAACTATTGTAATTCAATACCAAATCCGTTTTATACATATATACTAAATATATATTATTTCCAAACACATTTTCTAGATAACATTTTTAAATGAGCCTGAGCTCATTTTTTGCACCCGGTTAAAGGGTTTCACTTATTTCTATCTAATACAAATAATTCTATTTACTATTAATTATTTGTTTGCACACTGTTAAAAGTTTTCAAGTATTGCTATTTAACTCTAACAATACAATTAGATATCGATCAAATGATCAAACAGTTCTATTTCAGACAGTTTAGTTTAGAATTAGTAAATAGAATTAAATGGTTCCAAGTATTGGTATGTATCACTAATAATTTAATGAAACATCGTTCATTTGCTTACATACAGTTAAATGATCGAACAGTTCTATTTCAAACAATTCAGTTTAGCATAAATCGTTTGTTTGCTCTTAGTTTAAATGTCAAGGTACACGGTATAAATGTCAAACAGTTCTATTTGACCCATAGATAGGACCCTATCAGGAGCTACCATTTTGGGCCAGAGTGGACTTGGAAGCGATGGCAATAAAGGGGTACTCCGCACTCCCCAAAGTCCCTCTTTTACTGGAGCCTCACCATCAGATTGTTTAGTTTCATATCCAGGACACTCATTGGAGGAGTCTTACTCCTCTGCAGAAATGCAGTCAGTTCGTCTGTCTATTCTACAGCACGAGTCGATTGGACCATCTTTCAATTTGAGGAGCAACCAGAATTTTGATCGTGCCAAATCAAAGCTGTCTAGAACACGTACACAACATTCATACAACATGTATAGAGCAGGTGTAAATTGAAGGCTTATCGCAATTTGCACCATTTGTTAATTTTAATGAGGCCTTGAGATGACGTGATTAAAAGACGGGAGGGGCTTTTTTTTAAAGGCTAATTTTGTGAATACGTTGTTTGAGTTGCTCGCAAGTTTCCCTCGGCTTTACAGGATTTCATGCAAATGACTCCCTTTCCGTTGTCCATCTAGTTCCAAAAATAATTTACATACGTCTATGATTTTAACTGACACGAAACATTCTAATACAAAAATCGTTCTACTCGATCATTACACTAGAGATGCATATAAACATAATTATTCAATGTTATCCCACACTCATACTAAACACGATTTAATATGATTTATATCAAATACAGGTACAAATATACATTTATTTCCACTATTTTCAAACTTGATTTATCAATTTATCAACATTTCATAAGAATAGTTTACTCATTTTTCTATATTCTGTTTTCTATGATTGTATAACTATCACATTGAAGGTTAAGTAATTTACGAAGCCCTTTGCTTCGATGTGGCACAAGGCCGAATGAATGGGGCGCCCAATGAGACTCGAACTCACTTGTGTAGGTTTGCTAGTCCAGCTTGCTAACCGTTACACCGCCAGAGGTGCCCATATCACAGTGAAGGTTAAACCTTAGACAAAGAACTAATCAATTTTTTCCTTAATAATCATGTTCTCTTCATTCAGATGATTTAATACTTGTTTCCTTGAAACTCTTTAAAATATGTTTCAACTTCATTAATCCTATTCATCAAGAAAACAAGTTATTGCTTATTTAAACCCAGTTACACTTAGTTTTTCCATCTTTCTTTCTCTGACAGGTAAACCTAAATTACAGGTAAGGGCTGAAGGGTGATTTACATTTCTGTATTTTTACTTTTTTTTAAGAATGACTTTTACATTCATGAGGGTCAGGGTGACATTTGTTGGCACTAAAGATACCACTGCAATTGAATCGCTTTAAACATTAATTCAGCTGCTTTTATGCAATTTCATATGAACTTATCAATTTCTTGTTTATTAAAGAAATTTATCAACTAAGGTAGACGAAAAACTATAGAGTAATTGCCCTAAACCAACTCTGCACAATTGCGCGTTCAATACAGAGAAACAGATAGATAGATAGATAGATAGATAGATAGATAGATTAAATATGAAAATGACCATAAGTAGCCATTTTCAGAAGGAATTTCTAACATAAATGAAATCAGCTTTTCAACAACAACAACAACAACAACGGCATTTCAGAACTTCAAAATCTTTTAGCTGAAGAATTAGACTTCATCATTCCTTGTAAACTCATTCCTGTCCAACTACTTTATGAATTAGAAGTAAAGAGTTCCCTTTTGGAAACTCCAGTGGAAATACAGTCGGTGGCATTCTAATTTTACCAATAGATTTCTCCCAAATTGGACTGTATATGTATCCTCAAGACACGTTCAACAACGATGTAGATGAAAAATAAAATTTCAACGCCCTGAAGGATAATGCTAATTTTGTCCTGGCTACACTACATATGTGCTAAACGGGCAAGTAAATATTCTGATATACCAACTTTTGCTAACGCCCAAAGAGGATAACTCAATAAAGAGAATTTTGTTGAAAAAAGCAAAATAATTTTTTTCACCGAATTTTTTAACATAAATTTTAACTTTGTATTATTTGGATTTGTTTTATAAAAAAAATTATTTCAATCGCACAAAAATATTTGTTTTGAGGCTATCTAAAATAATGGCACATCCGAGTGATCCAAGCTTGAATAGAGGTCCGTCTTCTAATTCAACATGGCTGTAGAATGCAAACCATGAGTCATTTACAGAAGAGTATGTGACGTGTATGGAGAACCTTATTTTAGCCCCAAAAATGTTTACTTGGGTTTGCCACGACGAGCCTGAGTTGAAAAGACAATTCATAAAGTGGAAACTCACAGACTCTTAAGTAAAGAAAACATTCTGGGCGCAGCAGTCAGTAAAGAAGGTAATGCTGACAGTGGTAATGCTGGGATATGAAAACCCCATCTCTATTGATTTCCTTGAAAAAAGTGCAACTGTATACAATGGTTCCAATTGCCTGCTTCCGTGGTAAAATTCTCTTATACATTGAATTACCCTTTTATATATATATATATATATATATATATATATATATATATATATATATATATATATATATATATATATTGCACATGCAATAGCCTATTCTCATCAGCCACCAACCAGAGGTGATTTGACAGTTTCGGTCACTAAGGTGGTACTAAGGTGGTCGCTAGGTGGTACTACTACTACCCTGGGTGGAACCTGTAGCTTTGGCCACCGAACAGGGAATTATTTTGTCCTATTATAGTGTCGTGCAACTCCCTCTCTCTTAGTTCCGTTAACGATGTAGTGTTGATTTAGTAGTGTCTGATTTCTGTTGAAGTTTACTTTTATTTTCGTCACTTTCTCATTCAGTCACCTTCACCTGAGAGCACATTGCAGAATGACTCATGCTGACTCATGGGATCTTTGAGACGGTTGGCAAGTATTAATGAAAGTTCCTGATCGAGATATGACCAAATAGATCTATGCTTACCTTCAGGTCACTGAATTCTTGGCCAGCTTGGAATTTTAGGTGAGCGCTGACGATCAGAATAGGACCTTGAATACTGCAGGTGTCATTCGGATTCGTCATTCCATCATTCGATTTCCAATCTTCAATTCGAAGATTACGTTGCTTGCACCAGAATGCCTGATGAATGCGCAATACACGCAGGCTGCTGAAATATCTTCCACAAACACACGTTGCAGTCGGGTTCAATTTCAGGTCGTTAAAATGGGTGACATATTCTCCTTTCTCGCTATAGTCACCTTGGAGGAATTTTCTTTCATTCGTTACCATTTCCAAAATGTCGTTTACACTTTTCTGGGGGTTGACTCGTCTTTCTGCGGAGTCATCTCGTCTTTCAAGGGAGCCATATTTCTCTCCAGAGAATATCTGTTTTACATACAATCAGAGACAGAGACACAGAGAGAATGTGTATCTGTGTGTGTGTGTGTGTGTGAGAGAGAGAGAGAGAGAGAGAGAGAGACAGAGAGAGAAAGGGTGAGGGAGAGATGCAGGGATGATAGATCAAATAGAGATTTAGAATATTTGGATGTTGGACGTACCTTTGCTATCGTTTTACCACTTGTGTGACTTTTAATGATTTGTTTCTCTTGTTCACTGATTCGTGGATGAGACTCGGGTGAATCAAATGCACATAGGCACCAAAGTAAAAGCCAAAGAATATTAAACGATCCTGTCAGTAGAAAAATAATAATTTTATAAGAGTGTTTATATCCTCACAAAACAACAACGAAATTAGAAATGATATGTGAATGTTTATTTATTATTTCATTTTCACTTATTTGAATGTTAAATTTTTCTCTCATTGTCATCGCATTCATTTTTAGCTAAGAAAACCTTTCGGAAAAACGATGAATATAATATTAGTAATACAAACAACGATAATAAAGAGATTGTTAGTTTTATTATTCCTCTTTATAATGATATTAATGAATAATATAAATGAAATAAGTTAAGAACTCATTTACGCCAGTTTAAAAATCCATCCTACAATCAGAACTTGTTATTTTGCAGGCTTTATTTTCAATTAAACATTTACACCAAACAGTTTGCAAGCGTATCTGTATTTTTTAGATTAATTTATGAAGTTAATTTTGTTATGTAAAAATATCACGGAGTATTTTTGAGAAATATTAACTACAATTTAAATTAATGACATTGAAGTGATTTACCGATTAATCGTGAATTTATTTTTGTTTGGACTGCTCGTCTTTACTGAACAATAATGCTATGCAATTATTATTCAGTTCAAGGAACAACCTATAAACCTAATTGATAATGTTTGATTAAATGTAAAGAATACCGGCTCATTGGCCTAGTTGGTTGAGTGCTCACCGGGAGACCTGGGTTCAATCCCAGGTCGCGTCATACAAAAGACTTTAAAAATGGTACTTGTTACCTTCTTGCTTAACACTCAGCAATATAAGGTACGTATCAAGGGTAAAGTGGAGCAATCCAGGGAAAGGAGTAACGCCCTTCCCTACACCACGGTGTAGTAGCTATTGAAAAGGGAGCCTCGGACCACTCTCGACTACTATTGCCAACTTATTTTATATGCAGTAGTCAGAAAATATCACCGAAATGATTCACCGGTCTTGGAAATAGTTTTCGGTTTGTGGTGAAAAATTCCATTTGTTGACGACATTAGGGATTGCGATATGCAGATACTTAATAAAATTCGGTTCGCTGACAACATTGATGAAAGGATATACTCATACGTAAGGTACGTATGAAGGGTAAAGTGGAGCAATCTAGGGAAACGAGTAGCGCTCTCCTCTACACCTCGGTGTAGTTGCTACTGAAAAGGGAGCCTTCTGGTCGCCATCAGCTTCGGTCGCCAACTTTACTTAAATGTAAAGAGGTATTCTTTAACAAATAATCAATTGATATATTTTTTCAGATCAATTTTTGGAAATTTAAATTCTCTACGATTAGTTATGTCTTGTGGCTAGATGGATACTCGCTGAGTATTTATTATTGTTAGTGATCTCTCGTGATGACAGCCAACTTCTTCATAAGGAACGAACATTGTTTTTTTTACATTGAAATTTTTCTATGGGTCTAATAAGAATGCATACCTGTTTTGCTCGAGTTCAAATCTTTTGGCTGCCTAGTGAAGATAGATGGACAAACTTTTCAGTTATTGATATAGATATATAATTTATGTGCCTTTTCACACAGAACTTTGCGAGGCCAGTCGGCTAGGGCTGTAGAATACATCGACTGCATCTCTGTAGATAAGTAAGATTCCCCTTCAATGGATGTCCTGGATATGACACTAAACAATCTGATGAGGAGGCTGCAGTAATAGAAAAGCTTTGGGGAATGCTGAGTACCCCTTCATTTTCATCGCTCTCAGGTCCACACTAACCCAGAATGGTAGCACCTAATAGGGTCCTACCAATGGGTCAAATAGGACTTTTTAACATTTAAACTAAGTGTAAACAAATGACTTATGCTAAATTGAATTGTTAGAAATAGAACTGTTTGATCATTTGGGTATAAACAAATGACTGATGTTTAATTGAATTGTTAATAATACGTAAAAATACTTGGAACCATTTAACTCTGTGCAAACGAATGAGTAATGTTGAATAAAATAATTAGTGTTAAATGGCAATACTTGTAACCACTTCACTTTGTGAAAACAAATGATTAATATTGAATAGAATTATTAGTGTTAGATAGCAATAATTGAAACCATTTAACTACGTAGAAACAATAGCAGACGATTGGGTGCAAATAAATTAGTTCTAAATAATTTCAAAATGAAATTACCGACCAACTAATCTTTGTACATATCATGTATATCTATTTAAATATGTGCAAATAAATGACTGATGTTGAATTGTGACTGTTATAGAGCAATACTTGAAACCATCTGTGTGCAAAAAAAAAAAAAAAAAAAAAAAATGAGCTCAAGCTCATTTAAAAATGTTATCAACAAAATGTGTTTACAAAAAATATATATCTAAAATATATTTATAAACATGATATGGCATTAAATAATCTACAATGGTTGATATGCCATAAAACCCAACCCAACCAAATCATATATATTATCATATATGTATGAAGAGGATTTGGCATTAAATAACCTACAATGGTTGATACGCCATAAAACCCAACCAAACCAAATCCTATATATTTAATATATATGTATAAAGAGGATTTGGTATTAAATAACCTACAATTGTTGATATGCCATAAAACCTAACCGAATCAAATTATATATATTTAATATATATGTATAAACATGATATGGCATTAAATAACCTACAATGGTTGATATGCCATAAAACTAAAGCAAACCAAACAAAACAAAACTGCTTTTCATTTTTCAATTTTTAAAGAAGAAAATCAGTTCTTACCAAATGCATAAAAAATTAATGGCCATCCATCCATTAATGTTACATTACAAAGATACCCGGATGCACCAAAAGCTATGATATTTCCGATATCTGTTCCTGAAACAATATCAATGGCAATGTTATATTCGTGTATCTTTATACAAGGTATGGTGGAGAGAGAGAGAGAGAGAGAGAGAGAGAGAGAGAGAGAGAGAGAGAGAGTGGGGGGTGAAGAATTTTAGTCTTGAAAGGATGTCTTGATCACTATCTGTGTTTGGCCGTTGGGGCGAGCGAAGAAACTACAATATGTGAAAAACGTGGTTTGCCAGAATAAGAACTGGCTAATTCAAGGTATTATTGATATGTTTTTTGAGGGGATCAATAACTTCCACAGCTCCAGTCAATGATGCTTTCTGATAGGTCAAAGAAAGTTTAATTCTTGGTCCAGTATCTGTTCATCAATACGTCCGTAGCAGTCAGAAAGTAACCTTGAACAGGCTACAGGCCGTTTAATTTTTTGACTGCGATGAAAAAAATAAATTATGACGAGATTTGACTCACTGTAACTGTCGGTATATTATATATGCATTCCAAAGGACTTTTATATTGAACAATATGTATACATACATGTAAAAAGTTATCCATACAATTTATCAAAATTTCCTTCTCCTAGACTAGTTGCCTCACCAAGGCTGAAGAATATATATATATATATATATATATATATATATAAATAAATAAAAAAATAAAATGAAACACAGTTTCTTCCAGGCAGCGGTCACATCGATACTGCTATATGGATGCACTACATGGACGCTAACAAAACGGCTGGAGAAGAAACTAGATGGCAATTACACAAGAATGCTGCGTGCAATCCTGAACAAGTCCTGGCAGCAACACCCCACAAGACACCAACTGTACGGCCACCTGCCCCCTATCACGAAAACTATTCAAGTTAGACGAACCAGACATGCAGGACACTGCTGGAGAAGCAGAGATGAACTCATAAGAGATGTACTCTTATGGATCCCCACACATGGCCGCGCAAAAGCAGGACGACCAGCTCGAACGTACATTCAGCAGCTATGTGAGGATACAGGTTGTTGTCCTGAAGACCTACCTAGGGCGATGAACGATAGGGAGGAGTGGCGAGAGAGGGTCAGAGATATCCGTGCTGCCAGCACGATATGATGATGATGATGATATATATATATATATATATATATATATACTTCGAGCTATTTATTTTAATGCTCGAATGCTATTTGACATAGAAGTTTACTATAAAAGACAGAAATGATAAAAAAGACTTTGTAAAAATTAATAATAAATTTACTAATAATTGCTGGTTAACGCCACAGAACTGTTTGTTCTAGTCATGCGGAATAGCGACAAATTTGGCTTAAAATAAATCATTTAATCTAAAATTGGTTGGGAGCTGACGAGTAATGATTGTTGACATTTAAAAATTGCACCAGTATAAGTGACTAGTATTAGTGAAAGGAGTACTATTCATAATAGACAGTCGTTAATTAAAAAAATATTATGGTAATATTGAGAGAGAGAGAGAGAGAGAGAGAGAGAGAGAGAGAGAGAGAGAGAGGAAAGAGGAAAGTGGAGGAAGAGGAGGGGAAGTCTCTATGAGATTTTAAAAAGTAAGGTGACATCATTTTAAAAATACGTCGTTCGAAACGCTATTTCCCACGGAAATGCGTCGAAATTTTCCCCATCAAGGTTCTGCAAGTCCGCCTATGACACTAATAGAAGACATTATATCAGACAATATTGCATCAGAGAATATTTCATTTAAAAATGAACGATGAATGAAAAAAAAGAAAAGATTAAAATGAAAAAAAAAAATGAAAAAATAAATTACTGCTATGAATATAGGGAAATATTTGCCTAAATTTTGAAGACCAGCTCTCTACAATCGATGTCAGGTTTTAGAGCTTAAAAAGTAAGCTGTAAAAATTCAAATGTATTTGTTATTGTCTCACCTGAGTAAGTCACAGTAGCCAATTGCGTTCGTTCGTGTTTTGGCGCCCAAACGCCCCAGATTCCCCTGAAACCCGGAATTGCTATGCCCTAAAGAACAGAAAATAATTTAAAAAAAAAACGATGCACGAATGTAATAATAAGGATGATTGTTGAAGATGCTAATATTTATGGCATTAAAAATATTTCTTTAAACAGCACAACATCATTTTCTACATTAGGAAACCAGTTGTTACACGTTCAACAAAATATCTTCTATTCATCCAATTCCGTATAAGTACGCGTAGATTTGAACAGAATTCCACTGCTTAAATCTGTGTAAAATGAACAACAACAACAATAATACATCATGTTAAGCTAAATCAGAGGACATAAAGGAGAGTTCTTTTAGAATGTTTACAAAGCCCTAATATAAAATGAATACAACTTCCTGAAAAAATACCCTGTATACATAATAGACAGTATTGCTAAAACAATTTATATGATCAAAGACGGATTAAAAATTTGAATTTAAGTGATTTACATTATCTGACCAATAGGAATCTTTGCAAGGAACGCTAAAGATTGTCCGAATAAAAAAGATCACTAAATTAAAAAGAGAAGAGGATCTAAATGTCTACTAATAATTATCTAATTACCTAATTATTCTGAGTTAATTCTGGATTTTTGTTGAGATCTTTGAAGTTTTTATAAATATTTTCAAACCAGTAAAAATCTAGATAACAAAGGCTCTTTTTATTTTATGAAAATACCGATTCATGAATTATTTTCAGATAATGTTAGAGTCTGAGTCTGCGAATTCTTATCAACAGCCACAATAAGTTTGAACAATTTAGTAATCGGTTGTTTTTCTTCCATAATCGCACAGCATGTATCAAATAGATCGACTAAATTTCGCATCTTTTATTCTTTCGAGAATACTGCTTAAGTTATTAACAAATATTTTCCTTTTCAGTTCAACAAAATTTTCATTGACAATTGGTTCATATCGTCGGTTTTCAATGAGTTTTATTACCGACATGTCATTGTGTATACATCACTACTTTTCGCACACACACACACACACACACACTCACTCAATTTTAAGAGAATTTATTTTTACCCCATTCAATAGCTAAACATTTACAACATTGTCTATAAAAATAAATTTGATGTACATCTCAAACTTTATATTTCAATTTCTGAATTAATATTAAAACTAATTTTGGAAAATTATCTTTTAACAAATGTTCCACTGGAAAATTTGAAATTATAATGGATATTTATTGAATAAATCTATTTTGACAAGAGAATTAAAAAAGGGTAAAGTTAAAAAACTCATAATACACCAGAAGAATGACACAAGAAAAAGGTTGACAGTTTGAGAAATGGAACATTTTTTCCAATTACTCAGTTGCATAGAAATTTTTAAATAATGGTATTTAGTTAAATGAAACTAAAATCGAATTATTTAACTATTTAACGACCGTGTAAAGAAACTATAATTATCCCGACGACATATGAAAGACGATAATCCCAGTAAAACATAAAGGTTATCGTCGCAGGAATTGGACACGGCGACACGAGTTCAAATCCTGGACTGATTGCATTTCACATAGCACTAATACACTTGGGAAAGGTATAAATCCAATTATTCTCCCTCCAGCTATGGGTAAATAGTAGGGTAGACTAGGTTCTTCAGCCTTGGTGAGGCAACTAGTCTAGGAGAAGGAAAACTCTGAATTCAAACCTGTTAAACTCCGCTTAAAAAATTGACCTTGTGTCATATCCTGCCTGAGCGGAGGGGTTGGGTAAATATGATAAAGGTGGTTATCAATAACTAATTATACTAAAGCATTTCATAGCAAGTATAGATAGATGATATATACAAAAAGTAGTTTTAAATGATTCTTCGAATCCTTTGTTTATTTCTATTTGCCTCTTGTAAAGTTTTGTATACTTGCAGTTATTTCTATATTCTCCATTTTTAAATGAAAATATGTTACCAGCATTAAGTTTGGTTAAATTTACACTGTGAAAGGATTTTACGCCTGCAATGCACTTGTTGTACCGTTCCAACAAGTTATGGAAAACCCCATGGAACTCCTCTTGTGTGAGCGTGTCAATGACCTTCGTCACAGCCTCTTTCATCTCCTCAATTGTCTCATAACGACAGCTTCTGGGCTTAGGGAATAACCAAAAGTCACAGGGAGCAAGATCTGGACTATAGGGAGGGTGGCGAACTGTCTTGATGCCCATCTTGGTCAAATAGCCTGTGACTAGGATGGAGTTGTGGACTGGTGCATTGTCCTGGTGGAAATGTCACAAAACCGATTTGAAGAGCGCTGGCCTCTTCCCTAGGAATCTCTTCCTGAACTCCCTTAAAACCCCAACGTAGTATTCCTTATTGACTGTCCAGTGGGAACCTAGTGCAGGTAGATCATGCCGTTGCTGTTAAAAAAAGGGATCATCAAAAGTTTGTGGGTGGATTTGCTCTGTCTGGCCTTCTTGCGTCTGGGAAAGCCAGCATGCTTCCACAGGGAACTCTGTCTCTTGGTTTCTGGGTCATAGCAGTACATCCAGCTTTCATCGCAGGTCACCAGAGCATCAAGAACTGCGGGATCTGAATTGATCAGCTCGACTATCTCCCTGCTGTCATGACAACGTCTTTCTTTCTGATTTTCTCTGAGCACCAAACTTCGCGCAAATCTTCCGCATTTTCAGTTCCTCGCAATTAATTGTGTGTACAGTTCCCACACTGACATCAAACTGTGCACTTATTGTCTCTATAGACACACGACGATCCTTGTCCATGAAATTCTTTATTTGGCCAATCATCTCTGGTGTTCTGACTTCCTTACTCCTCCCACACCTCTCATCATCCCTCACAGACTCCCTGCCTTCCTTGAATCTCTTATGCCACTCAAAAACTGATGCTCGATTTATGTAAGATGCTCCAAAAGCAGTCTGAAGCATTCCATACGTTTCTGTAGCATTTTTTCCAAGTTTAAAACACAATTTTATGGCATATCGTTCTTCTAAAGTGTCCTCATGTCCAGATTACATTTTTGAAATTCACCAGCTGTGACAATCAGGCTTTAATAGGGTGTATTCGAATTCCTGCTGTAGCTGTTCATTTGAAGCTGAAATCATAAAAATTACTCAGTCATCTCATAAGATGTATAGCAATAAGATACTGAATTTTTAAGAGTCTACGACAATTTAAAATACCTGTACAAAAAAGTCTGGAAACTTATTGAAGGCACTTCGTAAGTTGTCCCCAAATTTTCTTCCACTGAGTAGCTACTTTA
This sequence comes from Sepioteuthis lessoniana, assembly GCA_963585895.1. NCBI lineage: Eukaryota > Metazoa > Mollusca > Cephalopoda > Myopsida > Loliginidae > Sepioteuthis > Sepioteuthis lessoniana. The sequence continues at coordinate 3,201,685 of OY757936.1, forward strand.
TAATATATTATATATTTCAAAATGTGCGCACGGAAACTTTTCATACTAAAATATACAAATAGTAATATATATATATATATATATATATATATATATTGGAAATCGAAGGATCAAAGGTAATTTTCTACCTGGAAGAGTCCAATTATCGCTCGGAGGGTGATCACAAAGTAAGGATTTGTGATAATGCTGAAAGGAGTGATCAGGGTGCTTATAGCACCTGTTCCCATCGCTATTCCAATTACGAGTTTGTAGCCAACTTTTCCTGTCAGGTAGCCGCCAATCATTGTCGATATGATTAAACCATAGAAATAGGCAGAAAGTACCATGCCTTTTGCTCCACTGTTCCAGTCAACTGTAAATTTTCCTGTCTGAGCAAAATAACATTAACATTAAAAAAGAAAATAAGCTGTATATAATTTTCGATTTGTCTGGAGTTACGGTAATAATATTTTACTTTTTAAAATGGAAATACTATATTTGATAAAAGTGTGTCAGAGCTATGTTAAATATATATTTTTTAGATTGTAGAATAATCATAATTCTACATTATGATATTGAAAGTAAAGACGAAAGTTTGATGAACATTTTAGGTAAACCATGGGTATTGTTGTGTGACCGCTGGGATAGACACTATCTGTGTGAATGCAATAAATCAAAACAAATCTCATTTACAACATTATTACATTTGAAACACCTTACACTTACAGTACCAGTTGATAAATTGAGCCCATTGTTTCTTTCCCAAAAAAACGAAAATGTAAACAGTTAAGTAATAAGTTAATACAAAATAATAATAATAATGATCTCAGCCAGAAGATCAGACTTAAAGATAGCAAATAAAGAAAAAAAGAAGAAAAAAAGAGAACCAGACAAATTGTAGACTTTGAAGTCCTGGTGGATCACAGAATGAAAACCAAAGAAAACGAAAAGAGTCAACCTTGCCAGAAAACTAAAAAGCAATAAAAAATGAAAGCAACGATGACACCAATTCTAAATGGTGCACTCGGAACAATCCCACAAATCTGGAAAGGGAGCTGGAAAAGTTGGAAATCAGAAACATCCAAACCACAGCATTATTGAAGTCGGCCAGAATTCTGAGAAAACTCCAGGAGACCTAAGAAGATTTACTGTCACTCAGACTCAAATGAAAGACCATCAATGATAATAATGATAATAATAGCAGCACAGGACAACGCCATAAGGACCAATCATATCAAAGCGAGAATAGATAAGACGCAACAAAACAGTAAATGTAGGTTATGCGGTGATAGAGACGAAACGATCAATCACATAATAAGCGAATGCTGCAAATTAGCATAGAAGGAGTATAAGACGAGACACGACTGAGTCAGCAAAGTGAACTACTGGGAAATGTGCAAGAAATTTAAAATTTTACCATACAAACAAATGATATATGCACAACCCGACACCTGTCCTAGAAAATGACACGCATAAACTCCTGTGGGACTTTAACATACAAACGGATCAACTAATCCCGGCCAGAAGACCAGACCTTATAATAATCAACAAAAAAAAAAGAGAATTTGCAAAATTGTCGAGTTTGCTGTCCCGGCGGACCACTGAATAAATCTGAAGGAAAGTGAAAAGAAGGATAAGTACCTCGACCTTGCAAGAGAATTGAAAAAGCTGTGGAACATGAAAGTAACGATTGTGACAATTGTGATTGGTGCTTTTGGCTCAATAAGTAAAGGATTATTAAAAGGCCTGGAGGACGTGGAAGTTGGCGGACGGGTAGAGACTATCCAAACAACAGTATTGCTGAGAATGGCCAGAATCCTGAGACGAGTCCTGGAGACTTGAGGAGACTTGCTGTCACTCAAACTCCAGTGAAAAACCATCAGCTAACGCTGATGTGAAAAACTCTAATGAATAATAATAATAATAATAATAATAATAATAATAATAATAATAATAATAATAATAAGAAGAAGAAGAAGAAGAAGAAGAAGAAGAAGAAGAATATGCAGTCAGGATATAGGGGGAGAATTTGGCATTGAAAAATGTGCTATGTAAATAATGAGAAGCGAAAAAAGACAGAACTAGAACTACCAAATCAAGAAAAAATCAGAACGTTCATAGAAAAGGAAACTTCCAAGAACTTAGGAATATTGGAAGTGGACACCATCAAACAAGTGGAGATGAAAGAAAAAATGAAGAGTACCTCTGGTGAACGAGAAAACTTCACGAAACCAAGCATGGAAGCAGGAGTCTCATCAAAAGGATAAACACCTGGTCTGTCTCCCTTGTATGATACATGGGGCCGTTCTTGAAGTGAACGAGAGAAGATCTTCAACAAATGGTTCTTGAAGACAATAAAGCTAATGATGATGCATGAGACCTTACATCCGATAGATCACATTGACAGACTATTTGTGTCAAGAAAAGAAGGAGGAAGAAGACACACCAACATTGAAGATAACGTGAATGCATTAATATGAAGACTTCATAAAAAGAGCAAAGAAAAACAAATTACAGTGACCAGAAAAAGGACAGGTGACATAAAGATCGACAGAACAACGAAATGGAAATGGGAAGAAAATCAACGATACGGATATTTCAAGAGACTTGGATTTGGCTAAGGAAGGGAAACCTTAAGAGAGACACAGATGTTTTTCTGATTGCAGCACAAAACAACGCTATAAGGACCAACTATGTTAAAGCAATAATTGATAAGACACAAAAAATAGCAAATGTAGGTTATGTGGTAATAGAGACAAAACAATTAATCACATAATAAGTGAATGCAGCAAATTAGCGTACAAAGATTATAAGACTAGACACAACTGGGTGGGGATGGTGATTCACTGGGAATTGTGCAAGAAATTGAAATTTGTCCATACGAACAAGTGGTATGTGTACGACTCAGAATCTGTCCTGGAGAATAAGATGCACAAAGTTCTCTGGGATTTTGAGATACAAACAGATCTCCTAATCTCAGCCAGACGACCATATCTAGTGATAGTCAACAAAAAAAAAAGAGAACTTGCCAAATAGTGAACTTTGACATCCCACCAGACCACAGAGTCAAATTAAAAGAGAGTGAAAAGAAAGATAAGTACCAAGACCTTGCTAGAAGACAAAGAAATCTATGGAACATGAAGGTGACAGTGATTCTAATTGTTATTGGTGCACTCGGAATAATCCACAAAGTATTGGTAAAGGAACTCAAAGACTTTGAAATAAGAAAATAAGTGGAGACAAATAAGCAAACAAAATCTCTCATGAGAAGACTTGGACATGGTTAAGAAAGAGAAATTTTAAGAAAGAAATTGAATCTCTTCTAATTATTGCACAAAAAAATGCCATAAGGACCAACTATGTTAAAGCAAAAATAGACAAGACACAACAGAATAGCAAATGTAGGTTATGTGGTAACAGAGACAAAACAATTAATCACATAATAAGTGAATGCAGCAAATTAGCGTACAAAGATTATAAGACTGGACACAACTGGGTGGGGGAGTGTTTGCCAATAGTCCGGAAGACATGGGTTCAATTCCAGGTTGCGTCATACCAAAGACTTTAAAAATGGTACTTGATACTTCCTTGCTTAACACTCAGCAATATAAGGTACACATCAAGGGTAAAGTGGAACAATTCTAGGAAAGGAATAGCGCCCTCTCCTACACCTTGGTGTAGTAGCTATTGAAAAGGGAGCCTTCTGGTTGCCCTCGACTGTGGTTGCCATCTTTGCACAAACCAGAATCCGACCTGGAGAATGGGATGCATGAATTCTCTGGGATTTTGAGATATAAAGAGATCACCTAATTTCGACTAAAGGACCAGACTAATTGATAGTTAACCAAAAAAAAAAAAAAAAAAAAAGAAAAGAAAAAAGAATCTGCCAAATAGTGGACTTTGCCGTCCTGGTGGATCAAAGAAAACAAAAAGAGAGACAAGTACTTAGACCTTTCCAGAGGGCTAAAACAGCTTTTGAAAATGAAGGTGACGATTCTACCAATTATAATTTGTGCGCTTGAAACAATCCCAAAGGGCTTACTAAGGGGACTGGAAGAGTTAGAAATTGGGAGACGAGCAGAGACTATCCAAACAACAGCATTGTTCAAATCGGCCAGACTACTGAGAAGACTCCTGGAGATCTGAGGAGACAGTGAAAAACCATGAGTTTCTTATCAGGCAGGAAATGCAGAAAGACATTCGGTATTTCTCATACAAAATGAGAAAGGCCAATTTTTATCACAAAGAAAGACATGAAAAGACATGAAAGACAAAAAGAAAGACTGCGCTGTAAAGTTTTTTTTAACAAACTCAACTAAACTCTCAAATCGAATATGTATTGGTTTTTCTCAGATGAGACAAATTTTCTGCCAGGATTAGATGGTAAACTTATTGTACATCCGCTGGCATGCTCAATCTCCACAAGATGTATTGATATTCATGAAAATCAAACACCCAGTCCACATTATGGCATTTCGGGTGGTGACATTATAAATCTTTTCACACTCCTTTACACTCAATACGTAGGCCTATATCAAGTGTTTGGCATTACAAAGGTTGATATGCCATAAAACCCAAACAACCAACCAAATATATCAAGTTATACATCTCACATAGCCTCACTCTCATTACGCAGGCCTATATCAAGTTATACATCTCGTATGGCCTCAGACTCAATCTGCAGGTCTATATCAACTTATATATGTATCTTCTCACATAGTCTCAACCCGCAGGCCTATATCAAGTTATAAATTTTCTCACATGACCTCACTCATTACCTTGGCCTATATCAAATTATAGATATTCTCCGATGGCCTCAGACTCAATACACAGACCTATATTAAGGCAACAGAACTCTGCGTCATGCAATTGAGCGAGGAACCAACGAAACTCCGTGCAACATCGAAGATGAACTGAAGACAGAGATAACGGGAGCATTCACCATTTTAAACAAGGTAACCGTCGGAAAGTCTTGCAGGAGATTCCAAAGTCGTTTGGAGGTCATAGTTGAAGCCTACAATGACTTATTAAAAATAAATTTACTCTATATTATTTCCGGTTATTTTGGTAAATATATCTGATAAAATGTCAATGTTATCCTAAGTTTTGGGTAATTTAGAGGATAATTTATCCATCGCATCTCGTAGTGCTGATGAGTGTGAGGTTGTACTATCTGGCTGACATGACGTTATTCCGGTTTCGATCCCAGCTTGAAGCATTTCGCGTGTCTCGTTACACTGATAAGTTGTGATACAAGGAAATAGTCTGTCATGACACTTTAACCATGGCTGAGTTTTCTTCAGGTTAGATTATATATAGGGTTCGTCATAAATATGAACAAAGAGACAAATTTCTTTAATCACAGTAACACACACACACACATATATATATATAACGGTTAATATGTTTTAAGACTATATAAAAACTTAGTGATAAATAATGGCTTCTCGTCGAATGTTGATCAACGAAATGATCTTTTTGTCGTAATTATAATAATGATAATAATAATAATAATAAGGAGGTGCCCGTGGTGTAATGGTTATCGTCGTAGGAAATGGACACGGCAACTGGACGAGATTGATTGCATTTTACATAGTACTAATACCCTTGGGAAAGTTATGAATCCAATTATTCTCCCTCCAGCTATGGGTAAATAGTAGCGCAGACTGAGTTCTTCAACCTTGGTGAGGGAACTAGTCTAGGAGAAGGAAAACTCTGAATTCAAACCAGTTAAACTCCGCTTAAAAATTGACCTTGTGTCATATCCTGCCCGAGCAGAGGGGTTGGGTAAATAGGATAATAATTGAGTAAAAAAATAATGTTTGAATCAAGTTTTACGAAGCCACCAATTGATGACGTGTGTCAGAAAAAAATAATTCTTAAAAGAAAATTTTCTAATAATTCAAGTTCTTAAAGCAAAGTGCTTACCTCATTTTCTGCATCAGTTCTATTATTGATTTCTGTGGTCATTTTTATCCAGCTGGAATTTTGGTCAAAGCTTGTAAATCTGGAGTAGTGTTGAGTGTCCGGTGTGATACACACCATCGCCATGCTCATGCACTGTCGGATGGCAAACTGAAATAGTCGACCACTGAAGCAAAGGTACGCCAAAGCCCACCGGCATGATAAGTACTTTTGCCACACCGTTTCGGTATATGCTGAATCCGTTTTTCCTTTGACCATTTTTTCCGGGGTTGAAGAATTCTAAATTGTGGGATCTTGGAAAAATAGCGAATAGAAAGATTTATCAGATATTTACAGTATCGCCATAAATAAATACACCCCTTCAAATTCTTTCATATTAACCAAATTTTCCTCTAAGCCAAAGATACAATGATTTTATTATTTCTAGTCGAATATTATGCAATCAAAATGGATATTATTAAGTATTAACCAAACGGGCAACATTACCACACTAGACGGAGCCTCTCGGAAACTAGTTGACAAATTCACCTACCTAGGATGTAGCGTTTCATCAATCGAAAAAGTCATCGACACACGACTGACGAAAGCATGGACGGCTATCGATAGGCTCTCGATCATATGAAAATCAGACCTAAACGATAAAATGAAACGCAGTTTCTTCAAGGCAGCGGTTGTATCGATACTGCTATATGGATGCACTACATGGACGCTAACTAAACGACTGGAGAAGAAGCTAGATGGCAATTACACAAGAATGTTGAGAGCAATATTGAACAAGTCCTGGTGACAACACCCCACGAGACACCAACTATACAGCCACTTGCCTCCCATCACGAAAACTATACAAGTTAGACGAACCAGACATGCAGGACACTGCTGGAGAAGCAAGGACGAGCTCATAAGTGATGTACTCCTATGGACCCCCACATATGGCCAAGCAAAAGCAGGACCAGCTCGAACGTACATACAGCAGCTATGTGAGGACACAAGATGTAACGATGAAGACCTGCCAGAGCCGATGAATGATAGGAGAAGTGGCGAGAGAGGGTCAGGGATATCCGTGCTGGCGGCACGACATGATGATGATGATTTATCAGCAAACTCTCGCATTGAAACTGTGACAAAAATGTGTACATGCAATAGTGAAAAATAAGTACTTCTCCACACAAAATCCTATTGTCAAAACAATGAGTTTTTTCTTCTTGGCAACAATTTCACGGCAGTAGAGTTTGGTTATAAAAAGTTGATATATTTGGTCTTGAAGAAAATTATCTTTTGATAAAAAAATTGTTGGTGGTGTTCTTTTTTATTTTGTCTCACATACAAATGCCGTCTTATTGGTATAAAACAGCATTTGTATGTGAGGCATAATTATAGCCATTTTGAGTGGTTTAGCATGTATAAAAAAAGCGATGCTGAAACGATTAAAAATGTGCTTCATTTTGTAAGAAAGTTAATATCAATATATTTCAGTAAAGAGATTGGAGCATCGCCATAATTTAGCGAGCAAGTTTAGTTGATTCACGGTGTAGCGAGCTTTTTTCCTTTCTTGGTGTTCAACACTTGTAGCCTTCTACCAGATTAAATTAAGCTCAGTAAATGCCATTTACAATTGACTAGACGAAAATCAGATGTTTCTCTGTTGTTCCAACTATTATAGATAGTTTTTATTAATTTGTACATGAATCAACAACACGACAACCCTCTCCAAGAATATATATATATATATATATATATGATGCAAGGCTCTTCAGATGAATCGAGCTCTCGGTAGCCGTTAGGCAGATATATGTAAACAAAAACAAATGTGATACATAAGCGTTTAAATTTCCATCGAACGCGCTAGTTTTCTCGTGGATGAGTGGTAGAATCTAGGCTTGGCGTTTGAGTCAACCGGGTTTCGATCTCAGGTTCGGGAATCTAGACTGTGTAACCACACTCAAGAGTTCTGACAGAACGAAACAGATCAGTCTGTAGATAACAATATATATACAGGGATTTTGAAATGAGTAGGTCCACGAAGAGATTTGTATCTTTTACGATTTATTTCGTGTATATCCGTGTATTTATTTATTTCGTGTATATACGTGTATGTTTCCAGCTTGATGCTTTCGTCAGAGGACATGTATGTTAATGGGGTATTTAATGAGACTTGAACTCACTCGTGTTTTCAGTTTAAATGGTTTTTAGTTATGTTGGTTTTTTTTAAGGTCGTTCCTTTCTTTTTCTTAGAGGGTATTTCTCTTTGTCTACTTTACAACTCATTTGCTTTTGATATTTCCAACATTGTGGGTGTGGTTATTTAGGATTTTATAAATATCATTAGTATATGAGTAACTCATTTTTACGGTGTTTCTAACTACCTTTCTTTATTTAACTGATCGTTCTCTGACGCTCATCTTTCTCTCCTTTCCTTTTCATTTTGTTTTTTCTTCCTTCTCATCCATTTTCATCTTCTTCCTTCCTTATATATATATATATATATATATATACGAGGATCATTAAATAAGTTTCCAGACTTTTTTCGTATGGGCACTTTTATTGATAGTAAACACATGAAACTCTAGTCCCCTTCGAAGAAATCTCCTCCGGCTGCAATGCACTAATTGTACCGTTCCAACAAATTCTGGAAGACCCTATGGAAGTCCTCTTGTGAGAGGGGTCAATGACCTTCGTCACAGCCTCACAGGGAGGGTGAGCAACTGTCTTGATGCCCATCTTGGTTAAATAGTCAGAGACAAGGATGAAGTTGTGGACTGGTGCATTGTCCCGGTGGAAATGCCACTGACCCGATTTGAAGAGTGCTGGCCTCTTCCAACGGAATCTCTTCCTGAACACCCTTAAAACCTCAACATCGTAACCCTAACCCTAACCGTTTGGCCAATCATGTCTGGTGTATTGACTTCCTTATTCCTTCCACACCTTTCATCATCTCTTATAGACTCCCTGCCTTTCTTGAATCTCTTATGCCACTTAAAAACTGATGCTCGATTCATGCAAGATGGTTGAAAAGAAGTCTGAAGAATTCCATACGTTTCTGTGGCATTTTTTCCAAGTTTAAAACAGAATTTTATAGCATATCGTTCTTCTAAAGTGTCAGATTACATTTTTGAAATTCACCAGCTGTGACAATCAGGCTTTAGTAGTGTGTATTCGAATTCCTTCTGTAGCTGTTGATTTGAACCTGAAATCATAAAAATTGGTCAGTCATCTCATGAGATGTATCGCAATTAAATACTGAATTTTCAAGAGTTTACAACAATTTCAAATGCCTGTACAAAAAGTCTGGAAACTTATCGAATGCACCGCGTATAAGAAATAGTATATTTGCTGATTTCACTTCCTTTAAAAAGAATATTTGCCATCTGATGAGGCAGGAATTAAAAGCTTGCCGAAATAAATTTATAATGGCTCTATAACTGTGGTTGATTTTCTTCCATTTTCGTTTCAGATCTCTCTCTCTATATATATATATACAGAGAGAGAGAGAGAGGGAAAGAGAGAGAGAGAGAGGGAGAGGGAGAGAGAAAGAGAGCATATAACCGTTATACAGAGTATCTTAATCAGTCCCATTTATAAATTTAAAGATTTCACTTCATAATGACTTTTCACAATAGAAACGGTCTGTTTAAATTAAGAATTAATTTTTTTATGATGGTAAATTTAGAGTTTTTCTGGACAGACAAACGGATCAATAGGAATAAATACGGTTTTTAATAAACAGGATTTTCATTTGAAAAATTCAAATATAAAAGACAACAGTTAACGCCAATTATACTGTCATCAAATATGATTTTGATGTTTTGACATAATTTTTGCACGGATTTCCCTAACTCTCTCCCTCTCTCTCTCTCTCTCTCTCTGTATCTCTATCTCTCTTACCATTTGTCTCTATCACCCATCGTTTCCGGTAGGTCTTCCAGACTACATCCTGTGTCCTTACAGCCTGTTTTATATAAGTTCTAGTCCAACACTTGCACGTCCGTGTGAAGAGTTCCATAGGAGAACGTCGCTTAGGAGTTTGTCCTTACTTCTCCTGCAGAGTCCCGCATGTCTTGTTCGTCTTCTTTGGATGGTTTTAGAGATGGGAAGTAGGTGGCCTTACAGTTGCTGTTTTGTGGGATGTTACATCCAGGATTTGTTCAATAAAACTCATAGCATTCTTGTACAATCACTGTCAAGCTTTTTCTCCATACCTTTCGTCAGTGTCCATGTGGTACATTCATACAGTAGAATTGACACGAACGCATCGTGGAAAAAAATGTGTTTTATTTTATTCGTTAGGTGTGACTTCCATATGCTCGATAAACTATCGATAGCATATTGGTGTCATTTTCAGTAGACGATACACTACCTTTGTGGTAGGGGAACTAGTTTTAGAGAACTACCATTTAGTGTTGAGATATCACCTTTTTTTTATTAAAACACGTGTACTCAGTTTAGTCTGCATTCACATGAAGGCCAATGTCACCTGCTGCCTGCTCCAGACTATGTAGCAGGCATTCAGCTTGGGTAAGTGTATTTGCCAGAAGTACTATGTCATCTGCGTAGTCCTCATCCGTAATAATTTGGGCGCGGTATCGTTTGCTTCTTGCCTTTTTAGTGTAAAGCCATTGTCTTTCAATAGATCTATCGACGTTTGAAGTACATAGTCCAGGCAGATTTTGAATAAATATGGGGCTAATGTATCCCCTTGAAGAACACCAGCATCAATGTCAAAGAAGTTTGTGTCTCCATCAGGTGAACGAACTTTTATTTTCGTGTTTTTATAGAGCATCATTTGGGCTGTGATAGTTTCTTTGGGGAGATCATAGGCTAGACGTATTTGCTCCATCTTTATTCTGTCTATAGAGTCAAATGTTTTGGAGAAGTCTACAAAAAAGAGTGTTGTCTCGAGGATTTTTATACAAACTCCTTCAAAGATTCGACGTATTGTCAGGATCAGTGATGTGGATTGGTTTCTCCGAAAACCATTTTGATTCTTTCAAAGAATTATCTCAATTTCTGGTTCGATGCATTTGAGAAGCAGAGCATTATAAATCTTAGCCGAGATGGGAGTAAGGGTTATACCTCGATAGTTCTTGACAATTCCGTGGTCACCTTTCTTAGAGAAAGGGGGGATGCAGCCTTTTGTCTATCTCTCTATTGTGTTCTGGTTATATACGACGTTGCAGTCTCGAAGCAATATGTCGTTGAATTTCCATGTTTTCTATACTTCTGGTGGTATTTCATCAAGACTGTTAGCGTTCCTGTTTTTTATTTTTGTTAGTACTTTGTCGAGTTCTTCTTGAGTAAACTGTCTAGTATGATGTCTAATTGATTATAAATAATTTTTGTGATCTGTAACTTTAGGGGATTTTCGAAGCAGATTCTTGAAATGTTCTTTCCACATATGCTTTTGTTCTTCTTGGCTGGTACCTTTTACTTTAGATCTGGAGGTGTTTTTCCTTTTACTCACTTCATTTACTGTCTGCCACGCTATTCCAGATTGTCTATTTTCTACTGACTTTCCAATTTTATTGATCTGGCCTTTAACGTATTCTATTTGTTCTATTTAGTATGTAATGATTAGTTCACTTTGTGCCTTTCTGAGCGTTGGTATTAGCTGGGTTCCTTATATTACAGAGGGATACTGTTTTCATGTTGTCTTGTTTTTTTCTTATCTGTTAATGCCTCACACGGAACTCTTTTGTTTTGCTCTTTGCTTAGTTTGTATTCTGCTGCCGTATGGACATTTATAAAGTTCTCATATTCGTCATTCGGAGTAAGTGTTTCGGATATCTCTTGAAGAGCATTGAATTTCTTTTGTAGTATTATCGTATATTTATAGCTAATAACTCTGTTGTTTAGCAAGGACCAGTCACATTGTATAGTTTTGGTTTGAGCCGTATTCCTGCGTAGGCTCAGATGTATCTTTGTTATGACAATTCTGTGATCAGAAGCCTCACCTTCAAAAGAGGAATATGCTTCACAATTCAAAGTGCTTTTAATACAATTCTTATTCATGTGGATGCAATAGCATTATTTGCGTAAGTGTTGGTCCATAGTTTTCTCTTCCTTTTCTGGAATTTAGTATTTAGTTATGTTAGTCTATTTTAAAGTGAGAAATCTTTTAGGTGTTCCCCTCCAATTATTAGAACGTTGTGTTTGAGGGTGCTACGAACAACGAAAGGGTAGCTCGTTATAGCAGGTGTCGAGGCCCGTTTCATCCCTCACATTGGTACCAATAGCAAGTGTATGAGAACCCAGATACCATCATAGCGAAGTAGAAATAAAATACCATGATACTGGTAATGGATGGACATTTATCTCAGCCTCTGTATAGGAAAACTCTGTCAACGCTCTTATTATAGGTTCTGGAATCCTTCTCAATCCTCGCACCCTAAAATTTGTTAATAGCATCGAGAAAATACAACCCAGAATGATGGTAGCTATATTTAACGGCAACACCAGCACAACGATCATACCTTTCATAAGAAGGCGAACAATTATGATTACGATTAAAACTGACCCGTACTTTCGTTTTACACTGAGTTCAACAAATACCTAAAAGTTTATTTGGCTGTAAAGTAGTCGAAGTCACCAACGTGAGAAATGTCCAGCTCCTTTTTTTTTATTTTCCGTTATACTAACATGTCAGAGAGAAAGAGATGTTCAACTTGACAAGAGATGAAACAAATTTATAGGACAGATGAATAAAGATCTTTTGTGTAAAGCTATTCATATGTCTGCGGCATAACTTGCAATGTTAAAATTTGCAATTTCATTATTGGTTCTGACTTCTCGCATTCAAAAACGCAAGTTTTTCGTAATAGGCACATTTCCCCCTTTTTTTCTTTGCATCCATTTTAAATTTGTGATTCTCACGTAAATTTGACCTCATCTTCAATTTACTTTTAATGCTATTATTTATTATATTCATGACGTTACGAACGAGCAATGAAAGTGACAAGTGGCAATTAAAATGCTTGTAGTTGACAGTCAGCAAATTAATTGACAATAAAATTGACAAAAAGTAAATGTACAGTTCTTATATTATTACCACATAATTTCTGCACACCACAAAAAAACACCAACTCTGCCCTTTCAGAAATTTAAAAAATTAACTCATGCTAAAGCCATTACTGCCATCATCCTAGGTTGTATTTTCTCAATGCTATTTAGTGTTTTTAATGCTCTAGGTCCTATAAGCGTTCCTACCCCTCCAACTGTGGCGTTGACAGAGTTTTTCCATGCCGATACAGTAACGAGCGTCCATCCATTGCCAGTTCCGTGATATTTGATATCTTCGGTGTGCGTGTATCTCTGTTCTTGTATGCATATTATATCTATCTTATGTTCTACGGCCGATGCGATTAGCTCTGGTAGTTGTCCTATTCTATTTAAGGTTCTTACGTTAAATGTCGCTATTTGTAGTGTTTGTTTGCATTTTAGTAGTTTTTGTCGTTTGAGGTCTGTTGCTGATTTTTCGAACACTGAGGCCAGGACTCCAACCTCAGCAGGACGCGCCCCTTTTTCACCCGCGCGAAGAGCGATGCGGTTTGTGTATGTGGTTTGAGTGTGGTTCATGGTTATCTTTCGATGGCTGTTTTATTCTCTTCTATAGAAGCCACTCTTATAGAGGAGCAGCAGTAGTTCCCCGATCGAGCTAACGATCCTGAGCGTTAAGTCGTCAAACTCACGTCCAGGACCTGTTTAGGTATTGAGTTTGGTCGTCAATGGGTTTAGGCTAACCGATAAAATGAAACGCAGTTTCTTCCGGGCAGCGGTCGCATCGATACTGCTATATGGATGCACTACATGAACTCTAACAAAACGGCTGGAGAGGAAGCTAGACGGCAATTACACAAGAATGCTGCGAGCAATGTTGAACAAGACCTGGCGGCAGCACCCCACAAGACACCAACTGTACGGCCACCTGCCTCCTATCACGAAAACTATTCAAGTTAGACGAACCAGACAAGCAAGAAACTGCTGGAGAAGCAGGGACGAACTCATAAGGGATGTACTCTTATGGACCCCCCATACATGGCCGTGCAAAAGGAGGACGACCAGCACGAACATACATTTAGAAACTATGTGAGGATATGGGATGTTGTCCAGAAGACCTGCCTGAGACGATGAACGATAGGGAAAAGTGGCGAGAGAGGGTCAGGGATATCCGTGCTACCAGCACGACATGATGATGATGATGATGAAAGCCATTACATAGGGAAAAATATCAGAATATGGACTACTTTTAAGGTTATGAGAAAAAAAGTTGCTCAACGGAATACTAACGTTGTTTGTTGAACAAGATTCTTTAAACTTCTTCGATCGCAACCCAATTTCCTTTTATGCAATAACCACACGATCCTCTGATCTATGCAATATATATATATATATATATATATATATATATATATATATATATATATATATATATATATATATATATGTGTGTGTGTGTGTGTGTGTGTGTTTGTATAATGAACAAATGAATGTAATCATCTCACTCATCTTGCATAAAGGGAAACGTGAAGTTGCCCATTTACCATTACTCCCAGGTCCACTCGGACCCATACCTATTACGATCCCATCTATGGATCAAATAGATCTGTTTGAAAATATTAGTATTTACTAGGAATACTTGAAATTATGAAAATTTGTATGTAGATTTCATTGAGTGTGTTGAATTACTTGAATTCAAGAAACTCCATTTAAAAAATATACATACATCTTATTTTAATTTTTTGCGTATAACTTGTTTTTGTTTCCTGCTATAAAACCGTTTTCCTTAAAAGTTTGTTGACTACTAGGTTGATGGAAAGAATGAAAAGGAGGTCTGTGATTTCATCTACTTCAGTCATTAGGGCAGAGGTGAAGAAAAGAAAAAAAAAACACGTTGATATAATTACTGTCGTGTTTTCCGAAAGGTAAACTTATTTTCTTATAAAAACTCTTGCAATAAAATACATTCAGTTTTTTCAACTTTGAAATGTTTTGAATTGGAAACGGGTTTGCATTCATTTTGGAAGTGTTTTACCTCATTTAACCAAAACAATCTGATAACAGAAAAAAACATGTTCAGCTTTTATTTGAGATATATTAGATTTTTACATTAATTTTTTGACAAACTATACCTATGTAAACCCATTAACTGATCTCAGATTCAATAAACATTGTCTTTAATATCACAGCATGCAGATAACTTGACTATTTTTTGACAATGATAGAATTTCTCAGCTCAAGTATTATTTGTGTATCATGTCGTCAAAGATTGCTTGACAATTGGCAAAGTGTTGATTTTGGTTTGCACTCTCAAAAATACGTAATTATTAAGAAAGATAAACGAAAAAAAGAAAAAATATTGCCTTTTAACAAAGAAAAATAACACAAGGACAAAGAGAAATCTGAGAAAACAAAACTTTGAAAATAAGCAAATTTCATGGACACTGCAGAAAATCAACTAATGATGCATATGATAACATCAACATGAAAATTACAAGATCAGGCATAATTAGACGAGGGCGGTGATCCACTCTGAACTGTGCAAACAGCTAAACAATGTTTTATGCACAAACCAAAATCTGTTCCGGAAAATAAGACAAAATATTCGGGGATTTTATCAAAAGACCAGACCTTGTTACAGTTAATAAAAGAAACGAACTTGTCAGTTCGTGAACTTCGTTATTTCAGCAAACCTCAGGGTTAAACATCAAAATAGATAAATATTCATGTCTTGTTAGAGAACTGAAAATAAAAAACAAGATTTCTCCTTGTGTTATTTTTCTCGGAGATTTTGCCTGTTAAAAGGCAATATTTTTTCTTTCTTTCTTAATAATTATGTATTTTTGAGAATGCAAACCAAAATCAACACTTTACCAATTGTCAAGCAATCTTTGACGACATGATACACAAATAATACTTGAGCTGAGAAATTCTATTATGTTGTCAAAAAATAGTCAAGTTATCTGCATGCTGTGATATTAAAGACAATGTTTATTGAATCTGAGAACAGTTGATTGGTTTACATAGATATAGTTTGTCGAAAAATTAATGTTGAAATCTCAAATAAAAGCTGAACATGTTTTTTTTCTGTTATCAGATTGTTTTGGTTAAATGAGGTAAAGCACTTCCAAAATGAATGCAAACCCGTTTCCAATTCAATCATGGTCAGAGTCCCTGGAACCATCCTGAAGAATCTGAAAAAGAGATTGGGGGAAGAATGGACAACGTTAAAACTGCAGCACTCACAGTCCCAGAGAATTGAAGAGACTTGCTGTCGCTTGGAATTTAGTGGAAGTCAACAGTTACTACTGGTCTGAAAAGTTGCAAAGATGTTTAAATTTCAGAACTATGAAAGTAGATTATCAACAAATAAACGGAGAAAGTACGAAGAAAGTTGAGCAATGGACGCAACCGAAACAAAACAGTTTTGGAGCAAACAATGAAAGCAGAGGCAAGAACCCAACAAAAAATGCTAAATGACTGATTACCATGAAGGATGAATCACTAGGGGTCGAAGAAGAATTGGAAGTAGAAATATATCTTGAATACCTAAGAGGAATCCCTAAGAAAATTATTAATTGGAAGGCACTTGGCTACGATGAAATCCATGATTTCGAGTTCATGAGATTCGTTCAAAAACTATTCAATTTCTTATAAGAGGGAAAATTTTTGAATGGATGACGAAAGGAAAAACTACTCTGATTCTGAAAGATCTTTGAAAAAAAAAGAACAGCTTAACCAACCGATACTGTGTCTTCCAGTCGTGTTGAAAATCCTGACCGTACAAATTTTTACCTTTATGAATCGCTTGAAATCCACTGACTGCTGCTAAGCATCAATCAACACACACTAAAAGAAGTAAAAACCAGAAGAAAAATCAAGTTATTTCATGGAGAGACAACAGGAAAGGCGTACGATGTGATTCTGCAATTATTGATACTAGAATATCTAAAAATGTTCAATATCTACGAACAAGTAATCAACTTAATCACGAGTGCTTTGAAAAAACTGGAGAGTAGAAATAACAGCTGGAGGGAAACGCCAAGCAGATGAGATAGAAAGAAACATCTTCCAGCAGAATTCATTTTCCCGAATTATTTTTTTGTTGTAACGATGATACTGATAAATGATATCGTAAAACATGCAAAGGAGGATCTAGATTCACAAAAAGAAAAATAAACCTCGTTACGTAAATGGATAATGTGAAATATTTCGCAAAAAAAATAAAACAAACTAGAAGTCCTAATACAAATAGTTAGAATTTCTAGCCAAAACATAGAAAATTGCAATCAAGAAATGGCAAATGTTTGTATTAAATAAGGAAAAAAATGATAAAGGAAAAAGAACAACAACAGAAGGAATTGAACTATTCAATCAAAACACTCGGAGAAAAAGCAAACTACAAATATTTAAGAATACTTTTTTTAAAAAGAACAAAAATGAAGGAAAGAATGAGAAAGTTCTTTTGAAGGACAAAGAAACTTGTGAAAATCAAATTCTGAAGCAGAGGAACTTGTAAGATTCTCCGCATCCTCTTTAAACTGGATAAGAGAGGAACTCAGAAATATGAACCATGGAACAAGGAAACTGATGCTGATACACAAAGCAGTATACTCATGAAATGGTAGGGACAGAAGAAATGGATGAAGAGGACTCTTTGAGCTTTGAGGATTGTATACATGCTGCAGTACAAAAATTCGAAGGATATAACATTAGAGCAAAAAAAGGTAGCAGTCAATGACAACAACTTTAACAACAAAAATAACACTAGAACAAACAAGAAATTTATTAAATTGAGAAAACAAAAATAGGAAGAAAAATAAAGTGTAAAAATACTTCCGAGAACAAGCAAAAGAAATTAGGCCATGTTTCTCGGTGAAGACGATTTATTTCAACAGATTTGCCCATCGTGCACAGATGAAATGAAAACTATTTTTTGTGACAGACATGTTTTCAAAATAGTAACAGAAATATTAGATGTGTGCAAAAGATTCCTGGAAACAGTTTTCTATTGTGTGTTCGGTCTCCAGATTATAAAGAAAAAGACGCTGGAAACTTTTGCACAATGTGATAAAAGCACTCAAAATTATTTTTATTCTGAATCGTTGATGTTTACCTGTGAAAATTGTATATTCTAGAAGTAAGCAGAAAGATATTTTGCTCTCTCTCTCTCTCTCTCTCTCTCTCTCTCTCTCTATCTATCTATCTATCTATCTATCTATCTCCCTCTCTCTCTCTCTCTCTCTCTCTCTCTTTCTCTCTCTCTCTCTCTCTCTGACATGTTTAAAAAAGTTGGGGAGTGAAAATTTATATTACAATTTTAGAAGGAAATAAAACCATTTGGTTTTTCATTAAATTAAATCTAAAATTGAATATGAATTGATGGAGGAATATTTTCCACGATTTAAATGAATATTTCTTTAATTTTCAATAACTTATGAAAATCTTTAGTAAGGATTTGGTAATGATTGATTTTAATGGCATGTCAACTCATCGAGGGTTATCTTATACTTAAAGGTTAAGGAATCCTATTCATGGTACGTTCATATTTGCATTTTGTGCACGCTACGATTGAATACGGATCATCTTTAAACAGATCTATTTGACCAAAAGATGGAACTCCATAGGTACTACCGCTCCGGGTCAGAGTTGACCTGGGAGTAATAGCCATGAAAGATTTCACTAAATTCAAACAGACTTCCAGAAATGCATCAAAAAGAAGTTTATATTAAGGAATATAATTTTGATCGTGGTCATAATAGCTCAAAATGTGGCCTTTTTGCTAGACGAAGAGATTTGATAAATATTTGTTCACAAACCAAACTTAGAAACTCGATAAAAGATATCAAAATATCAGCATTTTTCATAAGAGAATAAATACTTATTAATTTTACAGATGATGTTATGTAGCGTTCATCTTTGTGTTAATCAAATTAATCGGAAGTTTTTTTTTCCTTTTTTTTTTAATGGTTTCAGATATTTGACAAATGTTTAGGTAAATTAACAAATATATTTTAAATAGATTCTTTTTATTCACCAAAAATTACAGAAATTTCGAATGAATAATCTTAAAATGGCGTCACTTAATTCAGAACACAATTTGTAAATTTGCGTAACAATACATTAGATTATTTTGACATAATTTTCAAAAAATATAGATTATAAATCAAATTATGTCGTCTTATTTTGATTTGAATAATTCAGCTGCAGAAAGAGATTTTTCATTTGACAACAATACCACAGTCAAATAGTTGAAGAAAACTTTAATTATTTGCCATCTTTTAAAAATTCGTGTAGGCTTTCTTTTCTTTTCTTTTTTTAATTCGAGTACATACACTTTTTATTTATTTATTCATAAACAAATAAAAAGTATGAATGAAAAAGTAAACACCAATAAGGATTAAGTAAGTACTTTTTAAAAATGCTTCATCCCATCTATGGGTATTAATACAAGATTCCTAATTCCTTTGGAAGGATTATTTCCCCAAATATTTTACCCTATTATTGTAGCGGCAAATTCACATTTGTGGATTTACTGTGCTAGATATTAATTTCAATTCTTTGCTACAAGTCTTCGATGAGCTTGGTCACCAATATTTGAATTAGCAAATGCAGAATCTCAATATTTAATGTTTGCTCTGATTAAACTGACTGCAGCCATATTGTTGATAAACTCACGACTAGTGTATATGCTTGTGAATTTTTATAAATTTATTGGTAAGTTTTGCAATAATTCTTTTAATTTGACGATGTAATGAGTTTAGACCTTTCTTAGTTCATATAATATTGCTTCATAATACTCCCTTCTTTGCCCAGTCAGCTGGGGCTGTAGAATACACTGACTGCACCTCTGCAGAGGGGTAAGACCCCCCCCCCAACGAGGGTCCTGGATCTGACACTAAACAATCTGATGGTGAGGTTCCAGCAGTGCTGGAGCTTTGGGGAATGTGGAGTACCCCTTCATTGCCATTGCTCCCAGGTCCACTCTGACCCGGAGTGGTAGCACCTGATAAGGGTCCTATCTATGGGTTAAATAGAATTAACAGCATACTTATGCTAAAATGAATTGTTTGAGTAAAACTGAATAGTTTGAAATAGAAATGACTTTTACAATTAAACCGTACTGACACTTAAACTGCGTGCTTATGCTTAACTGAATTATTTCAAATAGAACTGTTTTTCGACATTAAAACTGTATTTACACTTAACCGAATTGTTACTTACAACTGCTTGAATAGTTAGAAATGGAAATGTTTTTGACCATTAAACTGTGTACTTATGCTAAACTGAATGGTTTTAAAAAGAACAGATTATTTACATAGAAATGGATTTGGCGTTAAATAACCTACAAAGGTTGATATGCCATAAAACCCAACAAACCAACCTACTCCCTTCTACTAAGGTAGAGCGATATTCATCGTTTAACATTTCTTCCACCAATCAACAAGCACATAGATCTTAGAATGGGTTATTTCATTTCAAACAACGATCCTCATTCTCTACTTTAAGGAAGCATGATGACTTGAGCCGTACGTCTCACAAATTTGATTTGCTTAAGGGATTTTTTCTTTGGTAATCAAATCTATTTTCGAGTCATATTTCTTAAACTAACTGCAGCCATTTTTTTTTATTACTTCCGAATGTCGGTGAATACACTATGCATTTATATGATGGCATTTTTTTTCTGTCTATCCTGACATCTGGGTTGTGTTGTAGACTTTTTAGTATTGTAAAACCTTTGAACATTCAACTTCATAAGAAAAACTATTTACGCTTTTATAGGCGAAAGATCTTTATTCGAGATTTTGGCGATAAATTGTGGTCTCCATTGCAATTTTCTTATTTCTAACAGAAAAAAAAAATTATAAATATTATTATATCATATTATTAACAAATAAAGTGTTCAATTTGAATCGGCATCTTTTAATTAAATGACTTCCATGTTTCTGATGAAGGATTAAAGAGAAATATATAACTATATTGAAATTATTCTCATCATTCAAAAGATAAATGTGTTTTAATTTTACATATGATCTTGTGGATCGTTTATTTTTGCCTGGATCAAATTAAATGAATGTTTTTGTTGTACTTTTTAAATATTTTCAAATGTTTGACAAGTTTTTAGACTGATTAACAAATGTAATATTAATAGTTTCTATTTATTCGTCGAAAATTATATAAATCAATTCCCATTTTGACTGAAAAAATCTTCTCTTTCATCACATGTGCGTATAACATTCACACTAGTTTGCTGATGTCAGACAAAATAAAAAATCATTTTAAAACCATTTCTAAAAAATTCTAAACTCAATTCTGCAGTTTTTAAATATTGTCAAACTAAAAAAAAAGACAACTTTAATAAGCTGGAACGAAAAACTGAAAAAAAAAAAATTTGTTTAGAGTAAAATAAATTATTTGTAAAAATTAAAAATCAAAAATCAAAAAGCAACATAACAAAAAAAAAAAATGGAAAAAATATATAAAAAAAAAGTGATAGAGAAAAACAAAGAAATCTATTTGATTTACTTACGTTTTATGTTATTCGAAAAATACATTTTAAAATGATCAAGAAATTTTAACTGGCACTGCGAAAATAACGATTCTTTTTGATACTTTAAAAAAAATCCCTTGTTTTTCTCAAACTTCGCCAAGTTGAAGGATTGGAGATAAAAATTGCTGAAGCTGAGGTGTTGCTTCTCAGTACTGAGCGTCGATCTCAACTGTTTCTTCAACGTATATTCTATATCCACAACTAAAAGAAAAAAGATAATCATTGTTGTTTTTATGCTGGAGAAGAAGTCCTTGTGGGTTGATTGGTTGGCTTGTAAGAAATTAACAAGGGTGGATTTGGTCGGGTATGGATGGGTTTACAAAACGTCAGTTTTATACTTGCAATGTGAATGACACCACAGGTTTAAATACTGACAATACTGGAGTTTGAATATTTCATACTAGGAATGCATTATATATTCAATATCGACTGTTGTGGTTTTCTGCTGCCAAATGCACAAAAACGTTTACACACACTTACACACACACACACACACACACACACACACACACACACACACACACACATATATATATACATATATATATTCATATATATATATATATATATATATATATATATATCTTTACATAAACTATTGTACTCATGCATAATTGTATATATGCACAAACGTCTGCGTGTATACACATATTTACATGTCTGTGAATTGGGATAAATACATAAAACGCTATCATTTGATTTGAGAAAATCAAAAAATTGAACGAAATAATGAAAGAATCGAGACACTATGATCTTTATCGCAAAAGGAAATATATTTATTCAAATATAAAATACTAGCTTAAATATTCGTCTATGTTGGGTAAGAAGTCGCGTTTTGTAGATAATTTTTTTTTTATTTGAATGACACTTAGATTTATTGATTTAAACATAAAGTCATTTTTGTCCGCTTTTTGTCACATTAAAGAATTAACCATAAACCTGATTAGAAAAATTTAATAGATAGGGATAAACATTTTAATATGAAAGATATTTCCTATTTCTTAAATTTTATTTTAACGGACATTAAAAGCTAATTCTTCCTAATTAAGACGGATGTATAAATATAAATAGCAATTTCTAATAGAGACAAAACAGCGTATTATTTGATAATAAATCACTTGTGTAACACACACACACTTATATATATATATATATATATATATATATGTAATGTTTGTTGTAGGTCCAAAGAAAGAATAAAAATATATCTTAAAATAGGTAGGTCAACGAAGAGATTTGTATTGTTTTTAATTTATTCATTTTGTTCTTAAATACGTGTTATATATGTGTATGTTTCCAGTTTGTTGCTTTCGTCAGAGAACATATGTAGCACAAGACCTTGCTAATGAGGTACTCAATGAGACTTGAACTCACTCTTGTTTGCGGTTTGAATATTTTTCCGTTTGGTTGTGGGTTTTATATAGAGATTATTCTCCTTTTTGCTTAGAGTGTGTTTACTTTAGTCTGCTTTGCCCCTCTTTGATATTTGATATGTTTTTATCATTGTGAGTATGTGTGAGCGTTGGAGTGGTTTTGGGTTTCACTACCAGTTATTTTTCTTCTCTGTGTGTTTGCAAGTGTGTGTCTTGGGGATTTTTTGTATGGCGCCAACATATGCTACCCTAATCCAAGCATATTAAGAAGAAAATCTATATGAAATAATAGGTAAAAAAAATACGGCAACTACATAAAAGAAGAATTTACCAAATCATGAAAAAGATATTTGGATGATTGCTTCATATTCTGGAAATGCCTATCGAGAGACATCAACGAATTGCACAACCTACCACAAAACTCATGTGGCCCCAGGTTGGGACCACGAAACGACAACTCAGAACTCGGTATAAGTTTAAAGATATATTGAAGTAACAAGATACAGAGAAAAGTGGTGGCGTAAGCAAGACTTACTTGTCAGTTAAATATCGGTTGAGTATCCAATATTTTCGAGAGTACTTGGCTCTCGATTAATATAGAATTTGGAAGAGTCCATGGATGGGTAGGAAACGGTCCCATAACACCCCCTTTCTAAGAGGTTTTTTTTCCTGAAGAAAAAAAAAACTGTCTAGTATCTTTTCCTTTTAGGATCGACGCTCAGAGGATCCGTAAACTTCCTTTTCCTGTTTGAACGGAAGAAGCCTGGGATGTGTCGGGGTCAAAGTTCTCGAATAAAATATCAATTGGCTCTTCGCAAATTTGTGGTGGTGAAACGTTTGAATCATGGACTCGATATTTTCTCATTTAATTGAGATGGCGCTTATGTATGTTCTTGGGGCCTTGAATAATGTAAACTTGCTCTCCTACTCTTTGTTTCACTGTGCCCACTTCCCAAAACATTATGTTATTCTTGTAAACTTTGAATAACACTTTTTCGCCACAGGCGTAACGTTTTTTAGGAAGGGTGACTGTCTTTTTAAATTTTGCTTGTCTCGGAATGAGTTTGTCAAACACCGATCTTATTTTTCTCGCAAACATAGTTTCTGCGGGTGAGTGTCCCATAGATGTATTTGGGTTAGGCGTTAGTCTATACACCTGCAGAAACTATTGCATCGCCCTATCTGTCGGTGTGCCTTGTGTCTTTCTCACAGCCCTCTTCAAGGTGTCCACAAACTTCTCCGCCTGACCGTTTGACCTTGGATGGTATTGCGGAGTCGTGATGTACTTCACCTGATACGTATCGCAGAATTGCTTGAATTCATTAGACGTGAACTGCGTCCCATTATCAGTAACTACACAATCAACCACCTATGCAAATAGTTCGTGTAGGAACCCTATCGTGCAATTTGTGGAAGGTCTTTTACATTTCAGGACTTCCAGCCATTTAGTGTGGCTGTCGACGACAATGAGATAATTCTGGTCATCCAAAGAACCTGCGAAGTCGACATGGCTCCTTTGCCACGGTTGGTCCGTTTTTGACCACGGTTTACACGTAGTTGCAGGCGCTTTTGCTGCGAGTGCATGAATCAGCCATGTTTGCTATGTCCTTGTCCATGTTCGGCCAATAGACATAACAGCGCATGAGGCTTTTAGTGCGGTTTTTCCCCGGATGTCCCATATGAAAATCCCGCAGGATTTTTTTTCTATAGACTGCTCGGTATCACCACTCTGTCGTTATATAAAAGGACACCGTCGCAAAGTGAAAAGACCTCCGGCACATTAGGATCTTTATTATAGATTTTATTCATTGTTGTATGGATAAAGACATCCTTCAGAGCCTCCCTTTTAATGTCTGCAAGTGTGACGGGGGGGGAGCTCTCTTATAGTATCCACGATTATATTCTTTATATCGCAGTTAGTCCTTAATGTTGCGATGATTGAATCCTCGAATACTTCGGTGTTCTTCGGAACAAGTCGGGATAAAACGCCGGCATGACAGATGTTTTTAGTAGACAGATACTCAATTTTGAAATTGTAAGTAAGTAAAGTAAAGTTAGCGACCATAGTCGAGGGTGACCCGAAGGCTCCCTTTTCGATAGCTACTACACCAAGGTGTAGGGGAGGGCGCTACTCCATTCCCAGGATTGCTCCACTTTACCCTTGAACCGTACCTTATAATGCTGAGTGTTAAGCAAGGTGGTATCAAGTACCATTTTTAAAGTCTTTGGTATGACTCGACCTGGGATTGAACCCAGGTCTCCCGGGCCATTGGCGAACACTCTAACCGCTGGGCCACCCCAACGTTGAAGTCTGTTGGTGGTGTATACCAGTAGACCTTTTTTTGAACCGAAAATCGACAACAGCGGTTTGTGATCCGTCTGTAGTGTAAACCGTCTGCCGTGGAGGTATCTGTGGAACTTAGTCACAGCAAAAATTATGTCCAATTCTTCCTTCTCTATCTGCGAATATTGCTTTTCCGCAGGTAGTAAGGATCGAGATGCATGTGCAATGGCTTTCCTTGTTCCGTCTGGTAGTTTGGGTAAAATGCAGGCTCCGATGCCATAAGAGCTGACATCACTTACTACTATTATATCAAGCTTGGGATCATAATGAGTGAGAGAGAGAGAGAGATCAGATGTGTCTCTTTTATTTTTTCGAATGCAGCTTAGCATTCTGGTGTCCAACTCCAGGTTTTATCTTTCTTAAGAAGTTCATTGAGGGGGCCCTTAAATTATGCATATTTTAAATAAATATTGGGTAGAAGTTTGCCAAGCCAAGGAAGCTTTGCAGAGCTTAGACGTTGTCTGGGGCCGGCGTGTCTTTGATCGCGGTAGCCCTGACAGGATCCGGCCGCCGACCATCTTTATTAATTATTTGCTCCAAGTATTTTATTTCTGATAGAAAAAATAATCACATTTCGCTTCCTTAACTTTAAAACCGTATTCTTGGAGTTTGTTGAATACGTACATAATATGCTTCCGATGCTCTGTCACAGATTTGCTGATGATTAATATGCCGTCAAGATAAGCCAGTTGCGAAATCAAGGTTCCCCAGCATGGCGTCCATGACCTGCTGAAAGATGGCAAGCGCAACCTTGACCTCAAAAGCCAGTCTATTAAACTTATAAAAACCTCTGTGCGTGTTTATGCACAGGAGCTTTGAACTATTTTCTTTCACCTCGATTTGAAGATATGCGTCCGATAAATCTATTTTTCAAAAGATTTTGCCACCATTGAGTTTATCGAATATCTCCTCAGCGCTAGGAAATGGGCAGTGGTGGTCTTTTAGTGCTTGGTTCAACCTTGTTGAAAAATCGGCGAAAACCCTAATTTGATTAGATTTTTTTCTCACAGACTGTTGACACAGCCCACTCGCTGAAATCTGTCTTAGACAGGATACCTGCTCTTTCCAACCTATCCAGCTCTTCATTTATTTGCTCTAGAGCCGCGAAAGGGACTTTTGCTCTTTTAAAAATATGGGCTGGGCATTGTCCTTTACCTGGAACTGTGCTTTAATTTTTGTACATTTCCCTAGGCCGCCTGAAAACACCTCAGGGAATTTTTGTTTGAATTCCTGTTTTAATTTTTCGGTGTTAGCTGTTGGGCTTTCTAATTTACGACAGAACGTGCTCATAGGGCAGTCCCAAAGGTTGAATTTTTTAATCCAATCCGTACCGAATAGATTGTCTGTGTTTTTTTAGCACATATGCTTTGAGTTTCTTAGTAATTCCGTTCAAAGTTACACTGAGGACCACTTCACCCAAAATGTTTATTCTGTCACTTGTTACGGAACGTGCTGTCTTTTTCGTTCTCAGCAAAGATGGCTTGTTTAGACGTCGCCACGTATGCAAATTTATCATCGAGTGGTCGGAACCCGAGTCAAGCTGGAATTTTGCTGTCTTGTTGAAAATTTTAACCATTACATATTTGCGTAAATTCCCGTCTTTGTAATCGCCTGACTGTGTTTGTCTTATTTTATTTATGGGTTTCCTCAATTTTTTGGCATACCAACAACGTGTTACTTTGTGGCCAACTTTACCACAGTTTTTACAGGTTAACTTCTTTTTCGCTGGACAAAACCTCATCCAGTGTAGGTCACCACAGATATAACATGGTCTTGGTGGTGGATTTTTTCGTCTATTCATACTTTGTTTGTCGTAAATATTTGGTCCCGTAATTTTACTTTTCTCTTTCTGTGGGTAATAGAGTGTCAGTTTGCTCTTGATCTTTTTAATAAGAGAAACTCCCGATTCCTCAATAGTTTTAGAGTCACTTCTAACGGATACTACCCTCTGGCAATCCTCGGCCAATTTTTAAGGGTCAGACCTTGTTTGTTCTCTAGTTAAGTTAACACGGCGTCAAATTTCAGCGTCTTCTGCTGAGACCAGGCCCTGCGCAAAAATAAGACATTTGAAGTCGTCTGAGGTTAAATCTGCTAACTTGAAATCGTTAGAGTGTTTATTCACTGTCGCTGCAAACGTCAAATAATCTTGCTGGTCATCCTTAAATATATAAAGGCATTTCCATCTCTTATGAAAAAGTGATGTGTTCGGCCCAAATAGTTCAGATAATAATTTAACTGTCTCTGAGAACTCCAGATCCATTGTTTGTTTTTTTTTGTTTTGTTTTTTGGTGGGGTCGGATAAAATCAACGAACCTACTGTGTTCAGTTGTACACAGTTTCCTGTGTAATAAACGTACCTTTTTTTCGTTTGACCATTCTTTGCAGTCTACGTTAAATACGTCTTCATATCGTCTGTAGAATGCATCAAAGGTTTTATCAGTTTCTGGTACATACTCGAAAGTTTCTATGGTACTGTAGATAGTACCCTGGGAAAAAGTAGTATCATTCTCAGAAGTTCTGGTGCCGTTTAACGATTTTAATAGTAACTCTTCCATTTGGTTTTGTCGTTCCTCACTTTTCATTAAAGTTTGTAGGAGTCTTTCCTCATTTCTTTGTTGTAGTTGTTGCTGTTCCATTCGTTGATGTTGTTACTCTTTTTGTTACTGTACCTGCGGTTTCATTAAACGTTCTTCCATTCTCTGTTGTCTTTCATCACTCTTCTATTGGTAGTCCATCCGACCTTTTAACATTTGTACAATTATTTTCTGGAAGTCCTCTATTATTGGATTAGAGAAAGTTTTGAAATATCCAGGCCAAAAAAATTGACAACGAATTTTTACGTTGAAGAAGAGAGAGATGACACAAAACCCCAACCCCTTACACGCTAGCGCGTTGAATATACACAATAATTATGGTTAAAAACTAAAAAAAAAAAACACACCTTAAAGAACTACACACAACCCTACACCAACAACACTAATAAATAAAGGAGGTGCCCGTGGTGTAATTGTTATCGTCGTAGGAAATGAACACGGCGACATTGCATTTCACATAGCACTAATACTTTTGAGAAAGGTATGAATCCAATTATTCTCCCTCCAGCTATGGGTAGATAGTAGGGCAGACTAGGTTCTTCAGCCGTGGTTAGGCAACAAGTCTAGGAGAAGGGAAACTCTGAATTCAAACCTGTTAAACTCCGCTTAAAAATTGAGCTTGTGTCATATCCTGCCCGAGCGCAGGGGTTGGGTAAATAGGATAAATAAAGGGTCGGAATTAACAGAAAAAATATCCCAAAGAAAATTAAGGAACCCGAAAAAATAAAACAACGGGAAACCCATAGCATACGTCGCAACCTACAACAAAAATAATCCAGAACTATTTAAAGAAATAATAAGAAATCAAGAAGAACTTGAAAACAAGGACAAAATCAAAGAAATACTAGACCCAACAAATTAATCAAAAGCCAAAGACAGCCCAAAAATCTTAAAAGAATAGTCACCTCTTCTACATTCGAAAAAAACACTACACAAGGAGTTACCAAATGCAAAAATAAACGATGCAAAATATGGGATATGATTATAGAAGGTAAATCCTATACCTTCAAAAACCCGGAAACCAAATTCAAAAGAAATAAAAACTTGAGTTTCAACTCCAAAAACGCAGTCTACATAATTGAATGTTGCGAATGCAAAGAAATATACATAATATCAACACAGACACTTAATACAAGGACATCGCTGCACAAGAGTAATATCAAAATAGAAGAAAACAAAAAATTAAATGTTTCGAAACACCTATACCAATGTAGTCGAAGTAAATTAAAAATAATGCCAATATATCAAACGAACGACTACACGCTACTTCAAATAAAGGAAAAGAATTTTTTAGATAAATTTAGACGAAAGTTAAATAAAACATGAATCGTACTCACACAAATAGAAATAAACATACATACATTCATACACACACACACACACACACATATATATATATACAAAAAATATAAGTAATTAAAAATCATTCAAACTATAAACGCGAGTAAGTTAAAATCTCATTGAATACCCATTAACTAGATATTTTGCCAGACATTTTGCCACACACACACACACACACACACACACACACACACATATATATATATATATATATATATATATATATAAATATATATACAAATATACATAGATATGCACATATATATACACAGACAAAAACAATTTAGAAAAAAAGACAAAAAGGAGAAGAGTTACCTGTAAATTTTAAAATCTCCATCTGCCACACACACAAAAAATCCTCAAGACACACACAAACTCACAAAGAAGAAAAATAACTGGTAGTGAAACCAAAACCATTTCAACGCGCACGCGCACACACACACACACACACACACACACACACACACACACACACACACACACACACAACGATAAAAACATATTCAATATCAAAGAGGGGTAAAGCAGACTAAAGTAAACACACTCTAAGCAAAAATGAGAATAACCTCGATATAAGACCCACAACCAAACGGAAAAACATTCAAACTGCGAACAAGAGTGAGTTCAAGTCTTATTGAGTACCTCATTAGCAAGGCCTTGAGCTACATATGTTCTCTGACGTAAATAACAAGTAGGAAACATACACATATATAACACGTATGTAAGAACAAAATGAATAAATTTAAAAAATACAAATCTCTACATGGACCTACCTATTTAATATATATATATATATATATATATATTATATATATATATATATATATATATATATATATATATATATGAAAAATCTCTGTCTATATATATATATAGAGAGAGACAGACAGACAGACAGAGACATGGACAGACAAACAGACAACATATTGGGGTATACAGATTTGAAGAAAGTTCGATATATAAAAAAACCTTGCTAATATGCAAAGTGGCCTTTATGTAAAGTTTGACGAAATAATTTAAGTCAATTAGTAATTAAATAGATATTTACTTACTTTCTTTTGAAAATTTTAAAAGTAAAACCACTTTTAAAACTCTGGGAGTGATTGAAAACTGTAGAATATCAGATTAAAATCGATATTCGTTCAAAGAACGTTTGAAATCTTTTGGTTTAAAAACTTCATTGTGAATTATTGAAATATTGTAATTTAAAATTATTCCGAGGATACAGTTGCACATATTTTAGTTCGTTATAAAAAGTTTCTCATCACATAAAAATAAAGTTTGGAAAAAAAGTAAAAATTATGAGGAATGGAAGGCATTAAAAATAAAATTTAACAATCATGAATTAACATTTACTGTCATATATTGTTTTGACTATAAGGTTATAATCACAGTATTATATGGAAATAAGTTTCTTTTTATATAATATCTGAACACACACACACACACATATATATATATATGTATATACAAGCCAAGTCAGCCAGAGCTGTAGAATACGCAGACTGCATCTCTGCAGAAGCTTAAGCCCCCCCCCCCCCATCACAACGAGTGTCCTGGATATGACACTAAAGTGTCTCATGGTGAGGCTTCAGTCATGGAGCTCTGAGACATGTGGAGTACTTGTTCATTGCCATTAATCCCAGACCCACTGTGATCCGGAATGGTACTACCTGTTAGGATCCCATCTATTGGTCAAATAGGAGTGTGTGGTGTACCTCTTCATTGCAATTATTCCCAGTTCCACTCTGACCTTGAGTGGTACTACCTGTTAGGATCCCATCTATTGGTCAAATAGGAGTGAGTGGTGTACTTCATTGTAATTATTCCCAGTTCCACCCTGACCTTGAGTGGTACTGCCTGTTAGGATCCGATCTATTGGTCAAATAGGAGTGAGTGGTGTACCTCTTCATTGCAATTATTCTCAGTTCCACTCTGACCTTGAGTGGTACTGCCTGTTAGGATCCCATCTATTGGTAAAATAGGAGTGTGTGGTGTACCTCTTCATTGCAATTATTCTCAGTTCCACTCTGACCTTGAGTGATAGTACCTGTTTGGATCCCATCCATGGGTCAAATAAAACTGCTTAATCCATTAACTGCATTCAAACAAATATCTGATAATAAATTAAATTGGTGTCACATAGCAATAATTGAAACTATTTTTGTGTGTGAAAACAAATGATTGATAATAAATAGAATTATTCGAATACTCGAAACCATTTAACTGTGCGCAAACAAATGAGCTCTGGTTTATTTAAAATGTAACTAACAAACTGTTCGTTTAAAAATCGTATATATTTATAATGTATGTATAAACAGGATTTAACAAGACTTGATATACAATAAAAACCACGAAACCAAATCAACCAACTCAGCCAACACACGCACGCATATGCGTGCAATACCATGAGAATGTACAGTGTTGCACTGGCTGAAAAGTAACTATTAGTGGTCCAGATTCGTTAATGAAGATATTCTGCATAATAAAATACCACTGGATTTCTTATGAAAAATTATTTTTCATGCCAGAAATAACATGGTTTTCCACTTCCTTCATATGAGTTGGGTTTTTTTAATTTACTGGCTTAAACGTCGTTTACATAAGTACATCATAAAATATGCAATTCATATTGAGTCCGTCTCTGTTCTGGAAACACCTCAGAATACTCACTGTTTTTGGCTTTTCCTATCAAAGCATACAGATATTTTGGGGGCTTCCAGCTTTTGTGTATCAAACATTATACTGATCATGAACAAAAGAAAAGATTTCTCATGATGGAGTCCGCCAACTGCAAATATCTGTCCTTTGAATGAATATGGCAAAATTTAGTCGAACTGGAATGAAGTCTTCTAAATTGAAATGGTAGGGGATATGTTTGATGGAATGAAGTATTAATTGTCTGGTGCATCCATTGAAAAGAGCAACTTTCACGACACGTGTTACAAATTTCTTAACTATCAGTTGTCTATAGTTGCGTAACCGAACCTTTCTTTTGTAGCAGTCCTAATTTTGTAGCAGTCCTAATTTTGATAGACCAGAATGGTCCAACGAATTTAATATCCCTCTATTTCTTTCTGGTCAATAATAGAGTGTAAATATTTGTTAGCCTGAATATTTCCTGGAAGAGTTGACAAAACACTCCACTTGCTGAAACCAACGAAGGTTTAAGCAAGCATATATTTTCTCGGTTTTTGTTCCAGTTGGGACTACTCGAATGGTTCGATGGAAGTCATCATGCAAAACTGTTGTTAGTCCCTCTTACTTGTGTTTTTTGTCATACAACTCCTACAATATCAAACACAAGTCCTTCAAAGCTCTTTTGTGTCATTGTATATTCATCCCAGACAAAAATATATCATCTCTTAAGAATTCAATTAATTCTTGAATTATAGGAAATATCGCAAAAAGTCAAAGGGGGGAACTTAAAATAACTAGTTGTACGGCCCTTGTATTACAACAATGAGTGGTGAAGAAAATGAAAGATATACGCCTTTATATGGACGAGTTTTGGCACATAACATCAAAAATATCTTCTCAGTTCCAAGAAAAGCATGAAAATTCCTCCTGTTTTGTTGGTGGTTGATTGTTGTAAGTGTCACGTGATCTACCACTGAGAGAAGAGAAATAAGAGATTTCCCCAACCCCTCCGTGTTTGAATTAACAAGCCGCCAAAGATTGACTGTTAAAAGAGGAATAGGAATGTAGGGCAATTCCTCGCGGCCGAAGTAACAAATCCAGGTCAGAATGAAAGCCAACTGATGTTTGCATTCTGTGACCAGATGGATAAAGAAGGGGGTATAGGGACATACAGTATTCCGAACGAATCGCCTGACAGGGTGAAGGAAGGGGAAAGAGGCCGAATGATTGGCCAGAACCCTAAAGCGGAAGTAGCATCCTTTTCGTCAGCGGAAATAGGGATAAAGAATTTAGTTTTTAGGACAGCAGTCGGTGTGACAAGATGTGTCGACACTGTGGCCAAAACCCCGGATGAAGAAGCGAAATAGAGCTCTTGGACTAGAGATAGCAGACGCCTCAACCCGAGCTCCACAGAATCCCACTAACCCGTTAAAGAAAATACTCTCAGAAGAAACCCGTTGTCGAAAAGCTAAGTACATCGTAAAACTGTTTTCTCCCTCCACCCTTCCTAAGTATTGTCGTTGTATGCTCTCTCTCTCTCTCTCTCTCTCTCTCTCTCTCTCTCTCTCTCTCTCTCTCTCTCTCAATTTAAAGAAGGTAGAAAGGAAAGAAAAAAGAAGAAAGAGACATTTATGTCGGAGACTGTTTACTGGGAAACATAGCCGACCCCTATAAATATTTGTTTGGACCTTGGCGTATTAAAAACCTTCTTATATTTTAAATCTCTCCTCGTGTCGAAATTTATTCATTGTGTTGTCTGCCTATCAAGTTGTCTTTTGCATGTTCCTTTTCAGCTTCATTCGCCTCACTTTATTCTCGCTAAATGTCCTATTCGCCTTTTAAA
The DNA here is from genome assembly GCA_963585895.1 of Sepioteuthis lessoniana. Classification (NCBI taxonomy): domain Eukaryota; kingdom Metazoa; phylum Mollusca; class Cephalopoda; order Myopsida; family Loliginidae; genus Sepioteuthis; species Sepioteuthis lessoniana. The sequence goes on from OY757936.1 coordinate 3,235,265, forward strand.
AATATTACTCAGGAACTGGAATTGTCGACAATGATAATTAATATTATTATATCTAAACCTAGAGGCCCATATCTCCCATTATCCTAGGGGTAGAAAGAGGTAGTGGTCTAGTGGGTAGGTGTGTAACGTGAAATTTGGAAACCCCTTGCCAGCGGCAGTCAGTCTAGCCCCAAATTAACCCCCACATAATCTGCCAGTTCCACTACGCGCAAAAAGGGAATCTTAACTGGAACTTATTTTGCGAGGGGTCAAAGGACGTGCGAAAAATAAACTCCTGTCTTGGGATAAATATTTTAGGCCACGTCACACAAGACTTTGAAATAAAATTGGACTCTGCACCTCAAGGAAAATTAGCCGTTGTTGGGTATCACCTACCTTTTCAGCATAATGAGCTGTTCCATCTGCCATATATGGCAGTAGCGGAGAACATTTTGGGAATAAGCCTACACGTCCTTTTTTGGATTGCGTTTATTTTCTCTATCGAAAAGTAAGTTACTGTTGAAAATTGTTATTTGTTATCTGTAAATTTTATATTGTTATTGCTTTGTGACCCCCCTCAAACAATTGTTACTGTTGTTTGTTTGTGAGGAGGGTCAAACCTCGACTCGAATTGTTGTTTTAACTCTTTTTTTAAAAAAAAAAACGACCACCATTTCTCATACCGGATTTTTCATTGTTTTTCATCGTTCTTGATCTCAACCACATCATTCGGATTCATCTCCTCCTAGCTGTGTTTCACAGCCATGGAGGAGGCTAACTCACCCGAGGACATATTTATAACGAGACCCTCCCCAATGCCGGAAGAAGCACCTTTTGACTTGTCGTCATCTGCAAGTACTATTCCACCGGCCCAGAAACCAAAAGAAACAACAGTCTCTTGGTCGTCACACTGTGTGAACCAAAAAACCCCCAGTGACTACGCAAGAGACAGGGCAGAAAAATATGCCAACTATTTTAAGGAAGGCGAAATACTTCCTATACCGGAACTTGTGAAAGAAGTTGAACCAAAGACCCTGTCCTTCGTAGTCACTGATCTTAAGACCAAGAGACTAGCAGGACTTAAAAAAGAGACTTTCGAAGACTTACTAAAAAGCGCAAACATCCCAGGGAAGTATTTCTGCCGCAGGAGCTTCGCAACCTGGGATGTTTTACTCCCTTCAGAGGAAGTAGCCAAGAAACTGGCCGGTGGTAACATTACAACACGCTTCTTCCGGCTTCAACCTGAATATCGAGGCAAGCGAAGAATAAGGGTCACCGTATGTAATGTCTCAATGCAATTGAGTGGGGACGTTCTCGCCGCCTACTTAAGCATATATGGCGGCGTTGAACAAGTTTCCCAAATAACATCAACACGAGGAACTGCATACGGTGATTATGTCTTCATCATGTGCCTCGATAGGGGAGGGTTTAACAACGTACCTCATAAAATAAAATACCGAGATCAAACGATGACGGTGGTCGTTGAGGGCAGGAAACCCTTATGTTGGGCGTGTAACAAAATCGGACATTTTTCTAAAAACTGCCCTCAAAAAACAACGACCACCGCAACAACGACTACTACCACTACTACTGCTTCAGAGATCATAACAACCAAGACACTCACCAAAAACATCGAAAATCATCAAGAAAACCCCAACAAAAAAGACGAGGAGGGGTGGACTCAAGTGACAAGAAAAAAAGGGGGGAAAAAAACTCCCATAAAAAAGTCAATAGCACCTACAGAAAACAAAACTAACCAAACAAATACCACAAAAGACTCAACAACTGTAATCATCGCTACTCCTACTGATACTACTACTAAAACACAATCATCAACATCGACCACTACAACAGAACAATCATCAACACCAATAGAACCCATGGACATGAGCATCAACTTAAAAAGAAGAAGGAATAGCGAAGACTCGCCAACAAAAGAGGGGGAAAAAAGAAATCCCAAAAAAACAACACAACAACAAACACCCTCCCTACCTCAACCTAAGGGGGAGGGGAAAAAGAAAATATCAAAGTCACCAGCCACAAATGAGCGACCAGCTCAAATAATTCCTCCCCTCCCACAAATACAAAAAATCCCTCCAATAAACCCAATCGAAATCCCACTACCCCCCTCACTTTCCCCAATCACAACTCCGAAAATTTTCACACGGTCACACTCAGTGACAAGACTCTCACCTGACCCACAGACAGCATCAACATCATCATCAGGTCAAAAGCCAAGAGCACGCTCAGCTTCAACAGAAACCCGCCATGCAATGACCGCTTTTCTCTTCTGCGAAGACATTTTAGAAAACCCAAATCACGACCACATTTTAAAAACCTCATTAAAACCATTGCGCTCATTTAAAAAAATAAACAACAAAGACGTCACTAATCCCTACATATTCAAGGACGCTCCAATGTTGACCACATTCGTCCGTTCGGCTGGCAATCGGACTAAAGAGCTATGGAACTTTATTGACGAGGCCAGCCGGGCGGACGTAATGCTGGCCAACACAAAAAATGCAATGTTAAAAAAAATGCTTCCTTTTTGTTCGGGCAGGGTCCCGATTTTAGTTCACCCATCATTTTATAGGTCCCTAAAGCTGAGGTACCCCATGGATGTCGGGGGAATTACCAGGGACGACCGAGTTAGCACTGAGCTCAGCACCGGTTCCCTGCGTCAGGCCGTCGGCATCCTCACCCCGAAGGATTTCCGGCCCGTAGTCGACACTGAGTAAGGTAAGTTGGATTGATGACTTTAAACCTTGCCAGTTTGAATGTGAGGGGACTGAGGGATTCAAGCAAGTGTACGCGCTTGCTTGCTGAACTCAAGAACCTCGGAGTGGATGTTGCTGCAGTGCAGGAGACTCACTTCACTTGCCGTGCCGACTGTCGGGTGCTGGAAAGCGATTTTAACGTTTTCTCAGCATACGGCAGCCGCACCAGCGCTGGGGTCTCTTTGCTAGTTGGACGCAGCCTTGATGCTGATGTTGACGTTGTTTTTGCAGGTGACGGGGGCCGGTTGGTTGTGGCCGATGTTGCCGTGAAAAGTTTCAAGTTTCGTCTGGTTGCGGTTTATGCGTCCAATATCGCTGCGGAGAGGGTTTCCTTTTTTCGTCGGTTGGCGCCGTTCCTGGACGATACGAAGCGGCTAGTCTTAATGGGTGATTGGAATGCGATCCTTGATCCCAAGATAGATAAGGTCGGGCGGGGAGCTAACAGATTGGGAAGGTGTGAAAGCAGCCTTGTCGGCTTCGTGACTCGTCACGGTCTCGTCGACAGGTTTCGTCTGGATCACCCAGGGCGGGAGATGTGGACGTGGCTAGATAGATCGCCCTCTGCCAAAGTAGGTTCCTACTTGGACAGAGTGTTAGTGAGAAGAGCTGACATTGATTTTGTTAGTTGTCCCACGTTCCACTTGATAGCGTGGACTGACCATAAACTCATTAGAGTCAGTCTGCGGTTAGCAAATAGGCCTAGTCTGGCCGGCTACTGGAAGTTCAATACCTCCTTACTGGAGATACGGGACTTCCGGGATCGGCTAGAATCCCTAATTCAGCGGGCGTTAGTGGGGGCGGTTACCGGGAATAGGTGGTGGGTTTCTCTTAAACATAGGATTAGAGATTTCGCCACCAAGTACGGTCGACAGCTCAACTTAGACAGGACCACGGAGGCGAAATCTATAGATGATAGACTTTCCCGGGCGGTGGCTGGGGGGGACTCCCTAGGTGTAGAGCTAGCTAGGAGGGACCTTGAGCGTGAGAGTAGCGAGCGCTACAAGGGATCAGTAGTTAGATCTAGGCTAAAAAGAGTTCTCAACGAAGCTGTGAAATCGAACGCGACTGCGCGTGAAGAAGAAGTGCGAAGGTTCCCCGATCGGTACATCGCATCTGTCAAGACCCCGGACGGGCGTCTGCTGCGATCTGGTCGTGAGATACGTGACGCCTTTCGGGCGCACTTTCGGGATCGCTTTGCCCGCTGCACTGATCTCCCGCTCCGGGAGTTTCGTAGCTATCTCGCCGACTTCCCCCGCCTTGGGGCGGCTGAAGCGGCTAGCTGCGAGGGTGTGGTTACTGAATGCGAAGTCCGTGATGCGTTGAAGCAGGTCGGCCTCAACAAGTCGCCGGGACTAGATGGTTTGCCCTACGAAGTGTACTTGAGGATGTCGCACATGTTTGTACCTATTCTGACGGATATGTTCAACCATTGGTTCGCCCAGGGAGCCATCCCTGGTAGCGTTACCAAGGGCGTGATCACATTGCTGAAGAAAGGTGGCAGGCATGTTTGGGAGGGTTTAGATGATTACAGGCCCATAACTCTGCTTAACACAGAGTTAAAGATTTTGGCCCGGGTCTTAGCGAATCGTTTACAGCTTGTCATTAGCGATCTGATCGGCCCCGAACAGACCTTTGCTGTGAAGGGAAGATCGATCCAGGACAACCTGCACTTGATTCGCGAGGTCCTAGAGGGGTTAAAAGACGACACCGAAGCCGCGCTGATCAGTTTAGATCAAGGCCTTCGATAGGGTAGACCATCGGTTCTTGGCGTCTGTTTTGGAGACTGCCGGATTCAAACCGGAGTTCCGCAGATGGATTAGCATGATGTACCACAACCCTCAGGCAGTGGTGCAGGTGAACGGAAGGCGTTCGGGGGTGATCGCGATTGAGCGTTCGGTCCGGCAAGGCTGCCCTCTGTCTCCTCTTCTCTATGTCCTCGCGTTGGAGCCCCTCCTGCGCAGGCTTAGGGATGGGGGGACAAGTCCGGCACTGCGCGGTATCCCATTCGTTGGCCGCCTTGCGGCCAGGGTTTCCGCGTTCGCTGATGACGTCACAGTGTTTGTATCCCGCCGCCAGGATATAGAGGCTGTGAAAGAGGCGGTTGTCGAGTATGAGCGGATTGCAGGGGCCAAGGTCAATTTTGACAAAAGCGAAGGTTTGCGGCTTGGTGCTTGGAGGGGTAGCAATACTCTTCCAGGGCCCTTCCGCTGGAGTGACGGACCCATCCGCATCCTCGGGGTGTGGTTTGGGCCCGACCTCCAACTGGAGCGAAATTGGTCGGAGGTACATGCTAAGGTGAATGCTCAGGTGGGAATCTGGCTTTCAAGGAGGTTGTCCTTAAAGGGCAGGGCTGAGGCGTGCGCCGCGTACGTCTTCCCCTTGATCCTTTACCGATTGGCTGTACTTCCTCTGCCTAAGGCACATCGGTTGGCACTGCAACGATCCCTCTCCAGATTGCTCTGGGGAGGTGCAAGGCCGATGGTCCGTAGGCAGGTCTGTATCCAACGTACTCGCGACGGGGGTCTGGGTATGCCTGATCTGGAGAGCCACTGGCTTGCTGAAAGACTTGCATATCTGGGCCGTGTCTTGACGGGGGACTCAGTGTGGAGACGGAAGGCGAGTCGGACTTTTCCTCGCCTCAACTCAGACCCAAAGGCTGAAGGTCGACGTAGGCCTTTGGGCGAAGCACTGTTTGTCCGCGAGTGCCGAAAGGCCCTTCGTAACCTTCTTGGGTCCAGTGACCTTTCATGGCCTCGGAAGGAACTGTATCGGGAATTAGTGGTGGGTTCCGCTTCTGATCCTCTCAGCGAGCGGCACGGCTGGACGGCGGAGGAGATCCGCTCTCACTGGAATTGGGCGCCAGGATCGAGCTTCTTGAACAACTCCGAGTTCTCGCTCACCTGGCGACTTGTACGGAATGCGTTACCCCTTCGCGACTTGAACTACAAGGCGGGCCTGGCAGACATGCCTGATTGCCCTCGCTGCAGCAGTGGCTTGGAAGAAACGGCTGAGCACGCCTTCTACTACTGCGAGCGAGTCCGCCCGTTTTGGGATCACGTCGGGGAGTGGACGGCTCGCATCGAACCCAAAAAGCTTGTGCTGCTCGACGTTGGTTACGTCGTAGACAACGTTCTTCCTCCGTTTCACGGTGAGAAGCGTGTGGTGTTTCTCGCGATCCTAGCTGTAGCCCGAATGGTGATTTGGACGACGCGAAACAAGGGATTGTATGACGATGCAAACTTTTCTCATCGTGATCTGGTTTTGTATTTTCGGCATCAGCTGAGGGTCAAAATCAGATGCGATAGAAAACGCTTGGATCGCATAACATTCAGCAAAAGGTGGGTGACTGCAGCGAGCCTGGTCGTACGAAAGGGGGCAATGTTGGAGTCATCCTTCCCTCCTCTGCCGGCCCATGGCGTCTACGGTACGGGTCCTTAGGGACCCCATCCCTGGTAAGTAGAATTGTTTTTTCCCCTTGTAACCTAGTTAGCAGTATGTTGTGTGTCATTGTCCCCGTCATCTAGTCGTTAGTTTCTCAAGATCTTCCCCCTCCCTATTATTTTTGTACCTCAACCCGAATCCCAGTCCGCTTTTATTGAAGATCTTGAATATTCATATGTAAAAAATCATATTATCTGCATCTATCGACCCATACCGCGCCCGACCCTTTATTTATTTTATCTCTGTAGGTTAGGATTCCTGTCCCACCTAGGGTAGGTCCGGCTTGTTTCCGGTTTCTTTCGAACCGGAAAACAGTCGGCCTCCAATTTTATAGACGGGGGGATGGGAGGGAAACCAAATGGGGAAATTTTTCCTTGTTTTCTTTCTTGTATATATATTTTTCGGGGTTTTTTTCTCCCATTCCCATCACTTCATTGTACATAAATCATATTTTGTAAATAAAAATCATATACCACTTACGGGTTTTAAGTAGGCTTTATCATAGAGCAAATGTGGTATTTTGGTGTCTGCTGCGCACATGATGAGGGATGAATGGTCATATATTGTACTGTTGAATGGGTCGGCGAATGTGGCTAGCTAGGCTCCCTTTAGAATACATAGAAAAGCAAGACCGCTCCCTTCCCCTCCCCAAAAACCTTAAGGCCTTGTGCCTTCTTTGTATTTTTTACAAAGAAATAAAATAAGCCTACAAGTCAGACCAGAAGAGCCGTTCCTATTGTTGAAGTATATCATTACTCTATCACTAATCCTATGTTGTTATTACTAACAGTCTCTCTCTTGTAAATACTCTTTTCTGTAAATATAACTATTTTCCTCACATATCGTGGTTTGTCTTATTATTACTACTACTTGGGTTCACTAACCAGAACACAACAGTCGTAAAAATGAATATTGATGAATGAGCGGTGTGTAGAATATACACCTTTTCAATGGCACGGTTACATGTTATTTCATGTGGTTCTTAATAGAGACACGTTACTTTTTTGTCTCTTATTTATCGGAAAGTCCAAAATATGTCAAAAATCCTGATTGTTATTGTTAACATCCCTATTATCATCGTGGTTGTTTTGTAGCATTAGAGAAAAGATAGAAACATTATAGTCTTCGTTGAAATGTTTGCCGATATATTTGATGGATTTTATGAAATTGTATAATTCAACATCGAGATATTAGATGTCTTGGTTAGAACTTAGGTGCAGGGAACTATATATAGGATATGAATTTCCTGCTCTCCACCAAAGGTTTAGAAACCTTCGTCTTTTGATGTTCTTCTTCAATAGCAGACATAGTTATGTTCACTTGTTTGTGTTTTCTTGAAAAATAATCTTTGAAATCATTTTAGTGTATTTGTTTTTCATGCAAATAGAATTCCCATTGAATTTTAACAATATTGGAAAACTTTTTTTATCATTTCTCGGGTCTAGAAGTTCTATTGATATGATCGAATCCATTTAACTGAAGAAAATCAAAAAGATTATTAAACAGGTCAAAATGTGTACAAATATCAAGCCTCTTTTTGTTATTTTATGGTAAATATATGACAACTGATTTGTCGAAATATCTGACACTTTTCGAATCTATCCTCTTCTTTAGTTGCTAGCGGAAAACCCAAGTTCATGCCAGGAAATGTATGTTTAATTTGGAAGGATCTTTTATTTTCTTCCATTTTGAGTTTCAGGTGAAAGTAATGAAGATTGGGGTCTGGATAACCGAAACATTAATCATCATATCCTATATTTTACTTGGTTTGGTTTGGTTTCTTTGTTTAATGGCATATCAACTCTTTTTAGGCTATTTAATGCCAAAGCCATTCTCCGAGAAGAATAGTAGTGGTGCTATTTAACCCATAGCCGGGAGGATAAGGGGGTTCATACCTTTCCCAAGGGTATTTGCCCGAAAGTGAATGTAATAGCGCGACTGGAGTACGAACTCGCGTACTACGATTCCGCAGTCCATCGCTTTAACCATTACACCACGAGGACACCCCTATATTTTACTTGTATATGCATCAATAATCTAAAAAATTTTAAATGCAATATAAAGTAAAGTTTTGATTTGTTTAGGATTTTTGTGACTAATTTTATGTTGTTTTCTTTTCATCTTTAAAACATCAACTACAATATAAACTCTATTTGAAATTGTAAATGAAAAAAAATAAAACTGTGAGGAAGAACACAATTCTAACCGATATCAACCATAAAATATTGAACACATCTTGTCTGTAAGGAAATATTCTCACTATTTGTTTTGATGAGTTCTAATATGGCATAATCTTTTAGGTTGCATCTAAGTAAATATATCCATTGAAAAATGGTGGAAGAGAATTTGGCTTCAGTGCAGATGGCTAAATGAATTTTTTGAAACCATGAAGTGATAGACCAAAATGTTTTTGAAGGATTTGATATGATTTGTTGTATTACAAAGTGATATTCATCTTCACCATTAAAGAAGAGAATATTCAAATGTATAAAAGAATCTTTGTATTTTACTTATATTTTTGTCAGTTTTGACTCTGCCTTTCAGAATAAAATCACTTTTATGCATGATAATCACACCATATTCACATGCATTAAAATAACATGTATATTTTCTAGAGGTTTTTCCTTGTGTATCAATGACACAAAACTGAAAGTTGTTCTTTGCATGGATCATCACTTAATGTTGAAGAATCAAGTCACACCTTGTGTCTATGAAGATATTCCTATAATAATCCCTATAATAATCATTAATAAAGTACATTTAAAACCGTGAATAATAATCCCTATAATAATCACTAATAAAGTACAGTTAAGACTGTGAATCCTCATTAGAAAAAGGCTGAAATGATTCAGTTTTGTTCTTGTGCTTTCAAAGTGAACATGTCTTCCTCTTTTATGATGACATTTGCTCCAAATGAAGTCAATGTTATATCTTCTCATGTCCGCTTTGGTTGGTTGGGTTTTATGGCATATCAACCTCTGTAGGTTATTAAATGCCAAATCCATTATTATACAAATAATCTGTTCTATTTCAAACAATTCAGTTTAGCATGAGTACTCAGTTTACTTGTCAAAAACATTTCTATTTCGAGTTTAGTAAAACAATTACAATTCAAACAATTCAGTTTAGCATAGGTATGCAATTTAATTCTATTTAACCCAGAGATAGGGCCTTATCAGGGGCTACCATTCCAGGCCAGAGTTGACCTGGGAGCAATGGCAATGAAGAGGTACTCCACATTCTCCAAAGCCCTAGTATCACTGGAACCTCACCATCAGATTGTTTAGTGTTATATCCAGGACAGTCGTTGGGTGGGGTCTTTCCCCTCTGAAGAGGTGCAGTCAGTGTATTCTACAGCCCCAGCGGACTGGGCGACTTATGTCTTGAAAAAAGTGTTTGGTTTGGTTTGGTTTCTTAGTTTTAATGGCATATCAACTCTTTGTAGGTTATTTAATGCCAGAGCCATTCTCCTAGAAGAACGGTAGTGGTACTATTTAACCCATAGCTGGGAGGATAAGGGTATTTGCCCGAAATCAATGTAATAGCGTGAACTCGCTTACTACGATTCCGCAGTCCATCGCTTTAACCACGAGGACACCCCACCCAAAAAAGTGTTGGGATTCCTCTATAAAAGGTTGTCTACAAGACTCTGGCACATCAGTAAGAACGAGTAGATTATTTTTGCCATAGAAACAACACATCATCGAAGTCTCTCATTTTCTTTCCTCGATCCTGATTTTGTCATAGATATTGGACATGGTAATAATTGAAGCACTTTGTTCAGTCATGTCCATGGTCTTAGTTGAAGGTTCCCCCCTTTCACTGCTCATATGTGTATGGCTGAAATTTAACCTCTGCCTCTCCTGTGCTTTGAAGTATCTACTTGGCTTTACACTTTTGTCATATTTCATGGTATCTAAGTGCTGACTGCATAGTAACATTCTTAAAAAACACTTGTTTATTTGGCGTTTTGATTCTTCAGCGAATTTCATTCCTGTCGGCACAAGTCTCAGCCTTTAATTTTGTTTTAAATTGCAAGAAACGTCAATCTAATAATAAAAAAACTAATTGAACATTAAAAACGAATGTATGAAATAATGTGATTTTTTCCATGTACGACTAAAAATTGTAAAAACTTTATTTTGCAGTTGAACTTAATCGTAAAAATTCTCACAAAGATGTACCGCTATAGTTTATGTTGCATTTTAAAATTTGAAGATAGAGAATAAATTTTGAAGAAAATGATTTAATTCTTTTGTTTTTGTTTCTTTTATTAATAAACAATGAACGAAACATTTCTATTCAAGATTACTTAAAAACCAGAGTGAATTTAAAATATGTAAATGAAATAACAACAAAATATTTAAGATAAAACATAGCTTGAAATATGGAGCGAAATCCTGAATAGCATTTAAGTTTTTCAGTTAATTTACTCTATTTGAAATTGTAAATCAAACAAGATTTTTCTTTTATTCTTTCCGAAAATTAACTGAAAAACTTAAATGCTATTCAGGATTTCGTTATTGTTGCATACTCATATGCAGATGAATGCAGAATCATAACGACGACACAATAAAGACGAGCGACAAAGTTCTTTAGAAAAATATACCTCTCACTTTATTGAAAGGGTTGTGTGTGAGAGGGAGTTTGAGACAGAACAGAACTGCAACATATTGCCCCCCCCACAACAGCATTTCTTTCCCGTTCTCCTGAGCTGCTCAACCGGGGGCTTTGGGGCCCAACCCCTCTGAGACATGGTCCTCATTCCAGCATATTCTCTCCAGCTGATCTGAACTCCAACTGCTCACTCGGGAGTCCTGAGGTCCCCCTCTGCTAGGTGCTGGTTCTCTCTACAGCATCTTATCTCCAACTACAACTGCTCAATCGGGAGCCTGAGGGTCCCCTCGGCTGGGTGCTGGTTCTCTCTACCGTATCTTATCTCCAACTGATCTGAACTTCCTGTCGCCGGGGTTATATAATAATTTGACGTCCACTCGTCTTCCTGCGAGCGTCACAATTTCGCGCTCATTCAACCCGTTCTCGGTCAAGGTTATATCCTGATATTCCTCGACTGGATGCACCTGTTATTTACACAGGTGCATTTCCTATTTTGACAGCTCAGCCGGGGTCACTATGCAACATTATTTCTCATCAGTATCTAAATTTGCCTCGTATATAAAGTTACTATACACAGGGGATAGAAACGTTAGAATATGAAACACAATAAACCAACTATCTTAACTTACCCCATTTGCAGCCGAGCTGAATAGAGACATCATAATGCGTACAGGAACATAGATACGAGGATCATTTAATAAGTTTCCAGACTTTTTTCGTATGGGCACTTTTATTGACAGTACACACATGAAACTCTAGTCCCCTTCCAAGTAATCTCCTCCGGATGCAATGCACTTGTTGTACCGTTCCAACAACTTCTGGAAGGCCCCATGGAAGTCCTCTTGTGTGAGCGTGTCAATGACCTTCGTCACAGCCTCTTTCATCTCCTCAGTTGTCTCATAACGACAGCCTCTGAGCTTAGGGAATAACCAAAAGTCACGGGGAGCAAGGTCTGGACTAAAGGGAGGCTGAAGAACTGTCTTTATGCCCATCTTGGTCAAATAGTCTGTGACAAGGATGGAGTTGTGGACTGGTTAAAATGCCACTGACCCGATTTGAAGAGTGCTGTCCTCTTCCCTAAGAATCTCTTCCTGAACTCCCTTAAAACCTCAAAGTAGTAACCCTAACCCTTTGGCCAATCAACTTTGGTGTATTGACTTCGTTACTCCTCCCACACTTCTCATCATCCCTCACAGACTCCATGGCTTCCTTGAATCTCTTATGTGACTCAAAAACTGATGCTCGATTCATGTAAGATGCTCCAAAAGCAGTCTGAAGCATTCCATACGTTTCTGTGGAATTTTTGCCAGGTTTAAAACAGAATTTTATTGCATATCGTTCTTCTAAAGTGTCCTCACGTCCAGATTGCATTTTTGAAATTCACCAGCTGTGACAATCAGGCTTTAGTAGGGTGTATTCCAATTGCTGCTGTAGCTGTTCATTTGAACCTGAAATCATATAAATTGGCCAGTCATCTCATAAGATGTATAGCAATAATATACTGAATTTTCAAGAGTCTACGACGATTTTAAATGCCTGTAAAAAAAATGTCTGGAAACTTATTGAAGGCACCACGTATTACCATAACGAGATCGAATTAAACTACCATGATCTTGATAGTCGATGAACATTTGTGTTGGCATCTACAGAGAAAAACTCCATCGATTCTGCTACTGGAGATGTTGGAATGCTTCTCAGTCCTCGTGCCTTAAGATCACTAAATAGCAAAGAGAAAATCTAATCGAGAATGATATTCGCTACATTTAATGGCAACTCTTGTACAAAAAAACGTCTCATGCTACAGTTTCCAGTCATGAAGCAGGCATCATCGCCTTCTATAATAAGTTACCTTCCCTTATCCGACATATTCCCAAACTCAGCGTTCTGATTATCGGTAGAGATATGAATGCTCATGTTGGCAAAAACGAAAATAATAAAATCTGTTTACACAAATCGCCAAATAGAAATTATGAATATCCCGCAGAGTTTTCTCCTAAGAACAGGCTTGTATGGCGAAACATTAAATTCCAAAAAAGATAGGGAAACTTACACCTACCTTAATAACCCAAAAGCACTGCTAGATTATATATTTGTTAACAAGTGAATGAATAGCATATTGAAATGTATACTTCTCTTTTGGAGGTGTATCTTCTAACTACAGAATCGTCTCAGCAAAGATTCGTCAGAGTCTGCACAGAAATAAGAGACAAACAAGTAAAACTTCACAATGTGAGTTATCCTCACATGCGAATTCTCACATATGCAATCAATATACAGTAACTGTTAGACATACATTTGATACTCTTCAGGAGACACCCAAATGACCTTCTCCAAATGACGAATATGAAAAATTTGAAGCAGCAGCCGAGTGCATTCCGATGAAGCCAAAAGCCAAAAGTTGAGTTCCTTGAAAGTCAATAGCAGTTGGGGAAAAACGAGATAGCATGACAACATCTTTACTAAATAAAAGAAATCCTACTAACGCTAATCTACAGAAACTTCAGAAAGTCCAGAGAGAACTAACATACGAAAAAGAATGACTAAAAATACATTCATAACCAAATTTATAAAATCAGAAATTCGGTTGAAGATAAACAAACACGATTCGCATACAAGAGTGTAAATGAAGTAAGCGGAAGGAAAAAAAACTTCGACAGCAAAACTAAAAGTTGCCAGCCTAGAAGAAAAACTTCAGAAGTAGAAAGAACATTTCAAGAATCTGTTTGGAAACCCTTCAGAAATCATAGATAAACATAGAAATTATTTATGAACGAGTCACCCGGCCGTTTCACTCAGGGTCAACTTTTTCACGACAACCAAATATGAAAATGTCTGCCATGGAGTTCACTTGACCACTCGATGTCTGACCTTTTCAAGGGGGGAAATCAAATCTCGGCCGAATCAGCTGTCTGCTGCCCACGTTGTGAATTTTAGATCCAAATAACTAGATTCAGTGTTCACGTTAAAAGCCGAAAAAACCGGACCGACTGATCATTCAATAATAAAAAAAAAAAGAATAAAAATAAGTTGAAGTCCAGAGAACAAACAAACACATGATTGAATAATGAAACAATAATGGTTTTATTTTTAAAAAAATTGTTAACAATAACGAAATAATTGTTATTATCTCGATGTTCCTTTCCGGTTTAACACAAGCAGAATTTCTCAGAATCTAGTCCCTACCTTGCGGCGGTCAGTCTAAGTCCACAGTATTTCTCACTTAGACTCACGATGTATTCTCAGTGCGTTACGTTAATCTTGATTCCAGCTTGTTGAAACAACGGAGATGTGAGAGGATCTGGTTATCTCCGAGTCTGGTGCAAGGCCCTTTCAATAGGAGCCTTAGTCAAGTCATGTCCGCAAGGTTTCTCACCTCACTCTGTCGCACTCTCTCTGCGACTGTCGGCAAAAATTCGGTTTATATAATTATTTATTCTGTTCCCTAGTGGGCATATATCATCAGCGGCCTTTAATTAAATCTTCCACAATTAATTCCATTCACTGTTGCTTTCTGCTACCCCAACAGTTAATCTCTGTACCAGCAACTAGGAGCGGGGTTGGCTGCCTCTATACAACTTCTGGTGCGACTGCTACCATAAGGTCTCGTCCACTTCCTCACTCCTGCAAGGGGACGCTCCTTTTTCCGCACGTGATTCATACGTAATCACTTCCAAAATTAGCACAAAATTTTCCATTCCTCCAAACTTCTTTTTTTTCTCAAGCTGGCTGCTTGCACCTAGGTTGACCTCCTGTTACCTTTATTTCTGCTTATCTTATGTTTTGACTAATGATCTCTCCGACTCCAGCCTTCTCTTCTCTCCTGGTTAGAAAAATCAATTTCAATGCTCTGTATTGACCCTCGACCGAGTCGTCAATCAAGAGATGCACCAGTGTAAATAAGCGGAAGAAAGTGAAACAGGTGCATCCGGTCGAAGGTATCGGAATATCACCTTGACCTGTGGACGTGGTTGAATTCGGTGTAGATGCGTACGCCCACAGGAAGCAGGTGGGTGTCAAACAATTATATAACCAGGTGCCTCAGACGGCTTGGGTTAGTCAGTTCCAGTTCAGTTCCAGTTGCAGTTGGAGTCAGTTGGGGGACAAGATGCCAGCGTGAGAATCAGCTTGCAGACTGAGAGCTTGCGGGCCCCAATGACCCACGGTTGAGCAGCCCAGCCAGAATGAAAAAGAAGTGCTGCAATGGTCAGAAGAACTTTGGGTCAATATGTAGCAGTCTGTCCCCGTCTCCATCTCACCTCTCACACATAACCAATATCAACCCTTTCGCAACCCTTTCGAGAATAAACTGTGAGAGGTATATTTTTTATAAAGAAGTGTGTTCGTTCGTTCATTGAAGTCGTCTGTATGTTGACTATGTTTCCGCTTATATTTATATATGTATTATCATATTTACCCAACCCCTCCGCTCAGGCAGGATATGACACAAGGTCAATTTTTAAGCGGAGTTTAACAGGTTTCTATTCAGAGTTTTCCTTCTCCTAGACTAGTTGCCTCACCAAGGCTGAAGTACCTAGTCTGCCCTACTATTTACCCATATAATTGGATTCCTACCTTTCCGAAGGAAAGGTAGCACTAATAGTGCTATGTGAAATGCAATCAGTGAAATGCAATCAGCACTAATAGTGCTATGTGAAATGCAATCAGTCCAGGATTTGAACTCGTGTCGCCGTGTCCAATTCCTGCGACGATAACCATTACACCACGGTCAGTATGTTGACTATGTTTCCGCTTATATTTATATATGTATTATGTATATGCATATGTATAGTTGTATTACGGCTATACAACAGCTTTAGTAATTTTTCTGCAAGCCAAAAATCAAACTATATTTTTTTCTTCCTTCTCATGGTGACAATATATTGCATCACTCTTTTAAATAAAACAATGTACTGCCCTAATGTTTTAAAATCCAGGCCAAATATTTCTTTCATTATTAAATCTAGTAGGCTAGACTCCGTAGGCCCAATCTGCTCCGTGACATATTAATGGTCAACTAGACGTCTAACTAGAACAGTTTATGTGGGAAGAAGTAAATGAAAAAAAAAACAAACAAACAAAAAACAAAACAAAACTAAGAAGTTGTAGGTATCGATAAAATACTTTCAGTAGTATGGAAGACAAGAAAATACCTCCAGACGTATAGAAGAAAAGAAAATTTGATGATATACTTCATTGATTACTGTTATATACCGTACCATTGAACATTAATGGGTCTGTCCCAATTCTCATAAATTGACACAATTATAAGAGGGGGTAATATGCTGACAAAGTAGTTCACCACTAGCTCTGGGTTACCTTCCTCACGCAGCTGGCGAGTATTGTATTTTCTAATTATTACAAATATTTCCATTTAACTTCCAACCGTTTTAGTTATTACTCATTCAGTAAACTTTTTGTTAGGTTACAACATTTTGGCAACGAAAGATTCGGCCGAACTCAATCGTTCACCAGTTTAGCGATAGTGATATTATTAGGTTATGTTGGTGTTACGTTGGTTATGTTGGTATAACGTTGGTTGTTATCCCCTCGCTAAATGTTGATGGAAAATGAAGGTAGTGGAGAAGAACGAAGACGCCGTTAGGCTTTATATGAAGCATGAAATAAAGGGTTTACGCTAGTATGCTGCAAGTCTCGTAGGAAGGAAAGAAGTTGTTATGGAGTATCATCTAATTCATATTCAACTAGGAACCCTTGGTCTAAAAGAATAGATACAAGGGGTTCATAAATTAGATGGCTCTTCCACGTGGTGGTGTGATGCTGCCGCTATTGAAGAACAGACAGTAAGACGTTTGTTCTTATTGGAGAGTTCTGAGGAAGAGAAAATGTTTTGGCGTCTTTCCAATTTTTGGTGCTGCTCGGAAAGATAGTCCGGGCTGAATAGGATAAGTCATCCTGATTGGGTGAAAATATGTGGCGACCCTAACGGTCAAATTGAATTACGCACCAAACAAAAATACGAAGTTCTTTCTGCTACACCAGTGCAACTTTTTGGTGAACAAGGATTTCTACAGAACAGAACTCACGTAAACGCTCATGAAGACGATATTCTACAAATTAGGATATCGAAAAAATTCACGTAAAATTTTACCAAAGCTACATTGACGAAGAAAGATTAAAAAAAAAAAATTACCAACTGTGCAAAGCTTTTTTTTGGCAACAAGGATTTTCTTAAGGATTACGTGGATATTAACCAAGTTGTTCGAAATACAACATTCAGAAAAATTCTGGATATTATTCCAACCACAAAGAACTGGAAACGTAACGAAAAGTACGTGAAATAAGAAACTGTATTTTTCAATTTACACAAATCATGTATTGTTGTGAGGATTTCTCGGTGTAAAGTGTTGCGTTGGAAGTTTAGTAGAACGAAGTTTTAAAGTCTTTTTGAGAGACAGTTGTATAAAAAGAAGTAATATACTTTTTGTGAAAAGTTAGTTCATAATAAGTGCAAAATGAATGTGGCGAGAGAAATCATTCACGCGGCAGTTCAAGGCGTAACGAATATGTCTGGCGTGTAAAATGAGATCAGAGACTGAGAAACGGGCGTTTGGGAAGATCGAACTCACATCCTCCCGATCGTGAAACGTGTTTGACGTCACAGCTACCTACACGCGAGCGCGCATGTAAATTACAACATTGTATGATTGGGCGCCCAATTCATTCGGCCTTGTGCCACATCGAAGCAAAGAGCTTTGTAAATTACTACAACATTGTATGATTGACCAGGATGTGGCGTTTTGGTTCGATGATTTGAAATCCTGTCTGAATGCACGTGAGACAGGCGTTTGGGAAAAAAGAAAGGTCGAAGCGACGAACTAGGGCGAAGGACTGCTAGAAGACTGTTGCAGGAAAAAAAAGGATATTTTTCCGCGTAGAAATTCGGATGTTCACTTTATATGGAGGAGAAATTGATTCCACGTATTCATTTACGAGAGACTATTTTCTTTCTGTGGCTGAGGAGGCATACCATCCACCTCCTTTTTATTACAATGGAGGATTTTAAAACGGCTTTATTGGGAATATTGAAACAAGACGAACAACAGAGACATAACGAAAAAGACTTGAAAGGTTCCAAGAACTGTTTGTAGAACAACGGAAAATGTTAACCCGTAACAAGAACGAAAATTCAGTCGTTTTTTTTTTTCGGTACTTATGCATCTATGTTACCGCAAAAAAAGCCGAACTTTCCCGAGCGTTTCTGGAAAGAATCGGAATATGCCGAAACGCCTAGCTAATCAAATTTAAGATAAAATAATTCAATTTGTTTACAAAGTTACAAACAATTGTAAACATGAATTTATCGCAGCTAAGCGAAAATCTACAATGTGCAGAAAGGGTGATCCAATTCTGCCAAGAAAAAAAACTTCTTGGCAAAATTAAAAGCTGCCGGGCATGTGAGTATCCTTGTCACCAAAACAAAAAATGAGAAAAAGTTATGCCTGGAGATGCCGTAACATCAAATGCAGGACCTGGATTATTATTAAATTGTGAGGTGAAAGTACAAAATAGTTATAAAACACTCCCCCCTCCCCATGGTAAGAATGGATTTCTAAATTAACACGTTATTACTTCTGCACGGTACAATAAGTTCATAAGTACGAAAAAAATTATTTAAAAAGACAAAAAATGATACCCGCCCCAATAGATAAAATAAAAATTCAAACTATTTTTTCATATTGAAAATTACCAGACATTGACTGTTGATTTATTCTTTTTCTCCTGGAAAGGTTGGTAATATTATCCATTAATAATTGTCTTTTTCTCTTTTTTTTTTGGTCTTCATGCGTTTTGTCAACAAATTGGTTGACTTATTTTATCGTCTACTTACTTAAATTTCGTTCCGGAATATTCCGATTCTTTTCGTTATCGGCTCGGAAACGCTCGGGAAAATTCGGCTTTTTCACGGTAACATAGATGCATAAGTACCTTTTTTTTTTTTTTTTTTTTTTTTTTTCACAGGACGCTATCGTAAATGTGCCGCGACCTGCCGATAAACATAAACATATCAAGTTACACGCCCACTTTAGGACAATTATATCCGAGTACGAACGGAACTGACTAAGCCCTTTTTCTTTCTAACGACCTTGACATTTCGTTATAGCTAAAAGAAAAGGATGAATTAAAATTAATAACATTTACAAAGCACTTCGGCCAAAAATAACCTGATAAGACTGGAACTAATAGTCGTCGCCTGCCTATAGCAGGTTAGAAAAATACTTTATGGCTACACTCATTTTTTATCAAAGAATTTTATATTCACGCGGCTGGAGCTGTGTGTCACAGCACTTTCGTCATATCAACAGGCCCTTCGGGCTTTTGACCTTGTGTCAAGTCGTGTCTGGTGGGAGGCAGCGACAAATATCTGGCACGCTTTTGGCGAAGCTCATTAAGGAGGAATCCTGTATTTTGTGCGGTTGCATTCACCTTAACTTCCGGCGTTGATCCCACTTCTCGTGGTAGATCTGCTTTTCTTCCACCTACATAGGTATGCACAAAGGTCCTTCTTAGGACCATAAGAGGTCCCTGTCTGCGGGTCAGAGCATCTCTGGCGGTCAGTAATGACCAGTCGAAGTAGACGGCCAGGCGGCAAACACGAAGACGGATTCTAAGACCAACCGGTCTTAACTCTCACTCGGTTCCGATTGTCCGATAAGCTGCGCAGCGCTAATGGCACGGTCCAGCCTTTAGCTACTGCTTCGCTATCTGCGCAGCGTTAAGATAACGCCCATCTTAGCCTCGGCCTTCTGGCCTGTCCGCTCGTCCGCACGGCTTTCACCCGACAAAGCCTTCGTTCCCGTCCGATCGTCCGCACGGCTTTGACCCGACAAAGCCTTCGTTCCCGTCCGCTCGTCCGCACGGCTTTGACCCGACAAAGCCTTCGTTCCCGTCCGATCGTCCGCACGGCTTTGACCCGACAAAGCCTTCGCTATTGTCCGCTCGTCTGCACGGCTTTGACCCGACAAAGCCTTCGTTCCCGTCCGATACGTCCGCACGGCTAGGGGGCCCAGCAAGGCCCTAGCCTTTCCTCGACCTCAACGCTCTTGCAAGGTACAACGCAGTCCACGTAACGACTCGCTGTTACGGACTGTTCTACCACTGCAACACCTGACTCACGTACGACCTGCCGTACGAGCCAGCAACCGGATCGATACATCCTTGGTTAACCACAACATACCGTCATAACCGGGGATATCGATCTACCAACCTCGACCGACCTCAGCTGCCCGCGACGACTGTCCAGCTGTACCCAACGACTCGACCGACCTCAGCTTACCAGCATCCAACATCCAGCTGTATCTCTACGACTCGACCTACGCCAGCGACCCTCGTCGAACGCCCAGCTGCGAACATCTACAACGCGACTATACCAGCTAACGACATAACCCATTCTAGCTGAAGACTACATACAACCGCCACGGACATTTACATACACGCTTGTAAATACGACAAATAAATTGTCATTTGTTATAATCGTTATCTCACCTTTGTTCCTTCCTATTGTTTTGGCTGTTCTCGTTCACATAATTCATTTGCGGGGTCGACATACTTATCGGCTCCGCAACAAATGTAAATAAACTTGAAAATGATCCAATCTGACTTTGCAAAACCTAGCACAACATTGTCAGTGGTTTATAAATGTGCGACAAGATGCTAAAGATATATCGAAGTAAGTGATATGTTGCACATTAAAAAGTGCGTCAAGAAAATAAAGTGAAGAAAAGAAAAAAATAATATTCCTAACTCCAGTTACGCACATGGAGAACTATATTTTTATAATGACCGTCTAAACAAAAGCAAAGAATGATTTCGTTGCAAAAAAGACGCAAGAAAACTCACTGTAAGTAGAAAAAACAAAACAAAACAAAAAGAGTGAATAATTACGTCAAAGCTGCAAATGTGTATGAATCTGAAGGGAGGAATATAAGGAAATTTGTGCAGGTAAAAAATCGTTAACTAAACTATTAAACTCCAGTTGGATAGCGGATCCAACTGAAGCATTATAAATGCATATACATGGAAAGAAATAGAAAAACCGATGTTAATGATTACCGAAAAAAAAATAACTTCTAGTGTTACAGGTAAGAAAAAAAAATTCGAAGGGGAGTTTATAACAAATGTGACGTTGAATGAGAAAACGTTTAAATTAAGACTGTTTAAAGTCACCGTGTAGTTTTGTATCTGGTTTTTGGAGGAGAGTCTGCGATATCTCCATGTTGTCGAGAGCGGGGTTACGCTCGGATCGACATAGTCAATTTTTGGGGTGACATGAAGTGGTGCCTGTGGAAGGCATGCTGAATGTTTCTAATTTATGTTCAACAGGGATTCCACGTAAAGAATCCATAAATTAGATGGTTCCCTCGTTGAGTGTCCATGTTGCTGCTGCTAGTGTTAAAGCCACAGTGAGATCTCCACACTGGGTGGCTTGTTTAGCTAAAAAGCATCGCTAAGCAGGGACGACCAGAGGAATGTCTGTTCTGGTCGCCGTCTCACGCTGAAGAGACTGGGTTTGGCCACTCACCCGTTTTGCTAGCCGGAAATGAAGGTCCGGGCTGAATAGGATAAGTCATCCTGATTGGGTGAAATTCAGTGTTGAATTAAATTGCGCGCCAAATCAATATACGAGATTTTCCTCTTCTCTACAGAAGGAAAAATACAAATAACCTTTTTGGAATGGACTGGGTGGTGCAGTTTAAGTTATGAAACGGTCCAAGCGGAACGTTTTGCCAAGAAATTAAAGGTTTTACTAACAAAGCAAAAAGTTTAAAGAAAGAATTGAAACTTAAATTCTCAAAGAAATTTTCTGGCGGTTTAGGCAGATGCAATAAAATGATTGTTGAATTCGAGCAAAAAGAAAATATACAACCGATTTTCAAAAAGAAAAGAAATGTACCCTTTACCGTGTTAAAACAGATCAATGATGAGCTTGACAGATTCTAAAAAATGGGTGTTTTATCTAAAGTTGACTAGAGCGATTGCGCTTCAACCACACGATTTATAAAAAAGATGTCTTAAGTTATCATTATACACTTCCGGGACCGGAAGAGGTTTTTGTGCAACTTAGCGGGGGTCGAATATTTTCGAAAATCGACATAAGCAACTCATATCTACAGATTGAAGTGGACGGTGAATGTTCAACTACTTACGATAAACTAACATCGAGGGATATATAAATTTTGCAGTTGCTTATCTAGAAGATATTTAGCTGAAAAGAGAAAATCCAGAAGAACACAAGAAAAATGTTTTCGAGGTTTTCAGAAGGATCCAGGACTATGGATTCAAGCTGAAAGAAGAAAAATGCGAATTTTTATGAAAATCAAACATTTGGGACAAATAATTGATAAACATGGCAGGAGACCAGATCCAGCATGAGCCAGGGCTATTAAAGACATTCCTGCTCCTGAAAATGTCAGCTCCCTACAAAGTTTTCTGGATTTGTGCCAAACATGCATTGTTTGCGAACTTCGTTGAACAAACTATTAAAAAAGACTGTAAATGGGTTTGGATGACGGAGTGCCAGGAAGCATTTGAAAAAATTAAAGTAATCCTAACATCAGATTTGTTTTTGACACATTCCAAAAAAAGAAATAATCGTTGCAAGCGACGCTAGTTCATACGGAATAGGAGCCTGCATTATGCATAAACTCAAAGACGGTTCGGTTCGATTAAACCTATTGCACATGTATCCAAGACGCTTCTTCCAGCTGAAAAAAATTAGGTGCTTATGCATCTATGTTACCGCGAAAAAGCCGAACTTTACCGAGCGTTTCCGGAAAGAATCGGAATATGCCGAAACGCTTAGCTAATCAAATTTAAGATAAAATAATTCAATCAATTTGTTTACAAAGTCACTAACAATTGTAAACATGAATTTATCGCAGCTAAGCGAAAATCTACAATGTGCAGGAATGGTGATCCAATTCT
This sequence comes from Sepioteuthis lessoniana, assembly GCA_963585895.1. Taxonomy (NCBI): domain Eukaryota; kingdom Metazoa; phylum Mollusca; class Cephalopoda; order Myopsida; family Loliginidae; genus Sepioteuthis; species Sepioteuthis lessoniana. The sequence goes on from OY757936.1 coordinate 3,258,022, forward strand.
GCCAAGAAAAAACCTTATTGGCAAAATTAAGTTTCCGGGCATGTGAGCATCCTTGCTATCTAAAAAAAAATGAGAAAAAGTTATGCCTGGAGATGCCGTAACACCAAATGCAGGACCTGGATTATTATTAAATTGTTAGGTGAAAGTACAAAATAGTTACAACCCCCCTCCCATCCATGGTAAGAATGGATTTCTAAATTAACACGTTATTACTTCTGCACGGTACAATAAAAAAAAAATAGATAGAATAAAAATTCAAACTATTTTTTCATATTTAGAATTACCGTACATTGTTTTATTCTTTTTCTGCTGAAAAGGTTGATAACAATATCCATTAAAAATTGTCTTTTTTTTTTTTTTTTTTTTTTGTCTTCATGCGTTTTGTCAACAAATTGGCTGTCTTATTTTATCGTCTGCTTGCTTAAATTTCGTTCCGGCATATTCCGATTCTTTCCGTTATCAGCCCGGAAACGCTCGGGAATGTTCGGTTTTTTCGCGGTAACATAAGTACCAAAAATTACTCCGGGATAGAAAAAGAGTTTAGGGATTGTTTTCCCTTATGAATTTCATAGATTCATCCACAAAGTTTACCGAACAAACGGATCACAGACCATTGCTAGCTCTTTTTGGGTCCAAAAAACGTTTACAGCTCCCTACAGCTAATAGGCTGCAGCAATGGGGAAACCTTTTTATTGAATTACGATTTCAGGATGGAATTCTTGCCATCAAATGAATTGTCACGCGGACGGATGGTCCAGACTTATCCCTAAAAATAGTGAACCTTTGGAAGACACAATCATTGCTTCTTTATTATCGGGAGTAGAGATAAGAAGTATTATGCAATATTGTGCCGGAATTACCAGTGACTTTGGAAGAAATAAAAGAAAGTGTTAGATGACAATTTTATTGTGGAAATGAAGACAAAACTAAAAGACAGGAGTTAAATAGAATCCGTGATATATTCAATTTGCAATGATGTTCTCATGTACAGCGACAGAATGGTGGTACATCTATCACTACAGAAACAAATTCTTAAAGAATTCCACACAGGACATCCTAGTATATCCAGAATTAAAAGCTTAATGAGGCGTTATGTGTACTGGCATAGAATGGATAGACATCGAAAGTTTGGTAAAGTCACGCAAAGGCTGTGCTTTGGCAGCTAAAACATCACCTATAAAGTCCAACGCATGGCCAGAAACTGACCGCCCATGGTCACGTCTGCATATTGACTTTGCTGGTCCACTTAATGGTTCAAATCATTTGATCGTTGTAGATAGTTTTTCCAAGTAGCCAGACATATTGAGATGCAATAAACCAACCAGGGAAGTAGTGATGGGTTTTTTACACGAATAGTCCGCGAAGTTCAGGCTTCCAGATTCCATTATTTCTTATAACGGCACCCAATTTACATTAAAAGAATTCAAGGGATTTTGTAAAATGGTTGTGGTAGAGCATATGACAATTGTCCTTTGCTACCCTAGAAACAACAGCCAAGTAGAGCGTTTCGTGGATACCTTCAAGAAAATCCAACGGTTGGTCCACGGATGCAGCATTGTAACAATTTCTATAAGTGTATCGGCTTACATCAAATAAAAACGCACCTTAGGTCATGACTCCCGCAGAAATTATATCTGCACGGAAAATAAGATCGATCTTTGATAAGAAAAAGTCGAACATACGATACAAAAAACTGGAAAATTTTACTAAGTGGGTGAAAAGGTTTTTTACCGAATATATCAGGCGGGAAAAAGATATTGGGAAGTTAGAACTATCGTCAAAAATCGGTAGGATAATATATTTAGTCAAAGGACCGAAAATGATGCATAAAGGCAATTTAATCAAACAAAAAAGTAGGCATACAGATGAAGAGAACGATACTCCAGAAGATATTGAACCTATGGAAGTTCTTTTCGACACATTTGATGAGCCCATTCCTCGGAAAGCTCCTGAGACAAGAATACAAAAAAAAAAAAAAAAAAAAAAACAAAGTAAGAGGGAAAGAAGGGATACAGAGAGATTCGACATGAAACTGAAAGGAAAAGATATTGATTCTGTGCAGAGTAAATCTAAAAAGTCGGTATAATATACCCTACCGAGGATTAAGTAATTCACCACGAGCAGTGATTGCTTTCTTCACGCCGCTGACGAGTATTGTATTTTATTTATATATAAAGATTTCCATTTCATTTTCAACCTCCGTTTTGGTTATTTCTCATTCAATAACCTTTTTGTTAGCTTACAATATTTACTTAATACTGAGTATAAATAAAACACAATTGAGAAATTAACTAAAGGCTGCATACTTCCCTAATCCAAGAGGGGTAACCTCGGAATTACCATTGCTGCTAAGGTTTATAACACTCTATTTCCGATCTGAAGCAGAGAAAACTCTTTGGAAAAATCAAAACGGCTCCCGGAAAAATCTACAACTTTGAGAATAGTGACTATCCATCGAATCATCGAAGGAGAACATGCAAAAAAATCTCGAGGCAACACTTCTATACGCAGATTTCTCAAAAGCATGATTCCATACACAGAGAAAAGATGGGGCAAGTATTACTATTATATAGTTTCCTCAAAGATATTGTTACCGCGAAATGATGATATACAAAAGCAATGGTTCGCTGTTTCGATAGTGTACACCGATTTCTTCGATATTAGCACCATATCTACCTGGACTACGTACTAGGAACATCAATAGATCTAATGAAAGAAAATGGTTTTACATTAAAAAAGACAAGACGTAAACGATATTCAACTGAAACTATGTTAGATATTGATTACTTAGATGTTATTGCGCATTTTGCAAATACATGCCGAATCTCTGTTGCATAGCCTGGAACAAGCAGCAAGAAACATGAGCTTCTACGTGGACGCTGATAAAACAATTCCTGTGTTTTAAACAAGATGGAGCCATCTCCACTTCAAATGACGAGCCTCTAAAATTCGTAAGACAACTTTCATATACCGCGGCCGCAATATCTCAGTGATGACAGCAGTTGGCAGGTTTTCGGGCTCTCAGATAACATAAAACAGGAATTTTTCCAATCTGTGATCGTGCGGTACAATATATAGTTGCACTACCTGGACTATAACCAAACGCTTGGAGAAAAACTAGATGGGAATAACAAAATAATGCTACGTGTACTTTTGAACAAATCCTGGAAGTAACATTCACAAAACAGCAGCTGTGCAGCCATCTACCTCCCATCTCACAAACCATCTAAGACGTGTTGGACATGATGGGTACTGGTGAGGAAGCAAGGTCAAACTCATCAGAGACGTTCTCTTATAGACTACTACACATTGACACACCAGTGTTGACCGACCGGCAAAGACTTACATACATTAGCTCTGTACGGGCACTGCATGCCATCTAGATGTAGTATATTGACCAACAACCCAGGTGGGCTGTTAAAATAGGAAATGCACCTATGTAAATAACAGGTGCATCCGGTCGAGGAATATCAGAATTATAACCTTGACAGTGGATGGGTTGAATGAGCGCAATTGTGACGCCCACAAGAAGAAGGGGGCGTTGAACTATGATATAACTCGGTGAAGACAGGAAGTCAGTTAGTTTGGAGACCAGACCCGTTGGTAATAAGATGCGGTAGAGAAAGCCAGCACCCAGCAGAGTGGGCCCCCAGGTTGAGCGGCACGGAAGAACGGGAAAGAAACGCGGTTATGGCCAATAGAGTGGGGGTCAATATGTTGCAGTTCTGTTCAGTCTCCAACTCCCTCTCATACACAACCTTTCAAATAAAGTGAGAGGTATATTTTTCTAAGAACTGTGTCGCTCGTTGTCTTCATGGTGTCGTTGTGTTCTACATGCATATGTAGCTGTATATGTTTTATGTGTTTGTATAGTTAGTCATGGTCATGGCTATACAACATAGAGAGTCTGCCAGCAGCGACAGAAGATGGAAACGAAGAGAGAATGAGAGAGAAAGAGAGAAAAAAAAGAGTGTCAAGGGACTCTGTTGTAACAGCATGACTTGTTGATGATGATATTTAACAATGAATATCCAAAAAACTGATATTAGGAAAATTCCGAGCGCTGATTAGAAATTAGTTGACTTGATTCAATCTAGAACGTTGCCCAGTCGGCTGGGGCTGTAGAATACACTGACTACGCCTCTGCAGAGGGGTAAGACCCCCCCCCTAACGAGTGTCCTGGATATGACACTAAACAATCTGATGGTGAGGTTCCAGCAATGTTGGAGCTTTGGGGAATGCAGGGTACCCCTTCATTGCTATCGCTCCCAGGTCCACACTGGCCCGGAGTGGTAGCACTTGATAGGGCTCTATCTATGGGTTAAATAGAACTAACAGCATACTTATGCTAAACTGAATTGTTTGAGTAAACTGAATGGCTTGAAATAGAAATATTTTTGACAATTAAACCGTGCTGACATTTAAACTGCGTGCTTATGCTTGACTGAATTATTTGAAATAGAACTGTTTTTCGACATTAAAACTGTATTTACACTTAACTGAATTGTTTCATAATACTGCTTGAATAGTTTGAAATAGAGATGTTTTTGACAATTAAACTGTGTACTTATGCTTAAACGAATTGTTTTTAATAGAACAGATTATTTACATAAAAATGGATTTGGCGTAAAATAACCTGCAAAGGTTGATATGCCGTAAAACCCAACCAACCTTTATCTAGAACGATATTATTTGTCTGACGAAATGATTTTATTAAGTTGCTTCTTAACATGATTTACCTTTTAATAGATTATATGAACAGTTACTTGATGTAGCAAACATCGTAATTGTTCTTCCAACAGTTAAATCACCTCAACAAAGAAATAAAACTTTAAAATTTACATTTCTTTTTCGGTGTAATTGTATCTATGTTATATGTCCATTTCTCGTTTTGGAATATGGACTAAAAATATAAAGGTTCAACCATATAGTTTGTATTTTTATGTTTGAAATATAGCAGAAGAAAAACAGACGTAAAATGATACAAGAATGGCAACGAACTTCAGAAAGTAAATTTTAATAATCAAAATATAAGAGTTCTAATCAAAACTTTGATGTCACGAGATGCGTTTCAGTTCATAACAGAAAAAAAAAAAGGAATAAAAAAGAATAAGAAACAAATATAAGAATTTAATGTATCGCAAATTTTCAAAAGATTTTTGACAATAAAAAATAATTAAAATGCTCAAACATCTTTGCAAATCTGTTGTGTTGAAAAATGTTATCAACTTTTGACTTCGTAAACTAAAATCTAAAACGTCATTCCACATCTGGTGCAGACCACTTATGGCTGATGAAAAGGGCGAGATTTTGATGCTGAGATAAGCATTCTTGGGAGTGACAGCCAAGAAAAATGCACCCATAACGGACGCCCTTTTTTCTTTGAATTTTGCACAAAACAAAAACTGAATTTCAAACACCTTATTTAAGAGAGAGAGAGAGAGAGAGAGAGAGAGAGAGAGAGAGAGAGAGAGAGAGAGAGAGAGAGCGCTACAACAACCGGAAACTATGTGGCTGCACTCCAACTCAAAACACTAGTAACACATGCACTAAATTCTCTTGAAACAGATTTTTCAAAAAGAATTCTATCACACCGTGACTAGTTTTACAAACAATAAGTTCGTAGACTAACACAACTGGATTTTGATGTGAAATTTTAATTTATGTTCAGTCAATATGATTAATGAAGAAACATTGGATTCAGTACTTTGAAAGGAAGGAGATTATATTAAAAAAATGTCTTTTCCCTCATTGAACTAATTAATTTATTCATAACACACAGATAACCGAAATTTTTGTTTTTCTTCTCGCTAAAATCAAAGAAATATTTCATGGTAAAATACAACAGAAATATAAAATCAAAACTAAAAGTCCTCAGTAATCATGAAGTCCTGCAATGATACACTAACCTTGCCAAGAAAAGATACTGGTTGGGAAAAACAGAGAGTGATTTGATGAAACCCAAGAACTTATGTTTAAGAAGCATCGCAGAAACCCTTGTAACAATCATTGCAATCTTGCAACTCCCACCCAGCTATCAACTATGTGTCTTGGTAGACGTCGAGTGGGTTTACGCAGATGGATAACCTTTTTTTCACTTGTGCGTTCTATCACTTTTCTTCGGCCGATTAGCTGGATAAAATTCACCATCGAACAAATCTGATTTCAATTTCGACGTAAACTCCGATAAGGCACAATGGAGGAAAAACTGAATTTATGTCTGGTATGATTCTCTCCTCCTTACGGAAAGATACCATTTGAACGTTCGCCGACAATTCGCTCGACCATCCGTGACGTGCGAATGCTGAGTTTTGAACGTCTCTACGTATCGAAACGAGAGGTCGAAGTAATTAGTGTAGCATCACCAATAGACTAACCGCATGACTGACTTGACTTTGAGACGTCAGTTTTCTTTTCTGGAGTTTTCAGCCAAAGAATCTTCAATTTACTGTGTGGATTGGACACGTGATCAGCTCCCGTGATAACCGAAATGAAAGAAACGGCGGAGCTTTTAATCATTTCGATATCCGCTGTTACGTAAGCTTATAACTAATCAACAACTTTGTTGTAACTGATTCTTACTTCTCATCCTTAAATTCTTGAGCAGTCTCATCCACATTAAAAGCTGCTACCTCGAAAATTCAAAGTAACAAATGACACTTTAAAGGGACGATCGGCCAGCAACATCATAATATCGCCATCTTCATTTTCTCTGGATTCTTGGAAGTTTGGCGATTTTGCTCCTGCTAATTAAGTTAACCCAAAGTCAGTTTCAAATTCACTGCCTAGAGATTCTTGGATGCGTTCAAATACTGTTTAACTTATCCACCCTAATTAGTCTTCTTAATTCATTTTTATAATATAACGATTATAACATGGAGCTGTTCTATAAAAAAAATAACATGTTGATCTCACAAGCCCATAAGAAGGAATAATATAAATGCGACATTGTAATGCAGAATGCATTTTAGGTTTCACATCTTCATTAATGTTAATCAATTTTATTGCAAACTGGAGTAAAGATACACCGTTTGCCAGGATCACCATAGTGTATATTTTTAGTGCAATAGTTAAGTCTCTTCTGGGAGGGAAAGACTTTTAATTGGTTTCTTTTTGTCTAGTTAAGTTCTCTTCAATCTGAATTTCAATTAGATTCAGGAAATGTGAAGCAATTTATGTAATTTAAAGAAAATAGTCTAATAAGACATCACCAGGTAATCGTTTGATCATCTGGATAAAAAAGATTGATTTTTTTCCAATCGATCACGAGCTGTTAGATTTTGTTGTAACTGATTCTTACTTCTCATCCTTAAATTCTTGAGCAGTCTCATCCACATTAAAAGCTGCTACCTCGAAAATTCAAAGTAACAAATGACACTTTAAAGGGACGATTATAAAAATGAATTACGTTAGATTTTCACTGGGTACTTTATACTTCTGGCATATTTCGACATAACTGTTGAGGGATCAAGGCAATCCCTCTAGACGTCTCATTTAACTTCTAAGCAGTGAAAATAAATGAATATCAAACAAAATCTCAAGAAGCTGATACGAACATTTTTTGCTCCCTCGAATAGTTAGATTTTTATATTATATGAAGGTGAAGGTGCCCGTGGTGTAATGGTTATCGTCGTAGGAAATGGACACGGCGACATGAGTTCAAATCCTGGACCAGGCTAATTGCATTTCACATAGCACTAATACCCTTGGGAAAGCTATGAATCCAATCATTCTCTCTCCAGCTATGGGTAAATAGTAGAGGAGACTAGGTTCTTCAGCCTTGGTGAGGCAACTAGTCTAGGAGAAAGAAAACTCTGAATTCAAACCTGTTAAACCCCGCTTAAAAATTGACCTTGTGACATATCCTGCCCGAGCAGAGAGGTTGGGTAAATAGGATCAAACTGGAAAAAAATGGCATCTGCTATTATGTATCCAGACGTTCCATCATCCATCAATCCAGTGCTACAGTTCCCTCACCTGTGCTCACACCACCAGAGAGAAATCAGCCATTCAGAAAAGAAGAAAGACATTGAAATTTCAGTTTAAAATTCCAGTGGTATAGTTGGTGAGAGAAACGCATAATAATGTCCCAACTGAAGAGACCTCAAGGATTTGATCAAATATCAAAAAAACTCGAATGCCGAGCGTTCCAGACTTTAGGAGTGTAATTTGTTAGCTCTGCTTATGCCACAATCTATCCGGCCAGTGAAAAGTCAATGAGAATTGCCTGTCACCAAAACGACTGACATGTCTTCATTGACAGTTTATCCTGAAGTTTCAATGATGTGCTGCTTTATAATGGGAATACGTATCAATCCTCAACAACGGGAATAAACATCTCTGGTTCATTCGGTGAATCTCAAAGAGGAATACAACTGCGTCAAGATTTTGGAGGAAGCCTTGAAGTATGACGCGTCGAGCAAGGAGATTATCGATTTCAGAATGGTATCATTCCAGATTGGTCTCCAAGAAGGCTTTACCAAATTTACCATGTTAACTTTACGTATGTGATAGCAAGAACACTGCAGAGCACTATCACAGGAAGCACTAGCCACGTCTAACCAAGTTCTTTATGGGGAGACACAAATATAACTGTGTACCACTGGGTGATCCACTACCCCTAGAACATCTTGTTCCAGCTATTGCACATAAAATTGAGTCTTATGAAACAATTTATCACAAGTCTTAATAAAGAGTTTACAACCTATAAGTATCTTCGAGACTTCTTCCCAAGCAGTTTGAAGCAAAGGTCAAAGCTGGTTGTCTTTGTTGGATCACAAGAAAGAAGATCGTGAAGTGCACGGAATTTCCCAGGAAGATCAGTTGGAAAGAAAAGAAGTTTGGGACAGTTTTGTCTCAGTAAGATTTTTTTGAAGGGGTTATGGAAAATCATAAAATCGAAAATTATGTGCTACTGGTTAAAGATCTGAGGTTCTCCTGAAAGTTACAGCCTTGGTACTGATCTTGATAAATTCATGAGGGACATCGAAGCAAAGCAAGTGCTTCAATCAAGATATGTTAGACTTTGAACGGCGCCGCTACTAAGGAGCGTATAACAAAAATATGATGAGAGACTATATTTGGGGGCTGATACGTAAAAGTGATCCGTACAGTTTCCTCTGTAAAATAGATTCATGTCCCGAGTGAGTCGCAATAAAAAAATCTAAAAATTCAAGTGAAGGAAAAATATTAGTCTAAATGAATGAATTATCAACACCAGTTTTTATATTTCTAAATCTCTAAAATGACGAAGGGAAAAGCATTTCAAAGTATTGATCGATTTTATTTATTAGACTTGGCTTTCCTGGATTCGTTTTTTTCATTTGATTAAGGAATCAAGGCAAATACTCAGAGGGAAAATAACAAACTCATATACACCAACTGCTATTAAAATATTAAAGACGTTCTCACTTTATTTCATAAAATATAATTGCTGATCAGCTGTTAAAAGACGAATTAATTCATTAATTAAATAATAAAGCCTGACCTTAACATCGTGAGCTGACGTGGTTTTAGTGCTTTGGTCGAAAAATTAAGTTGCATGTTTGTACCAATAAAATTACCAATAAACCGTGGGTGGCTTCCTATGACAACAACAAAAGGAAAAAAAATGTTAATATGCAATATTTTTTACATTTAGAGCTGTGATCCCACATAAATAGCAAAATTTATTTGGAGACTTGTGTAAAATTTGCTTATCACAATGTCACAATAAGTTATCTTATATCATTGCTTGTAAATGGCGTGTTCAAGTAATTCAATATTCATTTTTAAATTTATCTCTTTTGTAACTTAAATTGATTGGACAAAAAGTAAATATACATGATGTTTTATTATAATAGAAACATGTCTATGTATTTTCTATTCCTGTCTTATAAAGACAACAAATTAGGCCGGGCCATGTTAGAATATACTTGCTATAATCAGCATTTATTTAGCTATGCGAAACATTATGTTGTTTTTCTCATAACCCGAATATTACGAAATGTTTTGAAGTAACAGATACGAAGAAACAAAAATAACAACGAAGAAGAGAAATAGTTTTCACAAAGAATATCGTATTTCTTCAAGTTTTCCAAAATGAAAGCTAAGCTGTTTTTCAAAAGCTTGCGTAAAAACGAAAAATATTATTTGTTTTCATACATTATTAAAATCTATGGATTATTTTTTGTTTTTAGCTCAAATTTCAGAAATGAATTTCGGAATTTGTATAGTTGCAATAAGTTAAAAACCTTATCAATATTCTCAACCAATTGTAGTTGAAGTATCTGTAACTTGTAGTGATCAAAATTTAGTAAAAAACATTTCGTTTAAATTTAAAATCTTCATCAAAACAATTAATTCTTCACATTCTAATAGAAAATCTGATGATTAAAGAAGAACGTTTTGATTAAAGGAAAACAAAACGTTTTCTTTTGAACATAGAAAACAAAAGAACTTTTTTGTAACTTCGGTTTTAGTGATGAGAGAGATAAAAAAAGAAAAGAAAAAAAAAGACAACTTTGTATTTAATCAGCAAATTGTGTAAATATCATTGGTCTATATTTTGGATGATTTTGCTTTTATAAGAATTAAAAAAAAGGTCTGAAAAAGTTGAAATAAAACTTTATCGATAAATATGAAATAGAACATTTTGAAAGTTCTATATTCACACACAAAAAAATCAATAAAATTTGTCTTTGTTAAAAAAATTTAACCTGAAAGTGAATACCGATTCACATCGCGCTAAAAATAACAACTAAACTTTTTTGATTCATAATTTACATCAAGTAAGTTTGAGAAAAATGAGTTTAAAAAGTATAACGTTCAACCTGATTGGTTGAAAAACCTTTCGATCTGGAAAAAAAAAATTTTGTATGAATTGGCGCGAATTCTTTTTGATCCCATCCTTCGTTCATAAATAAGCATCTCAAACAAGTTTCTACCGTAGTGAGTGTTGGAAGACTTTCATACAAGCAGTGGCGGATCAGGTGAGGGAGTCCCCGGGTGGCAACTTTTGGGGGATGCATTTTACGGATAAAAAAGAAGACACAATCAATCATTTTTATATTATGGTGTTTCAAAAATGAAATCTAATATTGTGTTTCTTTTAAATTTGTTTTTCACATTCATTCCTTTTTGTCTGGAAGATCACAAACACATGACATGCCGCCCTGTTGTCAACCTCTGCTTTTAATAAACTCAAGCGACTGTCTGAGATGTCGATACTTTGATATAGCCCAGCAGTGAGAGGCCTCTTGCTGAGACTACAAGACCACACCTGGACATTTGAAGAGACATCCCCTCTATATTATATATTTTCCACAACTAATATATATTTTTTATACCCAGGTTTTTTTTTATTACGATAATCGATGTAAATAGTTTTTACATCGTTTTTGAATCATTTTTAATAAAAATAAAATGTCTGAAGAGGTTTTTTTCAATAATTTCGAAGTCAATCGTGAACCTGTTGGGATTTTAATAAAATTGTTGGTATTTTATTCCTTAATGTATTAATGTTATTATGAATAGCTTCTTTCGTTTAAAGAAAAACCTAGAGAAAATATTTTTATCACTTAGCAGGAGGGTTTCAAAGTGCTCGTTGACAAAAAAATTCCAATCGCTAATTTTTACATTTCTAGAAAGATCCTATTTACCAACCCCTCCGCTCGGGCAGGATATGACACAAGGTCAATTTTTAAGCAGAGTTTAACAGGTTTGAATTCAGAGTTTTCCTTCTCCTACACTAGTTGTCTTACCAAGGCTGAAGAACTTAGTCTGTCCTACTATTTACCCATAGTTGGAGGGAGAATAATTGGATTCATACCTTTCCCAAGGGTATTAGTGCTATGTGAAATGCAATCAGTCTCGTGTCACCGTGTCCATTTCCAACGGTGATAACCATTACACCACGGGCACCTCCAAAATATAAGTCTGTGATGCCAATCCTGGAAGAGACCAGCATATACACTCAGAGCATTTCTAGTGTTTTAATGGTTGGTTTCCATAACATTATAAATTAATTAACAATACAAATAAACAACGAAACTTCTTTGAAAACACAACAACGAAAGGTTTATTATAGTAGCAGAGGTAAACGAGTCAGAGTGAGAAAAGGTTCTTTTTGGTGTCACCGGTTAGTATGTTGGTCCTTTAGTTTGTAGGAGATGTGTCACTGTAGCAGGTAGCTCGTGTGACTGGCCGCGAGACTGGTTCTTCTGTGAGTGTAGCTAGTAGCAGCGTGCTTTTCAGTGAAGGTCTTCCATGTGGAATGTCCGTAGCAGAGGACACGAGGGACGTCTGTCTTGGCTGCTAACTAGGTGCTCTCTGACTTGTGACTTCCAAAAAGGGCTAGAAAAAATAGTTTTAGAGAGGAAGAAGGAATCAATGCGCTCTGGTCCTGATTGGTCAGTGTGTGACCGACTTGCTTGGCGGGGCATTGATTCGCGAGAGAAAGTAGATCTCTGACTGCTACACGCCTATACACAGCACTGGACTGGCCTGTTATCCTGGGTAAAAAACCTGTTAACTTCAAAAGTTGTATTATTTTTTAAATAATTGAAACATTTCAGAACAAAAAAGCCTTCCTTTAAATTTAAAAATTAGGAAGAGGTTATTTTGCCGGTCCCTGCACAATAACGACCTCCTCGTTATTCTTTTTCAATATAACTGCAATGACGTTATGAAAGACGCCTAAACTATCTCTTCATTAAAAAAAAAACAGTTTACTTATTTAGTGATCTTCAAAATACACAATCCCTAAATTTTCAACTTATTTCTTAAGGAATTGTCTCTTCATAGTAGCCGTAGGAGACAGCCTCGTCCGCCCTTTTGGTTAACTTTTTCCGGGAAATTCTGAAATTTGATTTGTTTTTAATTGTTTGTTTAAAAGTTTTCAATTCATTGTTTTAAAAAAAGTTTTCTAATTCTATTATTTTTAAAAAAGTTCATTGATATAAATTAATTGAAAAATGCCCAGATTAATTTATTGAAAAAGAAAATTTTTAGAATTCAGTTGAGAAAAAGAAGTTTATTGTGGTGAAAAAAAGCAAACCGAATAGCGTGCAAGGCTGGTTCCTGCTGATAATTTGAAAGCGCTATTTCTTTAAAAGAGCTGAAAAATTCGGGAGTGTAAAATCTCCACTCCAACTTAATTCAACTGTAGAATCTCCTTCTAGACTGATCAACTGTAGATTTTAGAAACTTGTTAAAAATGAATGTTTGTTTTTTTCTTTTCAGTTGGTTCTTTTCTTAGAAAAAAACGGGGGATTTTTAAAATAAAGAAAAACATTCGAAGTAAAGTTGAACCAAAAAAAATACGAGATTTAAAATTTATTTCGTTCTTTTATATTTGAAAAGTTTTTCTTAACTTAAAAAGATTTTGAGAAGGGGAGGTAAAATTTTATTTGAGATGAGTGACATTAAAGTTTTTTAAAAGGAATTTTATACCAAGAAATAAGAAAGAAAGGGATAGAAAAGATAAAGTGTTGCAAATTTTTCGTACAATTTGCGGGAAACTTATCTGAGAGAGTGTCCGGGAAACAAAGTTCTTTGAATTTGAGTATTTTTCTTTTCTTTTTCTTTTTTGTTTTTTGTTTTTTGTTTTTGTTTTATCGAAAAGTTTCAAAGTTCATTTGATTTCGAGTTTTCTTTATGGTTCTTTTCCGTAGAATTTTCGTTTGAATTTTCTTGGTAGAACTTCACTTTCATTTATTTTTATTTCTTGGGAAACTTCATTCAAGAAGCGAGTGACAAAAACAATCTGCTAGCTTTCGTGCTATCACTTCGGTCCCCGCATTCGTACTGAGGGTCAGGCTAGTAGTTCTTGACAAAAAGGAGGAAGTCCCTTTTTGGTGCCGCACTGTCTGGGATTACTTCTCTCTTCTCCACTCCGGCCAAATCAAGTACGGCCCGTGGTCAGCCAATTTTTTTTCTTAGAAATAAATTTTTATAAACTTGTAAGTTTTAAAGCTCAAAAACTGTATAAATATCACGCACTTCAGAGATTTCAAAAGATTTTCCATAAAATCCCTATTTTTGAATTCTTTTGTGAAAATAACCAACTTTTTTCATCAAATTTTAAATTTTTTAGAGATTTTCAAACTAAACAATTTCGGAAAAAAATCAAATCTAGGGCATATTTCAAGATCAATTTTTTATATTACTAGAACAAACAAAGAATCTTAAGTTTGTCATATAAAAAGGTAAGTTGAAATTATTTAGATGTAAAATTTTCAAATATTACGTTTTAAAGTCTCCCGGAACGATTGAAAAGATATTTTTAAAATATTCATTCAGGACCAACTGTAGGATCTCCATTCTAACTCAGCCGTAGAATTCCCCCAAACACGTCTTGGTGGTGGGAGAAATTCTTCAATTGATCTAAATTATTTTTTAGCATCGAGTAGTAGAAACACAAAAAAAATTTAAGATTTGTTTCTCTTAAAAAATCTAGAACAAAGTTAAGACAGTTGTGTAATTATTTAATATTCACTTTTAATGTTTATTGTTTTAAAAACTTTATTTCAAAACATGAATGTTTTTTAAATAACCGGCTGAAATAAATAAATTGTTATTGGATATTTCTGTCCTTATTAGTCTAGTTTCATTACCATCATTCATAACGCCGTAAGGTTAAAAAAAAAATGTATACGCCAGCAAAATAATGAGGGTTAGTTACTTTGCCAAAAAAAAAAGTAATTGTCAGTCAGTTCTCTGGAGAATAAGTTATTGTTTCATGCAAGTTTCGATGGTAAACATTTATAAAATTTTAACGTTCAGTTATTTTTATTACGACTATTATTATTTTAATTTATTAGATGGAATATAAAAATGAAATAAAGAAAAAGGTTGTAAAGGATAAACTCCGGTAATTATTTACTTCTTTTATTTTTAAGCAACACTTCCTTATGCTATTATAAAATGCGAATGGGTTGCGAATGTATCTAGCTAAATTTGGGATAGTTAAAAAATTACCAACCTTTTTTTTTATAACACCACTTTCAGCCTTGTACCAGATTGCATCTTACAACCATAAATAAAAACCCCATATGCCATTGAGTATACTCTTTTCCTATTTGTTACTTTTTCTTTTTTTCTTTTTTTTTCATCAAAAGGGAATGGTGTAGTTTACTGCAAGTTGAAAGCTACCAGAGAATGCGAGGAAAGAAAATGTGCCGCATCTTTGCATGTTTTCCTACTGAAAAAATATATATGGCTAAAGAAAAGATACAAAGACGAGGATACTGAACGTACATCAGAACTAGAAGAGGAGAAACAGCGAGAAAACGCGAATATGATGGAGAGAAATATAGAAATAAAAGATGAAGAGGAATTTCCTGCAGGAATTAACGTTGTTAAAAAATTGAAGTTGACAATGATGATGTACCAAAGGGAGAGAACTCTCGTGTATGCGATAAAGACGGATATGAATATGAAAAAGAGACTAGTGAAGTTACTACAAATAAAGAAATAGAACGGACCAAACACTTAGATTGCTGTGTACGAAGACATCGCATTTTGACCACGAACTTGCTCAAGACAGTTTTTGTTCTATTGGGGCCTAAAAAGTTTAAAAACAAAGATAAACTGTTTGTTCAGACTGTAAAACCGGAGGAAATTAGTCCGAGGGTAATGCTACAACACTGGTCTTACAAAACCATGGAGAATGTGGGGACTGTTTTGAGATCATGATTGTTGTACTCAAAGACGAACAAATCTCTTTATTGTTTCTGCTGTCGCCTCTTCCAAATTAACGCAAATCAAGTCTAGCAAGAAATCTGGGATTTCAAAAGTTCTGGAAACGTAATTCAAAAATGTCTGAACATGAAAATTCTTCTGACCACCAAAGAGCTTTCAAGGAATGAAAGATGTTGGAAATGACACTTAATAAAGGTAAAACCCTTGACGGTAAATTACTAGAACAAACTATGAAAGAAAAGTTGATTTGGAGACAGGTTTTAACATGATTACTTTATGTCGTGAAGTTTCTGACAAAACAGAAACTGCCTTTCAGGGTCATCGAGAAGAGCTAGTTCCTATAAAGGTAACTTTATATAACTTGTTTAACGAATGAGCGAGTATGATCCTGTTCTTGGAAAACATTTCTTGAAAGAAGTAAATGATAACCGTCGGTACTTGTTACCGAAAATCCAAAATGAATTCATTCATACCTTGGGAAACCACGTGAAGGAAAAATATATTGGATCGAATTCGAAAAGCTAATTTTTTTGCGATCATGATAAATAACTCGCCGGACATTTCTCATACTGATCATACTAGTTTCATTTGTCGAGGTGTCGTTGTTGAAGACAAAGAAGTGGATTTGCAGGAATTATTTCTTGGTTTTATCATTGAGCATAGGAAGACAGCTTATGATATCAAGAAACTTGATTTCAAAAAAATGTAGAGGGATAGGATTTCACAATACAGTTTGTATAGCTGAAGTTCAAGGTGGTGTTTAACGTCTTCTACGAAACATAAATGGAAAAGCTAAATTTGTGCCATGTTCTAATCATAGTCTGAATTTATACGGTGTTCTTGTCTCAGCTGTGACTGCAACTGACATTATATTTTTTCGGAGTGATTGAGAGACTCTATACATTTTTTCTCCTCTTCCAATTACCGGTGGGAAGTTTTATCTTCGCGTGTTAAGTTCATGATAAAGCGTTTGGTAACCACCCGTTGGAGTGCACATTGCAAAGCTATTTGTGCTGTGAACACTGGATTTCAAGGAGTTATTCAGGCACTCGATTCATTAACCTCAGCTTAAAAAAATCTTCAAACGAAAGGGAATGCACGAATTCTTTTTGCCTCCAATTAAAGACTTATCCTTCATGTCACATTTGTTTTACTGGGAACAAATTCTGGGATAAATAAATCTCATCTAAAAGAAACTTCAAAAACCTGGAAGTGGTTTAGATATTTGTTTAACCCACGTGGATACCACAAATTCTTTTTTAACCGAAATAGGGACAAACTAGTTTCTGAATCGGGTAATCAAAGTAAAACAAAGTGAAAGGAAATAGAAATTCCTGTTGAAAAGTCGATTATAAGAAAGAAATATTTACCCGGGAAAAAGGAAGATGATGTCTGTCAAACCCTGGTGAAGGAAGTAAAGAGAGATCTTTAAGAATGTCATGATCGACTTGTAAATGAACTGGAAAAATGATTTGACTCCCTGTCTCATCTGCAAACTGTCTTCGCTGGATTATCATCGCAAGCATTACTGAAAGATAGTGAAGTCGAGTCGGAGCGAAAATTTAAAATTCTCGGTAGCGATTACAGTGCTGATTTAGACGTATATAGGCTGCCTTTGGAAGTTCTCCGACTTCGGGATTTTTTAGCGACAGCTTCCAAAGTGGAACGTGACATGACCATGATGAACAAATCATCGGCGATCGAATGGCTGTGACTGATTATCGATGGCAAGTTCGAGAAACAATGCTAAATAGTTATTTACTTTATGGCTGTTGTTTTTGACGTTCAGTTTCTTTTGCTACTTCAGAGCGAAATATTTCAAAACTGAAGCTCATGAAAAGTTATTTGAGATCGAGTACGTCCCAAAATGGCTTATCCAATTAATCCTTCACTTCAACGGAACATAAAACTGTGGAGAAGATTGACTTTAACCAAATTATTAGTAACTTTGCTTCTGCTGAAGCTCGGAAGGTTAAAATATATTTGTTAATTTAATTTTTGAATTTGTTTTTCAAGTACTAAGCAATGCCATTAAGGATATTTTATTTATATTGTAGTGAAGGGAAAATTTCGTATTTCGGTTTGGCGCACAATTTAATTCGAGACTTAATTTCACCCAATCAGGATGGCCTATCCTATTCAGTCCAGACCTTTCATTTCCGGTCAGCAAATCTAGTTTCTTTGGCTGGAGAACGCCGACCAGTGCAGACGTCACACTGGCCGTTCTTCAATAGCGATGCTCTTTAACTGGACATCACCGCCTAGTGCAGATGTCTCACTGCAGCTCTAGAATAGCAGCAGCAGCAACATGGACACACGAGGGAACCCATCAAATTTATGGATTCCTCGCAAGGAATCCCAGGTGAATATAAATTAGATACATTCAACAAGCCTCGCACAGACACAACTTTATGTCACCCCCAAAATTAGCTATGTCGATCCGACGCGTAATCCCGCTCTCGACACCTAGCTCTCAACTCACCTCTGGGCCACCTTAATGGAGACAACGCACGCCTCTCCACCAGACGGACAAAAACCATGGTGACTCTAAAGTTCAATTCCTACAACTGCAACATGCCTTTCGTCAAAATGTACCGAACACAATCCCTCACACGTCCGACGACACACGCTGTCATCTCAATCTTCTCAAACTTCTCATAACTCAATTTCGTCTCAATACTCACCACGAGTCTTGCAGCACCAAAAGCAAACCCAATATTCCATGCTGCAAATAAAAATCTATTTATAAAAATATATTTCGACCTTCGGCATCTTATCTTCATCATTCTACCTTTATTTACCATTAAAACTTAGCGAGGGGACTAACAACACTAAGCGAGGAAACAACACAACGTAAACACACACACATACGTTACAACCATCTTCCTCGCTAAACATAAACAACACTTTCCTCTCGCTAACAACAAAAATCTCCGGCTAAAAATATCCCTACAATATCTTTCCTCCAAAAAAAAAAAAAAAAAAAAGAAACGCCACTATTAATTCGGGTTCCGGGTGGCACGTTGCCTCGGTATGTCCCTGCATACCAGTCTGATAACTCCTACTATTATCTCCCCTTTGTTTATCCTTTTTTTATACCATAAGCTCTTAATAACGTTTTCTTCTCTCTACATGACACACGTGTCTTGCTTTCCTCTGTCCGAGTTTATCAATTCCTAATCCCTTTTCCACAGCGGAATGCCAACTTTGACTGGTTATGGACCCATAAGGGATAATGGAAGTAACTGGAACAGAATTCGACGGAAATGAAGAAAAATATGAAATTTGGGAAAATAAGTCTGTTGCGGAGCCGATAAGCACGTCGACCCCGCAAATTATTTTAGAGTTAAGCGTGTGAGTAAATGACTGCCAAAGAAGAAAGAAGGAAACAAAGGCGAGGTTACAGTATTACAAATGACAATTTATTTGTCGCAGGTTACAGAATTGTAATTGGTATGTATGGTCGTCGTTGATGTAGTCAGTTGAATATTCGATATCAGTAGCTGTATTGGTCGTCATAGGTAGAGAGAGACAGCCAGATGATCGATGTCGTTAGCTGGTATGGTCGTAGTTGGTATGCTAAAGCTATCGTGCCTTAGCTCTGCAAAGTCAATCGAACGGACTGGGAACCGATGGCTAAGACTAACCGTGCCTTAGCGCTGCGAAGCTGAGCGAACCGAGAACCGATAGCTAAGGCTAAACCGTGCCTTAGCTCTGCGAGGCTGAGTGAACCGGGAACCGATGGCAAAGGCTAACCGTGCTTTACCTCTTCGAAGCTAAGCGAACGAACCGGGAACGGTGGCTAAGGCTTAACCGTACCTCAGTGCTGCAAAATCGAGCAAACTGACTGGGAAGTTGTGGCTAAGATTTGTTGTATCTTAGCGCTGCGCAGACAGGGAACCGATAGCTAAGGTTGGCGTACCTTAGCGCCGCGCAGACGAGCGAACGAACGGAAAGGGAAAGCGACCGAAGTGGTTAAGACCGGGTAGTCTTAGAGTCCTCTTCGTATTTGTCTCTAGGCCGTCTGCTTTGATGATTTCGTAAGAACCGTCAAAGATACTCCAACCCGAAGAAAGAGACCTCTAGTGGTCCTTAAACGGACCTTTTAGCATATCTATGTTGAGGTAAGACGAATGCGACCACGAGATCTAGGATTACACCTTTAAGAGTTTCACTACGAGAGTTCGTGCGTGTCGATATTAGCCACTACCTCCCACCAGACACAGCTTGACACAAGGTCAATGACCCGAAAGTCGATTATAGTGAGGATTTAGGGGAGGGGAAGGTCGGGCCCGAGCCGAAGCTCGAGCCCTGCCGGAGTATAATGCTGGGCCACCCGAATGTGTCTCAGCCGAAGCCGCGGGACTTACGGCCTCGAGTCTGCCTTTGTTGGATGGTGCCCGAACCACCATCGGGCGTGCACGAAAAACGTGCGTGCCACCGGACTTCTGAAGGAGCCTTATTGATACAGGGTGATAGCTATGTCACTCTAATAGGACCGCGTAGACAGAAAGTTCATCTATAAAAAATAGGAGTGGAAATATGGTCCTTCTTTAGCATGGGGTAGGCTTCGAAAAATAATCCACTTTATTTTAATAGAGTTACTCTTGAAAGACGGGCTCTATTAATGTTGTAAAATGTAAGTTATTCCCTTTTTTAGCCGTTACGGCAGGTCAGGGATATGGAAGGTTTCATCATTTCCGGTCGTAGCCGGATGTAGCGTTTTTAAGGGCTTGAGTAATCCAATTTGTTTACGTTTTTCGGCGGGTCACGACAAGTCCTTAAGTTTTCTGAATTTCTAAGAAGAAGCTTGATGATTTTTATCATTAAGGGTTTTCGGACTATTGTCTTCATCTTTATTGTTATTGTTATTTCCACAACGTATCGGCCGATATGTCCTTCAGCCTTCTTCAGGTGTTTGTCGAACTCGGGAATCTACATGGAACTTCGAACTACGTCCTTTATTGAATCCACGGGGGTCACTTGTTCTGATTTCGTTAGCCATAACCGGGTACAAGAGTTAAGTATTCTTGTATTGTTACTTGCATGCAGTCAGGGTTGAACCTGCAACCTCCTTAGAAGCTTAGGGAACAAACGCCTATGACAGTTACGCTAGGTGTCCTGCTGGACAGTTTATAGTGAATTTTGGCGACTTATAAGCTGTTATTAAAACTTCCAAATTGGAAACTATCAATATCTTCGTCGTCTCGTTTGTTCTTCCTTTTAAATATAACAGGGAGGTAACGTATATCCTACCTTTATTGTTATACAATAAAGGACGTAGTTTGAAGTTTCGTGAAGATTCCAGAGTTCGACAAACACCTGAAGAAAGCTGGAGGACATATCGGCCGAAACGTTGTAGAAATAACAATAAAGATGAAGACAATAGTCCGAAAACCCTTAATGATAAAGATAAGTCCTTAAGCCATCTACGGTCAATCGGTCATATTAGGCGTAAACCACACAGGAAAAGACTGAGATAAGGAGAGGAATAATGAAGCCGATATGGAACTTCAACAGTTTTTAGATGAAGAAAAGTTTGTCATTAATAATGAGAGAAGTCGCAGACAACGGAAGAAAAGCCCACAACATATTTTCGCGGAAACTACGCAGGAAACGGAAAGCCGAGAGTTATCTTGTAGACCCAATTAATATCTCTCAAACAGGATAGTAATGAAAGTGTGACGAACTACGTAATAAGGACAGGAACCATTTTAACAGCCCCGAGAAATACCGGACAGTGGACGCTGCTTTGATTGTTGCAATGATATTGAAAGGCTTTCCAGTGCTCTAATTATTTGTCAACGATTGTACTGTCAAAACATCTGGTGTCCTTAGATCTTTAAGATGTTCTTTAGATCTTGAAAAGCCACTTTTCTATTCTTCTAGATTGGTTCAAAGAAACGAACTACAAGAGATTGATTGACTGTTTCTAAGTGAAACTTTCCCATTCACCAGGACAAAATATTTTCTATTCTTTCAGTAGGAATTGTATTGAAAATCATTGCATACAATTCCCTCCTTTTAATTGCGTTATTATTTTGTTATAAATTTTGCTTAAAAATCCCATCAAAAAAAAAAAAAAATCTACGCAGTTAAGATTTTCCCCTCATCATTTTAGAATTAATATACATCAAGCAAACCTTTAATTTTTCAATGTTTTTATTGACAAATCATATATGAAAAATAAAATTATAATCTTTCATTTTTTCAAGATTATTTAAAGTGTAAATCGCACTTTTAAAACAAAATTTTTAACATTTTCGAAATATTACCCCTCTATATATACAAATATATTTATAAAGATTTTTTTAAATTATGTGTGTTAGAAAAATAAATATTTTCTCAGATAAAAGAAAAATGAAAGATCTTTGTTTTTAGATTTTTTAATGTCTGCACAAAGAACGTTAATCTATCTTTGATTTTTTGTTCATTTCCCTATGTTTGAGAAAGTTTCCAATTAAATCAATAACATTTTTCTTACATTATGGTTACCGTATATACTAGTCTAATGAACGACTTTTTTAACCCAATTTTTCACCTCAAAAACAAAGGATCATTCATAACATGAGGTATGTTTTTGAACACGTTGCCGTTTATCGTTGTTCTTTACTTGTAATATATTATAAAAACACCTTTTTGTGACTAAAAATTACGAGTCGTTCATCATCCGAAATCATTCACTATTTGAGTTTACACAGTAATATTACTTGATCAAATCGGACACACACCTACACCTGTCAAAATTTTTTGCAGTTTTGTTAGGATTAGATTTTGAGATCAGCCTCTTATTGCTTTCGTATGAATGAATACATCTCTCTCTCTCTCTCTCTCTCTCTCTCTAAATTAAAAAAAGGAGAATAAGGCCGGGCAGAGAAAGAAAGAAAGAAAAAACTACCATAATAAAAGTAAAACCGAATAAAAACACAGGAACAAATTATATTCTTTCTTTTAATCACAGTAAACATAAAAAAAAATATCAAAATAAACATTTAAAAAATCATAAAGAAGTAAAAAAAAATTTGAAGTTTTTGAAGAGGCATCAGTGATATCCTTGATAATGATTACACAGTTCAGTGAAAATTCATTCGAGTATATAAAATATAATCAGAAAATGAGTATTATTGATATTGCATTTATAAAACAAATTATAATCATTTTTTTTTTCTTTTCATTCAATCAAAATATATGTCTCCTACAGACATATTGAACTTTTAAGATTTATATCCAAATATTACAACATAAATCACTCAAAATCACTTAAGGCAAAATCTCCAAACCTTGAGACTTTCAAAAACTAAACGTTTCTCACCAAAGGAAAACTATGATCAAATCTATCTTGTTGTTTTTGAATATGTGAAGGAGCAGTGACTTCACACATATAGAAGAAGTAAAAGAAGAAGTAGGAGGAGGAGGAGGAGGAAGAAAAAATCAATATTGGTGGAAAAATATGTAATGTGATGATGATAATGAGGATGATGATTAATCAGGTATACGTTTTAATTTATATGAATAAAATTATAAAAGAACACTTTAAACAAAACAATTTATTGTCATACCCATGTATATATATGAATAAACATATTTATATACATACATGTACACACACACACACACACACATATATATATAGTGAGTGATATATATATATATATATATATATATATATATATTTATGTGTAAAAATTTTTTAGTTGGTCCAAAGAGAGAAAAAAGTAAATATTTGAAAATGAATAAGTCCAAAAAAGATTTATATCTTTTAAAAATATTTATTTACTTCTTACACAACTTTTCCAGCCTACAGTTTTTTTCAGAGAACTTCTAATGTTCTTTTCTGGTGTGTTGTTCGGTTTATATAGGGGTTACTGTTTTGATGGGGTGGTTATTTCTTTTAATTTCTTGATGAATTCCTTGTAGGGGTTGGAAATAAATGTCAGTTGGGTCCCAAGTTAAGAAAACTACTCCTAACATGCACTACTGAAGTTCCATTTCAGGACCATCTTGGTAATATTTACATCCAGACAGATGGGGTATCTATGGGGTCTGTCCAGAGCCCGATCTTCAGTAATTTTTACATGTCCGACCTCAAAAATAGAATTTTTAATAGCATAAAAAACCTCCAATATACCTAAGATATGTTGATGGCAAATAATATTAACGAAATCAACATACTACAAGACACCTTCCAAAAAAATTCAGTTCTTAACTTTACTCATGAACTAAACAAAAACAATAAAATTTCCTTTTTAGATGTTCTCAACAATAATAAATTCACTACATCTACTTACAAAAAAAAAACCTCTAATAATAACTCCTGTACCCTCAACTTTATAAGTGAATGCTCCTTCAGATATAAAAAAAGGCAATTATTAATAACCTGATATCCCGTGCCAAACTGATCTCCTCCAAAACAATATTTTATAAAGAGGTAGAAAACATAAAACAGGCTCTCATCAATAATGGGTTTCCTAACTAGATTGTTGATGAACAAATTAAACGTATGATTAAAAATGTTAACCAACAAAATAAACACTGTACTACTCCACCCAGTCAACAAACATATAGCAAACTTTTTTACCATAACCAAATGCACTACAATTATAAATCAGATGAAAAAATACAAAAAACATTGATTCATAGAAACATAAACACAAACATAAACATAAACACAACAATATTAGAACATCAAAATAACGAACAAAAACTACAGATTCTTGAAGCACTACATATTAGAAACATACAACCCAAACTTAACAGAATTAATTTTCAAACCAGTGCTAAGTACTTAAATGTATTTAGCTACTGACGCTATTTATAGAAACAAATTTGAAAAGTAAACACTACACACTACAACAGTACAGACGCTCTTCTTACAAAGCAGTAATGTACATACAAAAGCTACATCACTTTTGTAATAGATCTTCCCCTGATGATGGCCCAAAGTCGGGAAGAAAGTACTAGAGAAATAAATAATTGCGGAAGATTTATCAAACAATTCCTGCCGAATATAGTAAGATCAATATGGCAATTCGAAAGGATTAACAACAACAAAAAAAAAATATGTAGACAAAAAATGTCTGTTATGTTCAATGAACTATGTATTAATGAAGAAATACTGCCAAAATGTACATATATATATATATGTACATATATATATATGTATGTACACATATATATATATATATATATATGTACATATACATATAAAGCTGGCGACCGTCGTCAAGGGCAACCCAAAAGCTTCCTTTTCAATAGCTACTACACTGAGGTATAGGGGAGGGCGCCACTCTTTTCCCTAGATTGCTCCACTTTACCCTTAATCTGTATCTTATAATGCTGAGGGTTAAGCAAGGCAGCATCAAGTACCATTTTTTGAGTATTTGGTATGACTCGACCTGGGATTGAACGCTGGTCTCCTAGGCCAATGGTAAACACTCAACCTGCTAGGACAATGGGCTGTTATATATGTATATGCACATATATACACACACATACATATATAACATCTACACACACACACATATATGGAAACAAGTTTAAAACCTCAGAGTAAAAATTTTAAATTTCTCATCTGAAGAAGATTTTTATAAAAAAAAAAAACTGATAAAAACCTGAAATAAATTTATAATGATACCAAAAAAGTGAATTTTTTTCTAATTGTCTTTATATAAAAGGAATTTTTTTTTGCTTGGCATGTTGAGTGTTGATGTATCATTAATCCCAAATTAATTATACATCAATAGCCATTAGTATTGAGCACACATATTGGATACTCCTACCCCTTGGATTTCTTCCTTGGATTATATAAGAATATATATATATATATATATATATATATATATATATATATATATATAGGTTTGATTAGATAATAAAGACACATTTTGTCTATATGATTTTATTAGGATCCTGGTTTTAAATCTGTTTCTTGTCATTAGAATCTCAGTTTAATCCGACTAGATGTTTATGTAATGTTTTTGCAGTTTAAAAAAACTTTAAAATGTGGAGTATGTGATATAATTATAGAAGAAAAACCCTATACCTTTAAAAACCAAAAAACAAAATTCATGATGAATAAAGATTTAAGCTGAAACTCAAAAAGTGTAGTATACATAATCGAATGTGACAAATGTAAAGAAGTATACATAGGATCAACACAAGCCCTCAGTACTAAGATACCACTCAACAAAAGCAACATTAAAATACCAAAAATAGAAAAGTAGATGTATTTAAACACCTATACAAATGTAGCAATGGAAAATTTAAAACAACACCCATATATCAAACTAATGACTACACATTATTTAAAAAAAAAAATAACATCAGAGATAAAATCAAGCTCACACTGAATAAAACATAAACTATACATACACACACAAAACAGAAATAAACACACAAAAATATGCATATAAGTATATATACACATGCTAAAATAATAATAAGTAATTGATGGTCAAATTTTAAACCACATTACGTCCAAAGAAAAAAAGCTTCATATTCATATTCAAGTCCAAGCTGAATAAAATAGAATATGTACACACACAGACACACAGACATAGAGAAACAAGTACACACATAAAGAGGAAAAAAGTAAAACAAATGCCAGTTATTTGAATTCTAAACCCCTTTAACTTTACTCATGAACTAAACAAAAACAATAAAATGCCACAAAAAATGACAAACTTTATAACATATCAACTATATGCACATATACACACAAACACACACAACAGCCCAGAGTAGAACAACAAAAAAGCTATCAAATAATATCAAATAATAAATAGTGAAAATAAAAAAAGCTATCAAATAATATCAAATAATAAATAGTGAAAATAAAAAAAGTGCACACAAGGGAAAACAGGAGACACTCTTTGAGAAAGAGAAATTGAAGATTTAGAAAAAAAAAAAGAACCTACCCATACAAGGAATCTAACATGAAACAGTGAACTCTGTATAAACCTATGCCATACCTGAAAAAATATTAAATGTTCTCTGCAGAAAGCAACAAGCTAGAAGCATCCCATATGTAAGAACTAAATAAATAATTTTTAAAAAGATACAAATCTTTTTGTGGACATATTCATTTTGAAATATATACATATACATATGTATACAAACATACATACAAATATATATATATACACATATATACATATTCATATATGTATATACACATAACTATATACTTATATATACATGAAATAATTTGTAATTTGATTTCCACCTTATTCTTATTTTATTTTATTTTTTATTGTTTTTATAGTTTCATTTTAATTTTAATTTTTATTTTCTAATTTTTATTTTTTTCATTTTTAATTCCTTTATTTTATCTTCTGAATAAGAACTGTAACTCCACATTCGCTACTCTGTGACGAGAGAGAAGCATGTAAAGAGTCATCTGACGAGATGGAGAGTATAGCAATAATATTCTCCGCCGAAATAAATTCATTATGATGACTTAACCAAGTTTGAGTCTCCATTAAATTGTACTATACATACATATATATATATATATATATATATATATATATATATTAAAATACATATTAGAAAGGTGTCATTGTGAAGTGATAGAGTGTAAAGGAATGTTTTTATTTATTATGTCATTTTATTTAACACAATTATCAGAACAATCATAATGATTGTGGAGTTTTAAGAAGAAAAACTTAAGTAGATCTCATTTGATCCGCAATCTGGTCATAGTGACCGAACAATGTAACAAAATGTTTCATTTTTCAATGTCAAGTAACAATTTTGACCAGAAGAAAATAGCAATTTATATTTCAAGATAGAAATAAATCTAGATGTTTACATATGTTTTAATCAAAGAAAAAAAAATCATTTTTAAAAATTCAGTTTTCAATATTGTTTTCTTTTTTAATCAAATTTTGAATAAATGAAATTATTTTTGCTGAAGATTAAAAACAAATTTCAGATTCAAAACATTTCAGCAGATAAAATCCTTTTGGAAATTATGTGTCATTCAATGATGATGAAATCTAAAATATTTAGCATTTTGTCATAAATAGGACAGAGAGAAATGAAAGATATTTCATCAACAAAGACGGATATGTTTAAACAATAACACAAAAGCAGGAGAGATTTATAAACAGCAATTTTTGGTTTGGTTTGGTGCATTTGTTTAATCATATTTACCGACCCCTCCGCTCGGGCAGGATATGACACAAGGTCAATTTTTAAGCGGAGTTTAACAGGTTTGAATTCAGAGTTTTCCTTCTCCTAGACTAGTTGCCTCACCAAGGCTGAAGAACTCAGTCTGCCCTACTATCTACCCATAGTTTGCGGGAGGATAATTGGATTCATACCTTTCCCAAGGGTATTAGTGCTATGTGAATTTCCTACAACGATAACCATTACCCCATGGGCACCTCCACATTTGTTTAATAGCATATCAACTCCTCATGGGTTATTTAATACCAAAATTTTATTCATTTGTAAATGTTTGATTATAATCATAATTATATTTTCATTAAATTTGGTTTATTTATTTAATAGCATATCAACCCCATATGGGTTATTTAATTCTGAAAATTCTTTCATTTGTAAATTTTTGATAATAATCATAGCTATATTCTTAATGTGCCCAACATCTTTTAATCTATGTTATTTATCTATAATCATGTGTTTACACACAATTCTATGGTTCAAGTATTCTTATCTAATACAAATAATTTGCATACAGTTGTATGGTTTCAAGTATTCCTATCTAATACAAATAATTTGTACACAGTTGTATGGTTTCACGTATTCCTATCTAATACAAATAATTTGCATACAGTTCTATGGTTTCAAGTATTCCTATCTAATACAAATAATTTGTACACACTTGTATGGTTTCACATATTCCTATCTAATACAAATAATTTGCATACAGTTCTATGGTTTCAAGTATTCCTATCTAATACAAATAATTTGTACACACTTGTATGGTTTCACATATTCCTATCTAATACAAATAATTTGCATACAGTTCTATGGTTTCAAGTATTCCTATCTAATACAAATAATTTGTACACACTTGTATGGTTTCACATATTCCTATCTAATACAAATAATTTGCATACAGTTCTATGGTTTCAAGAATTCCTATCTAATACAAATAATTTGTACACACTTGTATGGTTTCACATATTCCTATCTAATACAAATAATTTGCATACAGTTCTATGGTTTCAAGTATTCCTATCTAATACAAATAATTTGTACACAGTTGTATGGTTTCACGTATTCCTATCTAATACTAATAATTTGCATACAGTTCTATGGTTTCAAGTATTCCTATCTAATACAAATAATTTGTACACGGTTGTATGGTTTCAAGTATTCCTATCTAATACAAATAATTTGCTTACACTTGTATGGTTTCAAGTATACCTATCTAATACAAATAATTTGCACACACTTGTATGGTTTCAAGTATTCCAATCTAATACAAATAATTTGCATACAGTTCTATGGTTTCAAGTATTCCTATATAATAATAATAATCTGTACACAATTTTATACAGTTTCACATATTCCTATCAAACACCAATGATTTGCAAGCAATTAGATGGTTTCAAGTAACTGATAATAATAATCGTTTGTAAAAAATTATCCTTTCAATTAATTAGTCTTAATTCAAATAATTTGCATACAGCAATATGGTATAATATTTCTATCTGATACAAATAATTTTCAGATAAATCTATTTGAGTCATCAATTGAGGTACTTTTCGATGAAAATGACAAGTTGTTATGTCATGTATATTTTGAGCATATATCATTTATAAAAATGTCAAATTGCTTTTGATTTTTGATCCAATAAAAGATAAATGGGCACGTATTATACGGTAGAGATCCCAACCCAGGAAAATTGGAATCAGTTTATAACTTGCTAATGGTAACCATACAGATACGGTAAATACTGTTATATAAATTCCTTCTTTTTTGTTTTTATCGAGCCTAATATATTCTCAGCTGAACGAATATTAGTTAAAGATGGTACAACAGAAGGAGACAAAAATAAATGAATAAAATAAAAATAATATTTAGTGATAAATAAAAAAAAACGGCTCTATTAAACATATCAATAAATTCTTTAAATTCTGTTTTTATATTATCAAAAATAAAACATTGAAAATGAAACAAAAGTAAAAACTTTATAGAAAGAAAGCCTCTTCATAATTGTTTGGTTTGGTTTGGTTTCTTTGTTTAATGGCATATCAACCTTTGTAGGTTATTTTATGCCAAAGCCATTCTCCTAGAAGAACAGTAGCGGTACTATGTAACCCATAGCTGGGAGGATAAAGAGGTTCATACCTTTCCCAAGGGTATTTGCCCGAAAGTGAACGTAATAGCACAACTGAAGTTCGAACTTGCTTGGCTTTGATTTCACAATCCAGCACTTTCACCATTACAGGACCCCCCCCATAATTGTACATACAAAAACTTTAAATATAAACTTTTTCTCAAATACTGTCTATTTTTTTAACTTCATAATCTATATATGTAAGTAAAGTAGAGTTGGGGACTGTAGTCGAAGGCGACCAAAAGGCTCCCTTTTCAATAGCTACTACACTACGGTGTAGGGGAAGGCACTACTCTTTTCCCTAGATTGCTCCACTTTACCCTCAATACGTTCTTTTTATTGCTGAGTGTTAAGCAAGGAGGTATCATGTACCATTTTTAAAGTCTTTGGTATGACACGACCTGCGATTGAACCCAGGTCTCTCGGACCATTGGTGAACACTCTACCCACTAGGCCAATGAGCCAGTTAATATATATACTTGTATATATTAAGTATTTTTTAATGATAAAGGATTGTTTTTGATATTTTTATTGTATCTATTTTTAGATTATTTGTTTAATATTTAGAATATCTTTAAAATTCATTTAAATTTCTCAAAATTTTGGATTTGGCTACGAGTAAGATTTTCGTGTTGTGTAATATCTGCTGTCATCAAAATATTTCCACTGAAATGTCAACACTCATATATTCCTGTTGGTTTTGTATTTTGTTTCAGACGTTTTTGTCAGCTGATCCTGCCTATTTATAAAAGTATGTTTATTCTCCTATATTTTTTCACTCTGACATATAACAGTCTTAGTGCAGTGATTAATGAGCTTGTCTCACAAATTATTTACTGAGAGTTCAATTCTTGTAAAATCAATAATAATGACTTTATTCTCTCCTTTGACAATTATCAATAGTATAATTAATGGTCCAGTAATTCATAATTTGGCCTGATGAATTATTTTCAGAAAATTTTCATTGGATTTTCCAAATGATAAATAGTCTTATAAGTAAGTAGTTTTCAACCTGTTTGCAGTAATTATCTCCTGAGTGCATTTCAGATATTTTCCTCAAAACAAAAATATTTTGAGGCTTGAAATGTCCAAATTTTAGCCTCATCAGAAGGAGGCACCAAAAGTACGACCCTCAAATAATTTCCATAGAAGTAATAAAAGATATTAAACTATGATCAGTAATTTAATAATTCTTTCGAAATGAGACACTGTATTTATATTTGATCAGAAAAGTTGTGAGATGATCAAGTAGATTACTGAACACCTATATCACACACACACACACACACACACACACACACACCTAACCTTATTACATTATATGATAAACTTGTAATCTAATGTAGATTTAAAATGTTTATTACCACAAAGCCGGATCATATAGAGAATGATGAAACAGGCAATAAATATATCTACTTGTTCACACACATATGCATACACACGGGCAAGGAGGGTGATATCACAAAATCCTCCTCCTAGTAGAAATAGGCATATATGAAAAATTGTAAGTAAATATCAGCATATTAACTGTATGTTGGTGTCCACTTGAAGAAGGTTGGAGATTTGCCAATTGAAATGATTTGTCAAATACACTTCAAGATCCATGATTAGTTCAAATAAAATAGCCAAAGTGTTTTGTCTTGTATTACTCAGTGCTGGTATTATTCCGTCTTTCTATCTTTAACCAAATACCATTTTTAGCACTTAAAAGAATTCCATGGTTAAACTTCATTGGATACTGAAAAAAAGTCAAAGAAATATTTTATTGTTAAAAAATAATTTTCATGATTACTTTAACAGTAGAAAGAAACAATATTATTTATTATATTCTATGGATAATGATAAAATAGGAATTCTTCCACAAATGTAACAGACGTCAGTCATGAATAATGAAAGTTTGCAAGCCATATATATATATATATATATATATATTGGAAAAAGGGGGGAAAAATCAGAGAGTATAAAAATGTACAGATATGAAAACCACAATGTCTCCATAGGATAATTTTATTAGTAGAAATATTTGCCAGCGTTAAACATTTATAGAAAGACAACTCGATGTAATCACTAATGTTAATGCAGATGACCTTCCTTTACATACACGACACATAGTGGCAGGTGTTGTATTTTGACCTTTTGACCCGACCAAAAATGCCATTCCAAGGTGATGCACTGGAAAGAGGTGACACATTCTAATGGCAGTTATGAGAGGAAATCGCGTGGGTGGAAATTGGCTGATGAAATGGGACGAGCTAAAAAATTCCCATGGTACATTCATAGACTGATGCACCAGAAGAGAGTGACCTGTGAACTGCATGACAGTTATTTCCACTTGATGACAATTAAACATTCGATTTCAAAGATCGAGTGGGCAATCATGTAGCTGTTGAACTATTACATAACGCAGTCAAGACGGAAGTTGAGGCCAGTTGAGTTGAAGATCGGACGGAGTTGGAGACGAGATGTGGTAAGGAAAGCCACACCCGGCCGAAGTGGCCCTCGGGAAGCCCTGATGAATTGGGGTCCAGAGAAGATGCTGATAAGATGCAGTGAAGAAAGCCAGCACCCAGCAGAGTGGACCCCAGAAGAACGAGAGAGACACAATGTTGACGGCCATAAGTTTGGGGGTCAAAATATTGCAGTTATGTTCGATTTCGAGCTCCCTCTCACACGCAAAACTTGAGTAACCCTTTTCGAACCCTTACAAATAAAGTGAGAGGTAAATATTTTGTTAAAGAAGTCTTCCTGCGTCTTTATCCTTCCTACGTCTTTATCCTTCCTGCGTGCGTCATTATCATTGCGTTGGTATGTATCCAGCATATATATGTATATTTCTACATGAACATGTATACGAGAATACAACACTGGCAGTGATCGATTTTTTCATCAATAACAACATTAACATCAAACCTGATAAAATTGGTAGCAATGTAATTATGGATTTCACTCGTTGTAACCACGAAATAATGGAATTAATAAATGACAAAAATACATACAAACAAATTTCTCTAGATAGAATAAATAAAAATACAGACATTTTTAATAACTTTCATAAAATCTAATTGCTAGTGAAGACAAATTTTGGTCTTCACTAACTGATTATCACCTATGAATCCCTATAATTTATGGTCTTCCTAAAACCCATAAACCTGGAATTCCTCTATGACCAATTATTTCAGAATCTGCTCCCGAAAACATCACAAAATCTTTAATTAAAATGTTATCCCCTTAATTTAGGCATGATTAGCAATTTACACATCAAAAACGTCGAGATTTGTTTTCCATTTTTTAAATCATTGATTTTGTTACATGAATCAATGGATTCTCTTAATAAAATCAATGATTTAAAAGATGGAAAACAAATCTCAATATAAAATCATTATACACCAATATTCCTGTTCAAAAATGTATTAAATGTTTAGAATTTCACCACAAGAAGGCAAATATTACATTACATTTACCTATTCACAAAATAATTCAAATTTACACATTATGTATGAAATGTTGCTTCTTTCAAAATAACAATATTTTTTTTTTAACAAAAACTGGTTTTCCCACAAGTTTGTCTCTTAGTTGGGTCCTTGCATGTCTTTTCTTTGAATTTCTAGAGCATAGTTCCTTTAAAATTATTATACTCTAAGATTCTAACAATTTCCATTATATAGATGATATATGATATATGGTGGAGAAAAATATTGGAAAACAAAGTACAGGGTGGAACGATAAAATTGTCGCCCTAGAAAAGATGATATGATTCCATTTCCGTTTAATGAAAACCAGTTTTCTTTTTTTGCTGCAGACCATCTACTAGTTGGCCAGTTGTATACAAATCCCAAAAGTGATAGGAGCCTTCTATCATGTCTGAAAGTGATACAATGTTCAATGAGCGAGATCGGAGATGCACCGCTGTATAACTCATGCTCTCTACCGATCCAACTTATGACAACAGGACCATTGCCAGCTACCTCAAAATGCAAATCTGGACAGTTCAATGCTTGAGGGCACAGCTCAACACATCAGACGACCCTTTGGAGGTGGTGGAGAGGAAGTCCAAGGCTGAGGACACCACCAGAAAGACCCGGACCAAGGAGTTCATTGAAAAGGTCCAGGCAATCATTGATGAAACTCCCCAGTGGTTTGGTGATCCCCTAGTGCAATCAGGTGGCCGGTGGCAGACTCTGGGTGTGGTAGCAGGACTCTGCACCGGCCCACAAGTCCAGAGAGACCCAGGCTTGGCTTCAGAAGGAGTGCTATGACTTTGTACCCTTCTCTCACTGGTCCCCTTCCTCCCTCGACCTGAACCCGCAGGACTACTTCGTTTGGTCATACGTCGAGAACATCACCAACCTGACATCCCATAAGAGATACAATGACTTAAAAAGAAAAAGAAAGAAAGAAGAGAAAGGAAAGAAAAGGAAAGAAAGGAAAGAATCAAAGAATGAGAAAAAGAAGAAGAAAGAGAAATAAGAAAGGGAAGGGAAGATAGAGAAGAAAGGAAAGAAAAGAAAAAACAAAGAAAGAGAAAAAAAAGAGAAGGGAATGGAGAAAGGGAGGAAAGAAAAGGGAGTGGACTGATGGAATAAAGAAGAAAAATGTGGAAGAAAGTAGAAAACATACAGACGTGTCATATGTGAATAACTGAATATGGATAAATCATAAGAAAATCAAATGTATGTGAATTGACATGTCTATAGATTAAAAAGTAGAAAAACTGTAGTAGGTGTGGCAGAAAGGTGGGTAAAGCTTTTTAAATAATGGAGTTAGTAAAAAGGAATGAATTAACAGATAAATATATCTACATATTTATTGAAACTGAAATGTTATAACGTCAACTTTCTTTCATATTAAATTCTTTTCTTGGGATTATTTTGTTTTTCAATATCTTTCTTTGCATTGTCAGATTATTTTCTATTATCTACTTATATTACTCATGTATCCTGAGAATCATGACTTTACAAAATTTACTGATAAATTAGATTATAGTGAACCTACTTCTCTCAGTAACTGCTTTACAGTCGTAACTTTTCTGTTCATTGCAAAAATGTGTCCACTAGTATTAAGAATAAACCTATATGATTGATGTCTGCATGATCCATGTAGACTATAATCCACGACCCTTTTGCTTTGGGCCTTGAATAAAATTTCGTTCA
Organism: Sepioteuthis lessoniana; assembly: GCA_963585895.1. Classification (NCBI taxonomy): domain Eukaryota; kingdom Metazoa; phylum Mollusca; class Cephalopoda; order Myopsida; family Loliginidae; genus Sepioteuthis; species Sepioteuthis lessoniana. The sequence goes on from OY757936.1 coordinate 3,293,164, forward strand.
TTTCAAATTTTTCATTCTAGCACATTTCGGGCATCTTTTATCTACTTCTTTTTAATATCTTGACCGCCAGGTTTCGGATTGCCATTATGCCACAATGTGCATCATCATATATACTCTTTGAGATGTCCTTTCTTAGGAATTGTGGAGGCACTATTATGTCAGCATTATATATAATGTTCTTCTCAACGGTTAGTTTGTGTCTTGATTCTTAAAAGGATCCCTCTGCCATTGAACAATTTCTCCATATATTCCTCTTTATTCACTCTAGAATCCTTGCTTAATATGGGGTTTGGCTTTGTTTCTATTCTGATTGGGGAGCATAACATCTGTTTGCCCGTGGTGTAATGGTTATTGACATAGGAAATGGACACGGCGACACAAGTTCAAATCCTGGACAAGACTGATTGCATTTCACATAGCACTAATAGTCTTGGGAAAGGTATGAATCCAATTATTCTCCCTCCAGCTATGGGTAAATAGTAAGACAGCCTAGGTTCTTCAGGCCTTGGTGAGGCAACTAGTCTAGGAGAAGGAAAACTCTGAATTCAAACCTGTTAAACTCTGCTTAAAAAATTGACCTTGTGTCATATCCTCCCCGAGCTGAGGGGTTGGTAAATATGATAACATCTGTTTCACTCAGTGTAGAATTTCATCTTCTATATTTTCATGATTTTCAACCTTTTCATTATCAAACTAGTCTAAAAATGACGTCTACATGAGGAATTGTTTTTTATGTATTCAAAATCAAATGCCATCAGTCTAATTGTGTTGTATAGCCATGACCGTGATTAACTATACAAACACATAAAACATAATCATAACAACACGATGAAGACGAAATGAAGACGACGTGACACAGTTCTTTAAGAAAATATACCTCTCACTTTATTTGAAAGGTTTGTGTGTGAGAGGGAGTTGGAGACCGAACAGAACTGCAATATATTGGCCCCCACTCTTATGGCCATCTGCGATGTGTCTTTCTCGTTCTCCAGGGCTGCTCAACCGGAGGCCTGGGGACCCACTCTGCTGGGTGCAGGCTTTCTCTACCGCATCTTGTCACCAACGGGTTTCCAAAAACTGGTCTCCAAACTAACTGACTTCCTATCTTCACCGAGTTATATAATAGTTCAATCGCCCACTCAATATTTCCCCATGACTGGCATTCAGAACGTGTCACTTCCACTGTCTTTGGTATGGCATGTTTGATCGTCATCGAGTGGAAATAACTGTCATGCAGTTCACAGGTCACTCTCTTCCAGTGCATCAGTCTATGACTGTACCATGGAATTTTAACCCTGTCCCATATTGTCAGCCAGACTCGCCTACGCAAATGGAATATGCACTTCCGATGTCTTTGGAATGCCATGTTTGGCCGGGTCGGAGGTCAATATACAACAATTGCTCATCTAAGACTCTTGGCTATTCTTTTCTGTGATTAAATATGAATTCTAACAGTTTGTCATCTGACTTTCATAAAAAATTTTTAAAAAAGAAGTTTTGTGCCCTTTCCATGCTCCAAACTCCATGCTAGTGTTTCTGTTGTTTGTTTCTGTTAACTTTCTTGATTTTACCAAGTGATCTTTTTCTGATATGATTTTTGTTATGTTCACACTCATCTCTAGTTTGCATTACTTCTTTCTTTGGATTAAATATTCTTATGGATTTTTGTTTGTGTTTTTTTCAGTGTTTCAAAGGAGATAGTTTGACTTTGTGTCCAGTTAAAGTCAATGTTTTTCTTGCGTAACTTTGTATATAGTTCTATCAGGGTAGATACTTACTATAAAAATTAGTTAGTCCTGAAAAGGACTCCAATTCCTTTTTGTTTTTTGTGTGGAAATTTCAGCTTTTTTCTTGATTATTTTCTCACAAGGTGAAATTTTATCCTTTGATATTTGATATCGTAAATAGCACAGTTTAGTTCACATTTGTCTTTGCCTGCTTTGTTTAACTTTTTAAAAATTTGCTCTGTTTGGTATTTGAATTCTTCTTTAGTGAGTGCTCCCACATATACATCGTTCTGATATCTTATGATATATTTTATCTTTCCTTTTAAAATTTTTCAATTGCTATTTGAAAAATATGGCTGTATAGTCATTTTTTCCAGTTACATTTTTTTTAATAAATCTTCATTGACAGTGATTATCATATCCTAAATCATTTTTTGAGCAAAGAAAAAGAAAAGTATTTCAATGATCCTTCCCACAAAGTCATGTGAAACTCATTTCCTTAAAGCTGAGTCAAAAGTTGAATAAACTTCAAGATACTTGATTAATATTATGAAAAAGAGATTTTACTTTGGGAATTTTTGTATCCACATCAACTTAACTTATTTGAAAATTTTCTTATAAAAATAGCAACATAATCTGAAATTATTACAGCTGAAAGTAGAAGTCAATTGGAATATTCTTTTACTGGCAAAACTTACCTCTGTCTTTGAACAGGAAATAAATTTGTATTTTCGAATTGCTTCAACCATAGCCATTTTTAATTCCATATGGGCCAGTCTCATCCCAGCACAAATCCTTGGTCCTGCACCAAATGGGAGATAAGTAAAAGGTTTGCGGGCAGCCACTGCTTCAGGAGTAAATCTAAGAATATAAAAATATCAAACACACACACACATATATATATATGAAGATATTGAAATACGAGGTCCATACGATAAGTTTCCAGACTTTTTTTGTATGGGCACTTTTATTGATAGTACACATATGAAACTCTAGTCCCCTTCAAAGTAATCTTCTCTGGCTACAATGCATGTGTTGTACCATTCCAACAACTTCTGGAAGGCCTCATGGAAGTCCTCTTGTGTAAGCGTGTCAATGAACTTCTTCACAGCCTCTTTCATCTCCTCAATTGTCTCATAACAACAGCCTTTGAGCTTAGGGAGTAACCAAAAGTCACAGGGAGCAATGTTTGGACTATAAGGAGGGTGAGGAACTGTCTTGATGCCCATCTTTGTCAAATAGTCTGTGACAAGGATGGAGTTGTGGACTGGTGTATTGTCCTGATGGAAATGCCACTGAGCCGATTTGAAGAGTGCTGGCTTCTTCCGATGGAATATCTTCCTGAACTCACTTAAAACCTCAAAGTAGTAACCCTAACCGTTCGGCCAATCATCTCTGGTGTATTGACTTCTTTACTCCTCCCACACCTCTCATAATCCCTCACAGACTCCATGCCTTCCTTGAATCTCTCATGCCACTCAAAAACTGATGCTCAATTCATGCAAGATGCTTCTGTGGCATTTTTTTCCAAGTTTAAAACAGAATTTTACTGCATATTGTTCTTCTAAAGTGTCCTCACATCCAGATTGCATTTTTGAAATTCACCAGCTGTGACAATCAGGCTTTAGTAGGGTGTATTCCAATTGCTGCTGTAGCTGTTCATTTGAACGTGAAATCATAAAGATTGGTCAGTCATCTCATAAGATGTATAGCAATAACATACTGAATTTTCAAGAATCTATGACAATTTTAAATACCCATACGAAAAAAGTCTGGAAACTTATTGAAGGCACCTCGTATATAAACTTCTTAAAACTCATGATCGTTCAAACCATCCATAATTTTCAATAATCAACAATTAATAATATTCTTTTATATCTTATAATTTAAGTGGTTAGAAAATTCTACTGGCTCTTTATTGGAATGTCATCGCAAAATATTTGGCCATCTAGTCATAGAAACAAAATCAAGATAATGATTTGATAAATGACTTACAATATTTGATTCGAGAAAATAATGATTAAACATTAAAATTGATTTTAAGATAAATGTTAACTAAAAAATGACTCAGCAAATTGTTGCAAAGTGAGTTACTTTACGCACGCGGTCAACTAAATATATTTTGGTGTAGTTGTATTTTGATGAGCACAATATAATTCCACAAATCAGGGTTTATGATATCAGGTTTTGCGATTGTGGTGCATAACAGTTATCAATGCAGAAAATGAAACTGGTGAACAGAGTGAAAAATAAAAGGAAAGACTGGGTACTGTAGCCCTGGTGGGCAAGCAGTTTAGGAGAAGAATAACTTCAAAACTATGAGCTGGAATCTCTATAATAATTTGATATTATCTTCAAATTGATCTGGAAAATACAGCAATGACACAGCCAACAAACTGCTCTTCTTTGAAAATCATCAGTGATGTAGAAAGAGAAGACATGCAACATAAGCGTCTGTCACACTTCCAGATTTTTTAATAGCAGCTAAAATATTTAATGTTGATTATTTTGAAAATTCAGGAAGCAATAGTAGTGTTTCTATTACCAAATTTTGTAATCTTGACAGTGTTTATTTTTTCCTTTTTTCAAACATTAATATCTACTATTAATAATAATGTTTTAGAAATGGTTAAAATAAGATAAACTTTCAAAAACTCTTATGCAAATGTCTGCTCAATATATTTATTTTATTATTTTTGTGTATATATCATATTATTTTTGAAGATATATTTTCATATTGGTTGACAAGTAAATTTTTTTTAAAAGATTTATTTGTATGACTCATCTATTTTTCAAACAAATTTGTATTTTTATTGTTTTGTGAATTTATAAATCAACCTTAAAAATTCCATTATAAAAACAACCTAGATGAAATAAATTTTCAAAAAAGGATTTTTCTAAGATTTTTTAAGGAAGAAAATTTTAATGATAACTTCCTAATTTTTTTTTTTTTTTCACAGCTTCTGGTGCACAAACAAATAAATACGATATGAGGATCATTCAATAAATAAGGAGAATTTTTGTGAAAATAACAAAATAATTTTTAAAGATTTTTTTTTTCAGTAATGCAAACTCTGTTTGGAAATAGTTTATAGCAAAATTTTTTTAAAAATTGTTGAAAATAAGGCTATTTAAATTGGCAATAAATCAAACACTGCTCCTCGCTTGAACAAAGGTCTGTCAATAAATTTCAGTGCAAAAGATGTGAAATTTACTGAAGTAGGTATGATGTATACAGAGAAGCATTTTTTCGTAAAAGATCTTTACAAATGGGTGAAACATGGATTTGTCATTATAAGATTGAGTTGAAAAGACAGTTGAAAAGACAGTCGGTGGATGAGAAACAAACTGATTTTTTTGGAAAGTCATAGGCAATAAAGAAAGTCATGCTGATAGTCTTCTGGGAAATGAAAGGAGCCATGAGTACTGATTTCCTTGAAAAAGATGCAAGACTTACTATTGCCTATTCCTATATATATATATATATATATATATCCTAGACAAGATTGATTGCATTTCAATTAACACTAATACCCTTGGGAAAGGTATGAATCCAATAATTCTCCCTCCAGCTATGGGTAAATAGTAGGGCAGAGTAGGTTCTTCAGCCTTGGTGAGGCAACTAGTCTAGGAGAAGGAAAACTCTGAATTCAAACCTGTTAAACTCCACTTAAAAATTGACCTTGTGTCATATCCTGCCCAAGAGGAGGGGTTGGTAAATATATATATATATATATATATATATAAAATGAAAATAAAATTTCAAGTATGGTCAAAACTCAGTGACCCCGTCCATGAAACACCAGAAAAAATAGTTTTACAATAGCCATGAAAACAAGGTGTAGACTCTGTGACTCTATAGACTTTCAGTGTATTAATACATAGGGTTAGATGTGTGTGTGTGTGTGTGTGTGTGTGTGTGTGTGTGTGTGTGTGTGTGTGTGTGTGTGTGTGTGTGTGTGATGAATTGGAAGTCTGGTCACATATTTGAAAGGTGATAAAATCCAAATCTGATGAAACTGTTTTTTAGATGAAAAGTTTTTTTTTAATGTCTAGCATAAACTAGGATTTGTGAAACAGTGGTCTGGCAGATAAGGGTTTAGACATTTCTAAGTACCTAGATTTGGGTAGTCCATATCCAGAAATAGGAGGGGATTGTGGCCTGCAAATATACAAGTCAGATTTTGAGGACAGAGAGAGCAGCCCAGATCAGGGGAAGTCATGACAAGGACTGGAGTCATATCAAGTCTAAAAACTTAGCGATCACTCCAAAATAGGGAATGAGTGAATTGGTAGTGACCATAGAGCTGAGTTAGATGTGAGAGACGAGCCCAGGAGAAGTAGCTGTGAGAGTGATTTGGTGGGAGTCACTTTGTTGGTAGTGAAAAGAGAAATTTGAAGATGGGAGCAGAGTAGCAGGCTAGAGATCACACTTCTGAAGGAGGGAGCAGAGCAGAAATAGAGAAAGGACCAAAAGTGTCACACCCATCCTATCCATGTTCAGTCCTTCAAATCCAGTGATGTCTTTTCTTTCTCTTTGTCCTTGTGACACCACTGTCTCTTGGGCTTGTGCACTGTGATATGCATCAGTAGAGAACAACTGCATGGGGGTCCGAACATTGTGGGACAACAACATATGCAGTGGTGCAACAAAGTTTGCATAATGGACACTGAGTGGATGCATGGGCAAGCAGATGTGGTGGTTACATCACAACTGGTTTTATTTACCAGTATTCATTATTAATGAAGGATTACCCACTTCTTTGAAATCATTATCACTTGTCTCTTACCTTTCCGGATCAAACTTTTCTGGATCTGGCCAATATTCTGGAAGATGATGAAGTGCATAAATTGGGATGACAATTTCAGTTTTTGATGGAATTGTCCATCCGTTAATACATATATCTCTTTTGGCTTCACGATTGATTCTGGAATGATAATGAGTAAAATTCCATTTAGAATTTAACAGTCGGTTTTATAGTTTTTCCCTTAGAAGTAAAATGAAATAGATAAAGTAAAAGAGAAGATATAGGTGTTCATTGTCTATGAAGCATCACTTTCATCTATCAAGAATAAAGAAATTACAAATGTTCAAATAAGGATACATTACAAGGGAAGTTCAGAAGAATTTTCTTTTAGAAATAGGGATTTCTGCTCTAAACATGTTCAAAATTCTAAAAAGACTCTATCAGAATTATTCTATGATGATTGCATTTTATAACAGGATATCTGAGACATTCTTAGTAGAATTCATTTAAAAAAAAGAATTTTCTACGATAGTTTCAACTGTATATGGATTTATATAAATATCAGTCATCAATTTAAAAGTCAACAGTTTTTGTTTGTTTTTGTGTTAATACAATTCATTTTTAAGAGCTTGTAAAAATTGTAGCATTTAAATAGGAAAAGTTATTATTTTTTGTTGAAATTTTCAGTTTCATTGAATTATTTTTTTATTGAAATAATTTCCAATTTTTAATGAATAAGATTTTCAAGAAAATAAAACTAAAACAACAAATGATACACTTTGAAAATCTCAAAAAAATAATTAAAACTGCAATGTTAGGTTTCTTTTTTAACTTTAGAGCAAGTAGATGGTAAATTTATTTGGTGAATAAGGCTGTTACAGTTTTAAAAGATATATAATTAAAAATCATGTTTTTTCATATAAATACAATTGTTTTTAACAATGTTTTAAAGTTATCAATATATAAGTGACAAGTGGTTACAAATAGTAAAAGTAGAATTACATTAACAAAAAAATGTATTATAATTCAGAAATAAATAATCCAAGAATTTTTCTTTCAAATAATTTTCATTTGAAAAAGACAAATTAACAATTTCACTTTTTTTTTCTGTTTTTTTCATTGTTCCTCTTTCTGTAATTTCTGCAAAGACAAGAGTGTACTATCTGTGCACCTGAGGGGAAATCTAACTAAAAAAATATATTCATATATATATATTTTTTGCTACAATAACTGTTAATAATCGGCAAATATATATCTTAGAATTTCATAATTATTATGGGATTTTCATAGACACAGGCACTCGACTAATCTTAAGCTGAAGTGCCAGAAAGTGATATTTTAATCTTAGGTAGAGTGTACAAAAAATATAATCTGATCTGAGGCAGATATACTGATCCATATGTAAACAATCTCATCAAAATGTCTATCGTGTAACCATGGTTACCATTAAAGTATGTTCCAAATATATCCTTCCTTAGAAAAGTTGCCAAGGATGCTCATGTTTAGAACCAGCTTACTTCATCCGACTTGGCTATTGAAGTTTCTTTGTCAATATGTAAATGATACCTTCATTTTTATTATAGAAACACTTCTAGTATGAATATAAAAAATATCTACAAGTTTGCATACTGAATTGCAACATCATACAAATCTACTTTATGTAGACTGACTGTTTGGAATTGGCATGTTGTTTTAATTCTGTTTAGTATTTCCTCAGTACCAGCCAATTGGTCTATTAGGTAAATGGGTAAATAGTAGGGCAGACTGTGTTCTTCAGCCTTGGTGAGGCAACTAGTCTAGGAGAAGGAAAACTCTGAATACAAACCTGTTAAACTCCACTTAAAAATTGACCTTGTGTCATATCCTACCCGAGCGGAGGGGTTGGTAAATAAGATTAGGTAGAGTGTTTGGCAATGGTTCAGGAGACCGGGGTTTAATCCCAGGCTGAGTCATACCAAAGACTCAAAAAATGGCACTTGATATTTTCTTGCTTAACACGTGCCTTATAAGGCACGTATCAAGGGTAAAGTGGAACAATTCAAGGGGAAGAGTAGCATCCTTCCCTACACCTTGGTGTAGTAGCTACTGAAAGGGGAACCTTTGGGTCGCCCTCGAATAACGTCACCAACTTTACTTTACTTTATTTCCACAGTTCACTTATCAGCCTCAGTTTGGTATTCACTTGATCACCAAAATGAAACATTCAAATTGCTTGCCCTTAACAATTTAATATGAAACAATAATCACAGGTGTATGTATTTGATTTTCTACCAAAATTGGCAAACTCTAACAAAAGATCTGATTAAAGAATATATTCATAACAACCTATGCCTCCTATACAGAGAGGTTTATAAAGAGGAAACAAGTCATAGAATATAAACAAAGAATATATTCATAACAACCCAGACTTGAAGAATAATATAAGGAAAGCTATGATCAAAAAAGGTTGAAGAATCTGAAATGACTAACCATATCTAGAGAGAGAGAGAAAACAAGTTACTCTCTCTCTCTCTCTCTCTCTCTCTCTCTCTCTCTCTCTCTCTCCGATGAAGTCCAGATAATAGTCAAAGAACATTGTAAAGGAGTGAGAAAGTTGATGAAACTGGAATACATTGTCTGGTCAAACATGTGCAGCATGATTTAGGTAAGCAAAGATTTAAACATGATTTTCTTTGCTTAGTAAAGTGGGTAGTTAAGAACTTCAAACAAAATTTTAAATTGCCTGGTTCCTTAGACTACCAAGTAATACTAGAATAGTTTAGTTTGATGGGGATATTAGGGATTGTTACAAGAATGCAAGACTTGTTACCTAATCAAAATGATTTAATCATCATACAAAATTACATTAAAAAGGGAAAATAACAGGCAAGACATGAAAGAGTCTATCCTTAAAGAAAAAAGGTGAGTTTAGATTCATTTAATGGTTAGAGTGTTTGCCAATGGTCCAGGAAACCTGGGTTCAATCCCAGGTCGAGTCATACCAAAGACTCAAAAAATGGTACTTGATGACTCCTTGCTTAACACTCAGCATTATAAGGTAAGGATCAAGGTTAAAGTAGAGCAATCCAGGGAAAGGAGTAGCACCCTCCCCTACACCTTGGTGTAGTAGCTATCAAAAAGGGAACCTTTGGGTCACCCTCAAAAACGGTTGCCAACTTTACTTACTTTAAGGCTCAGAGTCAAGTCAATTGCTCAGAAATGTCAGAATTCAAGATTCAGTCATAAATCCGATATCGATTGATTTGCTTGACATACTGAGAGGAGAGTAACTCATTTCACTCATTACTCCATCATCTGGTAATTTTGATTCACGAATACATTTTGATATTCTAAGATTTAAGGCTCTATGAGATAAGAATCTTTACTAAGGTCAGTACATTGATTTCTCCTTGAGAAGCATGTCACCAACAGGAGCTAATTTAGAAAATGGTTGATTCAGGAATCTTGTATACTTTGCTAGTATTAAATCTACTTCATCAATTAGTGGGTAGTGTTTACTGGTGTGAACATATTGACACAGCAAAACAGGACCAGAGATAGATAGCCAGGTGGGTAATGAATGACCATTGGGATATTGACAGTGGCACAAGAAGAGTCTCTGATTAAAACTAGTACTGGTAGCCACACACAGCCTTGATCTGATGGAACACAATACATCTGCTAGTATCATTTCTTACTGAGGTTAGTAAAACCAAAGCCAGAGCAACATACTTCCATATTATCCCATTATATTACTTGCATTGACTGTTACACATGATATGGAGTTGCAAAGTCTAAGTTGGTTAAATACACTTGCAATTCCTTGGACTGAAATAAGACACAGCAATCAAAATGAATGTAAGAAAGTGATCCAAATATATTCAAAATCTGTTTTAGGCATTTGATAACAGTATCAAAGGTCAGAGCAGAGCAATTGAATGCAAAAGGGGAATATTTATCCAGAACAGTCAATAGATAATGGTTCCAAGATGCAGACATCTGTCCATGTTGTTTGAGGTTTTAAAAGTTCAATTCTGATAAGGTGCTTAAATTGTAGTGAGAATGCAAGATGTTGTTAATTGAAAAACTTTATTTACCATACAAAACTTTATTCACCATACAAAACTACATCAAAAAGGAAAAATTATAGGACATGAAATGTTGTATTTTGGCCTTTGACCCAGCCAAAAATGCCATTCCAAGGTGATGAACTGGAAGGAAGTGACACATTCTAATGGCAGTTATGAGAGGAAATCGCGTGGGCGGAAATTGGCTGATGAAATGGGACGAGGTAAAAAATTCCCATGGTACACTCATAGACTGACGCACCGGAAGAGAGTGACCTCTGAACTGCATGACAGTTATTTCCACTTGATGACGATTAAACATGCGATTTCAAAGATCGAGTGGGCGTTGAACTATTATATAACTCAGTCAAGACAGAAGTCAAGTCAGTTGAGTTGCAGTTCTAGTTGGAGACGGAGTTATAAACGAGATGTGGTAGGGAAAGCCACATCAGGCCGAAGGGGCCTTGAGGCCCTGATGAGTTGTGATCCAGAGAAGATGCTGATAAGATGCAGTAAAGAAAGCCATCACCCAGCAGAGTGGACCCCAGGGCCTCTGGTTGAGCATCAGGAGAACGAGAAAAACACAACGTTGACGGCCATAAGAGTGGGGGTCAAAATATTTCAATTCTGTTCGGTCTCCAGCTCCCTCTCACATGCAAACCTTGAGTAACCCTTTTTGAACCCTTACAATAAAGTGAGAGGTACATATATTCTATAAAGAAGTCTTCCTGCGTCTTTATTATTGTATCGTTATGATGCTGTAGATGAGTATATAACAGAAAGAGTTCATCATTAAACAAAAGGGAAGGTTTAGTTGAATGACAACTGACAATTTTCTATTACAATTCATTTTTTCCTTCCCAGAAAAATGTATTTCCTTTTTTTGCCTTTAGAAATGATTGGTTGAAACATTATGTTAATGATAGCAGCTGTACAAAGAAGAGTTTCAAATACTATTATTAATTTTTATTAGTACCTTATAATAAATCATAATAATAACTGATTCATCTAAAAATATAAATAAAAAGGTTTCTTTGTTTTTACAATTTCTGTTATGTATGAGTAATAACTCTTGTCAGAATTATAAACAATAAAAATGTAAGTTTGAAATTTTATGTTAATGTATTTTCTGTTGATAATTGATACATGCAGAATTGGCTAGTTAAATTGTATTGTAAGAAGCTGATAATATATTAATTCATCTTACTTACCTGCTAGCAATAGGATACATTCTCAGTGTTTCTGACATGCACATGTCAAGATATGGAAGCTTTTGAATATTGTCATAATTGGTTTCCATCTAGAAATAAATGAATAATAATCAATAATTAAAGATAGATAATAAATATTAATATTAAAAAGTAAAATAAAACATGATATATACGAAGTAAATGCTGTTCTTTGACTATTATCTTTACTTAATTTCATGCCTCCCCCACTGTCATTCTTTGTATAATCAATTATACCAGATTTTAGCGTCCCTATGTGTAACAGCTTTTTCACATTCCTCAAGTCTTACTTTAGGGAATAGCTGGTCTTTAGCAAACCAATATGAGAATCATATTAGAAAAAATTCTGTTGAAAACATACTTACTTCTCCTAAAACAGATATAACCTCCTTATATAATTTCTCTTGAATATCTGGGTTCAAGGCCAAACTGTATACTAGAAATGAGAGGGTTGCTGATGTTGTTTCATATCCCGCAATAAGGAACAAAATTGACTGAGCCACGACTTCCTCATCTTTGAGTCCTAGTTTAGAAAAAAGCACAAATACTAGTTTTTCATGTTTATACTTTTAAACTTGCATAAATTGAATTTAAGAAAATATCTGAAATATTTAAGATCAAAACCAATTTTCCTTCTTTAGTTCAAAACATCAGAATTTTTAGGAAGAACAGAATATGAATGAGTTAACGAAGATCATTCAAAATGGAAAGAAAACAAAAAAAGTTGCTCTAATTGTTTTGTTACGATGAAGATGGGAAGATATTAAAACACATTTTTTTCAGGGCAAATGCGCCACATAAAATCCAATTTGACCAACAGGAGAACAAACATGTTTGTCTATGGCAGGAGTGTCAAATTTCTTTTAGCAAATGGGCCACATAAAATCCAATTTGACCAACAGGAGAACAAACATGTTTGTCTATGGCAGGAGTGTCAAATTTCTTTTAGCAAATGGGCCACATAAAATCCAATTTGACCAACAGGAGAACAAACATGTTTGTCTATGGCAGGAGTGTCAAATTTCTTTTAGCAAATGGGCCACATAAAATCCAATTTGACCAACAGGAGAACAAACATGTTTGTCTATGGCAGGAGTGTCAAATTTCTTTTAGCAAATGGGCCACATAAAATCCAATTTGACCAACAGGAGAACAAACATGTTTGTCTATGGCAGGAGTGTCAAATTTCTTTTAGCAAATGGGCCACATAAAATCCAATTTGACCAACAGGAGAACAAACATGTTTGTCTATGGCAGGAGTGTCAAATTTCTTTTAGCAAATGGGCCACATAAAATCCAATTTGACCAACAGGAGAACAAACATGTTTGTCTATGGCAGGAGTGTCAAATTTCTTTTAGCAAATGGGCCACATAAAATCCAATTTGACCAACAGGAGAACAAACATGTTTGTCTATGGCAGGAGTGTCAAATTTCTTTTAGCAAATGGGCCACATAAAATCCAATTTGACCAACAGGAGAACAAACATGTTTGTCTATGGCAGGAGTGTCAAATTTCTTTTAGCAAATGGGCCACATAAAATCCAATTTGACCAACAGGAGAACAAACATGTTTGTCTATGGCAGGAGTGTCAAATTTCTTTTAGCAAATGGGCCACATAAAATCCAATTTGACCAACAGGAGAACAAACATGTTTGTCTATGGCAGGAGTGTCAAATTTCTTTTAGCAAATGGGCCACATGAAATCCAATTTGACCAACAGGAGAACAAACATGTTTGTCTATGGCAGGAGTGTCAAATTTCTTTTAGCAAATGGGCCACAAAATCCAATTTGATTTCAAGCCAGACCAGTAAAATCAGGTCATATGACCCTATAAACTGTAATTTCAAAATTTTCTAATTGTTTTAATGTATATAAAGGAAATTCTGAAAAGGTTCACATTAATTGTTGTAAAACATTGAACGAGTGGGAACCATAATAAATGACTGAGTTATCACAAAGTCTTGTAAATAAATACAATTTATAAATTAATAAAAACTTTGGAAAACATTTATAAGTGCTCTTATTTTTTATCATTTATTATCAACGTGTTTCTGAAACTTGGCATCTTTTATCAATCATAAGCGTGTCAATATCAGATATCAAATCCTGAGTAACAGGCAATTTCAGGATATCATTTAGGTGCTTGTGTTTGAGTCTTGAGTGCAGCTTTGTTTTATTGATGCTCATTACAGGTAATCTTGAAGGCAAGTAGTCTTGAAGGCAAGTAGTCTTGAAGATGTTCAAAACCTTCACAGCAAAGTCTGTCAAGTTGGGGTACCCTGACAAGACATAATGATAAAATGTGCTCGAGCCCAACAAGATAAATTTGTTCTACAAATCTTAATCACATAGTAAGTAAATCATTTCTAGTTGGATGTTGATGGGCAGATCAGAGGCATTGACTGAAGATGGCGAGTGAAAAACTGTGAAATTTGTCTAAAGTTCACACAAAATCTGAAACCATTGCTCAAACTCTTGTAGCAATCCAGTGATTTTATCTTTCTACTGATTCATCTCAATATTATCTGCAGTCACAATGACATTTTTTAGACAAGGAAAATAACTAATGTTACCATGTGATAATTGACTTCTACAAAGTCAGTTTTAACTTGAATGAACATATGTTTTCAGTATACTGTGTGATAACTTTTTTATGGCCTTACAGTATTTTGTTCAGATTATTAAAATGTCCGATAATATCCACAATAAAAATTAAATCTTGTAGCCATTCTGGTAATTGAAATTGTAACACTAGTTTTTGCTCTTTTTCTTCATGAACTGTTCAAATTCTTCTTGTAGATAAAAAAAAAATGCTTAACCACCTGACTTTGGCGTGATATGAAAAGCCATTGGTAATGCCTATATATCACTTAGAAGATTGTCAAACTGACGGTCATTCAGACGTCTGGTTTGGATAAAATTAACAGTTTAGACAACCACTTCTATTATGTGATCTATTTTTAACAACAAAGATTTTGTTCTTTTGTTTTTCAGCAAACTTTTCACTCAATTTAACTAGATACAAATTTTTAATTTGTCGATTGAATTTTTTATTCATTCATTTTCTCCCTTATCCATAACATATATTGTAACTCAGTGGGTTCAGAGACCATTCAGAATAGGTTTATTACACATAGAGAAAAAAAATTGAAGTAGATTTTCAAAGAATAGAAAAATACATTACATATGTGTAATAGCATAATGGATTTTCAAAGGGTAGTGTAGAAAAAAAAATGAGGTTTTGTTTTATTTCTATTAGAACTTACAAGTTGTTTTGATGAGAGGGCATGTTGTCATAAGAGCTGAGTTATTTTGATGACAAAGGGAATTATGAAAACAAAGCAGAGAAAGAGTGGACAAAGGAAGATTGGTAAGTACACTTTTTGGTTTTCCTATCTCTCGGCTAAACAACTAACCGTTCATAGGCTTACGTGGAATCGGTTAGTTATAAAAGGGTAAAAATGAGTACGCAATTTAAGTTTGCCATGATAGAATTTGAGCTAGAGAAGTATAGTGGAGACTGTTCAGATCTGCGGGATTAGATAGAAGCTCTGCAGAAAAAGACTATTAATTTTTGTGGCTAACCGACAATGAATTGGTCTTGGTGGCATATGATAGAGCTATAGGACCATTGTCCAAGTTCATAGGGGTGAGGGCAATATGAGAGTGACCCTGAAATGACTTGAGAGGAATTGAAAAAGGCATTAGTGGGTTGGTTTACCAGTATTAGAACAGCCATTGAAGCTGCTCAGGAATTACTGAGATTCAGACAGGAGGAGGAAGTTACCTGCACTGATCTGAGGGAGAGAATTAATAGGTTAGCCCTTTGCTTACCCCAATGAGTCCTTAAGAACAGAAGGAGTTATACAAGCCTAGTTGGCTGAAATTTTCATAGACACTCTCTGCGATAAGGATGTCTGGAGAGATGTGATCCAGGGCACCCTAGGTAGGCTAAAACAAATGATAGCACTTGCAGAGTAAAGTAAGAGAAACTGGGAGAGGACAAGAGAGGGGACAAGAATAAGACTCAGTATGAAATTGAGCGTTGTTAAGGTTAAAAGAAACCCAGGAAGAATAGGCAGATAGGAGACCTACAGGAGTACCCAGAGAATTGGGAAGAGAGGGCTGACTCCCAGAGGATGAATTAGTCCAGGAGGCATGGGTTTTGTTGACCCACCCTGAGGAGATATAGCTGAACTTGTTAGACCTGTGGCCACGAGAGTCACATATCAAGAGATTGTCAGACCAGGCAGTGTGGTTGGTATAACCATACTACCCGGTCTGGGGTACTGAAAGAGGTATAAGTGGTGAGACTATAATCTTGGAAATGCCCAAGGGCTGTCCAGCAAGGAGTAAAAAGCAGAGTGGCCTCAGTAAAACAGATAAATAAATCCTGCGAAGGTGTTGACAGTGTGAGAAGATGGGTCACGATAAGAAGCATTATCCTGACAAGGAAAGGAAACTTCATATACCTTTCCAAGAAAAACTGAGTAAAAGCTGTTGGACCTGTAGCCAGTTTGGAAATTTCTCTGCTGACTGTGCACAGTAGAAATGTTGGCACTATGGAGAGTCAGGGCATGAGAAAAGGCATTGTTTTGTTCATGCAGAGGATTTGGGTAACAGCCCCAATGACTAGGATTTTAGAAATAGGAAAGATGAAAGCCCATGTATTTTTGGTACACATGGAAGGAAGAGAACCCACTTGTAATGTGAAGGTGGAAAATGAATCAGCAAGAGTACTGATAGACACAAAAGTGGCTCTGTCTCTTAATAGGACTGATTCTTGTAATAGGTCAAGAATGAGGAGGCCCAATTTGGTGTTGCATCAGTCTGAAGGGAGAAGACCAAGGATAGTCGGAAAAATATGGTTATTGTCAGAGGTTGGAGAGGACAAGTGCAGGCACAAATTATATGAACTGATACTGGAGAAGGATTAACTGAGAGGAAATGGGGTCCAGCTAAAATTTGATCCCACCAGCACTGACAGTAGAGGGAGTGGAGATTCTATTGGAAAAAGAAGGGTCCCTATAGTAGTACTAGATGATGTTGAAACAGAAAGTGAGACTGAAGATGACAAAGGGGAAATCCCCTTAATAGGTTAGCTATTGAGGAATTCCCAGAGTTAAGAGAACCCTGTAGTCTGAGTTAGGAACTTATGGAGGAAGACTCAAGTGAGTGGGAAGAGGAAGAGGAAATACCCTTATCCCAGGTCCAGATTCAGCTTAAGGAAGAAAATTGACAGGAGCTAGTGGAAATAGATATGGGTAGGAGTGAGAAGAAGGAATTACCTCTCTCTCAGCCCCCTCACCCGTTAGGGGAAGGTGAGATAGTTGGGAGTGAAGAAAGGATAGTTGAAAGATTAGTATGGATACAGCTACAAGGAGAGTAACAAAACAGAGAGGAAAAACTGGATGGGAACAACTCAAAAATGCTGTGTGCTATTTTGAACAAATCCTTGAAGCAGCAGCTCACTCAAAAGCATCCATACAACCCACTTAGTTCCCATTTCACAAACTATCAAAGTACGACAAACAAGGCATGTTTGGCAGTGTGAGAGAAATAAAGATGAACTTATAAGCAATGTTCTCTTACGGACTCGCACACATGGATGTACCGGTGTTGGCCAACCATCAAAGATTTGTATATGTTAGCTCTGTGCAAACACAGTATGTGGCCTAGAGGACCAGCAAAGAGTGATGAATGATAGGGAAGGATAGCAACAGACACTCGGAAAACTCTTTGCTATAAGTGTAACGTGATGATGATGATGATATATATAAAAAATACCTCTTTTTGTTTTCCAATCTTTTAAGTTTTCTATCTTGAGATGTTCAACTTCTTTTTTTATTTCAAGTTGGGTTTCAGAGTCCAAACCTTCTGTCTCAAGTTGCGCACTAAGCATCAGTTGCAGAAGATCATCACGACTCTAGAAAAATAATATGTATATAGATTAATGGAAAACTTGCCAAATGGTTCAATCGTCCATTTAAATTTTCCTTTTTATTTTCACAAATTTAACCAAAGGAGCAACTGATTTGAAGAGAGTAAAAAAATGAATTTCCAGATCAGTCAAAATACAAATAATTTTTCCAAATTTAAAGAAAAACTTTAGAAATTTATTTCTAATTAAAAGTTTTTCATGTTGAGTTTTATATCTTTCCGATGTAAAAAGTTGACCCTTCCTTTTGGGATGTTTTCATTACATATAATGAAAACATTCCAAAAGGAAGGATTTTTGTACCAAAGATTAACTTTTCCTAATTTTATTCTTTTAACTTTTTATTTTGTAATAATTTTGGTTATTTACGCATTCCTTTGTTTTAGAAATTAGTTTCTTTTGATTCATTTTTTCTTATTTTTTATCAAATTTCTATCTTCCTCTTCTTTTTCTTTCTTTTTCTTTTATTAATTTTTCTTCTTTATAATGTTTTTTTGGAACAAATAAATTATCTTTTTTTGTATTCATAACAATTATAGAAAAACACAACAAAGAGATTTACGTGGTGCATTCAATAAGTTTCCAGACTTTTTTGTACAGGCATTTAAAATTGTCATAGACTCTTCAAAATTCAGTATGTTATTGCTATACATCTTATGAGATGACAGACCAACTTTTAGGATTTCAGGTTCAAATGAACAGATACAGCAGCAATTGGAATACACCCTACTAAAGCCTGATTGTCACAGCTGGTGAATTTCAAAAATGCAATCTGACACTTTAGAAGAATGATATGCAATAAAATTCTGTTTTAAACTTGGAAAAAAGACCACAGAAATGTATGGAATGCTTCAGACTGCTTTTCAACCATCATGCATGAATCAAGCATCAGTTTTTGAGTGGCATAAGAGATTCAAGAAAGGTAGGGAGTCTGTGAGGGATGATGAGAGGTGTGGGAGGAGTAAGGGAGTCAATACACCACAGTTGATTGGCCAAAGGGTTAGAGTTACCATATTGAGGGTCAGTGGCATTTCCACCAGGACAATGCACCAGTCTACAACTCCATCCTTGTCACAGATTATTTGACCAAGATGGGCATCAAGATAGTTCCTCACCCTCCCTATAGTCCAGACCATGCTCCCAGAGATTTTTGGTTATTCCCTAAGTTCAGAGGCTGTCATTATGAGACAATTGAGGAGATGAAAGAGGCTGTGACGAAGGTCACTGACATGCTCACACCATGAGGCCTTCCAGAAGTTGTTGGAATGGTACAACAAGTGCATTGCAGCTGGAAGAGATTACTTTGAAGGGGACTAGAGTTTCATGTCTGTACTATCAATAAAAGTGCCCATATTAAAAAGTCTGGAAACTTATCGTGTGCCCCTTGTAAATCTATAAAAAATGCAGATTGTATATTGTTGAAATTTGTAAATTCAGCAGTTAATGTCTGCTCAAATCTGATTGGCTGTTTTAAGGTTATGCCGTCATCCCCTGCCCTTACTGTTATTTAAGTGAGACCTGCAAAGGAACTCCCCTTATTTTTTTCTTTCAGCATGGGCAGAAGGATCAGCTTGGCTCACTCTTTTTGCTTTGTGAGCTCTTGTTTATTTGCCTTTGACTTAAGGCAGTTCTTTCTTAAGCAAGGTATCTTGAGCAAAATAGGCCCATTCATCTTAAGCTAAGCTTCTTTTCCTAACTGGGTTTTTATTGTTACTTGTTAAAACAATAAGCTTACTGCAGACTAATTGTGGTTTTGGTATGCTGTCCCCTTTCAAAAGAAAGTTGAGTCTAAGGTATTATGGGACTTTTTATGGATAAAGGAAGCTGTTGGCTTGGTCAGAAGATGTGGTAAAAGCCTCTGTAAGCGCAGCAGAAGAAAATTTAAGTTGAAACAGAAGGATATTCATCAAAGAGGAGGAAGCGTTTGTCTACTCGAAGTTCACTTAAAGAAACACTAAACTTTGTTTTCAACAAGTCTACACAGGAAACTAAAAGAACATGGTTGTCGAGGTTGATTTTACACAAGGAGATGCCGAGAAGAAAAAACTCCATAAATTGGCTTCTAAATGAACTTTGACATAAAATACCAAAGAAAGGTATTTTATCATTAACAAAAGTTAAACTGACAGTAGGTGGTTGACGGTATTGCTTCGAGCAAGTCAGTCATTGTATTTCTTTATACCCTTCTTTATTTTGGTTATAATATTGTCGTTACTTGAATGTATGTTATATTTGCAACCTTATTCAATGTTTTCAACAAGGGGAAAATACGCAAAGCCAGATTTTGTAAAGTTTATTTCTCTTGAAATAAATTACTTTGAGGGAACTAGTTGTTTTTGTTTTAAGAAATACAGACCCACTTTTCTTTCATGTAACAAAAGTTATCTTTCTCACCTTTTTATCTCCTTTATTTTCTATACATTCCTCCTCACTTTGCTTAACCTGACAGTTACAGCTAGATTTGAATTGAGCACTTTTCTCATAATATTGCTGAACTGAACAAAAAATCTAAAAATAAACAAAATATAAAAGAAGCCAAGGATTTTTCTTTCTCTTACCTTGCTTTTATCCTGCTTACGATCATAAATAACTTTTTCACAAAAGTTTTGCAAAAATTTCATTCCCTTTTTCAAAGGACTTGGAATCAGCAAGATCAGAGGGTAGAGAATCCAAGCAGGTCTAATGATAACTAAAAATAAATACAAAATTAATGATATACATTATACATAGATGATCAAAAGTATAAAACAATGAAGAGTTCAAAGTTTTGTAACATTTGGGTTATTCACAAATCAGTCCTTCTGGAGGCTTTTGTGATGAAGATGCTAAAAAATTAACATAGACGATGACATTGTGAATGTTGTGAATGTGACAAATCACATTGGACTAAGAGATGCTGAGTTTGTCTAATACTTTCTGTGGAGATTTTCCTTAATGGCTTGAAGCACAGCCATGGAATCTATGCTTTTATGTTTACCTGACCTTATCTTGTTGTCTTGCAACACAAGCGAAATTTCTGGAATAATCTAGTTACCATAATGAGATCAACTGGACCTTCAAATTTGCACAACAAACGTTTTTGGCAGCTTCTATGCTACTAGCACGCTAAGTTCTAACTAGTAAAGCATAAACTCCCAAATTAGACTATACTGCATATTCATCAATAGGCTATAGGTCATATGGAAGACAGAACTGACCGATAAAATGAAACGCAGTTTTTTCCAAGCAGTGGTCATGTCGATACTGCTAAATGGATGCACAACATGGACACTGACTAAACGGATGGAGAAAAAGCTTGACGGCAACAACACAAGAATGCTGCGAGCAATTTTGAACAAGCCCTGGAGACAACACCCCACAAAGTAGCAGCTATACAGCCACTTACCTCCTATCATGAAAACTATTAAAGTTAGATGAGCCAAACATGCAGGACACTGCTGGAGAAGTAGGGATGAGCTCATAAGTGATGTTCTCCTATGGACCACTTCACATGGCCGAGCAAAAGCAGAGCGACCAGCTGGAACCTACATACAGCAGCTATGTGAGGATATGGAATGTAGCCCTGAGGACCTACCAGAAGCGATGAACGATAGGGAGGAGTGGCAAGAGAAGGTCAAGGATATCCGTGCTGGCAGCACGACAAGATGATGATGATGAAATGATGCATAGTCATCAGTTCAGCTTTCATTTTATATGTGGCGTGAACCAATGCACACTCTGACAGCACACCAACTACCACAATACTACCAACTATGGCAGGTGCCTTCCATATCTTGAACTACTTTGGTCACATGACATATGCACTGCAAACTAGTATGTGATAAATTACTGTACAACTCTTTACATGTCCTTGTATCTTATGAAAATAAAAACTGAAATGGAAAATAAAAAAAATTAAATAAAAACATATACAGCTAGGTAAAAATGAGGATATGCCAGAATTAAAGATATTATATACTTCAAATTATATAGATATATATATATATAGTTTTTGTGGAGGTGCCCGTGGTATAATGGTTATCGATGTAGGAAATGGATACGCCGACATGAGTTCAAATCCTGGACGAGATTGATTGCATTTCACAGAGCACTAATACCCTTGGGAATGGTATGAATCCATTTATTCTCCCCCCAGCTATGGGTAAATAGTAGGGCAGACTAAGTTTTTCAGCCTTAGTGAGGCAACTAGTCTAGGAGAAGGAAAACTCTGAATTTAAACCTGTTAAACTCTGCTTGAAAATTGACCTTGTGTCCTATCCTGCCCGAGCGGAGGGGTTGGTAAATATGTATATACATTTTAAAAGTTATTCAGAAAATACTGTTTGATTTTAGTATAAACAACTTAAATTCTGTTTTAACGCATTACTTTAATAGTAGTTGTATAAAAATTCACATTCCAAATGATTAAAGTTTCCTCTATATTGATTTTCAATCATTTCTTTCAGAATTTGATTTTGAAGGTTATATGCTCCAAATTATGAACATGGAAAAAAAAGTAATGTGTTCCCTTTTTTTGCCTGAGTTTAAGCTTGGTTCTAATACCTCACAAACAAATACCATTGTCAACAGAGGTGTAATATCCAGTAGAGATTGAACAGTATAATGCTGGTCTCTGAAGTTCTATAGAAGGTATATGAACTTTGAAGATCGAGAGGGTAGAGAACGCCTGTCTGGAATAGACATCCAACATCTGAAAATATTTGTTGAACAAAAGCCATATCAAAGTGTCAGGGAGTCAGCATTTCAACAATATCAGATCATTAGCAAGGCGAAGAAAGACAGTTAATCCTATTTACCAACCCCTCCATTCGGGCAAGATATGACACAAGGTCAATTTTTAAGAGGAGTTTAACAGGTTTGAATTCAGAGTTTTCCTTCTATACTAGTTGTCTCACCAAGGCTGAAGAACTCAGTCTGTCCTACTATTTACCCATAGCTGGAGGGAGGATAATTGGATTCATACCTTTCCCAAGGGTATTAGTGTTATGTGAAATGCAATCATTCTCGTCCAGGATTTGAACTTGTGTCGCCATGTCCATTTCCTAAGACTATAACCATTACACCACGGGCACCTCCAAAAGAAAGACAGTTAATGGGGTTCACATAAACTCAATAAAAGTCAAAGAGTTTGACATTTTGAAATGTGTTTGATGCTGCAGAACTCAATTCATTCATTTCTTTATTGAATTGGCATTTGTGATGAAAAAATGAACCTTTTATGACAATTGCCTTAATAATTTGAAGCTCCTAAACTCTTTTCAAAACCAAAATTACATGATTATAGTGACTGTCTGGCGGTCGGCCATTGGCATGGTCCATGACAACTTTCAGCTATCTAACTGTGGAAGTTTACTGCCAACCACCGGATGAAATGTTATTGTCACGTGATGGCTCACGTTGAACTAAAACTTATCTAGCAGTCAAAAAGTGACCGTTAGAAATGATTGTGGGTCACACAGATGTTTGCACTTAAGTGACCTTGGGTCGCCGGACATCGGAAGGGGAAGGAGAAAATGAAGCCAAATGATTGGCGGGGGACCCCAAACGGAAGTAGGGTCCCCTTCCCCTCAACGGAAGTAAAGACAAAAAAAAAAGGGGAGTTTTTGGACAAGTCTCGTGGCAGACGGACGATAGCCATTTTCACTCCGGGCTAAAGACAAAAGACTGAGACACGAGGGACTCCAAAATCTCTCAAGCCAGCATTAAAAGCAATACAAAGTCTATTAGCCCGTGAAAGAAGAGAAATTCTCCAGCGGAACCCCGTCAAAAAAATAAGATAAGTAACTTTGGGACATTCTTCCTTTACACCCAAATTTTTGTTTACCACTCTCTCTCAATTTGAAAAAGGATAAAAGCCAAGAAAAGACATTTATATTCATGGACTATCCTATTATATATTTTTGACACTTTGAACATATATATGTATATAACCGTAGTAAAGAACTTATGTATTTTCATTTTACCATGTGGTCTATGTTATTATTCCATGCTTTCCTTTCAGCTTCTATTCGCCTTATATTATCTTGCTTAGAACTGTCCTCTTAATTCCTAAAGTATCACTCGGGAAATTGAGTTGCCGACTGTAGCAATATTAATATTATTACAACTAAGACCTATAGGCCCGTATTCTTCAATTATCGGAAGGGAAAGAAGTTTAGTGGCCTGGTGGGTGTGTGATAGTGTGAAATTTTGGACCCCTTTGCCAGCGGTGGCCAGTCTGGCCCTAAATTATTCCCTCACGTAATACGCCAGTTCTTATCTGCCTGAGAAAAGAACTCTGAACAGGACTTATTTCTGTAGGGGATCAAGTGCCAACCTGCCCCGTCTTCACACGTGCGAAAATAAAGTCCCGTTTAGGGATCTTAGTCTAATTTCCGCGTCAGCAGACCTAAAATGGTGTCTCGTCCGGGGATATTTTAATCTTTTATTCCTGACCCCAGACTTAAAAATGGGGGCTCGTTTCCGGAATGATTATTATTAATAATATTTATTGCTAGTAGTCGTGTGACAATTCCTGCCGTTTAAATCTACCCTGGGAGACCGTGAAAGGAAAAAAGGAATATTGTTGAAACAGTCAAATTACTTGTTGATATCACTGTTTGGAAAAATAAATAAAAAAAAAATGGACAAAATAGAGAACTTTTTAAAAGAACCCTCCATGGAAAAGTTGGAGAGGCTGAGAAAAAGCGAGATAATAAAAATTGGCGAGAAGCTTGAGTTAAATGTTCAGAATTCTATGAGAAAGCATAAACTCGTGAGAGAAATAGCAAGGCACATGGTGGACGAAAATGTGTTCGAGGAAGCAGTATTAGAAGAGCTACCAACGGAAATGATAAGAATGACTCCAGAAGAAATTGAACTGGAGAAAATTAAAATACAAGCACAAATGGAACTACAGAGAAATAAAATGGAACTGGAGAAAATAAAAATTCAGCAAGAAACAAGGCTGCGAGAAGTCGACTTGGCAATAAGAGGACGCAAAGAAAGCCACGACAGTTTCGAAGTAACGAAGCAAGCGAGGCTAGTCCCAAAATTTGAAGAAGCCAACGTGGACGGGTACTTCGCACATTTTGAGCGAACTGCACTAAATCTTGGATGGCCGAAAGAATGCTGGTCGATGCTACTCCAAACTGTGCTGACAGGAAAAGCACAGAGAGCATATGCAACTCTGCCGACAGAAAATTGCGCCGACTATGATTTGGTGAAAGCAGCGGTTCTTAAAAGCTTCGAATTGGTTCCAGAAGCTTATAGACAGAAATTCAGAACACAGAGAAAAACTGAAAACCAGTCTTATGTGGAATTTCTGAGAGAAAAAGAGAATGCACTGGATAAGTGGTGTGACTCTAAGAGGATAGACGGAGACGCTGAGAAATTCCGGCAGCTAATATTAGCTGAAGAATTTTTAAACTGTGTGCCAGAAGAAGTCAGGGTTCACCTAAGTGAAAGAAAAACTGACGTGACCTATGAAATGGCCGCACTAGCAGACGAATACATCCTCACACACCGAAAGACGAAGGAAAAAACCTTCACAGGAAACAGAGTGAAGTTTAAAGCTGAATTAAGTCCTGAAGGAAGACCTAAGGAAGGAAATAGAAGGACCTTCCAAAGTAGCAGCAGAACAGTGGTCTGCTACAAATGCGGAAAGGCTGGTCACATAGCCATAAGGTGCCAGCTAGGAAAAGGTCCTGAAAGAAACCAGACCCAGCCGAGAAAACCACAGGGAGCTGTCACGACCGCTAGAGTAGACAAGTCTTATCGACCTTGGACGAAAAAAGGGATGATAAGAGGCCCACACGGAGGACCAGTGGAAGTCTCAATTTTACGAGATACCGGAGCATCTCAGTCGTTACTTCTACGAAATAAATTACCTAAAACGGTAATAGAAGCAACACGTGAGACTGTGATGATAGAGGGTATCGGCGGAAAGAGGGTAAAAATACCGCTGTGTAAAATAACACTGAAGTCCCAGTGGAAAAATGGACCAATTAAAGTTGGTGTGGTAGACAAGCTACCTATGAAAGGAATTTCCCTCATACTGGGAAATGAAGTAAAAACTAAAAAGTGTCACCCGGAAAAGATAGCGAAAATAAGCGCCATAAGTGAAGAAAGAAAGATGGCGAGGATGAACTCCAAACATGGAAAGAAGTTGGCGAAAATGAGCGCCAAAAATGAAGGAAACAAGATGGCGAGAACGAACGCCCAGCATGGAGACAAGATGGCGGCTGAGCCACGTGCGAGATATAAACGACACAGTCGCTCGCAAAGTGAGAAGGTGGAAAGAAAAGAAGTGAACCTTCCACCCCTCAATAAACAAGAAGATAAAAGGACCAGTCGTCAGAGAAAAGATGAAGGTCCAACGAGTATTAGGAATAAATTCCCTAATACTTATCGAGAGGATAAGAGGAAAATAAGAGGACCCTCACAAGTGGCTAAGAAGGAAGAATTCAAAAAGGGCGACGAAGTCCTGCTACTGTCATCAAATAAAGGACCCCACTGTGGTGGAAGATATATAGGTCCCTACGTAATATCACAGAGAATAGACAAGAGGACATACAGAATTGATACCAACGAGGGAAAGAAGCAGACACAAGTGTGTCACACAAACAAATTGAAGAGATATGTCCGTCAAGAAGGCCAACCTCGAAAAATTGAGAACTCGGCAATGCCGAATAAATTCGAGGAGAAATTAAGCCAGTTGTCTATTTCAGAGAGAGAGGACTTAGAGAAGTTAATAAAAAAATACCCAGATATATTTCTCTAACGCCCTACGAAAATGTAGTAGCAGAATATTCTTTCATAGTTGTTGAGAGAAAGAAAGAGAGAGAGAGAGAAACTAAAGAAAATGAGGAATTCTCGTCCCCAATGTTGAAATATGAGATGGACGAGAAAGTGGTTCGTCAACAAGTGACGAATAGGGGAAAGAGAGAAAAGAAAAGGAAGTTTTCTCCCCAAAGCTTGACAATTAAAATTATAAAATCGTCAAAAGTGACGAAGAAAGAAAGAAGGGCTTACCTCCTCAAGGTTTGAAATATGATACGGCCAAAAGCCGAGAGAGAAAAAGAAAGAAAGGAAAACGAGATTAAAGAAAAAGAAAAAAGGGAGAGAGAGAGAGAAAGAAAGAGAAGAGAAACTGTTTTCCCCTATAGTGAAAATTAGGAAGGACGAAAAAAGGAAAAGAAAAGAATTCGTCAAAGCGTGAAGAAGAAAGGGGATGAAAGAAAAGTAAAGTGAAAAAAAAAAAAAAAAAGAGAAAAAAAAAGGTGAAAGAAAAGGAGAAAGAACAGTGAATTGAATTGCCTTTTTTTTTTTCTATGATATTTCTATTCATCTCCCTTTCTTCTCTTAAGCAGGGAGGTGTCACGTGATGGCTCACGTTGAACTAAAACTTATCTAGCAGTCAAAAAGTGACCGTTAGAAATGATTGTGGGTCACACAGATGTTTGCACTTAAGTGACCTTGGGTCGCCGGACATCGGAAGGGGAAGGAGAAAATGAAGCCAAATGATTGGCGGGGGACCCCAAACGGAAGTAGGGTCCCCTTCCCCTCAACGGAAGTAAAGACAAAAAAAAAAGGGGAGTTTTTGGACAAGTCTCGTGGCAGACGGACGATAGCCATTTTCACTCCGGGCTAAAGACAAAAGACTGAGACACGAGGGACTCCAAAATCTCTCAAGCCAGCATTAAAAGCAATACAAAGTCTATTAGCCCGTGAAAGAAGAGAAATTCTCCAGCGGAACCCCGTCAAAAAAATAAGATAAGTAACTTTGGGACATTCTTCCTTTACACCCAAATTTTTGTTTACCACTCTCTCTCAATTTGAAAAAGGATAAAAGCCAAGAAAAGACATTTATATTCATGGACTATCCTATTATATATTTTTGACACTTTGAACATATATATGTATATAACCGTAGTAAAGAACTTATGTATTTTCATTTTACCATGTGGTCTATGTTATTATTCCATGCTTTCCTTTCAGCTTCTATTCGCCTTATATTATCTTGCTTAGAACTGTCCTCTTAATTCCTAAAGTATCACTCGGGAAATTGAGTTGCCGACTGTAGCAATATTAATATTATTACAACTAAGACCTATAGGCCCGTATTCTTCAATTATCGGAAGGGAAAGAAGTTTAGTGGCCTGGTGGGTGTGTGATAGTGTGAAATTTTGGACCCCTTTGCCAGCGGTGGCCAGTCTGGCCCTAAATTATTCCCTCACGTAATACGCCAGTTCTTATCTGCCTGAGAAAAGAACTCTGAACAGGACTTATTTCTGTAGGGGATCAAGTGCCAACCTGCCCCGTCTTCACACGTGCGAAAATAAAGTCCCGTTTCGGGATTTTAGTTCAATTTGCCGTCACATTATGTTCAGTTAAGCAAAATACACTGATTTGAGATACTTTGCCACATCCTCCATTTTCTTCTGACCTCTCACCTACCATTTACCATTTTTTCAAGTATCATTTTGTTTCGAAGGAGAAGAAACTGCATTTAAAGATTTCTTAGCATTAGTTTTATTGTACAGGTATAAATAACCTCATTAATCCATGTCAGAAATGCATAAATATTCAGAGATCAGGTTTTGACTGATTAAAACACTGTTTTAGTCTCAAATTAAACATTATTTCCTGAACAAAGTTATATAAGTATATATAGGATGTTTAATGGGCAGAAAAACTCAGTTGGTAGAACATAAGAGTTTTAAAGTGTTGTGGCCTTTTTAGGGACCAGAAATAAAGACACAAGAGAGGAATTTGAGTTAAACAAATACATTAACAAAGAACAGTTATACAACATATACAAATGAGAGAGTTACCAGCGAGACTGTTTTGGTCCGACTGCCATGACTGTCTGCTGGAATATCATCTTCTGCCTAAGAGCAGTACCTGCTGCTATTTATAGCTGGGAAAGTTCATGCATGTATGGGTAAATTGCCATAACATATACTAATATACAGGATAGATTAATTGTTGTCCAAATAATGCAAAATTGAAAATAACATCTTACTCTATCAAATATACTTATCAAAATTACAAGAAATATCTTGAAATAGTATAAATTTATACAAAGAAATAGCCATTGGCCTTAACCCAAGACTCCAGACAACTTTGGAATCTTCAGCAAGCCTTTCTGATGATCTTCTTGTTTAAATTGGTAAATACTGCCATTATCCTTGCCTTCAGTTCATATTTAGTGTTAAATAGAGTTTTGTAGGTCTCTTGCTCACTCATGCCCCATTCATAATAATCAAGGTGATTGTGCCAAATATTAGGGGCGATGTAGTCGTAGAAATGTTCTTACAACAAAGACTGGGTTCTCCTGCTGGTGTGGTATGGTGCAGAGTCCTGTTGCCAGGATCTTCCAGCAATCACCCTCTTAATCCAGAGCAGCACTAACTCATCCAGGCACTTCCAAATTTCTGAAGGAATAAATTACGTCATAGTGCTGCTTCCCTCCCAGACTGTGCACAATTGACTTGAGTTTGCAGCACAGAAGACAAAACCTCATAGACTCTGGGCCCAACCGACTCGAGACAAAACGTGAACAAATAATGTGCATGCATAAAATTAGTGATTTAGAATGGTGACAATTTACCCATATCACCCGATATATATATATATATATATATATTTTTTTTTTTTTTTATCATACAACATGTGAAAGCACATGCGATACCCTAACCTCATCAGCTGCCAACCAGGGTGATAACTCAAAGCGGTACTGCCACTCCTGGTGCTAACAAGCAGCTTTTGCCACTGGACAGGGTATTTAAAAGAAATATATATCTATATATACACTAGATCAGCTAAAAGCAGACATTACATTGGACGTTCGTTCATCTTCATTTTGGTGCAGTTTGTGATTTTAAAATGCATTTACTTACGGCCGTTGATGTCATAGCGACCGTTTCTTGATTTTGCGTGATCACACAAGAAAGGCGGTTCCGCGTGTATATCATTCATGTTGAAATCCTTTCTATATCCGTCATCTATTCGGCTAGTTTTCTTTCAGTTTTATCTTTTTTATGCGTTACAACCCAAAAGCACTCGAGAAAAATGTCATATATAATTCTGCGGAAAGATGTTATTTGTTGATCAATGGGCCCTCAAGATGGGTAGTGAGTAAAAAGAAAGTTCCTGGTCTAAGTTTGTCCAGGTAGATATCTGATTACCCTTCAATTTACATTCTCCAGCAGGAGAATTACGTTGCTTATATATATATATATATATATATATTGTCATCCACAGACTGTTTTGTTGTATCACAACTCTTCAGTGTGGCTATATATATATATATATATATATATATATATATTAGATACTTTTTGATAATATCATTAATACAAAATATAATCAATATATATAATAATTATATCTAAATGTTCTATCTATGAAATTATTATTATTATTATTATTATCATCATTATCATTATCACTAGTATCAGTTGATAAATCCATTCATACGTTAGAATATTATTTCAGTGTTTCTAAATTAAGTTGTGAAGCAAATATGCTAACTCAAGTAATTGGGTAGTCCTGTGGCATAGTGGCTAATATGCTGGACTGCAACATCGTAATGATTGGGTCGTCCTGTGACATAGTGGCTAATACGCTGGACTGCAACATCGTAATACTTGGGTCGTCCCGTGGCAACGTCGTAATGATTGGGTCGTCCCGTAGCATAGCGGCTAATATGCTGGACTGCAACGTCGTAACGATTGGGTCATCCTGTGGCATAGTGGTTAATATGCTGGACTGCAACGTCATAACGATTGGATCGTCCCGTGGCATAGTGGCTAATATGCTGGACTGCGACGTCGTAATGATTGGGTCATCCTGTGGCATAGTGGCTAATATGCTGGACTGCAACATCTTAACAATTGGGTCGTCCTGTGGCATAGTGGCTAATATGCTGGACTGTAACATCGTAATAACTAGGTCATCCTGTGGCATAGTGGCTAATATGCTGGACTGCTACATCATAATAATTAGGTCGTCCTGTGGCATTGTGGCTAATATGCTGGACTGCGACATCGTAATGATTGGGTTGTCCTGTGGCATTGTGGCTAATATGCTGGACTGCAATGTTGTAATAATTGGGTCGTCCTGTGGCATAGTGGCTAATATGCTGGACTGCAACAGCGTATTAAGCAAGTTTGAACTCAAGTAGCATTATTATGTTCCCTTTTGAACTACTACTCTAGGGAAAGGCATGAACTCTCTTATCTCTCCCAACTATTCATTAAATAGTACCAGTACTGTTCTTCTACGAGAACTTAGCTTTGGTATGAAGATTGATATACCATTAGTTGACATTTTTGTGACTATTTACATTAAAAATATAATGATTTACAATTAGCTGATACACTTCAAAATGAAAGAAAGTCTAAATCAATCTTTTTATAATTCATATCAATAAATGACAGTTTTGTTTGTGTGTTAATGGACAATAAAAATTAAAATGACCTACCGATGTCATTTTTAGCTCACTAGACATCTACTTAACAGACAAGTTATATAAAGTGATCATTCAAAGTCTCCAAAAGAAAAGAAAAAAAGAAAAAACAGACAAAAAATATGCCATCTAAGATATTTTGTTTCAAATAAAATCCACAGCCACAAGTTAATTTGCCTCTAATTCTTATGATGTTTTTCCCAGAAATTTCTTTTGACTATTAAATAATGAAACATGCAGACTTATATAATAGAAAAACATTGTCAAAAAGTCATTTTATCAATTTTTAATAAGAGGTTCAGTTTTAAGGTATATTCTAGATTATTGTAGATAAAATTTTCTAAATTAAAGAACTTTTGAAAATTTTTGCTGTTAAAATAGCATAAAATAATCCTCTTTTTTTTCAGTCTAAATAATAATTTAATTTATCTTAAATTAAATGTTTTTTGTTTACATAATCTTTTCAAATCAGAAACATTACTTTTTCTCAAGTTCAAAATGTATTTTTGAAGGCTTTCTTCTAAAAAAAAAAAACATTAAATAAATTAAAATATTTCAAACTTCAATTTCAATTTACACTTTTATCCTAACTTAAAAAGGAATTGGATTTAAAAGATTGTTATATATTGACCCTTGACCGAGCCGTCAATCAGAGATGCACCTGTGTAAATAGGCGGAAGAAGAAGCAGAAGCAAGTGGGCATTATAAAAGAATATAGGCAGGCGCCGGCAGCAGTTGAGTTAGTTGGAGACAGGAAGGCCAGAGTGAGAACCAGCTTGCAGACTGAGAATGCCCCCTGAGAGCTGTTGCCCTCAGTGACCCCCAGTTGAGCAACCCCAGCCAAGATGCAGAAGTGCTAAGTGGTTTCTTGAAGATAACACAGCGTGCTATGGTCAGGAGAAGAAGTTGGGTCAATATAGCAGTCTGTCCCTGTCTCAACCCATCTCTTACATACCACAGAAATATCAACCCTTTCGAGAATAAAGTGTGAGAGATACATATTTTTATAAAGAAGTGTGTTCATTCGTTCATTGAATTGCGTAAATCATGGGTATACAACAAGATAATTTTTGCCAACTGTTGTTGAAATTTCTTCCACATCTGAATAAAAGAATTGAGGATATTGTATTTTAATAATTCTTTATATAGTGTAAACAAAGCATCTGTGAGGAATAATAAAAAAGAAATAAAATGAATAAAATAAGTAACTTAAAAAAATGTAGTAGTTTCCTTGGAGACCTCGGACAGGAAGTGAAATGTGTGCATGCCTGAAAAGATGAGATTCCTGGCACCAAAGGAAAATTCTCTCTCATTAAACTGTTACCACAGTGATTGAAAGAACTTCTTTCTCTCAGCTGCAAACAAGGTAGCACATGTTGTGGTCAAATCCCAGGTGTGGTGCCAGCCGTGTCTCCTGCTAGTAGTTACCTCTGCCAAACATACCTCACAGGACACATCTACTGGACACATGAACTTTAAACTTTTAACACTGAGAATGCCTAATATATTTCTGGGAGATGCGACTATTTCTTTTGGTACAGAAGATTCCACACCTCAGAATAAGTGTTAAACCCTAAAATAAAGTTTGAGTTGAAAGGTATCCTTGTCTCTTCCCTTCTGTCTTTAATTGTCTTGCAGCTTCCCACAGACAAAGAAGACAACAAGTGAATTGGTTAAGAAGATGAAATTCAAAATCATCTCCACAGAACCCAACAATTCACCAACACTGACAACCTACACAACCTACACTAATGAATAACAAACGTTTTTGTTCTCCATGCATCTAAATCATATCAATAAGATAAAAAAAAGTATGTAAAGTTGGTGACCTTCATCGAGGGTGACCCAAAGGCTCCCTTTTCAATAGCTATTATACTGAGGTGTAGGGGAGAGCGCTACTCCATTTCCAGGGTTGTTCCACTTTACCTTTGATCCTTACTTTATAATGCAAAGAGCTAAGCAAGGCGGCATCAAGTACCATTTTTTGAGTCTTTAGTATGAATCGACCTGAGATTGAAGCCTAGTCTCCCAGACCATTGGCAAACACTCTACTGATTAGGCCAATGGCCCTGTATATATATTGATATATATATATATATATATCAATAAAAAAACAGGAGAAATCAACAACTTATTGAATTTTAATAAAATTTTCAGGAATTATCAAGTAAAGAACAAATGGTCTTATAAAGATGTTTTTATTCTAAATTTCAGAGAAAAATGTTTTAAATTCTTAATTTGATGATCTATTTTATTTCTAATAACGTGCCTGAATATGGACTTTTAAAACGTCTTCAATACATGAACACCCACAAAACATATGAAGTATAATTCCATTAAAAATTCTTTGAGCAATTAATATTGTCATGTATAAAGTCATTTCTTCCTTTGGCAGTTCCAGTAAATCCTGCTAATATGATATAAAATATAAAAGTTAAGGCCAAGTTAATTACGAGAACCTTTTAAGAAAATATCACTGTAATAAAATCTCTGTTAAATGTGACGACATTTCCACCATTTAAAATAATTAGATTAATTACAATAATTTGTTGAAATGTAAAGCAATTTTAAGATGATTAAAAAATTCATACATGAGACTCAAATAAAAGATTTTGAGCCTTTTTTTCATTAGGAAATGGGTACATTCTGTGTTGGTGGTCAAGTTTTTAATGTTCTCTTCAAGAAGAAATTCTGTTTTGATTTTTATTTATCAGAGAAAAAACTATGAAATGAGAAGACAGCTATATAAAGTCTGTCATTATAAAGTAATTTCAAATAGAAACAGTATAAAATAACTGTTAAAAATATAGACAAAATAAAAAAATGATGTTATAAAACAACAGACAAGTTAAACATTTTTTCGATTAATACGCTTGGAAAAATTAGCAGAAGGAAGATAATGATATCGGGTTGCAGGAAATTAGATTTTATAAAATAATTAAGATAGAATCTATGAAGAAATATATGAAGTTATTTTTAAATTATCATAGGAAAAAAACTGAGAGAGCAAATCAATAGCATATGAAATGAAATACAATAAAATGGATGTAATGATGTCAAAGTAAAAAGAACTTTAAAATGAAACATTGAACCATTAAAATAACCTTTGAAAAACCATCAACTTTAAAGCATCGGAACATGATAGGATATAAGGATCCTGATTTAAACTTTATTACACTGCAACTACTAAAAAATATCAGGCAAAAAGAGTTGACTAATTGTCAAAGAACTCTTCTTCAAAATGGTTGGTTATAAAGTAATTCCAGGACTATGACTTATGTGGTGCATTCAATAAGTTTCCAGACTTTTTTGTACAGGAATTTAAAATTGTTGTAGACACGTGAAAATTCAGTGTGTTATTGCTGTACCTCTTATGAGATGACTGACCAATTTTTATGATTCCAGGTTCAAATAAACAGCTACAGCAGCAATTGGAATACACCCTACTAAAGCCTGATTGTCACAGCTGATGAATTTCAAAAATGCAATCTGGACATGAGGACACTTTAGAAGAACAATATGCAATAAAATTCTGTTTTAAACTTGGAAAAAAATGCCACAGAAACGTATGGAATGTTTCAGACCACTTTTGGAGCATCTTGCATGAATCGAGCATCAATTTTTGAGTGACATAAGAGATTCAAGGAAGGCAGGGAGTCTGTGAGGGATGATGAGAGGTGTGGGAGGAGTAAGGAAGTCAATACACCAGAGTTTATTGGCCAAAGGGTTAGGGTTAGGGTTAAGGTTATTATGTTGAGGTTTAAAGGGAGTTCAGCAAGAGATTCCGTCGGAAGAGGCGAGTACTCTTCAAATCGGGTCAGTGGCATTTCCCCCAGGATAATACACCAGTCCACAACTCCATCTTTATCACAGACTATTTGACCAAGATGGGCATCAAGACACTTCCTCAGCCTCCCTATAGTCCAGACCTTGCTCCCTGTGACTTTTGCTTATTCCATAAGCTCAGAGGCTGTCGTTATGAGACAATTGAGGAGTGGAAGAGGCTGTGACGAAGGTAATTGACATGCTCACACAAGAAGACTTCCATGGGACCTTCCAGTCGTTGTAACAGTAGAACAAGTGCATTGCAGCCGGAAGAGATTACTTGGAAGGGGACTAGAGTTTCATGTGTGTACTATCAATAAAAGTGTCCATACAAAAAAAATCTGGAAAATTATTTAATGATCCTCGTATCTAATCCTAATTTTAAAATTTCTTACAGAATAAATTTTATTCTGAAATTGAAATTATCCTGAAGAAACAGTTAAAATCCAGAAAAAGAGTCAAAGAACCAAATGATAAATATTTGATTTGAATAAAGTAATAATAATTTTTTAAAGTATTGTAATAAGAAGGATTAATTTGTGAAATTCTTAATTACCAAATCTGGATACCAAATACGTTTAAAGCTTTGCAACATTAGGGGTAAAATTTAAAAATAAAGAAAGAAAATAAAGAAAAAAATCATAGATTTGAATTCAACAGTAAAATTCTTAGCCTATCATTTGCCTTATTCTATCTGATATAAAATTTGTTTCATAAGATTAGAGACCTTATTTCTCAAAAAACTTTTGTATAAAATTGGAAAAATCCATGTATATGTTTTCCTCAGAAAATTTAAAAAGAAATCTCACAGAATAGAACAAAAAAAGACCGAAGCAAGTCAGTCCGAATAATTGCACGAGCGTGTTTCACCAAAGGATTTTCTGGGGTCTTTTGGGAGTTGACTTCAATTCCAAAAGCGGTGCTGGCAATTACATCCATTGTGTAAGCACTGAATACTCTAAAAAATAAAAATAAAAAAGAGAAAAATAATCAGAATA
Organism: Sepioteuthis lessoniana; assembly: GCA_963585895.1. NCBI lineage: Eukaryota > Metazoa > Mollusca > Cephalopoda > Myopsida > Loliginidae > Sepioteuthis > Sepioteuthis lessoniana. The sequence goes on from OY757936.1 coordinate 3,329,131, forward strand.
TGGCAAAAAAAAGTCTATTTCTTCTTTCTTTTTTTCTTTTGTTTGTTATTCTTATCTCTCTACAGGAATGTGTGTGTGTGTGTGTGTGTGTGTGTGTGTTTGTGTGTGTTTGTGTGTGTGTGTTTGTGTATATATGTGTGTGTGTGTGTGTGTGTGTGTTTGTGTGTGTGTGTGTGTGTGTGTGTTTGTCTATTCATATCTAACTTTGGATTGAGAATCATGCTCCCTTGAGTCGGGGTTACTCACTTCACAATATCAGCCTCTTCATTACTTTCGGCAAGTTTTTCAAAGTTTTCTTTTAAATTCACAGTAGCTTGCTGAATAAGCGGAGACATCTGCAAATGAAACAAGAATTTTTTAAAGACAAAAACAAGGAATAATTCAAGAGAACCATTTATTTTATATCTATTTAAATAGTCCAAATTATGTTTTAAATAAGGTTTGATTTGGTTTCTTTGTTTAATGGTATATCAACCTTCATGGGTTATTTAATACCACAGTCATCCTTGTTGAAGAACTGTAGTGGTATTATATAACTCATTGTTCGATAAAAAGGTTCATATCTTTCCTGATACCTTTAGTCCAAAAGTAAATGTAATAGCATGATGGGAGTTTGAATTTGCTGACTTTTATGTGCAGTTCAGCATATTTGCCATAACGCCAAAGGGATTCCCAGCCAAGTTTTAAATAAGACATATATTCAACATGGCAAACACCTTGAAAAATGCTTTAATACATGACTATAAATTTCTACAAATTAATCAAGACTTAATTTTTATTCTTTTTTTCTTATTGAATAATGAATATTTGTCTAATCAATTACTACATTTGTTCAAACATTGATGCCTGCTTTTCTCATTCAAAACAATATAAGTTTTTTGACACCTTAATACCCATGGATCTATTAATGTTGCACATTTAATGATGGTGTGAATTTTATTCTAGCGCTACAACAAAATAACATTTTCTAAATAAAGTACAGGGGGGAATGATAAAATTGTCGCCCTAGAAAAGACGACATGATTCCATTTCCATTTAATGAAAACCAGCTTTCTTTTTTTTGTTACAGAACATCTACTAGTTGGCCAGTTGTGTACAAATCCCAAGAGTGATAGGAGCCTTCTATCATGTCTGAAAGTGACACAATGTTCAACGAGCGAGATCGGAGATGCGCCACTCTACAACTCATGCTCTCTACCGATCCAAATTATGACAACAGGACCATTGCCAGCACCCTCAAAATGCAAATCCGGACAGTTCAACGCTTGAGGACACAGCTCAATGCATCAGACGACCCTGGAGGTGGTGGAGCGGAAAGACACTGCCAGGAAGACCTGGACCAAGGAGTTCATCAAAAAGGTCCAGGCAATCACTGATGAAACTCCCCAGCGGCCTATTCGGCAGATTGCCAGATATTTAGGCGTCTCACACACAACTGTAAATACATGTGTGAAGGAGGGCTTGAAGTGTAGATCCTACAGGCGCCAGACAAGCCAGATCTTGACTGAGAAGACAAAGAACCTCAGGCTAATCAAGTCCGTCAGGCCCTCCTGACCTGAACCACTGGACTACTTTGTTTGGTCATACGTCGAGAACATCACCAACATGACCTCCCACAACACCAAAGCCAGCCTGATCTGCCGAGTATTCGCCGGCGCTTGTGGAAAAGACATGCTCCCAGTTCCGGATCCGTATCGGGGCGGTGATGTCAGCTCTACTACATAATCAAGTTACCTGAATTGATTTGAGAATTAATTTTTATTTATTGTGGACTTTTGTCCTTATCTTGGTGGATTTTTTTTTTTTTTTTGTGTGTGTTGTTTCTTCTTTTCACTACGTTTCGGCCAAATTTCACCTCTGGCCTTCTTCAGGTGATTTACCGCGACCTCGGATAGGAATGATGAGTCTGGTAACCATATCCCCAGTAATTACTGCCTTCTATCGCACCACATTTTTGACCAAGTAAACCTCTGGCCGGCTTGGGTAGGATTTGAAACCGCTATCTTCTGACAATGCTCACCTGGAACCGTAGAGATTCAACGGCTCTATCCGCTGCGCCACGGACCCCGAAGGGCGATCAAGGATGGATTTTTTGGTCTTATAATCCTTATCTGGTCCGTACCGAATTTTAGTAATTGTCTTTAATTGGAATCATTTTGAGATGAGGCTTCTTAATCTGAGAATTAATTTTTATTTATTGCGGACTTTTGTCCTCATCTTGGTGGATTTTTTTTTTTTTTTTTTTTTGTGTGTTGTTTCTTCTTTTCACTACGTTTCGGCCAAATTTCACCTCTGGCCTTCTTCAGGTGATTTACCACGACCTCGGATAGGAATGATGAGTCTTGTAACCGTATCCCCAGTAATTACTGCCTTCCATAGTTGTTGTCTATCGCACCACGTTTTTAATTCTCAGATTACTGAATTGATTTTTTTAATAAAAGTTTTAAAATAAAGCTGTAGTATTGTTTTCTTTAGGACGACAATTTTATCATTCCACCCTGTAAAATTGATTGTATAATCACAAGAACTTACTTTAAAAACTGCTGTCAGACTTCAAGAATTTTAGTAAGGATCTTCAGAAATTTATTAATAACAATACCCAATAAATTTTTCAATCATATTAGGAATTTAATGCCATAATTTCCTTAAATCAATGATAAATAGATAGATAGGAGGTGCCCGTGGTTTATCGTTGTAGGAATTGGACACGGCGACACGAGTTCAAATCCTCAACGAGACTGATTGCATTTCATATAGCACTAATACCCTTTGGAAAGGTATGAATCCAATAATTCTCCCTCCAGCTATGGGTAAATAGTAGGGCAGAGTAGGTTCTTCAGCCTTGGTGAGGCAACCAGTTTAGGAGAAGGAAAACTCTGAATTCAAACCTGTTAAACTCCGCTTAAAAAAAAAAAAATTGACCTTGTGTCATATCCTGCCCGAGCGGAGGGGTTGGTTAAAAAAAAAAAAAAATGGAAGTGCCCGTGGTGTAATGGTTATTGTCATAGGAAATGAACACGGTGACACGAGTTCAAAACCTGGACAAGACTGTTTGCATTTCACATAGCACTAATACCCTTGGGAAAGGTATGAATCCAATTATTCTCCCTCCAGCTATGGGTAAATAGTCAGGCAGACTAGGTTCTTCAGCCTTGGTGAGGCAACTAGTCTAGGAGAAGGAAAACTCTGAATTGAAACCTGTTAAACTCCGCTTAAAAATTGACCTTGTGTCATATCCTGCCCGGGCTGAGGGGTTGGGTAAATATGATAAATAGATAGATAGATACCTGTCTTGTTTGTTTTATTATGAAGTTAATTCTATTTGTATACTTATCCTATTATGAAAACTGTTAATTTATACCAGTTAAATGTCTTTGAATACATCTAAAGCAAAAGTAATGGTAATTTTCCATCATCTATAATTGAGATTAAAAAACTTTTCTTTATTTTCAAAGACTTTAATCAGTTCTGATTACAATAGAAAGTTTAATTCAAAATTCCTTCAAATTTATTCTATATCACAAACATATGAAAAAGACTAAAATATCCTCTCACATAAACAGCAACTAATGTTATAGCAAAAAAAATTTATAAAATGGCTTTTATAAACATCGAAAAAAATTAGGTTTGGTTTGGTTTGTTTGTTTAATGGCATATCAACCTTTGTAGGTTATTTAATGCCAAAGCCATTCTCCTAGAAGAACAGTAATGGTACTATTTAACCCATAGGTGGGAGGATAAGGGGGTTCATACCATTCCCAAGGGTATTTGCCCAAAAGTGAACATAATAGCGCGAATGGAGTATGAACTCGCGTACTACGATTCCGTATTCCATCGCTTTAACCATTACACCACGAGGACACCCCCCGAAAAAAAATACTATCTACTTGCAACAACTTGGAAGTGCCAGTGGTGTAATGATATTTACCTAACCCCTCCGCTCGGGCAGGATATGACACAAGGTCGATTTTTTTAAACGGAGTTTAACAGGTTTGAATTCAGAGTTTTCCTTCTAGACTAGTTACCTCACCAAGGCTGAAGAACCTAGTCTGCCCTACTATTTACCCATAGCTGAAGGGAGAATAATTGGATTCATACCTTTCCCAAGGGTATTAGTGCTATGTGAAATGCAACCAGTCTCGTCCAGGATTTGAACTCGTATCGCCGTGTCCAATTCCTATGACGATAACCATTACTCCATGGGCACCTGCCAGTGGTGTAAGGGTTATCGTCGTAGGACATGGACACGCCGACACGAGTTTAAACCCTGGATGAGACTGATTGCATTTTACATAGCACTAATACCCTTGGAAAAGGTATGAATTCAATCATTCTTCCTCCAGCTATGGGTAAATAGTAGGACAGACTGATTTCTTCAGCCTTGTTGAGGCAACTAGTCTAGGAGAAGGAAAACTCTAAATTCAAACCTGTTAAACTCCGCTTAAAAATTGACCTTGTGTCATATCCTGCCCGAGCGGATGGGTTGGGTAAATAGGATCTACTTGCAACAACTAAAGATATCATGTAACTGCCTTCCTTATGTGTAATGGAGAAATGTATTCATTGAAACAGATCTCTGATTAAAATAATCATTGACACATTTAAAAGTTTTTAGATAAATATTACTTCTCTCATTCGTCTTGAGCTGAAAGTTGGAGCTAATACACTTCGCATAAATTTCCAATGATCATCTTTGCTTGAAGTTAAAAAATAATTGGAGATTGTCTTCCTGCGAATGGAGGATGGATTCTGAAATACAAAGAAACAAATGAAAACAAAAGCATTAATTATCTTCTAACACAAATAGCATTCATAAAACAAAATAATTGTTGCAATGAGCTCAGTTGAGTGCATAGCTTTACACATGGCGCACACTCACAAATGAACGAATTCACTTTTAGTTGCAAAATCATCTTAAAAACATCGTCTTATAGTGAAATCTTTTGGGAGACATAATAAATGATTCGTAAATATCTCTGAGTTTTTCATTAAATTTCATATATGGATTTTGTCAGGGTATTTGAACTAATGCAGTTCTTTTTTCTCTATAGCCTGAAGTATTTACATTAAATATTTTGAAAATGAATGAATATTCATTTTCTATGCCGGCTCATTGTCTAGTAGGTAGAGTGTTCGCCAATGGTCCGGGAGACCTGGGTTCAATCCCAGGTCGAGTCATACCAAAGACTTTAAAAATGGTACTAGATACCTCCTTGCTTAACACTCAGTAATATAAGGAACGTATCAAGGGTAAAGTGGAGCAATGCAGGAAAAGGAGTAGTGCCCTCCCCTACACCTCGGTGTAGTAGCTATTGAAAAGAGAGCCTTCTGGTCGTCCTCGACTAAGGTTGCCAATTTTACTTTTATTAAGTAGGAGTTTTAGGACCATAAAATCTTATTTTTGATCATTATCTCATTGTTATGCTTACTATGTGATATTTATGAGTCCTGAGCGAATTTTTAGTTTTATGACCCGAGTTTTACAAATTAGATGGACGATCATGAATATTATCATTGCCATCATTATCACCAAGAATCGATAGCAATAAAAAAAAAATGTGTAAATACCAACTACTTTCATTACAGCATGAAAAATAGGATAAATATGTTCAAAACAAAATTACAAGTAAGTTGTGTCAGTCTTTAAGGCCAGATCTATTGAGAAAGTTCATGAAGAAACTGTTTCTACAATAAAATATGACAATGAAAATTTAGCTTTAATTTCAATTTTGATACTGACTAAATATAAAACTAGTTTTAAATTGTCTTTAAAAATTTTTTTAACAATTATACAGTCCCAATTTCAGAAATTGGAGACATATATATATATATATATATATATACCAAAAAATGTAGTTGAATTCAACAGTAGAAATTGTGCAAACAAATAAGATGTATCACATATTGTACAGATGAATATTTCCTGTAACTAATTATTACGAACTGGAAGTGCCCATGGTGTAATGGTTATCGTCGTAAGAAATGGACACGGCGACACAAGTTCAAATTCTGGACGAGAATGATTGCATTTCACATAGCACTAATACCCTTGGGAAAGGTACGAATCCAATTATTCTTCCTCCAGCTATGGGTAAATAGTAGGACAGACTAGGTTCTTCAGCCTTGGTGAGGCAACTAGTCTAGGAGAAGGAAAACTCTGAATTCAAACCTGTTAAACTCCACTTAAAAATTGACCTTGTGTCATATCCTGCCCGAGTGGAGGGGTTGGTAAATATGATTATTAAGAACTCAAAAAGTAATTGAATTACCATGACCAGAAAATCCAGCAAACACTTGCGCATGACATACGGAAACACTGAACAGCTATTTCAACCTTATTAGGTCTCATCAGCAGTGTATACCATGATCTCCCCCACTGGAGATCAAACCAGCAACCACAGAAGGCAGAGCCAAAACTCAACCACTGAGCCATCAATCCACATCACACACAAGTGATGATTAGTTAATTTGGCATCACTTGTGTACTATGTGAACTGGTCGAAACAGCTGTCCAGTGTTTCCATAGGTCACACATAAGTGTTCGCTAGATTTTCTGGTTATGTTAATTCAATTCACTCTATTTAAAAATAGAAAATGTACACTTGAAAAGTACCTTGGCAGTGCCTAAGTACTTTTTAAATAAAATCTGACATATTTTATAAGGTTACATAGTATGTAATCATCCCAGACATGACTTAAATATATATATGTAATAATGAAATACTGTTATATAAAAAGCTTAGTCTCATAAACCATTTCTTTCCTTATAAGTTTGACTCTCACTATGTACCTCAAAACTGTGGCTTTAGACTAAACTTAAAACAGCATAAAGATTTTCAAAATAAATGTCAATAAGTATAATTAGCATGACTTACAAATCTGTTTGTAAAAGTTGCAAATTCTTTGACACAAATATGTTTCAGCATATCTGGATCAGCAATCAAAACAGAGGGAAATTTTCCAAGATAATACCTGCATAAAAAAATTGTCCAATATTAAATATGAGAAATTGAAGAAAAAAATGAAAACGTTTAAAAGTCATTTTAACAGATTAGCTATTGGCTTTTTTATGATCTCAAATCAAAATTCACAAATAAATTTAAAAAAAAACTTACCCTACAACATTTCCATATTTTTTTACTAGTTGAAGATCAAATTCACCACTTTGCTACAAAATACAAAATAATAAAACAACTTCTTCCATCAAGATCAATAAAAAATGCATTGCTAAAATCGAAATGCTTTTGTCAAAACAATAAAACATTGTCAAACTGTGTTGATTATCATAGTATTGATAAATGCGGAAAAGAGAATTGAAAGAAAATAGTAACAATTGAAAATATAAAATCAATATAAAATACTGAATGAAGAATGATTTCCCACTTCTAGTATTAGGACTTCATTCTAATGAGGAGGGATCATCAAGAGGCTGATAAACTACAAATAATGGTAAATACAGCACCTTCTTCACAAGTGAAATTTCTTTCATGTTACATGGTTACCATTAAGGTATATTCCAAACATATCCTTCTTTAGAAAAGTTGGCAAGGATGCTCATGTTTGGAACCAGCTTATTTCATCTGACTTGGCTATTGCAGTTTCTTTGTCCATATGTAAATGATACCTTCATTTTTATTATAGAAACACTACTATACCTTTTCCAGTTCAAAATGGGAATAGTTCATTTCAAAATGGGAATAGTTCAATTCAAAATGGAAAAATTATTATAAGTATAAATATAAAAAATATTTTATAAATTATTTTAGCTATAAAATTGTTAACATTTTATAATATTAAAAAAAATGCTTCCAGTCATTTACTAGAACACAACATCTTCTAATGCTACAGATGCAGGAATTTTAGATTGAATTCCAGCTATGAAACGATTGCATACATCTGGTGTAACCCTTCCCAATTTTTCCTCAATTAATGAAGTCAAAGCTCTTGCCCTTTGTTCAGTAATTGACAAGCCATCTCTTCTCTCCATTGCAAGAATACTCACAATTTTAGCAGCCAATTCCTGCTTGACGTAAGCTTTGATTAAAGACCATACTTGTTCAATCGGATTAAGCATTGTACTGTATGGTCCCAAAGCACTTCACATCCTAGAAATTCTTCTTCACTAAAAACTTCTTCAATGTTTTAGTGACATGGGCATTGTCAACAACCATCACAACTGGACCCCCATATTGTCTCTTTGCAGCTCTCAAACATTCTCGCATCCAAGACTGTGTGCTTTCCTTTCGAAAAGATCCTCTTTGAATTTCATGGTACATGAGGCCATGGGGACCAATACATCCAATAACGTGAATATTGGCATCCTGAGTACCGGCTGAAACTACGTTACATTGCCTACCCTTTAGAGAACGCCCATCTCTCCTGGAAATATGAAGATTAATGTTCATTTCATCCATAAATAAAATGGGTCTTCCAGTTGATTGGTAATTCAATAATTTTGAACAAAATAAACTACATTTATTTTTATTCTCAATTGAATTTGCCCTCTCGGGCACAAATCTTACAGCTTTAAGCATATAAGTCATCATATCTAGATGCTTCGCTATTGTAGATTTGGACAATTTAAACCCGACCTGGGCTTCAATCCTTTCACTGATCACCTTTAATGTGATCCTAGGATTTTCATCCACTAGTGCTTGAATAAAATCCAAATGCACCTGTTTGACCTTACAATTTCTAGGCCCTCCTCTTGTATTAGGTTGATTTCCCTTACTAATCCAGCGAGAGAGGGTGGTTTTCGGAATAGAAAGATTTTCCGCTAGGGCTTTCCAATTTCCATCCATCTCATATACCTCCAAGATACGTACTTTCGCACTTCTGTTATCGCAGTTTTTAGTTGACCAAACCATTAAGCTAAAAAAATTTAACAAATCAATACCTTGTTGTAGCACCAAAGATATTTATAAATTTAATTTTTTTATTTTAAATTTCTTATTTTGAACTGAACTATTTTCTTTTTGAAATGAACTATTCCCATTTTGAACTGGAAAAGGTATAGTATGAATATAAAAAAATATCTACAAGTTTGCGTACTGAATTGCAACATCATACAAATCTACTTTATGTAGACTGACTGTTTGGAATTGGCATGTTGTTTTAATTCTGTTTAGTATTTTCACAGTACCAGCCCATTGGTCTATTAGGTAGAGTGTTTGCCAATGGTCCGGGAGACCGGGGTTCAATCCCAGGTTGAGTCAAATCAAAGACTCAAAAAATGGTACATGATATTTTCTTGCTTAACATTCAGCCTTATAAGCACATATCAAGGGTAAAGTGGAACAATTCAAGGAAAAGAGTAGTATCCTTCCCTACACTTTGGTGTAGTAGCTACTGAAAAGGGAAACTTTGGGTTGCCCTCGAATAAAGTCACCAACTTTACTTTATTTCTACAGTTCCCTTATCAGCCTCAGTTTGGTAGAGTGCTTGCCCTTAACAATTTAATATGAAACAATAATCACAGGCGTATGTATTTGATCTTCTAATGAAATGGCAAACTCTAACAAAAGATCTGATAAAAGAATATATTCATAACAACCCATGCATCCTATATGGAAAGATATATAAAGAGGAAACAAGTCATAGATTATAAACAAAAAGAATATATTCATAACTTTTGTGGCCTGTTAGGGGCCAGAAAGAAGACAAGGAAGAAGAGATAGTAGATGGAACAAATGTATTGAAGAACAGAGCATATAAACAAAATAAGAATGTTAGTACAGCAGGTGGAAATGTCCCTCTGAAAACCCTCAGATTCAACTGCTGGGAGGAAGTCTCTCCGAGAGTGAATACAGTTAGTATTTATGAAAGAGGAAGAGTTCATTATCATGTAGACAGGTCACCATAACACCTTCTCCTAAGTCTTAACTCTGCAAGAGTCTAAAGAAAAAGTTTATTTTCTTTTCATTTTTTTCCCCCAGATGTGCTATTCCTCTGCTTGACAAACTTGTAAAGGCTTTGAGAAATATTTATTTGTTTTTAGTCTCAATACCTTATACGTTTCGGGTTGACAACTATTAAATCAGTTGCTTTCTTTTTTCTCTTAGACTGGCACATTTAGGGAGCTGCTATAGGGGTAGGAATATCAAAAGTGTCGTATATGACATCCATAATTGTTTCCTCAGGAGGTCCGCTATCAGCCTCATCAGTTAGGTGTTTCCTAAGTTGGTTGAGGTGTCTTTTATGAGTAAATTGTGGACCCTTTATAATATATATTATGTTCTCAACTCTTTTTTTGATCATTCCCATCTCCCAAAAAGATTTTTGTTGTTTTTGAAGATTCTGAAAAAGACTTTATCTCTCGAATTATATTGTTTTGGGGGTACGATGCATGTTCTTCATCTGTTTCGGGAGTAGTTTGTTGTATCCGACGTGCAAACATCATCTCGGCTGGAGATTGTGAGGTTGGTGTTTTGTTATTAGGTAAAATCCTGTATACTTAAGAAATTGTTGGAGAGCTCTTTCAGTTGGTGTAACCCTAGCATTTTTCAAAGTTCTCTTCAAAGTATACATAAATCTTTCAGCATGTCCGTTAGACCTCGGCTGGTACGGAGGGACAGTGATGTGTTCGATCTTATATGTTTCACAGAAGTCTCTAAATTCTCCAGACGTAAACTGACTTCCATTAGCAGACACTAGGGTGTCCACTACTCTGAATCTGACGAATAGCTCATGTAGAAATTTTATCATAATTTCTGTAGTTGGGTTTTTGCATCTGTTTACTTCAAGCCACTTCGAGAAACTGTCGACAATAATGAGGTAGTAATATCCTTCCAGGGGGCCGGCGAAGACAAAGTGAATTCTAGACTAATGTAGATCCGTTTTTGACCAGGGATTGAATTTAATAGGAGGTGCCTTGGCTGTCAGGGCACAACCTTTACATGATTTGACAGAGTTTTCAATATCTTTGTCCATGTTTGGCCAATGGACATAGCTATGCATCAAATTTTTCATTGTAGTATTCTATGGGTGGCCAGCGTGGAAATATTTCAAGATACGATTCTGGAGTGTCGATGGAATAACGACGCGTTCCCAGTAGGGTTAGGGTTATATGCCCTCATGGCATATAGAGAAGAAATCCGTAGTTCGCTAGTCCTTTTCAAAAATTTTCGCTTTTATTTGGAGAGCCTCTTGTTTTATTTGTTCAAGCGTCACTGGAAGTTCCCTTGCTATATTAGAAAGAGTAGTTTTTAATTCTCCTTCAGACTGAAGGGAAGCGATCACTGTATTTCCAGTGGTTCTTGGTACTTGGGAATTAGATTTGACAATCCGACCGCATAGCCGAATTTTTTCGATGGTAGGTACTCCAATTTGAATTTGTAATTTAACAGGATTATACCCCATCTATGCAGTCTGTTGGCTGTATGCGTAGGACGACCTTTTTTTTTTTTTTTGAGCCAAAGATGGTGAATAGTGGCTTGTAGTTTGTTTGTAGCGTGAAGTGCCGACCGTAGATATAGCGATGGAAATTTGAGAATACGAATATAATCTCAAGAGCTTCTTTTTCGATTTGCGAATTATTTTTTCCGCAGGAAACAAGGTTCTCGACGTGAGAGCTATTGGTTTTAATATTCCATCAGTCATTTTGTGAAGAATGCATGCCTCTACAAGCTAGCGTCGCTGGCTACTATGATTTCCAAGCCCGGCTTGTAATGTGTGAGATATAATTCTGACGTCAGTGTTTTCTTTATTTTCTTCAAATGTCTCCAGGCATTCTGCAGCCCAATCCCTGGGCTTGACTTTCTTTAATAGTTCATTTAGGGGGGTACGCAAATCATGCATGTTTTGTATGAATACCTGGTAATAATTTGCAAGTCTAAGGAATCTCTGCAACGAAGCAATATTATCGGGCGCCGGCATGTCTTTAATCGCAGCAGCTCGTTCAGGATCTGATCTCCTACCATCCTTGTCAATTATGTGTCCTCGGTATTTGATTTTTTCCACAAAAAATCGTATTTGGTCTCTAATTTTAAAACCATAGTCTTGTACCTTAGCAAAAACCTTGTGAACGTGATCCATGTGTTCGACTACGCTTTCACTATTCATCAGAATGTCATCTAAATTAGAGACTGAGACGTCAAGGCTGCTCAGCACAGTATCTATCACTTGCTGAAAAATTGCTGGCATGACCTTGACTCATAACGGTAAACATTCGAATCTATATAATCCGCGGTGGGTATTTATACACAATAGCTTCGAACTCTCCTCTTCAACTGGAATTTGCAAATAAGCGTCACTAAGGTCAATTTTCAAGAAAAATTTCCCACCATTTAGTTTCGCAAATATTTCTTCTGGACTTGGAAGAGGGTAATGACAGTCCTTCAGAGCAGCATTTAATCCTGTAGAAAAATCAGCGCAAACGCGTATCTCTTTAGATTTCTTTTTTACATATACCGTTGGTGCGGTCGATTCGATGTACTTTAGCTTTGATAGAACTCCAGTTTTTACTAATCTGTCAAGTTCCTCGTTGATTCGTTCCAACGAGGCAAAGGGTACATTTTGTTTCTTTTTGAATACTAGCTGGAAGTCGTCTTGTAGCTTAAATTTTGCCATTGTCTTAGTACATCTTCCTAACCAACCAGAAAATATTTTTGGATAGGCTTCCTTCACTTCTTTTTTTTTTTTTTTTTTTAGTTTTTCAGCTTCGGCATTCCAATTTTTAATTTTTTGGCAATATGAGTTTACAGGCAAGTCCCAAAACTGGAATTGCGTCATCCAGTCGGCGCCAAATAGATTGTTAGTATTTTTCAGAAAGAACAATTTTAATTTAAGAATCTTCCCGTTGAACGTTGTACTAATAATTAATTCTCCCTCGAACTTAATTTTTTCCCTGTTACTGATCTTGCTATCCTGTGAGATTTTATCATGGTAGGCTTACCCAATCTTTTCCATGTCTGCAATTTTATCAAAGTCAAATCAGAACCCGAGTCTAGTAGAAATTTCACACTTTTGTTGAACATTTTTACGTGTACGAATTTCCAGGTATTAGCACCGTCTAGTTCGTCCGACTTTGTATTTTTTATGCAGCTATTGGTTTTATTTTTAGATCGGCAATGCAAGCTTTTGTGTCCAACTCGGTTACATATGAAACACTTCTTGTTCCGGAAAGTACAATCTTTGTACTAATGTAGGGCTCCTAATTCCGGAACACGGGTTGAGGGCAAAATATTTTGCCTTTTCTTTGTTTCAATAATTTTAGTGGGAGAATTTGCTTCTTTTTGTAGCGTATTTTTCTGACGTGAGGAATACCCGATTCTTCGATATTTTTAGAATCCTGTTTTATGCTTGCATACCTCTGACAGTCTTCAGCAATCTGCTGTAGTGTTATATTCGGCTCATTTGAAAATTTGTTTAGGATTCTTCGCCTAATTTTGGTATCTTTTGTTGAAACTAGCTCTTGCACGAATATCAAACATTTGAAGTTATCTGCACTTAGTTCTGCAAGTCTGAAATCATCGCAGTGCTTGTTTACGTCTGACGCAAAAGTGGTATAATCTTCCTCTTCCTTCCTAGTTAGATTAAGACATCTCAATCTCTTATGAAAAAGAGTTGTCTTTGGACTGAAAATTTCCATGAGTAATTCCACTGCTACGGCGAATGTCAATTCGGTAGCTTTTCGGGGGCCGAATGTTTTTAGGAATTTTGTGTGTTCAGTTGTGCCAAATTTTCTTCAGAAGAAAACAAACTTTTTTTCGAGTCACACCAATTTGCGCAATCTGTAGTATATAAGTCTTCATATCTCCTAAAATATAACTTAAAGGTTACGTCTTCCTCGGGAGAGTAGGAAAAAATTCTCTGTCGCACTTCAAATGGCGTTTTACGAAAACGAAAATTCGTTTTCGATGGGACTACTACGAGTTGTTAGATCTAAAACTTGCTTTTTAAATTCGAGCTGTCTCTCTTGATTTTCCTTCTTGCAGAAGTAATTTTTCAATTTTTTCCTGTTGAGAGAGCAGTTGTTTTTGTTGCTTTTCTTTCATTCTTTCTTGGACCTGCAATTGCTGCATATTCTGGTACCAAGATCTAATAAAATACTTTTGAAATCTTCCATGATAAGTGTGTCTTTTAAGAAAGACGAAAAGAAAAATATGCAATTTAACGTAAAGAAAAACTTTTCTTTTTTTTTTGTAATTAACAAAAAAAGCTTAAATTTTCCTTACCCGAAACGAGAAGAAAAAAATACGAGTGATTTTATTCTAGGTGAATAGAACACAAAGCTATTGTCCTAAAAGAAAAAGGTCCAACGAGAATTTCCTTTTCTTTAGAAAAAGAAACTCATTCTCGTAACTTGGAGTCTGGAGTTTCAGATTTTTTTTTTTTTCGGTTTTACTTTTCTGGTTTTGCCAGATGCTTTTTTGAATAAAAAAAGAGTGTGATTGAAAAAACAATAATTCCTCATTCTTCCACTGTTAAAATAAATTGGCAATTACTACGTAGTCCTTTTTTTTCCAATTTTTTGTGATGTAAACAGAATTGGTAGAATTCTCGTTCGCTGACGATTTTTTTTACTCTGGCGATTTTTTCGTGGGAGTACGAATCCTTGTTCGCCAATTATTTGTGTACGGCTAGTTTTTTCATGGGTTGACTTTTCGCTTTATTTCTTTTACGAAAACTTGTTTGCCAGTGTTTTAGGAGAGTTCCATTTTTAATTCTAGTGGTCCTCGCAAATCCTTCGTCGCCAAGTTGTTATGGCCAGAAAGAAGACACAGAAGAAGAAAAAGTAGATGGAACACGTGTATTGAATAAAACAGAACATATATAGAAAATAAGGGTGTTAGTACAGCAGGTAGAAATGTCCGTCCGAAAACTGCCAGGTTCGACTGCTTGGAAGAAGTCGGTATTTATCGTACGTCCCACCAACCGGACGAGTATGGCACAAGGCTTTTTTTTAGGTTGGAACGGCGCAGGGCCGTTGCCCAGACACGCCCGGCGGCTCTAAAAATGCCACGGGCTCCGTCGGCATTCCCATAAAAAAAGGGGCACCACAGGAGCTAGGCGATAAACCTAACCCCTTCAAGGAGGGTTAGACCGTGGGTGGACGGCGCCTTGAGGCTCGAGGATGCAGGTCTTGGCAGGCCCGACATGAATGCTTTCTTACCAGAATCCATGTGAGATGGCCTCGACCAACTGCCAGCAAAGCCAAGATACACACAGCCAGATCCGTGTACCGACCAACACAGCCGACCGAAGTGTGTCCCAGGTCTCGCAGGGAGGAAGTCTCTCCAAGAGTGAAAAGGGTTAGAATTTATGAAGGATGAAGAGTTCTTTATCGTGTAGATAGGTCACCATAACAATAACAACCCATGCATTCTATATGGAAAGTTATATAAAGAGGAAACAAGCCATTTACTTAAAGTAGCCAAAAGAATAACTTTAATGGCTTTGTGGTACATTGACCCAGACAAATATCCTTAAGTGTCCTATTAGATGTTCTCCTTATCAAATATCCTTGAGTTACTCAAGAGATTGTGGCCCTGAAAAAGATCCTGGTACTCGTTTTGACAGAGATCTTTTAGTGTTTTATGAGATATTTGTTCTGACTGAGAAACTTAACTGCCTTGTAAGATACTGACCCTGACAAAGATCCTTGAGTGTCTTACAGGACAATGATCCTGATAAAGATCCTTGAATGTCCAATAAACTGTAAAGTAGAACCTTAGGTGCCATGCATGAAATTTGGCTTGACAAAGATCTAATGAGATATTGGCCCTGACAAAGAATTTTAAGAGCTTCGTATGATAGTTGGTTTGAGAAAGAACCCTCGGTGTCTTATGAGATATTCATTATGACATAGAACCTTGTGTCTTGTGAGATATTGACTCTGACAAAGATCACTGAGTGTCTTATGAGATGATTACCCTTACAAAGGTCCTTGAGGGTCTTATGAGATGTTTGCCCTGAAATAGAAGCTTATATGTCATATATTGGCCATGTCATAGAACCTTGAGTTTTTTTATGAGATATTGGCCTTGACATAGAAACTTAGGTTTTTTATTTGATGTTAGCCCTGACATAGAACCTTAAATGTCTCATCAGATATTGCTCGAACATAAAATCTGACATAGAATCTTAACTGTCAAATATTGGCCCTGTGCCAGAACCTTAAATATCTTCTAAGATATTGGCCTTGACAAAGATCGTTAAGTGTCTCATGAGATATTAGCCCAGAAAAAGATCTTTGTGTGTCCTTTGAGTTATTTGCCAAATCTTTATTAATAATGAAACTAGGATTATCCATAGTAATTGTTCATTCAAGTTAACTTTGTAACTTTTTCTGGCTCGAAACATGTTACACATGAATAGTAGAAAAGAATGTTCAATTTTGAATCCCCAAGTCAAGTCATGCTGAAAAAAGTCCTTATCAGCAAATCACAGAAATTAAGTAACAATGAATCTGCTTTGTTCTTTGGGGGGGGTGACCACTTTTCAGTAGTTGCTACAGTAAGTAACTATGTATCAAACTTAGCAAAACTTTGTAAATTCAAAGAACTGAATATTCTTTGAAAACATATTTTATTCATATTATCATGATATCTATGTATTTTATGATATTGCTAAAATGTTCCATGTACTAGATTTTTGAACAAAATAAAAAGCATTTAATAAAAATTTTGGTTTTCCTCTCTTTTTCCTCTCCTATTAGGACAGCAACCTTTTATCCGAAGTAAACTATGCATAGACAAAGAAAGCTACTATATAAGCAGCTTTCTTGTTTTTCTTAGCGTTTTATGATATGCCCGTTCTGTGAAAGATATGGAGTTTAAAAACATTTTGTTAAAATAAATATTTGTATTATTGAATATTGAATTTAATGTACCAACCCCAGAAGAAAATTTGCTTACTTCAAAATTTATTGATCACAATGCATCATATTGTCTAAAGGAAAGTTTTAATATGTGACGTGAATAGAGAGACTAAAATAGCTTATAATATTAGTAACTTTATCCATAATAATGCCACTAATAATTTCATTTATTTTTTATGGTATCAAAACAAATATTCATTTATGGTTTCGTTTGTCAGGTTTATGGCATATCAACCTTTGTAGGTTATTTAAAGCCAAATCCATTTTTATGTGAATAACCAGTTCCATTTCAAACAATACAGTTTTGCATGAATACGCAGTTTGTCAAAAACATTTCTATTTCAAACTATTTGAGCAGTTATATGTAACAATTCACTTCAGTGAAAGTACAGTTTCAATGACAAAAACAGTTCAATTTCAAATAATTCAGTTTAACATAAGCACGCAGTTTAAATGTATGTACAGTTTGATTGTGAAAAACAAATATTTATCGAGCTATTCAGTTCTAATTCAGCTAATTCAGTTTAGTATAAGTACAGATTTTGTTTACACACAGTTACATGTCGAAACAGTTCTATGTCAAACAATTCAGTTTAGTGTAAATACAGTTTCAATGTCAAAAAAACAGTTCTATTTGAAGTAATTCAGTTTAGCATAAGCACACAGTTTAAATGTAAGTACAGTTTAATTGTCAAAAACATTTCTATTTCAAGCTATTTAGTTTAATCAAACAATTCAATTAAGCATAAGTATGCCGTTAGTTCTATTTAACCCATAGATAGGGCCCTCTCAGGTGCTACATTCCGGGCCAGAGTGAACCTGGGAGCAATGGCAATGAAGAGTGCTCCATATTCCCCAAAGCCCCAGCCTTACTGGGACCTCACCATCAGACTGTTTAGTGTCATATTCAGGACACTCATTGGCGGGGGTCTTACCCCTCTGCAGAGGTGCAGTCAGTGTATTTTACAGCCCCAACCGACTGGGTAAATTCATTTATGGTAATTGTGGTAAGCAAAAAATAAATATTTGTAGCAAAAAGCAATGTAGTTTTTTTGTTGTCATAAGAGTCTAAGAAATTGAAATAAAAACAAATCCTGACATTTTAATTGTGGATAAAAAGTTTTAAAAAATCATTTAATGACAAAGATAGGGACTTTTCAAGAAGGAGAGAAGTAAAATTCAAAATATGTTAATGGAAAAGGGCGTTTTTAAGACTTTTTGTTTTATGAATTAAAATATACAACAGAATATTTAATGACTTTTTTCTTTTAACTATTGGTAACATTAATCTATTATATTTGATGTTGGTACAATTAATTGATTGAAGAATAATACTCTCTATCTATGGAGAGTATTATTTTTCAATAAATTAATTCAACACAAATCAATTTTTGGTACATAAACCTGGTATTAATATTGATATGAGCAACAGATAAATTAAAGTATCTAGAGTTTCAGTAGATTACCGACCGTAGTTGAGGGCGACCAAAAGGCACCCTTTTCAATAGCTACTACACCAAGGTGTAGGGGAAGGATACTACTCTTTTCCTTGAATTGTTCCACTTTACCCTTGATACGTACCTTATATTGCTGAGTGTTAAACAAGCAGGTATCAAGTACCATTTTTTGAGTCTTTGGTATGACGCGACCAGGGAATGAACCCAGGTCTCCCAGACCATTGGCGAACACTCTACCCATTAGGCCAATGAACCGGAGGCCATAAAAGATTCAATTTTGTGTGCTGGAAGAACAGCCTTAACTATGATATTTTTATCATAATTAATTTTCCTTAGGTGAGTGTTGTATCAAATGAATTTTAAAGAGTTTCCTACAGAATAATTTTTAATCAATTTAATTTTGATTTAAGAGTAAGTGGGGAGATGCTATGATTTCAATCATATTTAATGACTTTGTAAATTAAAACATCTTCTGCAAAATTTTTATCTAATGTCCACACACAGCAATCTCTCAATGAAATGCTGGGTTCTGTTGATGTCTCAAAGGACTCAAGTGAACTACCCAGCCTAAGGTTTGAACTTGAGATTCAAAGTATCAAATGGACTAACAATAGAAACCAATGTTCTTGTGTGATCATTACTCCATTACTGAAAATAACTAATCGGAGAATTTCAGATAGAATGTTTTATGAAATCAAGCATCAAAGATCTTTTATATATTATATAAAATGTTACAATTGATAACCTGATTGGAAATACAGATAAAATGTTCTAATTACATGAAAACAATGAAGTTACACTTTATTGAAATTGCTAATCAAAAAAATTGATAACAAAATTGCAAATCATTTTGTTTGTTGGAGTTAATTGAAGGACAATTAATTATACAATGGAAAATGAAAGGTGAAAAGAAAAAGAAGAAAAAAAAACACAATGAAAAAGTTTACTGTACAAATTATAGTTTTGCTCAATTTGATAAATGTTCATCAAGTGTCGTATGCTTATCTTGCAAATAGATTTGATCAATGTGGAGTTATTTATTAATGTGATCAAATGTCAAATTTAGCTCAGTTTTAACAAAGCACTTTCTTCTTAATTTTCAAATGTTAGCTTTGGTTTTGAACTGCATTCGACATAATCAATAGATGTTTAATAACAATATAAGTGAAATATTTATGCATATACAAGTTTATGGTGGAATAGAGAAAAGATTTTAGTCAAAGACTTTTCATTGGTGTGTTCTAAACATTGAAGATAAATTAGTTATCCCTATTGTAAATACCTTACCTTTCTAAAATCATGCATATTTCCAATAAACGCAACAGGTTCTGGTCCTGGGATTTTGTATTTTTTTAAATGAGAAAATGGCCATCTTCCATAGCTGAAATAAGAGATAAATTTTTTTATACTTTCGGTCATTTTATAAGAGAACATATAAAAAATTACAAATCCAGTAAAAATTGGAAAATGGTAACAGCAGATTTAATATAATTAGAGTGCATTTCATCAGTGGCTAATTGAGAACTGCGGTAGGCAAAGATCATTTAAATTCTGTAAACATTAGCATCCATTTTGGGCACACTGGTAATTTTTAAACACAACTTCCCAGATAATCAATTCATTTTCATCCACTTCCTTCAGTTAGGCCTTTTTAACTTGGAAAAGGGAGGTTTTAAAATTGGAACCTAATAAAAAGCACAGGAAAAAAAGGTCACCATTTAAGTATTGTCAAGTTTTAGAAAAAACCTGACAAGGATAAACTTGTTACCGATACAAAAGGAAAGATCAACACACCAGATTTGAATATATCCTTTTGTCCATTTTCCTGAGTAAAGTTGCATTGAACTTGTCTATCCAGAAATAATAAAATTTGCATTGGACAGGGATAAAATTTCCCGAGATAGATACATTTTCTTATGAAGGTTTAAGATAAAATTATTTCAAAAGTGAGAGAAAAATTTCAAATTTGTGTTAGAACATATCTGAATGTTTATTGAATCATATAAATAACTGAAATGACTGAATAACTTAAACACTAACACTGAATCATCTCTATTACTAAAAAGCCTTACATAAAAATATGATAAATTTTATTTTAATGAAATGAAGCTTTTTGATTTTTTGATGAATAAATTTGCATCTTAATCTTTAAATTGTTCCTTATATATAATAAATATGATATGAATTACAACACTTTTATTTTTGTTGCTGCTAATAATAATAATATCAAAAGAGCAGGTCAAACGCTTTGCAATATTTTAGTACATGCTAGTTTGTAGCATGTACATCATGTGACTGAAGCAGTTCAAGCTGTGGTAGGTACCTGCATGGTTGGTAGTGTTGTGGTTGTTGGTGTGCTGACACATTGTATATTGAATTATTCTGTGTGCAATTTAAAGCCAAACATGTAACGTAGTCTAATTTGGGAGCTTATGATCAATCAAAAAAATTAGTTGTCTGAAAGATGATGGTGCAGTTGATCGTAATATATAAACCAGATATTAGTTGTCTAAATTTCTGAGATGAAGCTTGATGATTTTTATCATTAAGGATTTTTGGACTGTTGTCTTCATCTTTATTGTTATTTCCACAACATTTCAGCCGATACGTCTTCCGGCCTTCTTCAGGTGTTTGTCGAACTCGGGAACCTACATGGAACTTTGAACTACGTAGTTCGAATTTCCATGTAGGTTCCCAAGTTCGACAAACACCTGAAGAAGGCTGGAGGATATATTGGCCAAGACATTGTGGAAATAACAATAAAGATGAAGACAATAGTCCAAAAACCTTTAATGATATAAACCAGATAATTCAAGAAATTTTACTTGGGTTGAAAGAACTTCGACATCAGGCAAAGTCAGGTAGAATTCAAATCATAGATTCCGAAGTCGTGCTAAAAGCCATGAAGACAAATCCAGTGAGTAGTAGCCAAGGAGCATCATATAAACTTGATATCTCACAGTCTGATAAAAGCACTCAAAGCTGCTGAAATTGTGCCTTGTGTTATCAAAATATTGTAAAACTTTTGACTCACCCCAGTAATAATAATAGGGATAGAATCTGATATTGAGAAATATGCAATACTTATAATGCATAAAAGAAAAAGGGAGGTGCCCGTGGTGTACTGGTTATCATCGTTGAAAATGAACACGGTGACACGAGTTCAAATCCTGGACGAGATTGATTGCATTTCACATTGCACTAATACCCTTGGGAAAGGTATGAATCCAATTATTCTCCCTCCAGCTATAGTAGGGCAGACTGATTTCTTCAACCTTGGTAAGGCAACTAGTCTAGGAGAAGGAAAACTCTGAATTCAAACCTGTTAAACTCCGCTTAAAAAAATGACCTTGTGTCATATCCTGCCCGAGCGGAGGGGTTGGTAAATATGATAAAGGAAAAAGGGAAGTCATATAAAGAATAGAACTACCAAGAATTGAGAAAAAAATTGAGAATGAAATCATCTGCATTTTCGAGATCAATTTGAATACTTAGTAGAGTCAGGGAGAACTGAGCACACTTGCTAACAATCAGATTGTTGTAGCCTGAAGCTACTTTTCTTTCATTACCAGAAATTACCCCTAAAACCCAGCAGACTGTACTATTACAACTACAAATTGAAGCATAAATCAGTCAGCAAAAAATCAGACATCCAAGAGACCTGTGCAACCTTGGCAAGGAGGATCAAAGTTAGTATCTCTTCCAGCTGCACAGAACCACACCAGCCTTTCCAGTTACATTAACTGTCTTTTCATGACATTTTTTTCCAATTACTAACCTTGAGACATTGCCCAGGCTAAATGATCAGCCAGCTTGCAACTACATCTCAAGTCAAAGAATCAGCCAGTTCACAGCTGCAACCCAGGCTAAATGATCAGCCAGCTTGCAACCACATCACAAGTCAAAGAATCAGCCAGTTCACAGCTGCAACCCAGGCTAAATGATCAGCCAGCTTGCAACCACATCACAAGTCAAAGAATCAGCCAGTTCACAGCTGCAACCCAGGCTAAATGATCAGCCTGCTTGTATCCGCAATTTATTACTTACACTGCATAGCTGTGTGACCAACAACCGTCAACCCAGTTTAAGCAATACCTAGACACATCGTTGTCAAGAACTATATCAAAGTCAAGTCTATCTTTCACCATAACCAACAAACTGTCCTACAAACCTTGCAGAGTTTGGTTACCTTCAATCAGTCGATGGTTGACAAAACCAGAAAGAACTTTCTTGATCTTTTTTCCCAGACAGTTTGGAATTTTTGCTAAATAGAAATAGCCAAATTTTTAACATAACCATCTTATCTTTGTTCTCCTTGCCTAACCTACCATCATTTCTTTCAAATGTTTGTGGGATCGATATAATCATCAACCCCACAAGACTACAATGAAGACCAACAATTGAGAGAGAAAAATTCAGGAAGTGATGAAAAAACAGCCCTAAAGCGGTCGTATCACTACAATAGAAGTGTCTTTGCCTTTTCCACTCTCCTGTTAAATAGCAAAACCATCACTAAATTTGACCTTTAATGGTAATGATGCTAATGGACTTAGGAGACTGCCTAACATGTTAAAATGCTTCATGCACGCAAAAAAAAAAAAGTTAAATAAATAAATAAATAAATAAAATAAAATAAACAAAAAACAAAATATCTTCT
Source organism: Sepioteuthis lessoniana (assembly GCA_963585895.1). Lineage (NCBI taxonomy): Eukaryota > Metazoa > Mollusca > Cephalopoda > Myopsida > Loliginidae > Sepioteuthis > Sepioteuthis lessoniana. The sequence goes on from OY757936.1 coordinate 3,352,064, forward strand.
CGTTTGCTTTAAAAAGTGAATTAATTTTACAAAACATATTTGACTATATTTCTTTTTTCAATTTTTATTTTTCTTCGACATATAATGTAAACCCTTTTAAATCTCAAATTAACATTAAAATGTTTGAATATATATTCATATATATTCATGATAGCTAAAAAAAATAAATAAGTGAGAAAGCTAGAAAACACACGATATTAAAAAGAAATCAATAGAATAACTTAAATTTGCTGAATCTAATTTTAAAAATACAAATCTTTGGAACAAGTCCTGGCAGCAACACCCCACAAGACACCAACTGTACGGCCACCTGCCCCCTATCACGAAAACTATTCAAGTTAGACGAACCAGACATGCAGGACACTGCTGGAGAAGCAGAGATGAACTCATAAGAGATGTACTCTTATGGATCCCCACACATGGCCGCGCAAAAGCAGGGCGACCAGCTCGAACGTACATTCAGCAGCTATGTGAGGATACAGGATATTGTCCTGAAGACCTACCTAGGGCGATGAACGATAGGGAGGAGTGGCGAGAGAGGGTCAGGGATATCCGTGCTACCAGCACGAGATGATGATGATGATGATGGGGTTCAACCCCAGGTAGAGTCATACAAAAGACTCAAAAAATAGTACTTGATACCTCCTTGTTTAACACTCAGCATTATAAGGTATGTATCAAGGGTAAAGTGGAGCAAGATATTGAAAAAGAAACCTTTGGGCCGCCCTCAACTAAGGTCGCTGACTTTTCTTATTAATAATGAATTTGATTCTCAGCGAGTGCACCATCCTTCTGCCTTTGTACCATATCTAATATAAGTAAATAACTAAAAATACGATATACAATGTAGTTCATATTCTTTATTTTAATTTTTGAAAGGATAAAAACTACTTTTTAAGACACATTTTATCATAATGTAAAAACATAGCATAATAATCAAAGCGTGAGTTTATTTTCTCTAAAAATGAAATAAAAATAAAAACAGACGACAGCACACCTGAACCAGATAGGTGCGAACTAAAAAAAAATTTCGAGGTTAACTTTTGTTTCACATTCAGATAACATTTCTCTGGTTAAGGTTGAAAAACAAGACTTCTGTTTTGACGAACATGGAATTTTCAATGAAAATCATACTACACGCTAGCTAAGTGTAAAGAAAGGGTGCATAATTTTTATTGAATTAAATTTTTTTTAATGAACATAAATTGTATAAATAAACTCAGATTTCTAAAAAGTCATAAGAAAAAACTCATTTTTAGCAACTTCTAAGCAATCAATGCTGTTTAAAACATTGAAAAGAGACTCAAAAGACTGTAAAATGAAATAATAACGTTTCTTGACAATTTAGAAATATTGCCTGGCTCCTGGAAATTCGTTTTCCTTAAATACACGCCCTCTCACTGCACTTAAAGGGCTAAAGCTATTTCTGCTTGAGTTAAAGAAAATAAATATCACCAACAAAATATTTCGCCTAAGATCGAAAACTTTCAATTACCTCCCTTGATATTTGTATTTTTATTATCCTTTCTATAGTTTTCAATAAAACCCTCAAAAGTTTAAAGTAACCACAAGACAATTTTAATAATTTAGTAATGAACGTAAAACTCATCTACATAGCGAGTAGCCTAAGTTAATTTCCTCTTAAAAAAAGTTGTTTTTTTTTATCAGACAAGAACAACAACAAAGGCATATAGACTTTTAGTTTAAGTAGTACTACACTAAACTGTTAAGTAATTTCTTGACGTAAAGTTTGTACTTACATATAAAAAAGAACAAGGAATATGCATACAACAGCAAAATTCGGTACTGTGAAGTTGCTGATCATTACTGTCTCCATGTTTTGTTCTTGCTGTCTAATTTTTTAATAGAAGAATTAGTCTGTTCGACAACAACTGCTGACCCACTTTGTGTGTGTTTTGGTTTACTACCCTCTCACCCACACTTTTTTTCCTTTTTTAAACTTTCTGACCTGTTTTCAGCTGATAATGACTTTCTCTCTCTCTCTCTCTCTCTCTCTCTCTCTCAGTCGAGTGTGAATGTGCGGTTTTTTTCTTTCTCTGGCCTGGGCTTTGGGAACGAACTATGAACAAGTCATGTGCTTTGGTGACTTGAAAGTAACCACAACCAATTTTAGTAGTAATTGTCTATTAACAGTGGAATGACAGTCTGGGTAGATGCAAGGAAAAACAAATCGTAAAGTAACGACAACGAATCTTTGTAGTAAGTGTTTTATTCGAGCATCAAAAGCAAATACAAAACTACACACACCTGGCTTATGGCCCCTCAGTTATTTTTTATAATATGGGAGGAGTTAGCTTACGTCCTCCCACGTTTGCCTCTGGATGTCCCCGTTACCTAATGAGACCTTCAACCCCTACTCTACTAGTCCTATCCCCTTTCTGACCCTGGAACGGATTGACGTGGTTCGTTGAAGGGTTGCCCCAGAAAATGTATGCGATTGTTCTCGTATTTGTGAGGATAGGGTTCGTAGGGGTCGCATATTTCGATGGAATCATTGACTTGGAACTTGTGTCGCCTGATATTTTTCTCCACAATTATTTTGCACTGGGCCTATTGAATTCGTGGTGTTATCAGTTTCCATTTTTTTAGGTTCTTTCCTGGGGGCATTTGGTTTATATTGTATATTGGTTGATAAGGCATTAAAATCTGTGTTGATTACCGAAGAGAATTCACCAGGTTGCTATGGAAGGGCGCCGGTTCTGGCCTTAACGTGGTTTACATATTTTCAGTGTTACTATTTTCGCGGGACCGATATGTACGCGTTGGCCCCGCGAACAATTTGTATATTGTGTGCTACGATTGACAGCGGTCTGGACAAATAACAGAGACAAGTGGATAAGTTTAAACTTCAAGTTTTATTGAGCAAATCGTACACGAAAGGTGTATGAGTGTTGAATTGCAGTTTGTATCACGTCTGTGTAGTCTCTGTTGGGAGTTGAAAGTCAATGTTGTTGAAAGTCATAGACTCAGCTGTCTATTAGTTTGTGGCGACAGCGCGTCTAGAAGGTGAGAATGGTCTCTGTGATTGGAGCAGATTGTAGGTGTTACCTTATGGTCAGGTTGAAGATGTTGCTGGAGACGGTCGATGATGTGGACGCATTAGTTGCTGAGATTGGATGATCAATGTTCTGGTTTATTCAATTCTTAGTTAACCGGGTGTGTGTCAATGTGGCCTAGAAGTGCTGGAGCTAGTCCGAGCAGCGTGGTCACTTGTGGACTAGGTGATGCAGATGCTGGTTGCAGAGGCTGTGTGATTGATGTTCCGGTTTATTCAATACTTGGTTAAACGGATGTGTGTTGATGTGGTCTCGAGTGTTGGTGTAAGTCTAAGTGGTGTGGTCGCCCGTGGACAAGGTGCTGCAGATGCTGGTTGCTAGATTGCGCAGGAACGGCAGCTGGGTTAAGCTGGAGTTGGTCTGCTATTAGTGCAGACAGCTGCATCATCGTCTCGTGGTATCTGCCTGGAAATGTAATGAGACCAGAGGAGGTCTCGGAAGACTTTCTGAAGTTAGCCCTGAGAAAAGCTGTTTGAATGTGGAAGCAGTTGTGATTGGTTTGATTGGCTGTGCTGGGTCCACAGCCGTGATTGGTCGGATTCCACGTCGTCTGCTTTGGTTAGTGGAAAGGATGCAGACCCCACGTTCGGCAACTTGGTTTGATGGTGAGGACGCAGATCCCATGCTGCCGACTCGATGTTTGTCTCTGCCTCCACCAGACAGGACGTGACATCAAGTCAATGACCCGAGGGTCGGTTTATTGAGGGGGTAAAGAGAGAGAGGGAGGTTGGGCACGACCCACAGCTCGAGCCCTTCAGGCCTATGCCGAACATCAGCTCACTTAGTGCCTGATGAGCCTAGCTGGATATGGACTCAAACTTGAGTCCAGGCACGGATGCTTGATTATCGCTTAAACTGGACCAAGGGTCCGGTGCTATACAATGCTTGTTAATAACATCATCGTCCACCCAAAGATGGCCCAGACGAAGCCGGGAGCAGTTCGGCCTTGAATCTGTCCTTGACCTTGAAGCACGGTGCCGAGCCGAAGCCCGGTCACTGACTTGATATTTGATAACTACCTGTTGTGTTTATATAGCGTCCGCCGCTACTACACTGCTGGGCTGAGTGAAGTGTTTCTGTACAAAGAATATTCCTTTATTAAATATAAGTAATAATGAAATGTTTCATTGTACTTTGAAGTGGAACTTTTAAATATAATGTATTTTATCCTTTGGTTATCATTTGTTTCCAAAAGGCCAGCAAAATTAATCCTTTCGACAAATCGTTCGTGTGTTAGTAACAGAAGTTCTCTTCGAAAACGTAAGCATGACGTTTTGTTGTCTGGTGTCACGGGTGACTCAGCCATTTCTCTAAACCGGGGATATTTTGAACCAGCAGTAAATCAGGGTACCATGAGGTTGAGGAACCCGCTCCCTGGATAGAATGATGTAGGTCGTCAGTAACTGAGTGGATCTTACGGTTACTGAGTGTCTAATGAGCCAATTTAGTATTAAACAACCTCCCTATTTTCGTCCACTGATAAAGATAAAGGCCATCTTGATTCTGGATTTGAACAGAATTTGTACTTCCCGAAGTAAGCGACAATGTTCATTGTAAAATTGTTCGTTCCGCGTATGCCTTTTAGCTATTGCAGCATCTCTCAGTTCTCCAATTTTTCTTTGCTTTTTACGTATTTGTCCCTCAGGACAGGTAATTGGTCTTTGATAAAATAACCGTATAACATAAGTGGAAGCCATGCCAACATCCTGGATGAGAGTGCTGTGTTTAGTCAACAAAATACTGTCTGTACGATGTGGGGGGGGGGAGTATGTAATTTGGTTATTTCAGTAGATTGCTCTCTAAATTATTCCCACCACAAACACAACACAAAACTTTACAATCGCGCAAAAGAAATGGAATAGAACACAACGAACATTAAACAACAAACAATTTAATATGCATATCACAGAATATGAAAAACAAAATACATGATGTGTAATGGCCTTTTGGAAAATAAAGTTTGAAGAAAAGAATGAATTTGTTGAAAGATGTGTGTATGTTCATGTTATCAGAGTCCGTAAATAAGTCTTTCTTACTTACATTAAGTTTATAGCGGGTTTTATGATTGTGGCGACCGCGTGTCTCGTTGATGAAAGAAAGTTTGTCGGGTTTTCCTTTTGAATATAATTCTCGGCCATTTGAAAAGAGGTCATGAACTTTAGTTGAGGAAGGAAAGGAATTGGTTGAACATAGTATCGGCTACTGGCTTAGTGGCTTGTGTTCGTCTGTGTCTTCGTTTGTGTGTAAGCTTGTGTCTTGTGTGTATGGCTTCCTAACTCTGTGTTATTTATATCCTACAGGTAGATCAAAGAATCGCCCTAGAATCTTGGCGCGTAGACATTTATTGACCAATCAGATTTGTATTTTACTATTTTATTTTCGAGCCTAAATGTTTTCTGTTAGTTGACTTCCGATCCTAATTTTCTAGAATGTTCTATTCCATGTTTTTAGCTGATTGGTTAAAAAATATAAAAATGTAATTTAAATGCTAATGCGGGTTTGATCCTAAATTTCAAGAATGTTCTTAAGTATGTTTTTATTGCCTATTTTTAAGACTAGAAGAAATTTGTATCCCATAACGATCATGACAGCCGACAACAGCCGTCCATGTTGCCTACGAGTATACGCTTAGTTGTTTTGACGGCTAGTTCAACCCGGCTATTGCTTTGTGGGTAGTAAGCCGATGAAATACGTTTTCGTATTTTCCGATTCTTACGGAATGAGTCGTATTCTTGCGAATCAGAAGATGGTCTTCTGTCGGAAGAAAGTTCTTCAGGCGTACCCCATGTGCAGAACCAAGTTCTTTTGGTGTCACTACCTTGTCTCGTATTTGTTAGTATGTCATTTACATCCTGGTTCTCGGAATGAAGGGATCCGAGTACTTTTGCGCAAAGTTTTCGAAGTATAAGGATTATTCTCCTTGATCGACACTCCTTCAATGCAATATAATTCCTAGTGTATTGGACAAAAATGAGAGTTTACCGACCTTTTCCAGATTTTGGAATTCTTCATTAACAGCTGCCGCGACAACGATTCTATCCTACGTGATAGTCCTCGATCTGGGGTCATGCTTGTATACGGACGTGAATGCAGTTTTGATTTTATTGCTGATTAGTTTGATTGCTTCAATTGTAGTTGCTTTTAGAATGACCGTCTACGTATCTGTTGTGTTGATGATATTTGAGGACGTTTTATCGTGTCGTCTGATGGGATCCATGCTGTCTACCGGTAGACACAGTTGGATGCAGCATTAAGTTTTCCAGTGAGATATTTAATATTAAATTTGCATATTAGAGTACTTATTGAAATTTAAAGAATGCGTGTTCTTTCTATTTTTGAAGTCTCCATCCGAAAAAAATTAGATGAATGTTTGATGGTCCACGGTTACAAGTAATTTTTGGCATGATTACTGTCCTTAAACAAGGGGGAAGGGTTTCACTTGCGACCGGTGCATAGCGAGAATATGTGTCGTTGGTAAAGCGGGATCGAACCAAAATAAATGACCCATCCCGTCGTTTGGGTTCCCTTCGACATGGCAATTACAGTGGTTTTGAAAAAGAAAATAAGCGACTCCTGTTTTGCTATAATCTGTTGAAAGACATGATTGTTTATTGATTTCAAACGTCCTGAGTTCATCCTAAATTTTCCGTACGCTTACTTGCTTAAACTTCTCAAAAAGTCGATCAAGAGTTTCGTCCCAATAAAACTTTCTGTTTCTTGATCGCAGCAATTCTCGAAAAGGTGTAATTACAAGTCAGTGATATTTGCTGGGGAAGGATAATAAAGGATGGCCTCAGTCATTTTCGTCGAGGGTTTCACACTTTTGGCATTTCTAAAGAATCCGTCAAACTATACCCCATTCTCTGCAAAGTGGACCTAGTTAAAAAGAATACCATTCTTCCCAGAGGGAGTTATATGATCCACATTGTGCCAGAACAAGGACTCCTCAGAATCGTCCCAAAAGAGGCTATCATCTACGACACAGGTTTACTGAACCCTGTCCACTGTAATATCGTCGAACTGACGGGTATATCCGTCTCCAGGAGTGTGAAATCCTTTGATGGGGTACTGAGATATTTGTACCAGTCCCATTGAATGTGGTGGCGTCTTGTGCTGCTGGGAAAAGCACTAAGCTGTGGTACCCGTTCCTTGCTTCCAGAACAATTTTCTTGATATGACCCGATACGATGGTAACCTGGTTAAATTGAGACGGTGTATGATGGGTTTCCCTTGTATTGGCAGCGTTCAGTCTTTCTAAGTTCATCGTGCGTCTGGGAGAACTGTCTTTTTTAGGTGTGACTACCATCTTTGAGCACCATTTGAAGGAGAGCCCTATGGAACTGGTTCAATCATACCAAGTGCAACGTCTCGATCGAGATTTTATCCCATTTTGTCTTCCACTCGTGAGGGACAGGGATCGGTATGTGAATCATCGATGGCCTTGTATCAGGGATGAAGATAATGTCCAGTGGCTTTCCTCTCATAGTTTGTAAGTATCATTGCAGGAATGTATTAAATGGAAATGGACTTTAAATTATCCCGTATCCATTGTTCCAGTAGGTGCCAATTGGTTTCTGTCGGAAGAAACGGGATGGTACAAGGTATACGTGGAATGGGCTCTCTACACGGGCGCGTGCGCAGGGCTTTTTTCCTAGCCACCTTCATAGAGTTCAGCTGTGATGTCTGGGCTGGGAAATCAGGTGGCAACAGATTTAAGTCCTGTTGTGACTATTGTGACTCCCTCAAGTCAATTCTTTTATGCTTTAACAAAACGCTCTTTACATAAAATTTGTTGTCCGGAGTGTCACGTATTCGAGGCCCCTGAGTAGTTTTCTGGTCTACTAAAACAAGTTTGAGTCCCTTGTATCGGCGAACACGGGAATACGATGACTACCGTCGCTAAATGGACCAGTCTTGGTATGTCCAAATGAAACGTGGGTTTGATGCATTATGATCCTTTCTATTGTCAGTGAAGGAGGTGAATCAGGTACATCACCATTAAATCGCTTTCCATCCAACAAGAGATGAAGCACAGAATCAGGCGATGTTAAACCGGTTTTATGGCTCCGTTTTGATCAGCTAGAAAGCTGTTAAAGTAGGCATTCCTCTGTGGAAAAATGATTAGAAATTGACAGACTCGAACAGAGGAAAACAACACACGTGTGTTACGTAGAAAGGTAAAAACTTTATTAATGGCTTATGGGAGAGAAAAGAGTTCAGCAAAAAAAAAAGATAATAGTAGGAGTTATCTGACTTGTATAGTACTCTTTTAACACCTTCATATGTTCTGATATTATTTTGTTTATGTGAGAGCACAATATTCGTAGACTTAGCCAAAGTCCGAATAAATATCTATTGAATTTTTTTTTAGTTTTGCTCGAGTTGGTGGTTTTGTCATTATGTCTGCGAGAATATATGGGCTGTAGGACAGTAAATAATGTTTATATTGCCGTTGTGTAGGGCTTCCCTGATTAAGTGATATTTTATGTCAATGTTTTTACAACTTTGTCGGTGGGTTAGGGTCCCTAGAAAGTGCTATCGCACCCTGGTTATTCCCAAATATTTTTACAGGAGTGTATCTTTGTAGAGGGTCCAACTCGTTTAATAGTTGAGTGAGGTACAGACTTTCCTGTGTGGCCTTTGCAAAGGTTATGTAATAAGCTTTGCATGTGGATAATGTGACCGTGGGTTGGTTCTTTGATTTCCAGTGGTGTGTCTTTGGGGGGTTTGTGGCTTCCCTATTGGTTCGTGGTACATTACACGTTGCTTTGTAGCAGTAATTGATGTTGATTAGGGCCTGGTCGTTTTCATCTTCAACTTTTGTTACATAGTCCCCTAAGTAGCGAGGGACATTCAATTCTCGTTTTAGGTTTCTTCGTGGATTGCTATCCTCCTCCACCCTCGGTATTAGTTTGTTTACCGACACCAAGTTACTTGTTTTGAAGTTCTTCCGATTTGGGATTTTTCGTCGGATTTTTTTGGAGAAGATCATCGTCGTCATCATTTGGTTGGCAGGTTTGGGTTTGCAACTCGGTGATGTTGTCGATGAATTTAACCCGTCTGTGTTTGAGAACTTCACTATTTTCAGGGTATTAGACTTGATATGCTGGATTGCTTCTGTTATTTCCGACGAATATTTCTTTTTCGCGTCTTGGGTCTAATTTCTCTTTCAAGTGTTTGTAAGCATAACACGCTGAACTGAAAATATTCCTTTTTGAAAGGTCGGGTTTCTTCCCTGTTACTGCGTTGTAGGGGGTCTCCTTCAAGCGGTTGTTAAAGCATCTATTTCTGTCTACTGCAGACGTCATAACAGAATAGATCCACTGAGTTTTGGGTCGACAGCTTTCTACGATCATGCACCTCGCCATTTCGAACGGTGTTCGCCAATTTCCTTCGGCTGTTCCATTCTGATGGGGTGAGTATACCGTTGCGGTCTTATGTTTTATGTTATTTCTGCGGAGTAATGATAGAAAATCGTTTGAATTGAACTCTAAATCATTGTCTGATTTCAGTATTTTTATTTAGCCGGAGAGAGAAGAAATTTTTCAGTGGCTAACGCATTGGTGAAATATACAAACACAACGCCGGAGAAATCATTAGTAAATAAAACAGCAAATTTGTTTCCGTTCAAATCTGCTGGTTCTATGGGTCCGGCTGGCGGTGTTTGGACTAACTGCAATAATGATGTCGGCCGCGTGTTGGACTGCCTGTTTCTTCTTTGGAAGAAATTTCCTTCGATGCAGATTTCACAATTTCTGTTGCTGGTACCTCTTCCCTTGATTTTCATTCCATCAACTACGTCGGGTAATTTAACAATCAAAGTTGTTGTGACCCAATATTTTATGCGTGTGAGGATATCGGTCCACTCTCGGCAACTATCCCCTGTATTCTTATTGTCCCCCGCGGTCATTAAGCAGTGTAGGGAACGAATAAATGAAAAAAAAAAAAAATTAAATTGAATTTTAAAAAAATGGAAAACTTAAATTTGCAGAAACTCCCAGAGGTCCCTGACAAGAAAAAGGGATGACGCATGCGTAAAGAAAAAGGCAACCTCTTGACAAAGGGGAACAGGCTTTCTTTCTCTTTCAGGCAGTGACCAGCGATTTGACAACATCGTTGCCGACGGGTGTCTGGGCGCCATGCATATGTCTTTGGACTAGGCGTTGGTTAGTCCCTTTCACCCAGTAGCAGCTCTCTCTCACTCTCTGTCTCTGTCTCTGTCTCTCTGTTAACAGTATGCTGAAATATAAAGACTTCGAGATGGAAACTACAAACTAAAACAACCAGACTTTGACAAACTTCCAAAACAAAAATAAACTTATGGAAGCCCTAAATACCCAATGAGGACAAGCATATATAAGAAACGAGTAACGTGTTTTTTTGACACCTTAACTGGGGATTCAACCATTTCAATTGTATTCTGGGAAAACTCCCTCGCCCATGGAATGGTTGTTGAACCCAGTAAATAAAGGAAAGTATAAAAGAAACGCCTTTGTCTCCTATCTGTTTTTGTCTTCTTGTGTATAATTCTTTTTGGGACTTTCTTGGGCAAGGCATTACACCGACTAACTAACGTGGGGGTAAAATAAAATAACCAAAATATGGAGTCAGATATCAAACAGCAACACAGCTTAGCCCTTTGCTCTTGACCTTCAGTCGAAACCCCACAGTGGTACCATCTTTTGTGGACGTATATTTTAGATTTTGTATCTCTTTTATATCTGAGTTCGTTTTTATTTTCTTTAAAAATAATTGTCGCTCCATTTGTAGTTGCGACTTTTACAGAAAATATCTACTGAGTAAGGTCTTTTTGCGAGTGACCACCACGAGGTTTCTATCCGCATCTCGTTGAAATACTTCGGCGTCTCCTCTTTTCAACACTACACAGTTGGTTTTTGTTCCATCGGCTAGCTCCACTTAGTGGTTCTCTAGCTGGGATGTTTGGTCGTAATTTTTGAATTTCTTCGCGTCTCTAATGATGCATAGGTAACTCGGTGATGTTGTCGATGAATTTAACCCGTCTGTGTTTGAGAACTTCACTATTTTCAGGGTATTAGACTTGATATGCTGGGTTGCTTCTGTTATTTCCGACGAATATTTCTTTTTCGCGTCTTGGGTCTAATTTCTCTTTCAAGTGTTTGTAAGCATAACACGCTGAACTGAAAATATTCCGTGGGTACTGTCGTCTTTCTTGAGTTGTAGTCGTTTATTTTGAATGCAAAGGATCTTTCTTCTACGTCTGCCGCCTTTTTCATTGAGTCTCTTCGTTTATAGTGACAAGATTCTCTTCAGTTGGTGGTGCTTTTCCAATAACTGCACCATAGGTTCCGTCCTTTGTTGTAATCGTTGGGACAAATTTTAGTCAGGTGTCTCATTCCACCGCATGTAAAACATGAAACGTCTCGTCCGTTGCAGTTATCATTTTTCATAGCCTTTAAAAATGAGGAATTTAACTTCATGACGTCATCGCTACTAGAGTGATTTCTGTATTTTAGTGTTTCCTGGAAACTGTGGAGTTCGGTTTTGAATTCTAAGAACTCCAACTCCTTGTTGCTATGAGTTACATAGATAAAAAAAAGGTCAAAGTGCCTGGGCAAGCCTCTCAATATCATTACCAGACTCACTCTCTGTCTTGCTATCATTAAGTAATAAAAAAATGTCAGAACCCTCTTAACATTGAACTGTTGAGTAGATTAGACACAATGTCAAATAGAAAAGAAATAATTATATGCTGGACCCCAAGGCACATTGGAGTGAGAGGAAATAAAAGAGTAGACTCGGCAGCCAAATCGGCCTTAGATCTGATGCCCGATAAATCCAGGATCCCATATACTGACCTGAAACCAACAATTAATAAATTCCTTCACACAAAATGGCAATAACATCCACAATAAACTCTCCCAAATTCAGCTCACCTTGAGAGAGTGGAGACCAGCATCGAGAAAATCAAGAATAGAACAAGTTGTTATATTCCGATTGCGAATTGGTTATACAAGGCTTACTCACTCTTTCATTTTGAAATAGTTACCACAACCACTGTGTTTGACCTGCCAGACAACTTGCACGGTTAAACACATTCTTATAGAATGCAGAGCTTTCGCTGTTATCAGAAAGCGATTTTTCAAAGTAAATAGCTTTACCGATCTGTTCGAGAACGTCAAAATAAATGACATTCTGTCCTTCTTGAGAGAGACAGAGTTGTACCAAAAAATATGACAAATTAAAACTGATTAATCTTGCGCAATAGAAAATTTTACCTACCTAAGTATTCGTTTTGAAATCTTTGGTTGAGTATGTATGTATATATAAACAGAATTTGGCGGTAAATGACCTACGAGGGTTGATATGCCATAAAAGCCAACCAACCAACCAACCAATATCATTATAATGATCAAAGCATCGTCTACTATTTGTCTGGTATTTCTTGGGGCTCTTAAAATAGTTTCTGTCCTTATTACGTAGTTCGTCTCGCTTTTGTTTGTGAGAGCGCCTAATTGGGTGGACAACAAGATAACTCTCGGTTTTCCTTGGTAGTATCTGCGTAATATGTTGAGGGCTTATTTTCCGTTGTCTGCGGCTTCTCTCATTATCAATGACAAACTTTTGACATCTGGGAACTGTACATGTTCCGCAGAGGCTTTTTAGTTCCTCTCATTATCTCTGTCATCTCTGGTGATGTTTAAAAGATGGCGTTTTTTAGGCCGTGTGACCGTAAATGGCTTAAGAACTTAGTTTCCCAAATTTCATATTTTTCTTCTTTTCCATCGAATAGGAATCTGTTCCAGAGACTTCCATTATCATTTCTGGTCCTATAACCAGTTAAAGTTGGTGTTCCGCTGTGGAAAAATGATTAAGAATTCAAACTGAGGAAAACAACACACAGGTGTTACGTAAAGAGGAGAAACATTATTAACCCCTTTATTCACTCATTAATTGTTCTTATATTTATTCTTGAGAAGACGCAATATATTTTCAGCTAAAATTCCTCCACAAACTCTAAATATGTTGAAACTCTTTGTATGTTAATCCCTACAAATTTGTCTCTCAATTTCGGTTCAGTTCTATAAAAACATTTTTTTCTGAGTGACATAGAATTCTAGAAAAATGATTTTTTTTCTACGAAATAAACTAAACTAAATTGGTCAACTATGTGACTCGACTGAGAACTTGCAGTTTGGTGCAACTTATTGTCGAGTCGGTCAATTTGATAAATAAATAAAAAATGAATTAAAATAGAAAGATTTTAAAAAAACTTTCCCGACTCATAAGACGAGGCACAGTAAGTAAAACATCTGGTAAGTAAACCTTGACGAAAATTCGGCCAATCAGCAACACCTTATTAAAATTTATTCTTAACCAATGGAATTACGGAATTAATATTTTCTTCAAAATTAAAATACGCGCAAATTTTCTGTGATCTAAGTCGATCGATTTTTTTCATTATAAATGCCAGAAAAAAGGTCAACAGAAAGCAAATGTTCACACTTTACATTTCTTTGAAAATTGGTGAATGTCTGTTTTTTTAAGATCTATTTTTAACATATAGCACTCATATCAGGTGCTGAACTGTTAAACCTATGGAAAAATACAGACGTCAACCAGCTTCATGGGTAGCAGTTGAAATCTGGCTCAATTTGAGACCACGGTTTTCATAGGGTATTTTTATTTAGGTCACCGAAACAGTTTTAGAGTTACAATAACTTAATCAGTCTTTAAGAACCTCTCAACGTGAGATGCTGAACAATCCATCATGTTCTCACTGATTTCTTGTTTGGGTCGATCGGGCCATCAAGGGAAAAGTCGTTAATAAATAAAGGTGATATGTGCAAATAAAGTGGTAGTCGTATTGTCATTCCACAACAATGAATAAGAACAAAGATGGCGACACAAAGGAGACACTAGACTGAAACGAGGTGACATGACGACCAACTAGAGAAGAGACAAACTGAAGTGAAGTGAGGAAATGAGAGCGGACCGATCATAAAACAAGACCAGTATAACGTAGATCGATAGAAAGATGACCATATAACCCTTTTCTATTCGAGTAGAATGTGGAAAAACTTGTAGATAATTATTTTCATTGGTTCTTTTAAAAAATTTAATATGTAAATTTAAAGAAATTAAAATAAAGAATTAAAAATCCTTTTGAATCTTGTTTTTTAACACACACACACATATATATATATATATTAAAATAGGTAGGTCCACGAAGAGATTTGTATTTTTGAATTTATTTTGTTATTATGTATGTGTATGTTTCCAGCTTAATGCTTTCGTCAGAGAACATGGGTTTGTTTGCATTTTTTGGGGAGTCGTATGTGTAGTAGTTTGGCCAATTTATTGTGTGTAGAGCTCGTATGCGAGATAGTTTGGCCAATTTTGTTGCTTGTAATAGTTTATAAGGGGATTCTTTTTATTATGTTTTTCATTTGGAAATCTTTATTTAGAAAATACAAACAAAAATTACTATTTTTTAAGAAATAAAAACAAAAAACAATTTTTTTAGACAAAACGAACGGGAGGAAAAACGAATATAAAAAACGAAAGTAACATTAAACCGAAAATGATTAACTTATCTACTCACAAGTTAAATAAAGATCAAATAAACGTACTCAAGCTAGGTCTTAAATTTTGCCCCGCTCCAAGAAGCAACATAGGAAAACTTAAAAAAGACCTCAAAGAATTTGAAAGGAAATTTAGACGAATAGAAATATTCAAAAATAAAAAAAAGATACAGATGACTCCCAAGTAAAGAATATGACCAAATTCTTCCCAGACAAAAACAACAATAGTGAACTAAGCACATTCTTCGAGAAATTATGGTGTGGTCCTATGCTAGTCATGGAGCCCAATGTGGTGTAACTATTAGACACAGTACTTGTTGTGGCTTTTGTGTTCGTGACTACCACATTAGCTTCCGGCTGTTTGCTTTGTCGAATCCTTCTGTGCCCACGCTGTGTTTGAAAGATCCACGGAGAGGGTTGACACAATTCAGCCGGATCTTCTTCTGACGGTCAGGTAATATGAGTGGCTAGATTGTCTTGCAACTCAAAGAATTGAGAAAACCCGTTGGTTAACAACAACAAAAAATCGTTTTTACTGAAACACGTTTGTGAGACAATAAATAACAAACAAACGAGGTTTGCTTTCCTGGCAAACAGAAGAAGAAAGAATATCGAGAGAGAAAAAATGACGATAGGGTGCGGCTAGAGTAACACTAACATCTCTAAAATCTGGGACTTTGAAATTTTGTAACGTCTGAAGGTTGTTCAGAGTACTGTTCAGGGTCTAGATGCTTCTTTGGCAGTCTTGAGTTTCTTCGTGGTCCCTTTTTCTTATCCTCTCAGAGAATTCGTTTAATTATCCCATTTTTATAAACCAATATCTGGACTAAAAATAGTTTCTGATTGGTTGTCCAGTAAGAGACAATTAGGAGTCATATTCCCATTGGTCAACCAATCCTAGTTCAGGATTATATCGTACCGGTATAGGGAAAACTCTTTTTAGATGCTTTGACCAATGGGAACAGGTTTAGAGCAATGGGGACAGGTTTAGAGCAATGGGGTTGAACAAAAAAATTCTCAGCCTAACCTGACTGGATGAGCCATGCCCAGCTCACCTTTATTTAGGGTGGAGCAAAATTAAATCTCCCTTTGACATTGACCTTCAAGATAAGGACGAGAAAAATATATTTCATGAAATGACCCGTTTCATCATTGTGATTGATGACAACCAAAAAATTAAATAAATTTGCTGACCTTCAAAATCAAAAACAAGTGTCTCGCGCTTAACTGACCTTTAAAATCAAAAGCGATTGTCTCGCACTTAACTGACCTCTTAGGAACAATCAACCAGTTTTTTTTGTTTTTTTTTGGGGTCAGTATAAGCCTTGAACAAAAAGATATTATTTTAAGGATCTTTTTTTTGTTTCTGATATATATATATATATATATATATATCATCATCATCATGTCGAACTGGTAGCATGGATATCCCTGACCCTCTCTAGCCACTCCTCCCTATCGTTCATCGCCCCAGGCAGGTCTTCAGGACAACATCCCGTATCCTCACATAGCTGCTGAATGTATGTTCGTGCTGGTCGTCCTGCTTTTGCACGGCCATGTGTGGGGGTCCATAAGAGTACATCACTTATGAGTTCGTCCCTGCTTCTCCAGCAGTGTCCTGCATGTCTGGTTCGTCTAACTTGAATAGTTTTCGTGATAGGAGGTAGGTGGCCGTACAGTTGGTGTCTTGTCGGGTGTTGCCGCCAGGACTTGTTCAAGATTGCACGCAGCATTCTTGTGTAATTGCTGTCTAGCTTCTTCTCCAGCTGTTTTGTTAGAGTCCATGTAGTGCACCCATATAGCAGTATCGATGTGACCGCTGCCTGGAAGAAACTAATTCTAATTTTTACTTTAAGTAGTAAACCGCACGACGTGTCACAATGGAATATCAACCTAAAAGAAAAAACAACAAAAAATAACCACTCACAAAAGCAAAAACAAGCCTTCAAAACACACAGGAAAATTAAAACATAATTATAAAAGAAGCAGACAAGGGAAGTGCCGTAGTCATCTTAGATAAAACGTACTACAAAACAAAAATCCAAGAAATATTGAAAGATGAAACCAACTACAAACTAATAGATGCAAACATAGACAATAATATGATATCAAAAATTACAAAATTCTGCAAAATACCCAACAAATCACTAATAAAAAAAAAGAAAAAGACTTCTTTACAAACAATATCTCCATAACCAGTAACTTCTACAGACTACCAAAAATTCACAAGTCCAAATAAATAAAAAAAAAAAAAAACGTCGTAGAAACACAAAAATCCGAAAATATAGAAATCCCAAACCCCAGTGATCTAAAATTTAGAACAGGCCCATCGTGCCCGACTTGCAGACTTAGCAAACTAATTGGCATTTTACTACAACCTTTCCTAAATATAATAAAAAGCTATATTAAGGACAACATAGATTTTTTAAACTCTATACCAGAACAAATTGATCCTAACACACTCATGGCCACATTTGACGTCACAAGCCTATATAGCAATCATCATCATCATCATCATGTCGCGCCGCCAGCGCGGATATCCTTGACCCTCTCTCGCCATTTCTCCCTATCATTCATCGCCTCCGGCAGGTCTTCAGGGTTACATCCTGTGTCCTCACATAGTTGCTGTATGTATGTTCGTGCTGGTCGTCCCACTCTTGCACATCCATATGTGGGGGTCCACAGGAGTACATCGCTTATGAGCTCGTCCTTGCTTCTCCAGCAGTGACCTGCGTGTCTGGTTCGTCGAACTTGTATAGTTTTCGTGATGTGGGGCAGGTGTCCGTATAGTTGGAGTCTCGTGGGGTGTTGTCGCCAGGACTTGTTTAATACTGCTCTCAACATTCTTGTGTAATTTCCGTCCAGCCTCCTCTCCAGCCGCTTCGTAAGCGTCCATGTGGTAATTAAGAAAACGAGCCGTCTCATTTGAGATAGATAAATACCCAAACACATTACACACAATAATTATGGATAAAAACCTAAAAAAAAATTCGCTTTAAAGAACTACATACAACCCTTAACCACAGAGGATACCCAACAACACTAATAAATAAAGGGTTGGAATTAGCAGAAAAATACCCCAAAAAGAATTAAGGAACCCGAAAAAAACAACGAGAAACCCCTAACATAAGTCGCAACCTACAACAAAAATAATCCATTATTATTCACGGAAATAATGAAAAATCTAAAAGTACTTAAAAACAAGGATAAAATCAAAGAAATACTGGACGCAACAAAAATAATTAAAACTCAGAGACAACCCAGAAATATTAAAAGAATACTCACCTCTTCTATATTCGGAGAAAACACAAAACGCAGGGAGTTACCAAATATAATAATAAACGATACAAAATATGTGATATAATTATATAAGGTAAATCCTATACCTTTAAAAACCCGCAAACCAAATTCAAAATAAATAAAAACTTAAGCTGCAACTCCGAAAACATTGGTGAAAGCATTTGGGGGTTTCTGGTTCAATCCCAACTACAGGTAAGAATAACAAGGAATAGTTACTATGACTTTGCACTTGTACCCAGTAATGATTATCATAGGTTTATCAGTGACTTTAGGGAAGTTTCCAAGAGTTCTTTTCACATCTGTAGTCATACTTTTCGTCTGGCAGCTTTTAGTTTAGCTCTCAAGGTTCTCTTCCTTTGCTCACTTCATTACTGTCGGCTGTGATATTCGTGATTGCTTATCTTCAATTAAATTTCTTATTTTATTGATCTGACCTTGAATGTATTCTTGTTATTCTTTTTCGTGTGTATTATTTCTCTATGGTCTTTCTAAAGTTTCTGCGCGTTGATATCTGTTGGGTTTCTTTTATCAAGTAAGGATAATATTTTCAGGTTATCTCGTTTTTTCTTTGCTATTAGTGACTCCCATGGAACTCTAAAGTTGGCTCTTGCTTTCATTTTATGAACTCTGCAGCTGCTTTCATGTGAACAGCGACGAAATTTTCATAATTATCATTTGGAGTATTTGTTTCAGATATCTTTTGAAGTGTATCGATTTTGTTTTTACAGCTACCGTATAATCATTGCTAATATCTCTATTGGTAAGTGAGGATCAGTCGTAACATGTGGTTGGTTAGTTTGTTTCTTATTTCTAAGTATCTTTGCTGTGACGATTCTATGATTGGAAGATACTCTTTCAAAAGAGAAACATGCCTCACTGCTCATAGCGCTATTTGTCCACTTCTTATTTGTGAGTATTTAATCTAGCTGTGCTTTAGCCCTATTCGACAGGTGTAGATTAATAATTTTTCCTTCCATTTTTAGAAATTTAATATTGACGCATGCTGATCTGTTTTCGAGTGAAAAGTCTGTTAGATATTTTCCATTTCTGTTTGAATTTCTTATTTTATTTGTGTTTAAATATCAAAGTCAAATCTTTTTTTTTAAGATGGAAATTTCAGATCAGTTTTACGTTTTCTCTTCCCGTCAAACAAAAAAATAATCTACATATTAATCAGATATCAATAGGTTATTTTTGTCTTTGCCTTTTTGAGCATTCATGTCTCCACCGATGATTAGAACACTGTGTTTGGGAATGCGTCGGACAGGGGAAGATAAGTCGTTGCAAAAGATGATGATCTTCCCGTGGTGTAATGGTTATCGTCGTTGGAAATGGATACGGGGACACGAGTTCAAATCCTGGACGAGACTGATTGTATTTCACATAGCACTAATACCCTTGGGAAAGGTATGAATCCAATTATTCTCCCTCCAGCTATGGGTGAATAGTAGGGCAGACTAGATTCTTCAGCCTTGGTGAGGCAACTAGTCTAGAAGAAGGAAAACTCTGAATTGAAACCTGTTAAACTTCGCTTAAAATTGACCTTGTGTCATATCCTGCCCGAGCGGAGGGATTGGTAATTATGGACGATGTCTATCTCATCACTGGCATTAGTGGGACTGTAGCAAGAGATGATTGTTATGAAAAAGGTGCCATTGAATGAAGCTAAAATCATTTTAGGCTGTATTTTCTCTATGCTGTTTAATGATTTTAAGACACGAGGACTGAGAAGCTGTAGGAATGCTTCTATGACAGCATTCACGGAATTTTTCCATGCATATAGGGAAGCGAATGTTTGACAATTACCAGTATCATGGTATTTTATTTCTAGTTTGCTATGGCAGTGTCTTTGTTCTTGTATGCATATAAAATTTAAATTATGCTCTGTTATAGACGTTGTCAACTCAGGTAACTGGTCTGGTAACTTTCCATTTTTGAATTTGTGTTCAGATATCAAAGTCAAATCTTTTTTTTTTTTAAAGATGGAAATTTCAAATCAGTTTTCCGTTTTCCGTTCCCTTCAAATAAAAACAAAATATACATATTTGACAACAAAAAAATTTAAATAAAGGTACATAAGTGACAAAAGAGAAAAGTTATTTTTTATATCATGAAAATTATTATCAGTTATTTTAGATATTACCAATATTTAGTGCTAGCAGAGCTATTTAGTTGTGTCCCCTTTCAGCAAGTTTCAATGTGTCCTAAACAGATGAAATGTGCACTGTGTTTATGCTCGGAGGGGATCTCACCGGAGGAGCATGAGGATGCGAGAGTCTTGTGACCCATGCGCGGCGAGCATTCTCGGGGTCACGGTTTTCTTCCTCCTTTTCGGTTCGAGACTTGAAGAGTGGAAGACGGGAGAGACAGAGAGGAAGGATTTTGTGGTAACCTTGGGATGCAATAGCTGCCGAATTGAAAACGCAGATTTTCTTGTGCTGCACTGGTTTAAGCGTGAGTAGTCGTTTACCTAATATTTTTCTTGTTTGGCCATTCAAGTTTATAGGGTAGTGGTTGTGTATTTGCATTATACTCATGGTGAAAGAAGCGTGCGAAAGTTCGACCCATGTTTTAAGGTCTGAAGGAAGAACTAAAGTTACTTGCAGTGTTGTTGCCTAACTTCGTTTTATTAATTTCGCTACACTTCAGTAAATAAGCAATAAAAAAAAGAAATATAAATTTACTACATGCACAATATTCCATGAGAAGCTGTGCATAAAGAAGATGCATTAAATTGGTGAAAAAATCTTTCTTGTGTTCTGAAATGAGTTTTTGCCCAATAGTGAAAGATAAAAGGACAATGTCATTTACCGTATGTTTTTACTAAATCTATTTTATGATAGATCCATAAAAAGGTAAGCTTTTTTCAAAGAACAGGAATCAAAAGTGGATCAGAAAGAACTCTAGTCTCTCACAGGATTAACGTACACGTGATCTTAAAAGACACACCTCCAATCCGAGGGAAGACAATTTGTTTTTATCTCATTACAATATCAATAGTTTTATCAATAATTCTTATTTCACAAAGGGAAGACAGGTTTGTAATTTAATGGATGGTTGACGTTTTATGACATCATCATCATCATGATGTCGTGCCGCCAGCACGGATATCTCTGACTCTCTCTCGCTATTCCTCCCTATCGTTCATCGCTTCTGGCAGGTCCTCAGGGCTACATCCCGTATCCTCACAGAGCTGCTATATGTAGGTTTGAGCTGGTCGTCCTGCTTTTGTTCGGCCATACGACGTGGTCCACAGAACATCACTTATGAGCTCGTCTCTGCTTCTTCAACAATGTCCTGCATGTCTGGTTCGTCTAACTTTGATAGTTTTCGTAATGGGAACTAGGTGGCCGTACAGTTGGAGCTTTGTGGGGTGTTGCTTCCAGGACTTGTTCAAAATTGCTCGCAGCATTCTTTTGTAGTTGCCGTCAAGCTTTTTCTCCATCCGTTTTGTTAGCGTCCATAAGGCCAAATACATTTTTAGAGATATGTTGTATAGCCGTATGATACAACTATACGAATACATATACATGCGGAAACATAATCAACAATAATGACGAACGAAGACACTTCTTTAGAAAAATATACCTCTCACACTTTATTCGAAAGGATTGTGTGTGAGAGGTGAGTTGGAGACTGAACAGACTGCAACATATTGACCCCCAATTCCTCTGACTATAAAAGCACTTCTTTTCTCATTCTGCTGGACTGCTCAACCGGGGGTCCTGAGGGCCCCGGTCCTCTGCTGGGAGCTAGTTGTCAATGCCTCGAACTGCAACTCGAACGCCAACCAACTGACTCAAACTAACTCGAACTGTCTGTGGCACCGGGTTATATAATTGTTTAACATTCACCTGCTTCTTGTGGGCGTCGCATCGGCACTGAATTCAACCCGTCCACATGTCAAGGTTACATCTTGATATTTTCGACCGGATGCACCTGTTTCTCGATTGACGGCTGGGTTGAAGGTCAATATGTTACTGATATAATTTGCAAGCGAAAAGTTTGTTGGTAACTTTTTTAAACGAGTTGTTAGAGTGGATTTGTTTGTACACAATTGAGAAAAAGAGAATTATTAGATGTTTGATTGGGATAGTTGAACTATCCCAATCAAACATCTAATAATTCTCCTTTTCTTTATGCAATCTAAATAATTTGCACGCAGAGTTTTCGTTTCACATAATCAGTGATAATCCTTTGTAAATGATTAAACAGTTCTATTTAACTCATAGATGAGACCCTAACAGGTACAACCACAATCGGTAAAAGTGGACCTGGGAGTAATGGTTATTCTCCAAACCCTAGGACTAGAAGCTCACCATCAAATGCAGTTTTGTGTCATACATAGGACACTCGTGGATTGAGGCTCTTACTCCTCTGCAAAGGTGAAGCCGACAGGTCTGTGAACAGTAATTTAAAAATATTTTCGTGACTAACGTACACGACCACGATGTTATGAATAAAAAGCTCCGCATTTTTGTCTTAATTTCTATAAATGGAGATAGTTTATAGGTGAAAATAACAAGGACATTAAGGTGATCCACATTCTAAGTCAAAGCGAGCATAAGAGAAATGCCCCCCCCATCCACCCTCTTGGCATGTTGTACTTCCTCGCAGAAATCCAAAACTGACGACCTCAAAAAGGTAACTGAAATTGAATCAAACTTTTTCTATTAACAAGCATGTTCAACTGTCGTTATTATTATTTGTCGGTCTAAGTGCAGTATCTGTTCAATTAAAATCTTAATTGCCAGTAAAAGTAATTAAAAAATGTCAGGAGTGGAAGGACGTCGAGACTCGAGCGGGACATAGTATAATGTTGTGGTCACAGATAAGACAGGAAGAACAACTCAAACAACAGGTGATAGGTAAACGTTATTGTATTAGCAAAAAAAGGAAGTCATACAAAGGAAGTACTAGCCGTGCTCGGCTTGCAGTCCGTCTGTCAAATGTCTCGTAAGAAACGAGAAGTTGTCTCCCCCGAGCGAGCTAAGCTCGGAGAATAGGATTAGGTTGGACGAGTCCATCTTTGGGGTATGGTAGGATATGTCCCCATAACATATATAAAAGAAAGAAAAAGTTCGTATATGGTCAGTGAAATTCTAAGTCAAAGTGAGTATAAGAGAAATGCCCCCACCCCACTCGCAGAGGGGTTACTGTTTCTATCATATTTTAAACACCACCACTTTCTAATTAGATAATTGGTATTTTACTAAATAGAATATTTCGAATCCTCTATGAAGTCATATGAACAACTTTCAAATAAATATACCTTATACAAATCATGTACCAAAGACAAGAAGTTGTCTGTAGGGTCTGAAAAGGAAAACTAAAAGTAGCTTGACTTAAACAACGTTAAAACTTAGGGAATGCACAGGGAGGGAGGCAGAAGAGGAAGGGAAAAAGAAAATATGAAGAGAAGGAAAAAGAAAGAGGGGGAATTTTCTTTAATATTCAACTCACAAGTTAAACATCGGAAGCCATGGGAAACAGCATAGGGGATGTAAAGCACGGCGATTGAATCCAGCGTCGGGTCAACGGCGTGCTTCACCTGATGCTGAGCGGACGAACCCTACAAGTCAACGGTCAGGATCAAATAGTTCAGTCAGGAAACTACTGTTACTCATATTTAAGGGTGGCGTCTACTGATGAGGTAAAAATACTGCTATCGAAAGATCACCATGACTCCCAGTCAAACCTTATATCCAAACCACATCGTCGTTCACTCAGGTAAAAAAGGGGCGTGTTCTGCTGAGGATGGAGCTCTGGTCCCAGAGTTCGAAAAATCAGTTACAGAACTCAAACACAAACACAATCAAAACTTACTTAAATATAAAAGCACAATACAAATAGCGACATTCAACGTTAGAATTTTAAAAAGAATAGGCCAACTAGTGGAGCTGACAGCATCTGCAGTAGAGCATAACATAGTATGCCTACAAGAACACACGTGCCTTAAAATCACTTAACAGCATCGATAAAATACAACAGATAATGTGCCTAGCAACGTTTAACAGCACAACGGTCATCTCCTGCAACAGTCCCACAAATGCTAGTGATGAATAAGACATCGACATCTTCTATAACGAGCTATCCTCTCTTGTTCGTAACATCCTTGTTTATAGCTTAACAATAGGGATATTAGCTTATAGGGATATTAGCGATAATAGCTTAACAATAGCGATATTAGCTTATAGGGATATTATAGCGATATTAGCTTATAGCGATATTAGCTTATAGGGATATTAGCGATAATAGCTTAACAATAGGGATATTAGCTTATAGCTTAACAATTAGGGATATTATTGTTCGTAACATCCTTGTTTATAGCTTAACAATAGGGATATTAGCGATAAATACACTAAGAAACAAATTTGATACACTACAGAAGATATCAGAAACACTCCGAATGACGAATATGAGAACTTCACTAATGCTCACATGGAAGCGCCAGCAGAATGCATATCAACCAAACTAAGGGTAGAACATAGAGTTCCATGGGAGACTTTATCGGTTAAGAAAATATGTGACAACAAGAAAATGGCATCCCTATGTAATAAAAGGAACCCAACTTATGCCAACGCTCAGAAACTAATGAAGGTACAAACTGAATTATCGAACGTAAACCTAAAACGAACAAAAGGAATACATTCAAAGCCAGAAAAAGTTAGAAACTCGGTAAAAAATAGACAATTTCGAATAGCGTGACAGTAAATGAGGTGATTTAAAAAAAAAAAGAGCACCGTGAGAGCTAAACTAATAGCAGCCAGCCAAGAACAATGAATACAAATGTAGAAAGAACATTTCAAGAATTTGCTGGGAAAATTTCCGAAAGTTACGGATGAACCTATCACGAAAATAATTAATTATCAACTAGACATCCAAATTGGACTGTTTACGCAAGAAGAACTCAACATAGAACAATCAAAAATTAAAAGCAGGAAAGCTGATGGTCTTGAGAAAATACCACCAGAAGCAGGGAAAACAAAATAAATTCGACGACATACTCCTCTGATACTGCAACACCATATATAACTAGAAAATAATAGACATATGGAAAAAAGGTTGCACCCTCCCTGTCTCCAAGAAAGGTGACCTCAGAACTGCCCAGAATTACCGTGGTATAACCCTTACTTCTATAGCGGCTAAGATTTACAATGCCCTGCTTCTCAACCAGATAGAATCCGCTTTTGAGAAAGTTCTTAGGAAGAATTAATATGGGTTTCGGAAAAATCGATCCACAACATCACAAATTCTTACAATCCGTCGAATTCCAGAAGGAAGTGCTCTGTAATGGGATACTTTAGCCCCATGCCAGTTCATAATTTGCTGAGACTAGGTGCTTCGAACGTCGATAGATTTAATGAAAGAAAATAGCTTTACACGGGAAATGGCAAGAAGCAGACGATACCCCGTACAAACTATTACGGACATAGCGCTACTGGCAAATGCACTCGCCTAGGCAGAATCCCTGTTGCATAGCCTGGAGAAGGCAACAGGCGGTATAGGCCTACATGTCAATGCGGACAAAACAGAGTAGATGTGCTTTAATCAAAATTAAACAACAGACATCCCCACCCTAACAGATGGCTCCTTGAAACTTGTGGACAAATTCACCTACCACGGAAGTAGCGTCTCATCTACAGTAAATGACATCAATACGCGACTAGCAAAGACATGGTCAATTATCGATAGGCTATCGGTCATATAGAAGTCAGACCTATCCGATAAAATAAAACGCATTGTTTACAAGCACTGGTTGTGTCCATACTATTATATGGATGCACCACATGAACGCTGACAAAGCCCACGGAGAAAAGGCTTGACGGTAATTTCACAAGAATGCTATGAGTCATATTGAACAAATCCTCAAGCAGTCTCCCTCAAAACAGCAGCTATACGGTCACCTATCTCCCCTCTCTAAAACCATTCAAATCAGACGAACAAGACATGAGGGACAGTGCTGAAAAGTAAGGGAGAACTCATAAGTGACTTTCTCTTGTGGACTCTTTTACACGGACGAGCAGGTATTGGACATCTGGAAAGAATTTTATCTACAGCAGCTCTGTATAGACACAGGATATAGTCTAGGAAACCCGTCGAATGTGATGGACGATAGAGAAGTATTGAAAGGGAAATCTGGGAAATTTGTGCTCACGGTGCGACATCATGATGACGATAATGATGATGACATTCTGACGAAGAAAAAAATATGACGTGAAAACCAAAATTTGGTAGAGTGTTTGTTTATTTATTCATCATAGCGTTTCGCTCTCGATAGTTTTCATCAGAAATTTCGATCCTTTTATTTTAAGAAAGAATACTGATGAATACTAAACTGTCAATGAAGTTGCCATAGCAATGTAATTAGGAACGTCAATCATTTTGAATCTTTATATTTGTGAAGAAAGAATTGCTTATTGGACAGTTCTTCTATTTAGCACAAGTCTGCCAAATAGTTCTGCTGGTGACCACTTAAGGGAATGGTCAGAGTAGCATATAACGCGAGCGCTGTAATGCCAAATCCCTTTTCGAACTTGATAATGCCTTGAAACTGACCTGCTTCTTGTCTACACGAACAGAGTCTTTGTACCCTTAACCTCGTGTAGAAGCGCACATGATATCATTTCTTAAACATGCAACTCTTCATCCAATAATTCCATTCTCTCTCGTACGTAGGTATTTTAAGGACTCTATAATTTACACAAATATCTCAATCAACAAAATTAGAACATATCCCTACATAAACTCTCGATCTCCCCTTTTTGTATTTCATAAGGTTTTTGTATCCATTCTGTTAAATTTGCAAAGACTATAAAATGTTGTTAATTCGTCATGAATTGTTCTTGCCTATATCTCCCGCATTGATATATTGAACTACACAGAAGTCTCAGTAAAAAAAATCTCCGAATTGTTTCCTTTCACTCTTTAAATGTCAGCTGGGAGTTTTGGTGCCCAAATATGATAAATTTACAAAGACAACCTTAAGACGTCGGTAGTATGTCTCCCTCTACAGAATGTCCAAAATTGAGTTTGTTTAAGTTATGAATTAAGCTGTTCAAAAAATATGGTTATCGTCGACTCGGATGAAAAAGAAAAATATATATCTGAGTATCCTGTCCACAAATAAAACACAACTTTATAAAACAACGCGAAGAAACAATAGGAAGAAAACTAGATTGAATAAATCAAACATTTATATACATATTGACAATGGTATTTGTTTTTGCATTTTGATATGTTACAGTCGGAAGTGACTTAAAGCTCAAAAGTTCTTGTTAAGACTGTGTGTGTATGTGCGCATGTCAGTGAAAACATATATTAGCAGAATATATAGATGTGTATGAGTGAAAGGACATATAAAAAGAATATATAGATGTGTGGGAGTGAAAGTACTGTTACGGCCATCGACCACGGTAGGGTTATAATGCAGGAAAGCAAGGACTACTATGAGGACCGGAAGTGGGGCAGACGATCGGTGGGTCTTCGAGCCATAGCAACAGTGAGGGACCAGCCGAGAAGGGGCAAAGGTCTTGACCCAGATAAGGAAAAGACATGCCATTGGTCGAGGCAGGGGGGGGGCGTTTTACCGCCAAAAAGAACGAAACCCAAAATGTCAGTTCCAAGCTTCGTTAAGGAAGAGAAAGGTCGCCTTTTCACGTGGTCCGGTGAAAGGGGAAATTCAAGTCACAGAATGGCCTAATAGAAGCCGTCGACTCCGTTGGGTAAGAAACTGAGGCTCAACGTAAAAAAAAACAAAAAAAACTGGTGCCTTGCGACTCGTTTATAAGAAACTAACGAACATAAGAAAAAAAAAATAACAAGAGAAAGGAAAGGAAAAAGAAAAGGTTAGTCAAAAATTTTATTACAAATAATATACGTAACCAAAATAAAGGTCCGTATCAAGACTATCCAAAGAAACATTTCTGCAGTTGTTCATTAACAGCTAGTTTCGGCGGAAAACATATTTGTTTAAATTTGTATATCCACTTTAAAGACGAAGAGGAGAGACTTTTGTTCTTCGCTAAAAGAAGAAGAAAAAGAAAAGTAAACAAATGTGAGAAAGAACGAGTAAGTTCCCTCCCTTTAATTGTAAAGGGAACAAGTACGGGAATAATTTTAAAACAAGTTGAGAAAGAAAAAAAGAAAAAGCAGAACTTTGTCTTATTGGAAGGACATAGTCAAATACTATTGGAAGCGGCTTGCCCTCCACATGTCTGTATATTTTTTTGGTTGTATTTGTTTTGCTTTTTGTTTTTCTGTTGTTACAACTGTGCTTTCTTTAAAATAAAATATGTAAGAAAGATACATATATAAAGAAAAGGCCTTTTTAACGTGGGTCCGGGAGCGGGACCATTGCTCAGACACGCCCGTCAGCTCCTGAAATATCTCCGTCCCCGTTAGCATTCCCCCAAAAGGGGTATCTTTGGCGCTAAGCGATAAACCTCGCTCCTCTGAGTTTATTTGTAGTTCAACTGCGCGGACGTAGTTAAAAACACTGGCACATAACTATTCTGCCCAATCAGATTCCAGAAACCGCTAATTTTATTTTTTACAGATTTGCATTGAAATTTGACCTTGATCCGCTTTATGTGTGTGGGTTTCTCACTTATTTGAGCTTTCTATATGGATTGTAGAATATAGGATTTTATATCCTATATATTTCAAGTAAAATATTGTTAATGATGAATTATAACTAAATATTCTATGTTGGGCAGATTTCTAAAATTAAAAATGTTTTATATCATCATCTCATGAAACCCATGGAGAGTAAAACATTTTAATAAATAAATAAATAAATACTACAACAAATTTTAATTTTCATATCATATTTCTCTTCCATTCTGTCCGATATTCTATTCATATATTTATTCACACACTAATCATATAAATAGCTGATAATTCTACTCAAACGGAAAATATTAAAGCGTTTACACATACACCTGCGAGCACATGCATAATTAAGGACTTTACCAGTTTTTATTTTACGTTACTTACAGTTTGATGACACTTTTTATAACACGGTTTGATGACATGTTTTTAATGGATAAAAAGAAATTGAAGTATTTTCGCAGAAATACCTGGTCAGGTAAAAATATCGGCGATATACACTCATTTTTATTGATTGTAAAAACTTTACATTTTTCATTTTGTTCCGCCTCCACGCGTTCCTTTTCTGTATTAAACACTTCTTGTCTGGCTGCCACCCTTCATTGTCAGGTGCGAAGACGACGAGACAGAACAGGTTTACTCATTCCCGGCATATGATAAGTAAAACAAAGTTGCCATGCAACAACAAAAACAAACATTGAAAGCTCCTTAACAGCGAGTTGCATGTTCGCGAAAAATACATGAAGGATTAAAGGTAACTATTAATGATACAATCGGCTTTATCGTAATGAAGTGAGACTGCTACTTAACTGATCAATCGCTTTAGTCTTTATTCGAAATATTCGTAAATTTGGTAATTTGTCAAATGTTCTCCCAATATAATTTCATTCGTAGGAATTTTAATTTAGTCATTAATAGTTAATCTTAGACAGCTGTTCGGAGAAAAGGATATGGTCATTGATGACTTTCATTTGTTTTATAGAACACTTAAAACATGAATTGCGTTATTTTCAAACGAGAGTATTCGTCGATGTATAATTTTCTAACAAGTTTATTGTTGAACCCATGTAAACCATTTCTTCCTTTCCTCTCTGTTTGTCACACACACACACACACACACACACACACACACACACACACACATATATATATATATATATATTGTGGGGGTTTATAATATGAAATTTTAATACGTTATAAAACTAAAATTCAGATGTTATGAAAACTAAATTAACTTTTGTCTGTGAGTGTTCACAAAAATTTGAATTATTATTATTATTAGAGTTTTTCACATCAGCATTAGCTGATAGCCTTTCACTGGAGTTTGAGTGACAACAAGTCTCCTCAAGTCTCCAGAACTCTTCTCAGTATTCTGGCCGTTCTAAATAATGTAGTAGTTTGGATGGTCTCCACTCGGCCGCCAACTTCCGAGTCCTCCAGTCCCTTTAGTAATCCTTTAGTTACTGTGCCAAAAGGTATAATTGTCATCTGCATGTTCCATAGTTTTATCAATTCCCTAGCAAGGTCGAGGGACTTATGCTTCTTTTCATATTCTTTCAGTTTTATTCTGTCGTCAGCCGGGACAGCAAAGTCGACAATTTTGCAGATTTTCTTTTTTTTTTTTCTTGATTATTATTAGGTCTGGTCTTCTGGCCGAGATTAGGTGATCTGTGTGTATGTCAAAGTCCTGTAGGAGTTTGTGTGTTATTTTCTAGGACAGGTGCTGTGTTGTGCATATACCATTTGTTCGTATGGTCAAATCTAAATTTATTGAATATCTCCCAGTGGATCACCTTGCCGACCCAGTCATGTTATTATTATTGTTATTATGTCATATTTTGATTTTCTGATATCCCTATGAGTAGACTCAGTAAACAATTGAAAACAGTTTTGAATGTATCTTCATATATAAATTCAAACATTTATTGATGCAGAATACTTGTAATTAATAATATGGCAATATGAACAAAGTAAGTTAATGAAAAGAGAAAAAAACATGCTGAAAACAAACTCTGCAAGTAAATTTTAAGTTAGTCATACAAAATTATGAGGACTTATGAGTTAGTAAACATGGTTGAGTGTTTAACGATCATGTTTCTCGTACTACGAATGTAAACAAAATACAATTTTTGGAGGGGAAGTTTACTTTCCGATGACTGGAAAAATGTTGCAGAAAAAATGTCGAGGTAAAGTCATAACCTCCCGGCAAGAAAATTTCAGTTCGTCTACTTTATACAAACAGCAATTAAATATTTTAATGGCGTAAAGTTGTTCATTGGATAGAAAAGGATTATCATCAAAACGCTTTCAAATCCATCTGAGGTATTTTGTGTTCATTTTGCAGTTTAATTTTTGGGAAAGGAATGAACCACTCCGTTTTTCTTTTAACTGTCGACACAACCAGGGGCGTAACTTCAAAATCAGCGGGTGCTTGCAATCCAGATGAGGTTAAGGGATTATTGGATTTGGTTTTGAAATCGGCATATCAAATTACTGATATAGACAGAAGTGAAAAATAAATTTCTTAATATTTCTACTTAATTTTAAATAAGAAAGTTCTTGTAACTCCTTAAAATTATCAAATCAGAAGGTTAAATTTCATGTCTTCTCATGAATAGAGAAATTCATATTTTGAATCAAATGTTAAAAAAAACAAAAAAAACTGAAACGCTGACGCTATACGCTGTGTGTTTGAATGTCACATGACCACCGTTTCCGTGGAATTGTTTTATTTTCGTTCTATTATTGAATTATGATTCTCTTTGACGTCGAATCAATTTTATCAAACATTTCTTTTTTTTTTTTTTTCATTCTTTCTGTCACAGTAAACTTCGATGAGTGTTTTCCAAGATTTAAGAAAATTTCAATCCGTCTGATTCATCTAATAAATGGCTTCGGAATTTGAAACAGGTAGCCGATCTAATCGTTCGTGTTATTTTGTAAATTCGTCACGTTCATCAAGATTGGAGAAAGGCAAGAACCACAAAAGAGGAGCTACTGATTTGGTTAATACAAGAAAATGGCTCCAGGCGAACGGTTTGCGAAAGCAAAACCTTGACCTTTTCCATTTATTGCCGAAAATTGGTTTTAAACTTTCAGACGGTAAGTCAGCCTGATTTTAAATTTGATGATTGTTCTATGTTTATTCGATACTTTTTTCAAATTCAGATCACTCTCATCTCTTCGCTTCTCTCTCTCTCTTTCTCTTTCTCTCTCTCTCTCTCTTTCTCTCTCTCTCTCTCTCTCTCACTCACTTTCACACACACACACACACACACACACACACACACAAATTAATGTTTGTGAATGCATAATAATGTATGTGTAAGTGGTTGATTTTTACGTCTTGGTTATTTCATACCGAGACATCAGGGAATCACGTTCATACTATATTTATATTCACACATTTTGAAACAGATCAGTTTGACGCATAAATAGATCCCTAACAAGTACTACCACCCTCGGTATGGGAGTAGTTGTTGTATAGCCCCATACATATACATAATACAAATATAAGCGGAAACATAGTCAACAATAATGACGAACTTCAATGAACGAACGAACACACTTCTTTATAAAGATATATCTCTCACACTTTATTCTCGAAAGGGTTGTTGTGAGTGAGAGATGAGCTGGAGACGGGGACAAACTGCTATATTGAACCAGCAGTACTTCTTTCTCATCTTGGCTGGGTTGCTCAACCGTGGTTCACTGAGGGCTCAAAGTCCTCTGTCTGCCACTGGCTCTCAATTCGGCATCTTGTCTCCAACTGACTGTTTTTCAAAATACCCAAATTCTCAGCCCATCACTTCCGGGCATGACGTCATTCCAGTCCCGTTTCCTATCTGGGGTTTATTATGACAATTGTGATTGTCATATCCTTTACGCACGAGCGTAGACTGTACCCAATGTCTGTGCACCTGAACCGAATAGTTCAAAGCCCAACCAAACTGAATGATAAAATATAATTAACGAAAAATGATTAATATAAAAAAATCATTCCGTAATTATATAACATAGTGGCAATAAAGAGATCCTTCATGTTCTCCAGATCTATAGAACTGGAGCCTCACCATCATACCCCTGTAGAAGGGTAAGACCCAGTCAGCAAATTCTAAGACCCATTGACAGGCCGATTGCGAATGTGTAAGTGTGCATATCAATGTTTGTTTTTTAAAAAAACACGTGCAAACAAAATCTACGAAAGTAAGACTTAAGTTATCAGCGATAAACTGTTTTATCGATTTTTAGTATAGACAGACTTAAAAGATATTATCTATCTGTCTATCAACATATTTATCTATTATCTAGATGTCATAGAAACGGAAAGAGTGAGAAGAGAGAGAGAGAAAGAGAGAGAGAGAGAGATATTAAGAGGAACGTAAATGTGATGATAAGTATAAAACACGAGGACACGAGTTCAAATCCTGGGCGAGACTGATTGCATTTCACATAGCACTAATACCCTTGGGAAAGGTATGAATCCAATTATTCTCCCTCCAGCTATGGGTAAATAGTAGGACAGAATACGTTCTTCAGCCTTGGTGAGGCAACTAGTCTAGGAGAAGGAAAACTCTGAATTCAAACCTGTTAAACTCCGCTTAAAAAATTAACCTTGTGTCATATCCTGCCCGAGCGGAAGGGTTGGGTTATATGATAAAACACGTGGACAATAGTTGACTATGGATATCACTACATGGAAAATTTGTTTAGATAGAGTCGCCCTTAGGATCATAGTCAACGTCTGTAGAGATATAAATAAAATTTATAAACTTTTTTTTATGATAAAATTGAAAGCAATCATAATATGCCCTTTAAAAGTGCTTAAGAATGGTTCAAAATTCATTTTGAAATAAAATTACGTACGTGTAAACCTATTAGCAAAATTTGTAGATTACATTCGAAAAGTAAATTACGAAAAAAAAAAAATTCTTATTGTGGTTATGAAATAATTTAAGTTGTGTGTATATAACGCATGGGCCTACATATGATCAATTGGTCATTTGGCTTATAATAGGCCGATTGTTTTGAATTAAGAAATGTTTAAATGTTGTAGAAATTTTTATTTCACAATATTTTGAACAAGTAAATAAGAGTTAAAGCACGAGTAAAATAAGGTAAAAAGAAAATTGATAATTTCTATGTGACTAAATAAAAAGGCAATGAGTTTTCTTCAATGTTCTGATTATATATATATATATATATATATTATTATCATTATTATTACTCATTAGAGTTTTTCACATCAGCGTAAGCTGATGGTCTTTCACTGGAGTTTGAGTGACAGCCAGTCTCCTCAAGTCTCCAGGACTCTTCTCAGTATTCTGGCCGTTTTCAATAATGCTGTTGTTTGGATGGTCTCCACTCGGTCACCAACTTCTAAATCTTCCAGGACCTTTAATAATCCTTTAGTCACCGTGCCAAAGGCACCAATCACAATTGGTACAATCAACACTTTCATATTCCATAGTTTTTTCAATTCTCTAGCAAGGTCAAGGTACTTATCTCTCTTTTCACATTCTTCCAATCTTATTCTGTGGTCTGCTGAGACAGCAAAATCGATAATTTTGCAGATTTTCTTTTCTTTTTTTTTGTTGATTATTATAAGGCCTGGTCTTTTGGACGAGATTAGGTGATCCGTTTGTATATCAAAGTCCCATTGGAGTTTGTGAGTGTCCTTTTCTAGGACAGGTGCTGGGTTGTGCATATACCATTTGTTGACATGGTCAAAATTCAATTTCTTGCACATTTCCCAGTGGATCACCTTGCCCACCCAGTCATGTCTAGCCTTATACTCCTTCTGTGCCAATTTGCTGCATTCACTTATTCTGTGATTGATGGTTTCATCTCTGTCACCGCATAGTCTGCACTTGCTATTTTGTTGCGTCTTATCTATCCTCGCTTTGATATGATTGGTTCTTATGGCGCTGTTTTGTGCTGCCATTAGGACAGATTCTGTTTCTCTCTTAAGGTTTCCTTTTCTTAGCCATGTCCAGGTTTTGTCGTGCGAGATGTTGTTTATTAGTCGTTTAAAACGCCCATGGAGTTGTTTTTCCTCCCATTTTTGTTTCCTAGTTTTTGTCATTCTGTTAGCTATCGTGTTGTCAGTATTGTTTCTGATGGCCGTAATCAGTCCTCCTTCGTGTTTTTCTATGTAGACTTCGAGTCGTTGTATGGATGTGTCAACGCTATCTTCGATGCTGGCAAGTCCTCTTCCTCCTTCTTTTATTGTTGCTTATAGTCTCTCCACGTCGTCTCTGGTATGTAACGCCTTGTGCATAGTCATTAGTTTTCTAGTTCTTTGGTCCATTATTATTATTATTATTATTACGAGGTTTGGATAAGAATATTGGGAGTGCACTGATTAGACAAACATGTAAAATCAACTGGACGTTAAGTAACGCATGGTAATTTAAAATCAACGATCTCAGGAAAATATATGTAGAAATATGGTCTACTTAGGCACTGTATAGTTTTAAAAATTGAAATTTTGACAAGCAAATAGAATGATGTTGATATATAGAGAAGAGTTTTGGTACCTTGCATATGTTGGCTTTAATCTCTTTCTCTTTTCAGATCATTGATGGGAAATAGTGACCATTCTTATATATTTAATCAAATAGAGCGAAATTATATTTTGGACGATGGAGTAGAAGATCTTTTAGGGGAAACATTTGACGAAATTAAGACTTCCAAAATTGTTCAAGAAAGATAGAGATGAAAGTTCAATTTCCACACATTTCCAAGCAGGAGTCAGATTTTCAAGTTGGTCAACAGCTTATGATACTTATGAAGATCGTAGAGCAAAGGGTTTCTAACCATCTGGGTCTACGATAACAATCCAAACAATTAAGATTCTCTCTTGGGTTCAAGAGTCTGTCAGCCAGAGTTTGTTCAGATGTTAGTTTCATAATCTGTCTTCACAGAAAAGATTTTCTAGTCTCTCGTCCAAAGTATGATTTTACTATATTTGATTAAATATATCAAAATGTTCACTATTTTCTAGCAATAATCTCAAAAGAGAAAGAGAATTAAGTCTATAAGAAAGATCTAAGAGGCTGCTGCTTTGTTTCAGCAACTTTGAAATACCCAGTACCCGACTTTTCTATGTATCAGTCATAAATCTTGATCTCGCTAAAGTGTGACAATTTCCATTATAATGGAAACACGAAATATTTTAGAAATTCAGATATATCCATTATTTTTACCGTGATAACTAAGTAGACAACACAACTTTTCTCTCTCTTTTTTCTTCTTCTCACAATGACTTTCTTTTCTTCATTCTTCTTTTTGACTTTATTTCGTGTTTTTCTCTTTTCAAATTTCTTTTTCTTTGAGAGTCTTTTTCTCTTGTTGTTTTCTTTTTTTTTTTTTTTTTTTTTTTTCTTTTTTTTTTTTTTCGAACGATTTGATGCTTCTGTATTCTCAAATCACTTACAGAACTGAGGCGACCATCTTGAATCTATCGACAAGCAGAAGTGACTATCCAAACATAAGTCATCTTGTCATTTAGGATGGTAACAATGTTAGTGTTTTAAGTCTAAATTTTTTACATAAACTATAAGAAAATAGAGACTTTTTAGAACGTCAAACTTGAAAAAGATCGAATCAGTCTTACGAGTATTTTTTGATGAATGAGTAAAATTCTCAGGAACCAAAGACTCTGAAAAATTTATGATATCTTATCAACTGAACGAACTTAGTAACAGAACAATAATTCGAAAAAATAATTGATCTCCAGAAAACGTTGAACAGTTAAGTGGATGGACGGTGTTTGTATTTGGTTTTATTTTATAGGTTTTTGAAGCTTTCATTTTATTGTTAATTTTTCTTCTGAATACTCCCTATGGCTAAAATTGCAAGCAGCTTAAATATAAACAAACTCTTTTCATAGGATTCATTTATTGGAGGAGTAGAACATTATTTTTAGTCTGATTGTATCGATAGCATTTTACTGTGACATATCAGAAGATTACATGTAACACATAATAAAGTAAAACTTATTCGAAAAGCTTTGCCTCTCAATTATTGTCAACTGATTTACAAACTTTTTTGTAGACTTTTACCCAAATGTCCTTTCGTGCTTTAATTTATTACCGAATGTTTTTATCTTTCTATTTTACCACTTGATTCCAAAAGTGACTGTTAGTATATATATATATATATATATATATATATATATATATATATATATATATATATAACAGAATTAATAGATGATATTCATAATATTAAAAATTGTAAGTATTTATTTTAAATCATCATACATAAAACACAATATCTATCAGGCAAGATATTGTAGCGTAAGCGTAACTTTCATATACATACACAAACATCGCACTCACATTTTTAAGCCAATCAACAAACATTAGAACATTCTAGAAAAAAAGGATCCAAACCACAATATACAAAATTTGCAACCATAGATTTTTTAACCAATCAAGTACTTTCCCCCCCCAAAAAAACATTTATACTCGTTTTGATCCTCTTAGGATCAGTATTTTTTATAACAAAAAGAAAACGATGGACCAATTCAACAGAGGTCTCGCCGCTAACAACAAGGAAACTACGTTACGCTACTAGACTGTTCCCTCACCCACCAAAACACAAGAGACGCCACGCTGTCTAGCAAAGACATTGACATTTCTACTTACACCAAAGGCGAAAGCAACAACAACATTGTGAGTTCTTTGGTACGATGTTCCAGCTCAATAATAAACCTTTATTTTAAAGTTATTCAGGTTTTGTTTTTGTTTTGTTAGGGAAATTACTTGCGAGGAACACGTACTGCCTACAAACATTATTTCATACCAGAGACACATCTCGCAATAACCCCGACAATATCACTACGTTTCCATAAACGTGTATATCTATCAACTTACACCTCCATCTTGTTTAACACTTTCCAACGTCATTTTCTTCAAATTCACAATTCTGTAGTGGTGATATGTGTATTTATGGCATTTTTGGTCCCCGATAATTTAACGTTGAAGTTTGATATAGAGTGTTTTAGAAAAAAGGTAGAATAGGCTATTATATAGGCATAATATAGGCACATGGCTAAAGTAGTAAATGAAGGAAGCCAATGAAACAAATGAGTAAAAGATGTGAAACAAATGAAACGGCGTGGACAAAAGGAACATTTAAAACAAGGCGACGAACAAACAAATTTATATATTATAATACAAACTTACATTGATACATAAAAAATTATCACTAATTCTACTAACAAAATAATAGTGTGTGTATATGTGTGAGTTTGTGTGTGTGTGTGTGTCTTAACACAACTAAGCTACAAAAGGATTAGATATTTAAAATGTCCTTCTTTTATGAGAAACAGGCAGTTTCTCTAAGACTGGAAAGCGTCTCATAGTCAATGTAAATTTTGAATGTTGTTGCTTTTCTCTCCTGTTGATTTACACTGGAGGGAGTGTGTTGCCGCTGCGAAGAAATTTGGTAAAAGAGAGAGAGGGTGTTTGAAGACGACGTATTCATAGAAAATACGCGTCTTGTAGGTGGCTCCAAACGCAGGACTAAAATTTACGTGCGGACGTAGTTTTAAGCATGTCACGTGGTTCTCCTGGCCAATGGATTCCCGATACTGAATATTGAGCGTCCGCCATCTTTGTACGAACATACCACCCAAAATAATTTATAGGAGTGTAAAGTCCTATAATTCTGTGTAATGAACTCTTTCAATGACGAAATAATAGTAATATATATATAAATATATATATATATATATATATATATTCATCATACAACGTGTGAAAGCACGTGCGATACTCTATCCTCATCAGCCGCCAACCAGGGTGATAACACAGTTTCGGTAGTTCAAGATGGTACTGCCACTCCTAGCGCGGCAGTACCGCTTTGAGCTACCGAAACTTACGCCTCCATCTTGTTTAACACTTTCTAACCTCATTTTCTTTAAATTCACAATTCTGTGAAATGAACCCTTTTAATGACGCAATAATAGTAATATTTTTTTTTTTCATCATACAACGTGTGAAAGCACGTGCGATACCATGTTCTCATCAGCCGCCATCCAGGGGTGATAACACAGTTTCGGTAACTCAAGGCGGTACTGCCACCCCTGGCGCTACCAAGCAGCTTTTGCCACCGGACAGGGTATTAAGAGAATGATATATATATATATATTCTTTCTTTCGTTGGTCCAAAGAGAAAAAAAGCAATTATTTCAAAATGAATAGATCCACAAAGAGATTTAAAATTATTTAGTTTTTACTCAGCGGTTCCAGCCTATGGTTTTTGTTGTATAGTGGCTCGTACCACGTGATTTCCGGTATCGCGGAAGTATAAAAGACGCTGTGTCTCTTCAGCACGGAAGAAGAAAGAAGCAGAAGCAGAAAGAGAAGCAGAGAGACAGCTCTGAAAGGACGTCGGTCAGTAGTAAGACCAACTTCGGACCTAACACCAACAGCGTCAGACTTATAATACTAGTCGGACTGTACCACTTGAATCAATAAATAATTAACTCTATTTCACTGTGTATCTTTTCCTTACCACGATACAACAGTTTTCTTCAGAGAACTTTTGATGTTTTTTTCCGGAGTGGTGTTCGGTTGATATAGAGGTCAGTATTTTGATAGGGTGGTTGTTTCTTTTAATTTCTTGATAAATTCCTTGTAAGGATTGGCTCTTTCTTTTTCTTCTTTTTCTTTTTCCTTTCTTTCTTTTTCTAAGATTGTCTTTTTTGTTCTCCCTTGTGGGCGGATTTTTTCCTCACCCAAATTAGTCTTTGATATTTGATATGCTATAAAGCTTTTTTGTTGTTTTACTCTGGGTGGTTGTGTGTGTCTCTGTGTGTATGTGTGTCTGTGTGTATAGTTGATATGCTATAGAGTTTATTAGTCGTTTTGTGTTAAAGTGGTTTAGAATTGAACTAATTGAACTACCTTTTCTTTTATTTTTTTTTTTCTCTGGGTGAGTGTGTGTATTTGTATCTCTTTGAGTCTCTCTCACTATGTGTGTATGTGCGTTTGTGTATACAGTTTGTATTTTATCCAGTGTGGGCTTGTAGTTTTCTATGAAATTTTTTTTCTTTCTTTTGAAGTAATGTGGTTTAGAATTTTACTGGCAACTACTTTTTACTCTCTCTCTCTCTCTCTCTCTCTCTCTCTCTCTCTGTATATATGTATATATATATTTATGTGTGTGTGTGTGTGTTTATTTCTATTTGTGTGTATGTGTATAGGCTATGTTTTATTCAGTGTGGGCTTGATTTTTCTACGATGTTTTTCTTTTATTCGAAGTAATGTGTAGTCATTAGTTTGATATATGGACATTGTTTTGAATTCTCCGTTAATACATTCGTATAGGTATTTAGATACATGTAATTTTCTATTTTTCTGGTATTCTAATGTTGCTTTTGGGAAGTGATGTCCTTTTATTGAGAGCTTGTGTCAGTCCTATGTATACTTCTTTACATTTGTTAGATTAGATTATACAGACTTCTTTTTTTGAGTTGCTGCTTAAATCTTTATTATGAATTTTGTTTTCGGGTTTTTGAAGGCATGGCATTTTCCTTCTATACTCCATATCTTTTATTCTTGCATTTAGTAACTCCTTATGTTGTGTTTTTCCCGAATGTAGAAGAGGTGACTATTTTTTTTTAAATTTCAGGCTGTCTCTGGCTTTTAATGACTTTTGTTGTGTCTTGTATTTCTTTGATTTGTTCATTGTTTCTAAGTTCTTCTAGATTTCTTAATTATTTCTATGAAAATCTAGAAGATAAGAAGTGAATAAATAATTTTTAAAATGATATAAATCTTTTTTTAGACCAATTCACTTATATATATATATATATATATATATATATATATATATATATATTGTAAATGTAGGACTTTGCGTTTCAACCGGTATAGTATTTTAGATTGAACTTTGCCGCCCGCACCGGTCGGTTCCGGGTGGAAGATGCGGGAGGAACTTCCGGCCTGAACACCGGTTGGCGCGAATTCGGTCTTTTTCAAATTGACCGGCATGCGAGACGGACGTTCTTTGTGGATCACTAGCGAGGTAGAAAGAGTTTTCCAGTTGGAGAATGTATAGTTGGAGAATGTGTACTTGTTTTTACGCTAAACATGTGCGCAAATAAAGACATACATCTTCATCTGTACGAGACTCGTGTCTTTGATTTTTGGTCCCAGTTGCTGCTGTTACACACATTCATATATATATATATATATCATCATGTGCCGCCAGCACGGATATCCCTGACCATCTCTCGCCACTCTCCCTATCATTCATCGCCTCCGGCTGGTCTTCAGGGTTACATCCTGTGTCCTCACATAGCTGCTGTATGTAAGTTCGAGCTGGTCGTCCTGCTTTTGCACGGCCATATGTGGGGGTCCATAGGAGTACATCACTTACGAGCTCGTCATTGCTTTTCCAGTAGTGTCCTGCGTGTCTGGTTCGTCTAACTTGTATAGTTTTCGTGATGGGCGGCAAGTGGCCGTATAGTTGGTGTCTCGTGGGGTTTTGTCGCCAGGACTTGTTCAATATTGCTCTCAACATTCTTGTGTAGTTGCCGTCAAGTTTCTTCTCCAGCCGTTTAGTTAGCGTCCATGTAGTGCATCCATATAACAGTATCGATACAACCGCTGCCTGGAAGAAACTGCGTTTAAAATTGATTTAAACTTTATAAACACGGTATGTTACAGTGGTGTATTTGAAATGGAACTATTTATTATTTTGAATTAACAAACAAGCAAAAAAATAATAAAATTTTTTTAAAAATAACCACAAAAAAAAACAACAACCACCATAACTGATTTCACTCGTAAATTATTTATCTCTTAGTTAAGTAGACATAAAAAAAAATATCCAGAAAATTTTGCAAGACGTCGTGCTGCAAAAGCTGCACTGCATCAATTAGAAAATCTTAACATTTACAGAGGATGATCTCGTGACATTCTCAGAACATTGACTTTAATGTTCCATCATTTTGGATTGGATTGGTTTCTTTGTTTAATGGCATATCAACTTTTGTAGGTTATTTACAGAGGATGATCTCGTGACATTCTCAGAACATTGACTTTAATGTTCCATCATTTTGGATTGGTTTGGTTTCTTTGTTTAATGGTATATCAACCTTTGTAGGTTATTTTAATGCCAAAGCTATTCTCCTAGAAGAACAGTAGTGGTACTATTTAACCCATAGCTGGGAGGATAAGGGGGTTCATACCTTTCCCAAGGGTATTTGCCCGAAAGTGAACGTAATAGCGCGACTGGAGTACGAATTCGTGTACTACGATTCCGTAGTCCATCGCTTTAACCATTACACCTCGAGGACACCCCCTTTCCATCATTTTCTGTTGGCATTTATTAGATACTTCGTTAATGATATTATATATTTGGGCAGCAGTTTTTTTGTTTAAAAAAACAGCGAAGAACAAATGTAGGATTAAAAAATAGTTTGTCTCTTTTTTCTTGACTTGACTGAATGTAGAAATTGTCTTTCAGCTCTTCCTCTTTCAAAAACTGTACATTTTGTTTTTATGGCAAATTAGATGAATTGGATTTTTACTGTCTCATGCCATCTAGAATTACGTTACCTTGTTTTGTAAACACGGAAAACTAAGAAAGAAGTTTTACACGATTCCTTTTTCTGTAGTTATTAACACACACACACACACACACACATACGCGCGCACACACACAGATATATATATATATATATATATATATATATACAAGTGCATACGATAAGTTTCCAGACGTTTTCGTATAAAACCTGATTGTCACAGCTGGTGAATTTCAAAAATGCAATCTGACAATTTAGAAGAACGATATGCAATAAAATTCTGTTTTAAACTTGGAAAAAATTGCCACAGAAACGTATGGAATGCTTCAGACTGCTTTTCGACCATCTTGCATGAATCGAGCATCAGTTTTTGAGTAGGATAAGAGATTCCAACAACTTCTTCAAGGCCCCATGGAAGTCCTCTTGTGTTACTGTGTCAATGACCTTCGTCACAGCCTCTTTCATCTCTTCAATTGTCTCATAACGACAGCATCTGAGCTTAGGGAATAAGCAAAGGTCACAGGGAGCAAGGTCTGGACTATAGGGAGGCTGAGGAACTGTCTTGATGCCCATCTTGGTCAAATAGTCCGTGACAAGGATGGAGTTGTGGACTGGTGCATTGTCCTGGTGGAAATGCCACTGACCCGATTTGAAGAGTGCTGGCCTCTTCCCTTGGAATCTCTTCCTGAACCCCCTTAAAACCTCAACATAGTAACCCTTACCCTAACCCTTTGGCCAATCAACTCTGGTGCATTGACTTCCTTACTCCTCCCACACCTCTCATCATCCCTCGCAGACTCCATGCCTTCCTTGAATCTCTTATGCCACTCAAAAACTGATGCTCGATTCATGCAAGGTGGTCGAAAAGCAGTCTGAAGCATTCCATACGTTTCTGTGGCATTTTTTCCAAGTTTAAAACATAATTTTATTGCATATCGTTCTTCTAAAGTGTCCTCACGTCCAGATTGCATTTTTTAAATTCACCAGCTGTAACAATCAGGCTTTAGTAGGGTGTATTCCAATTGCTGCTGTAGCTGTTCATTTGAACCTGAAATCATAAGGATTTGTCAGTCTTCTCATAAGATGAATAGCAATAGCAATATGGAAGAATCTACGACGATTTTAAATGCCTGTACAAAAAAAGTCTGGAAACTTATTGAAGGTACCACGTATGTATATGTGCCTTTCTTGTTTTCACATATCAATGATTTTATTTATGAACTCATTGCAGATTATGATTTGCATTTAAAGAAGCCAGTGTCTTCAAGATATGGGAATGGTCTCTTTCCACAGATTTTTCGATCAGATGGTCACACGTTCAATGTAAGTTCTCTACAACCTTTTTTTTTTTACTTCGAGATCCATCACAGAAAATTGTCTTCTATTAAAAAATACTTGGATCTAATTTTTGAAAAATATTCATTGATATAAAAATTATCATGCTTAATTTACACGCACACACGCTCGCGCACACACACAGACACTCGCACATACACACACACACACATACGCGTGCACACACACACACACACACACACACACACATACATACCTACGTACATTCATATTTTAGTTTAGTATAAGTATATTTTTTGCTTACACACTGCTAAATGTTAAAACAGTTCTATTTCAAACAATTCAGTTAATCGTAAGTACAGTTTTAATATCAAAAACAGTTCCATTTCAAACAATTCAGTTTATCATAAGTACTCAGTTTAAATGTGAAACGAGTTCTATTTCAAACAGTTCAGTTTAGCATAAATACGCAGTTTAGTACTATTTGACTCATAGATAGGACCCTATTAGGTGCTACCACTCCGAACCAGAGTGGACCTGGGAGTGATGGCAGTAAAATGGTACTCCGCATTTCCCAAAGCTCCAGGATTACTGGAACCTCACAAACAGATTGTTCAGAGACATATCCAGGACACTCGTTGGTGTATGTGTGTGGGGGGGTACTCCTCTGCTGGGAAGCAGTCGGTATATTCTACAGCCCCAACCGACTGGCCCATTCGTTGAGGGGGTTCTTGTCCCTCTGCAGAGATGCAGTCGGTCTATTCTACTGCAACTCCCAGCCGAGTTTATTGTTTGATACATTTTGAAATTATTCACTATTAGTTCTACACCTTCGAGTAGTAGCTATTGAAAAGGAAGCCTTCGGACGCTCTCGACAACGGTCGGCCAGCTTATATATATATATATATATATATATATATATATATATATATATATATATTTGCGTGTGTGTGTGTATGTCTGTGCGTGCGCGCGTGTGTGTCTGTCTGTCTGTCTTTCTGTCTGTCACTTTCCCTCTCTCTCACTATATATATATATATATATATAGACGGAATATAGACGGATATGTGAGTGGATGTTTGCGTGTATATGTGTGTGGATATAACCGGATTATTTAGGTATTTATAGTTTTATGCATTCACGATTCCATCAGTCGGAAATAATAGAATTTGGTTTGATGGCAT
Source organism: Sepioteuthis lessoniana (assembly GCA_963585895.1). NCBI lineage: Eukaryota > Metazoa > Mollusca > Cephalopoda > Myopsida > Loliginidae > Sepioteuthis > Sepioteuthis lessoniana. Next base: position 3,396,645 of record OY757936.1, read on the forward strand.
ATCAAAGATTACATAAATGACACGCGAACCAAAGAAATTTATTGAGCATAATAAATTTTGATCCTACATCTAATACTGTCAAATATTTTATCCTCTTCCATTAGATATGTGGCAGAAAGAAGGTAACAGATGCAATGTTTTAGCCAAAGACGACAGGAAATTTCTCCAGTCAGAAAAAAGATTCTATTGTGTTTTCTCTAAAATAGAAAAGAATTGACATTAATGGAAAAAAAATTTTACTTAAAAAAAAAAAAAACAAAAAAAAAAAAAAAACGAACAATAAACAAAGCAAAACAAAAAGAAAAACCTTTATTGTTTAACAAAATTGGACTCAATTTTTGTACCATTTAGAAATATCAAAACATTGCACGAAACGTTACTGGGTGAGCATAGAAAAGGAAAAATTCGATGATAAATATTTAAAATATTTCTATAACTTGTAAGGAAGTAACATATAAAATTAGCGATTCATAGGTTAAAGAGTTGCTTCACTGGGCTGATAACTGGGCTGGTCACTTGGAAAACCAAAGGGGTCGCGTCTGGTTGGTTGGAACTAGGGAGGTCATCTAAGTGAAGGAACTGTCAAATCCTTTCGCCTTGGTTAAGGTTAAGGATAGCTCAATCGTAACGTGACATCATAAAAGCAGTCAATTAGGTTAGCGAGACAGACAATAATGAAGGATTGTAAACTAAAGGAAATTAATTTAAAAAAGAAACAGGTAAGATTGTATACTGAACTTTATTTAATATTCATTTTTTAAATTAATCAATCAATTGATAATGATAATTATAATAATATTCAAAATATCTGATGAAGTCATAAACTTTATCGATAAAACCATGAAAACCTGGAAAGTGAAATTGATAACAGGGTTAGGGAAGCTTAGTTGAAGCAAAGGTCCACAGAGGTATGTTCCAAGGAGATGCACTATCATTGTTACTATTCATAATTGCGATTATGCCACTCAACCTCATATTCAGAAAAAGCACAGCCGGATACAAACTTACTAAAAGATCAATAACTTAATGTACATGGACGACATCAAACTATTTGCAAAAAAATGAAAAAGAACTAGAACTTCTAATACACGCAGTTAGAATATACAGTCAGAGCATAGGGAAGGAATCTGACATAGAAAAATGTGCCATGAAAAGCGGCAAAAGACACCGGATGGACAGAATGGAACTACGAAATCAAAACAAGATTTGAACGCTCGGAGAAAAGGAAACATACAAATACTTAGGCATCTTGGAGGCTGACACCATCAAACAAGTGGAGATGAAAGAAAAAATTAAGAAAGAATATCTGAGGAGGACCAGAAAGCTACTCGAGACAAAACTATGTTGCAGAAACCTTATCAAAGGAATAAATACCTGGGCTGTACCACCCGTTAGATATTCGGGAACCTTTTTGATGTGAATCAGAGAAGAACTTAAGCAAATGGACCAAAGAACAAGAAAACTGATGACCATGCATAAGACATTACATCACAGAAATGACGTTGAGGGGGGGGAAGACTTGCCAGCATTGAAGACAGCATTGACTCATCGATACAACGACTCGAGAACTACATAGAAAAGCACGAAGGAGAACTGATTACAGCCACCAGAAACGATACGGACAACACGAAAACAAACGGATTGATTATAACAAGAAAACAAAAATGGGAAGAAAAACAACTTTTATGGGCGTTTTAAACGACTAATAAACAACATCTCACGCGAGAAAACCTGGACGGGGTTAAGAAAAGGAAACTTTAAGAGATAAACAGAAACTCTCCTAATAGCAGCACAAAACAAAATAAGAACCAGTCCTATCAAAGCAAATGTAGGTTATATAGTGACTGAGACGATCAATCTCATAATAAGCGAATGCAGCAAATTAGCAGAGAACGAGTATAAGACTAGACATAACTGGATGGGCAAAGTGATCCACTGGATGATGAGTAAGAGACTTAAATTTGACCATACGAACAAATGGTATATGGACAACCCAACATCTGTCCTGGAGAATGACACTCATAAACTCCTCTGGGACTTTGACATACAAACGGATCACCCTATCTTGGCCAGAATACCAGACCTTATAATAATCAACAACAAAAAAAGAGACCTTGCAAAGCTATGGAATTTGCAGCCCCGGTTGACCACAGAATAAAACTGAAGAAAAGTGAAAAGAAGCATAAGTACCTCGACCTTGCTAGGGAATGGCAAAAAATATGGAACATGAAGGTGACAATTATACCAATCATGATTGGTGCTTTTGGTACAGTAACTAAAGGATTATTAAAGGGACTGGAGGACTTGGAGGTAGTAGGACGAGTAGAGACCATCCAAACTACAGCATTATTGTGAACTGCCAGAATACTGAGAAGAGTCCTGGAGACTTGAGGAGACTTGCTGTCACTCAAACTCCAGTGAAAGACCATCAGCTAAAACTGATATGAAAAACTCTCAAGGAGAAAATAATGATAATAAAATTGTTGCCCGTGGTGTAATGGTTATCGTCGTAGGAAATAGACACGGCAACATGAGTTCAAACCCTGGACGAGACTGATTGCATTTCGCATAGCACTAATACCTCTGGGAAAGATATGAATCCAATTATTCTCCCTCCAGCTATGGGTAAATAGTAGGACAGACTGGGTTCTTCAGCCTTGGTGTGGCAACTAGTCAAGGAGAAGGAATACTCTGAATTCAAATCTGTCAAACGCCGCTTAAAAATTGACCTTGTGTCATATCCTGCCCGAGCGGAGGGGTTGGGTAAATATGATAATAAAATTGTTGCGGAATACTTCGTTAAAGTAAACAAACTAAACATCCCGTTACGTTTGATTAAAATTTAAAGTCTGAAATTCGTTCATTATTTTATTTGTTTCAAATTTTAAAAAATTTCAAATTATAATCAACATTTTTTTAAATTTAATCTTTTTTTATTTAGATTTTTAAAATCATTCTTTAAACTTACAATATCATAATTATAAAGTGATTTTTGCGATTCAGCAACAACTGAATAATGAATTAGGGAACAAACAATAATTAAATAAAACAAACAAATTACAAATAAATTGTAAATAAATTAATAAAATATTAATAAGAGAAATAAATTAGCTACAAACAAGTAAAAAAAATTGATACAAACAATAAATAGATTTAAAAATCAAATACAGAAAAATTGGTTACATATTGAAAATTTAAAGACTGAAATTTGTTCCTTATTTTATTTTTTTCAAATTTTAAAATATTTTTTTATAACTTATTCTCAGCATTGTTTTAGTTTGTATGTTTTTATTTCAATTTTATTAATTATTCCATAAAGTCACAAAATTGTTATTATTAAGTGATTATTATTTTAATATACTATACAGCAAAAACTGAATTATGAATTAGGGAACAAACACTAATTAAATAAACAACCAAACAAATTACAAGTAAATGATGAAAAAAAACCTAATGAGATATAAATAAGAAACAAATGAATCTAATACAAATTAGCAAAAGAATTTGAAACTGTTGGAATTATTTTATTGTAATGGGAACATCTTCTTGGAAGGGACTTTTATGGTTGTCATCGCTGGAAGGAAAAGACGAGATTTTTTGGAACTGAAACCGCCTGCTGAGAGAATAAGCCCTTTTGGCTGAAGCCACGGAGCAGAGAAGACACCATTTTTGTAGGCCTGTGAATTTTCGCCGGATGTGCTGGTTTTTAAACCTTGCTGTTCCCTATAGTTAAGGGAAAATAGTGAATAGAGAGTAAATCCCTCAAAGAATTTTGCTGCTGTGCTGGACCTCTCCTGGAAAAGTATGCTGTTACCTATATCTGTGAATTTGTGCTGTCTTGACTTTAATCGCGAGATGTCCCCAACCTACCATGCTGTGCTGTATTCTTCCTGGCGAAATGTGCTGTTGCCTATATCTGAGAATTTTTGCTGTCTCGATTCAGACCATGAGGTGAACTATTGAATTTGCTGTCCTATACAAGTGCTGAAAGAATTGCTGAATGTACCCCCATGTATCTGCATTATTCGCTGTATTCTTGACGGAAAAGTGAACAGGTTTTCCAAGATGTTTTTCGCCAGGAGACTTTTCCAAATCTTTTTTCCATTCATGCAACACCCTTTTTTTGAGTTGTAAGTACCGGCACCTTTGTGAAGATATATCAGTTCTCTGTAATTCATGAGTGACTCAGTGTTTTTTTTTTTTTTTCGAAACAATTTGTATCATTGTTACTTGATTCAGTTTTTTTTTTATTAGTCGCTAAAATAGCAATTAATTTTAGAAACAAGTGTTTTTCTTCAAAACTTTGTATCTCTTTTTTTAATCTTTATTTACTTGGTAATAAATAGTTCTTAGTTGTACGCACGAAGCACGTTTGTCTTTTTATATTTTCCTTTCCTTTTTCAAAGTACTGTTTTATATTCCATGAAAGGATTCGTTTTTTTTTTTTTTATAAAGATTAGTCCTTTTAATATAAACTATAAGTAGATTTAAAAATCAAATAATACTTATAGAAAAATAGGTTACAGATACAAAATTTAGCTGAATGTTTGAAGTTTTCTTTCTTTTTTTGCTTAACTTGTTACTGGTAATACTATTATTTTCCCTAGAACAAAAAATATTTAAAAAAGCATTTGTAGAGCTCCGGAAAAACGTTCTTTGTATTTCTTTCTATATTTTGACTATCATTACAAGTGTCAACATTAAAAAGAAGCACATAATATACCAAAACAGTCAATGTTATATGCATAGCCAATTTCCTTTGATTTGCTGAATGAAGTAAAAAATAATCTTTTATCAGTTTACCACTAACTACATAATTGTTGTGGTCTTCAGATAAGACCGGTGGAAGAACAACTCAAACAACGGGTGATAGGTGAACGTTATTGTATTAGCAGAAAAAAGGAAGTCATACAAAAGAAGTACAAGCCGTTCTCGGCTTGCAGTCTGTCTGTCAAATGTCTCGTAAAAAACGAGAAGTTGTCTTCTCCAAGCGAGCTAGCTTGGAGAATAGGTTTAGGTTGGACGAGTCCATCTTTGGGGTATGGTGGGATATGTCCCCATAACAACAATCATATAGAACAAAATTTGCAGTTGTATCATTAGGATAAAAGAGAGAGCATCTGTTAATACCTTGAAAATAGCTGTTTATTTCAGATAGTTTTTACATTATCTCGTCCAGATATCAAATGTCTTCGACTCTTGCATTTATTTTTCATAAAAACTGCATAACAGCAATAACCTGTCAAGCATAATATTACAGGAAGAACTTCTCTACATTTATTAACATTTCTAACATCAATTCTAAATTTATACACATCTAACTTTTGCTCCTCTGTCACTTCATCCTAGTTTGGTTGTTGTAAATTCTTCAGATCAATTTGAATAGTTAGCTCAATTTTAAAACTGATAGCATTCAATTTTTTTTTTCACACTCAAACACTTGCTGTATCGAGATATTATTCTGACACCCACTAAGTCACCGGTATTGACCAAACCTTACTTCAAGGTGATCAGTTTGTAACGTATAGGTTGTATAATTCAAAGCGGTAAATGTTTTCTTTGTTAATTTGCTATTTCTTTCGTAAATGCTATTCCAGAATTTTAACCAGTCACAAAATACAGAAAAAAAATCTTAAATTTTATTTATTTATTCGAAGTAGATTGACGTATTTATTTCTAAGCTGACAATCTTCATATGGTTTTTTTTTACATTCATTATTGTCCATAAAATATATGTTTATTTATACTGCAACCTCTGCAAAATTAGACAAACATTTCTGTTTTCCTAAGGTAAATAACCCCTGAAAAGTATGTGTATTCACTAACAATTTGCAGAACTAAATAAACAGTTTGAAGAGTTTGTAGGAGAAACTTTCTCAACTTTCGATTTAATGTGTTTCGATATACGAAGACATAAAATTAAAGTTTCATTTATTTAGGAATAAAAAAATTCTAAAATATTGTTAGAATCATTAGAATTATTCTTTATACCTATAAAACGTTCCTTTATAAATGAATTTATATCGAAAATTTCTTTTAAGTTTATTTTTAGAAAATGAGGTTTTACCTTTTAAAAATAACCTGGGAGATAAAATAAAGACATGACTATTTCTTAACTTTCTCACTAAATCTGCCTTTGTGTTGTGAATTACAAAGACATGAAATTGATTAAATGATTGAAATTTCAATTAAATTTGCTTATTTCTTAATATAAAAATAAAAAGATTCACTCGGCTGAATGAAAAATTATCTCTTTTTGATGAAAAATTATCTCTTTTGATTGTACAAATCCAAACATCAAATGATTCATTATCTTTAGGAAAAAGAAAATACACGAACTTTAAGGCCGTTTTTATAATTCTTTTTGCAGTTAGGTATATGGGGGTGGGTAGGTTTAGACAATCAGATCAATTTCTATAAGAATAGTATAAAAGAAAAAAAAATATTTATGTGTTATAAATGGTGAATATTTTATAATTCAAAATTACAATTTTTATAAAGTTAATATTTTATTTTTGAGAATTTCACACGTATGTGTGGGAATAAACGAGTTCAATGACAGAGCAGAATCAGTAAAAAAAAAAAATGATATCTTAAAAAATTAACGTTAAAGATAATAATTATTGACATATGTACTTAAGTGTTTTTGTATGAGTGCGGGTGTTAATTTCTTGGGTATGTTGGTGAAGGAATCGTAATATATTGGTTCGTGAATGCTAATTGTTTCCACTATCTTTGTTGTCTCTATTGCAAGGTGTAACACAGTCTGCAGGGTAACTCTTTCCGCTAGCCAAAAAGGAATCTTATTTATATCTGTCTGGTGGCTCAAAAGGCTCGGCCGAAAACATTTATTATTTTTAGAGCGAACGCTTTTGATTGGTCCAAATATCTTATTAAATATTCTTTTATTCTAAACTGGAACAATGATTCGAGCCAGATGTGCACAAACCAGTTTTTATCAATATTTCTTTGAACGTCTCAGGGTGAATATTTAGTTCTCTGCACTTCTTCAGTATCGCTAAAGGCATGACGTATCTGTAAGACATTGTTTTTGTTAATAAATTAATTGAGTATTTAAAAGAAACAAATAGATAAATAATTCAAAAGCACCGTGAAAAACCAAACACACAAACGTCACCCTTCTTGAAAGTTAGAGGAGTCAAGATGATGTCACATGTTTTCCCCCTTACCACGAGGCCTTTATATATATATATATATATATATATATATATATATATATATATATATATATATATATAATATTTCATTAGTAAATTAATAGAATTGAACCATTTCTAGTTTCGAGCGCGATTTTACATGGTTCCATCTATCTATCTATCTGTTTGTACCTTTATATTAAACTTTGCATAACTCACTTCGATGATCTAATACAACAAAAAATCTTTGGACCTATAAATTATTCTTATAGGTAAATATTGTGAACCTTTTTTATTTAATTCTTTGTAGATTGTTTGTTGCAAAGAAAAACTAGAGCAAATTGCCAAAAGGTTGCAAAACATTGCTTCTTGTCTCAAAGAGCGTTTGTACTGGCTAACGACAGGGAGTAGAAGGATCTTTGGCATCATCGAAGAGAAGCGGATTTGTATAGTGGTGGCAAGCACAACCAATCACAAACCGACTTTTGAATTGTTGAAAAAAGCTCTTCAGATAATCGTTGAAGAGCAAGTATCACAACTGGAAGCGTTCAATATAATATTGTAAGTATATTTTGTCAGTCTTTTCAAAAGAAATATATTTTCGCGCATCATTAATTCAATCGATTTATCCATCAATCAATTTAATCAATTTATTGCATCGTTTATTTGTACATTGATTTTTTGTTTGGAACTAGAAAGAAAAGGAGACGTCGAGAAACATTACAAACCTCAAATAGATGTATGAGGAAGGAAATACATGAAATCAAATAAATACAATTTGTACGGAGAAAAAACAAATCAATTTTATTACAATTTTAATAACATTTTTGTCATTAAATAGTATAGCACTGAATCATCGATACACTAACTGATCGCACTGATACTTATAAATGCTATTTTCCAAACACTTAGGAAAAAATTCATAATTAACGTTCTACAATAAAGAAAAATATGTTTTATTTAATTTGATAATACAAAATATTACATGACTTTATGATGAAGAATATCTAACTTGATAAATAAAAGAATCTACAGCAAAAATATAGATACCCTTAGTTAAAATAGATTTTATAGTTACTTGGTAAATTATGATTATAAATGATGTGTTTATGATCCTATATGATGGTAATGTAATTATTGTTTGTTATTTAACAAGGGCAACTATATTTTTGTCATCCTTTTTACAACAGATTAGTATTTTGTTATTTGTCTGCCATAGTTTTTTTATCCTGAAGATGATAGTTATCATACGATCGAAACGTTGACCAAAGTATGTTAACCAGTGAAATATAAAGTAATAAGCCCCTTGAAGAAAAGTTATATAACTAAATAACGTCAAAATCTTCTAATAGTAGTTTGGGTTAAGCAAAAGAAGCAATTTCATCTATGGCACAAATTTTCTTAATTGTGAAGAAGATAATAAAGATGGATATTTTTGTCAGGAAATGTCTTCAAATACGCCAATGAAAATTTATTATACTTTTAGATAAGTAGATAAAAAACAAATTCACATTCCCCGGTCGAAATCTGAATACTTTCATAAGTTACTTTCCCCAGCTTTTGTGATTAGTTATTCATAACTATTTAAAAAGAGACATGAATTAATGAGACAGAAGACCTATTCGAAGATTTTAATAACAAACAAGATGGTTACCTTTTACTACACAGAAGAGCGACAAACAAGCGAGGTTATCTGTTGGAAGGCAAAAAGTGAAATAAGTTTAAGAATACCTCAAGATACAAATGAAAATTAGGAACGTAAAATGAATAAATAGTATAAAGCAAAAATAAAAACAAAAACAAAAATGGGTTCCCTCATTTTCTAATTATATATCTTGTTCAAGTATCTATTGTGATTTTTTTCATAAGATAAGGGTTTTTACAATATTATTAATTGCTTTCTGAAGCTTTAAGCTTAAAACTGTCATAGTAGGTCTCACAATAACTGATGTTTATACAACAGCATCATTGCTTCTAACAAAGCCTTCATCAGATGATGACTCTGGGTTCAGGCATGGTTTCGGGGCCGAAGCATCATTACCACTAACCCAGAGCGCCCCAGCAGTATCTCACGACACTACCAGACTTTGTCAGATTGTTGTCACACTGTGGGATTGCCAGATCCACGCTGATGCCGTTAGAGCCTTATCTTGGATCTTTTCCATGTGTTTTCTCTTGTCCGATGGAGGAAGTCCGAGATTAGTTAAGAAAAAGGAGGTTGAGTTAGCAATAAAACCTTTGCATCCGACTTCGATAGGAAATACATTCGTTATCCAACCATTTCTGTCACATTGTTCTCGCAGATCTTCATATTTTTCCAACTTACGCAGATGTGCCCAGTCGAAATTTTCTTCATAAGGGACCGTTAACTCAATAACGATAACTTTTTTGCTTTAACGGACCAAATGACAATATCTGGACGTTTTGTTGTTAACGCTATTTCAGTTGGAAATAAGAAGTTATGTTTTAAATCGGTTGCGACGTGCCAGTCCGTCCATCCCTCAAGAAATGATGGTTTACATATATATTTTTTGTTTCCGATACAAAGTTTCGGCAACCGTGGTCTTTGGTCTTCTTTAGATGCATGCTACATTCAGAGTCTTTTAAAAATCGTTTTATACTTTATTTCTTTGCATTTCTCATAGAACTGGGTGTTTAACGTTTAAAAAATGTGATAAAATCATCTTCATTGGCTTTTCATTTTCATCTGATATGCGAGACATTAACAAGTTCACAGTATCAATGTCAAAAGATTTTTAAATTAACAGACGTTGACCTTTAAACTAATTCCCCTCAACCAAAAACGAAATCTGCGTCACTATAGATAAACAGAATTTCACAGCTAAACGGTGTGCTGTGAAATCCAACCATTATGACGAGAGTAATCTAAGTAGTCGGTCGAACGGTGAAATATCGCATCAAAATTCCACCCCTTCTTGTCAAAACTCGGATTTCTGCCCATCTTTTCTAGTGTCAGTGAAACCCCGCGAAAATACCACTGATGTAGGAAGAACGTTAAATGAAAAACCGTGTAGATGAATCTACGTAAACTTATTTGATTTCATTTTTTTACTACATTCCAAATGTCAGATAAAGTAGTTTATTCAGCCTTACATAGCCTGATTGGCAATTAAGCAAGGAAATATATGAATAAATACATAAATAAATAATTAAACAAAGTGAGTATGTGATACTTCTATGTAGATATGTTAAGTGATTACTGGAAGTTTAAGTCTACCAGAACACTCCAACCAACATCTGCTGATTAACCTAAGCCCTTTTTGTAGATAAGGACGCACCCTTCATTAAACTTACGCTCTCCTTTCACTAAACTGATTCCCTTCAGATAATCATCAAAAAGTTGTTCATTGCCTTTCTACTTCTGTAATTAAGAAGCTCAATAACCGACTGTACTTCTATCCATTCTGTGTCTTCGTGCACGTGCAACCAACAGGCATGAGCTTGGTGGGAGTGAATTTCATCTTTGCTCAAATTTACGAAGTCTCTCCAGAAAGTACTTAGCCATTTTTTTTTAACAAATTAAGTAACTCATCAGTGGGGACCATACTGTACATGTATGAAAAGATATTTTCTCGTGGGCTGAGATGAAAAGATATTTTCTCGTCGGCTGAGATGAAAAGATATTTTCTCGTCGGCTGAGATGAAAAGATATTTTCTCGTTGGCTGGGATGAAAAGATATTTTCTCGTCGGCTGAGATGAAAAGATATTTTCTCGTCGGCTGGGATGAAAAGATATTTTCTCGTCGGCTGAGATGAAAAGATATTTTCTCGTCGGCTGAGATGAAAAGATATTTTCTCGTCGGCTGAGATGAAAAGATATTTTCTCGTCGGCTGAGATGAAAAGATATTTTCTTGTCGGCTGGGATGAAAAGATATTTTCTCGTTGGCTGAGATGAAAAGATATTTTCTCGTTGGCTGAGATGAAAAGATATTTTCTCGTCGGCTGAGATGAAAAGATATTTTCTTGTCGGCTGGGATGAAAAGATATTTTCTCGTTGGCTGAGATGAAAAGATATTTTCTCGTTGGCTGAGATGAAAAGATATTTTCCCGTCGGCTGGGATGAAAAGATATTTTCTCGTCGGCTGAGATGAAAAGATATTTTCTCGTTGGCTGAGATGAAAAGATATTTTCTCGTCGGCTGAGATGAAAAGATATCTTCTCGTCGGCTGAGATGAAAAGATATTTTCTCGTCGGCTGGGATGAAAAGATATTTTCTCGTTGGCTGGGATTCACCATTAGTTGAACTTGTACTTTGAATGGCAGTTGCGTTTATACAAAATATGTTCCAAGTTTCCTCGAAATTTGGTTCGTGGAAACTATTCAAAAAATTTAGAAGGATTTTGATGATGATTCATTGAGAGAAGCTGAGACAAAATTTTTGTTGCAATGCTTCAAATAACCGAATTCATCGAACTCTTTTAAAAATAATCCGAATTCTAACGACCCAGTCGAAAATAACGAACGCGTACGGGATGCAATAAAATGAAATTGGCATTTTGTAGGACGAGAATTGAAAAAAAATCTCAGGATTTCATAGACTTTTTGAAAAGAATGCAACCATTTTGTAGGTCTGAACTGTTCAACCTTGAGAAGATTTTTCGCAAAACATCGTGTATTACAGTCCTGTTAGTTTTCTTACAGTTCTGATTTAGTTTCCAACGGCTTCTGACTTTTCTTAAAATTAAAATGATCGTTTAAAGAGAAAGATTTCAGACCTTTGACGAGATTAAGGAAAGCGTAATGATGGCAATATCAAAAGAGAAATTTCCTACAGTTGCGAAAAGTTGAAGAGATACTAAGATAAGATTACAAGATTACAATTATATCATAAACATTATCATAATATTCATATAATTACTAAACCTCAAATCATACCAAATATTATAGATAATACTATATTAAGAATTATCATCACAATTAATATTACTATTACAATTTTTTTTCATCATACAACGTGTAAAAGCATGTGCGATACCCTGCCCTCATCAGCCGCCAACCAGGGTGATAACACAGTTTCGGTAGCTCAAGGCGGTACTGCCACTCCTGGCGCTACCAAGATTGGTATTACAATTATTGCTACTAGTCGTCAAGCTTATTAATATTATAATTATAATAAATATTAATAGAATAAATGTCAACAAAAACAACAGATATCAACAACTACCACAATATTAATATTTAATAATTAATACCAATAGCAAATCATTCTAATTGATATCAGTAATTATTACTATGTACTACAAAAATATCATTTATAATATGAACTCTGTAATCAAAATAAAATAATGCCTTATATTGTTTATTACATGTATAAAAATACAAAGTATATTTACTTTAAATAAATCTAAACACACACACATATACACAATATTTATATAACCGGCTCATTGGACCAGTGGGTAGAATGTTCGCCAATGGTCCGGGACACCTGAGTTCAATCCCAGGTCGCGTCATACCAAAGACTTTAAAGATGATACTTGATACCTCCTTGCTTAACGCTCAGCAGTAAAGTGGAGCAATCCAGGGAAAGGGGTAGCGTCCCCCTACACACACACACCTTGGTGTAGTAGCTATTGAAAAGAGATCCATTTGGTTGCCTTCGACTATGGTCGCCAACTTTACTTTATATATATATATATATATGCCAAGAAAGTTTTTAAAGTGAGCCAAAGAGATTCTTCGTTAAATGGGTGGGTCATTTCCGAATAGGCTTCACACTATTTTAGTGAATAAGGCAGTTCTCGCCTCAATTTGAAACTGAATGATAATCTTTAAGTGTCTCGGGTCGCACTGAACGTCATTTTAATAATTCGAATTCTCAAAAGACATCACAATTAAAGGCTATTCAGAATCTTTCCTTCCTAAATAGAAGCATCAATATCATCATGAGCTGCTGTTACAACGGAAACCCAACAATTTAAAGGATATATTTGGTGGATATATATATATATATATATATAGTACAATTTGATGGAGACTCAAACTCAGTTAAATCGCCATAATGAATTTATTTCTGCGGAGAATATATATATATGCAGCATTTCTTCGTTAATGCAAATTTCATTGAACATAATAGACATTTTATGCCTACATATTTTCTTCTGGATCCGTTCGAATTCCCGTATTACTTTTATCGTATTCGGGGGGGAATTGATTTATGTATTGTCCATAGTTGTATGTATCTTCAACGGCAAAGACGTCCTTACACAGTAGTAATATGCTAAAACAAAAGTTACATCACTTTTGTAATAGATCCTCCCCTGATGATGGCCCAAAGTCGGGCAGAAAGTACTAGGGATCCATACAACTATGGACACTACATAAATCAATTCCCCCCGAATAAGATAAAAGTAATACGGGAATTCGAACGGATCCAAAAGAAAATATGTAGACATAAAATGTCTATTATGTTTAATGAAATTTGCACACACACACACGCACACACATATATATATATATATATATATAGAGAGAGAGAGAGAGAGAGAATGCGATGTGTAAATTGTCGGCATTGTACATTTTTTGCCCATGCATGCACTTTCACTCAGGTTTTGTCTATTAAGCTGCAAAATAAAGTCAGTTGTGCGCTGTCAGAGGAAAGTAGTACAATGACGCAGTTCACTTCTCCAGAAATTTGAAAACTGCACGCTGTACAAATGGAACTTTCGTTGGAACCTCAAATACGAAGGTTTCACATTGTTTGAGTGTTAATCTTAGAATTGCTTAGGAGATTCGAAAAGAGTTGGATGAGTCAAGTGGTGATTATGAAGGTACGGAAGCCTAGAAGCCTTACACTGATCGTTCAGATAAGAAAATAACGTGAAAGACAAGAGGAAAGACCGTTTTGCAAAGCTTTTGAACAAAGTCAAGCATCCCTTCCAGATGAGAAAAATTTCGACCAGGAACAGATGATGAACTCACAGAACATCCATTAGTTTGCTTTGTCGCCACAAGATGTACCAATAGTGATGAAAATCCAACACCCAGGGTGAATCATGGAGTTGGGGAAGGTCACTAGTGATGTTGACGTTATGCCTTCCATTTATCCTCAGACTCAGCACAGATGCCTACATCAAGTGCCTGAAGGAGGTAGTGCTGTCTTAAATCGAGAGGGTGGCTCCTGGAAGACTTCACCTTTTGCAACGGGACTACGCGCCATGTCACACAAGCAGGAGAACCTAGTCTTGGCTGTGAGAAAATTTCTGCGACTACATAACATCTGTCCGCCCAACATATCAAATTGCAATTCTCTTGATTATTATGTGTGTGGTGCGGTGGAACGAAAAACTAACACAAAACCCCATGCAACCCTAAAGACAAAGCGGCATTTACGAATTTAAACACGGAGACCGTCGGAAAGGCTTGCAGGATATTCCGAAGTCGTCAGAAGGCCGTGGTTGAAGTCAATGGCGATTTATGTGAATAAATCTAATCAATAGTATGCAATCTTAAACAAGTCCTGGCGGCAACACCCCACAAGACACCAACTGTACGGCCACCTGCCCCCTATCACGAAAACTATTCAGGAGGTACCCGTGGTGTAGTCGTTATCGCCGTAGGAAATGAACACGGCGATACGAGTTCAAATCCTGGACGATACTGATTACATAGCACTAATACCCTTGGGAAAGGTATGAATCCAATTATTCTCCCTCCAGCTATGGGTAAATAGTAGGACAGACTAGGTTCTTCAGCCTTGGTGAGGCAACTGGTCAAGGAGAAGGAAAACTCTGAATTCAAACCTGTTAAACTCCGCTTAAAAATTGACCTTGTGTCATATCCTGCCCGAGCGGAGGGGTTGGTAAATAGTATCACGAAAACTATTCAAGTTAGACGAACCAGACATGCAGGACACTGCTGGAGAAGCAGGGACGAACTCATAAGAGATGTACTCTTATGGACCCCCACACATGGCCGTGCAAAAGCAGGACGACCAGCACGAACATACATTCAGCAGCTATGTGAGGATACGGGATGTTATCCTGAAGACCTACCTAGGGCGATGAACGATAGGGAGGAGTGGCGAGAGAGGGTCAGGGATATCCGTGCTACCAGCGCGATATGATGATGATGAATTTTAGTAAATATATCTGATAAAGTTAGATTTTAGTGTAATCATTTTTGCGTAATTCAGACGACAATTTACCCCTCACACTCAGTGTGTGTGTGTGTGTGTGTGTGTGTGTGTGTGTGTGTGTGTGTGTTAGTGTTTTAAACAAGGAGCCATCTCGACTTTAAGCATCTTAAATTAGTAAACCAGTTCACATACATTGGCAATAATATCTCATAGATTGAAATCTATGTCAATTTACGTATAGTGAAGACATGGACGTCAATTGACAAGTTATCATTCATGTGGAAATTTAGTCTCGCAGAAAAAATAAAATGTGATTTCTTAGCTGTGCTGAGCTCTAACGAAACACACGGAGAGTTTCGAACAAATGCTGGAAGCAGCACACCACAAAACAGTGGCTGTACGGCCACTTTCTGTCTATCTTACAAATCATTTACATAAAATGAACGTGACATACTGGGTACTGCTGGAGAAGTAAGAACGAATTTATGAGTGATGTTCTCTCATGGAATCTCTCATATGGACACACCAGTGTTGACCGATCAACCAAGACTTACATTCGTCAGCTCTCTTTATGCAGTCAAGAGGGGAAGTCAAGAGCGATCGAAATAAGAGAGAGTGGGGAGAGAGAGAGAGAGAGAGAGAGAAAAGAATATGTGTTATCAGAACGATTTGATGCTGATCATGATGATGTGTGGTGCGTGCGTGCGTGCGCTTATACATTTTCTTTGATAATTTTTTACAATTGAAGACATGCGGAAACCCATGAAGTAATTTTTTTAATTTTAAGAATTTTTCCAGTTTGTATATATATAATGTATGTATAATTATATAATAATTTGATTTATCTTGATTTAGATCCTCCCTCGATGGTGCATTCTATAAAGAAAGTATTCAAATAAGTCACGATACAGTATATAAAATTATCGAATGGATAAAAAATTTATCATTACCGATAAATCATACAACCACATCTGTTTGCGAAGCAGTCCTGAAAGCAATTCAAGATAAAAACGTAAGTTTTTTCTGATCTTTTACTCTTTGCGTTGAGATACAACACAGAAAAAGCGTAAAGACAATCAAATATTCAAGTTAAAAGTTTGGAAGAGTTTATTTATTTCCTCTTTATTAACAGTTTTATGGTTTTATGTAAAGCTACCAAATTTGATATAATTCGAAGGTTTTGATGTTATTTGTGATTTTGTTTCTCACGAAGAAGGTCAGGATCTCATTGAGAGGGATTTCTGACGATAAGCAATAATCAACAGGAAAACCATTGCTATAAAGACATAACTAATCCTAATTAATTAACTTATTAATTAAATAAGTTTATCAGTAAATATTCAAGCTGGGTGTATACAATAATTGTGTATCATTAGGGCTTAGAGAACATTTAACTTTATAAGAAAACATAAAAATATCATTGCTGGAAATGTTTTTCACTAATGATATATTTTTAACAGATATTTTTTAACAGATTTTATTTAGAATTACCGTTCATAACCTTTTGATGTGATTTTTATTGACGTCATCGATTATAAAATATCGTTTAGAAAAATGAAAAAGAAAAAACTTTTCATATTTTTTTGTCTCGCCGTGAATGAGAATCAAATCTTGATAATATGGATGAGTACTTAAAAGAATTGGACATTTTCAATATGGCCACAATTGAACATGGTTCATTTAAATATTGAACCTTTTTGAACTGAACACCGATTTTAAAAAATGAGTATTCTCAGCGAATTGAAATATTCTTTTTACATTTCTGGTATTGTAATACGTTAAATGTGTTTTAGGTTTTATTATTTATAGCTGGAAGCTGTTTATTTATTGTGTGAAGGTACATCGGTCAAGTCCTGCCAAGAGTTACTAAGGAATAAGGTAAGTGAGCTATCTTAAACCCAACCACACACACACACACATACATACACGTGTGTGTGTGATAGGATAATTTTGTTCTTATATAATGTTATGTAATAGCTGCCTTCGGCTCCCTAGTATGGCACATTTGTTCAGACCCTGCTGAAGCAATCCAACATTCAACTAATTTGAAGCTCAAGCAAAACCACATCCCCTCATGGGGGGGGGGCGATTTTTTTAAATCAATGAAAGAGCAACTCTTTCTTCTATCGACTACGATAATAAATAATATATCACGCGTTCCTTTTTATGAGACCGATTCATAGAAATATAACATGGACATAAACGTGAATGGCTTCTCAAGATATAATGTGTTTGATATTTTCTTTTTGCTGTCGGGACCTTTGATCCCCCCCCGCTACAGTGTAACAATAAATAATTGTGGGATACGTCAATACTTCTTTTTTTGAGTTTAACATTTTCTGTTATTGAGAATTTGGACCGTAATTAATATTTTAACTCTTGTACCATTGCATTGATTCACACCAAGTTAAACGAATATTTAAAATCCCCACCTTTTCCAAATACATTAATTTTGATCATTCATTGATCTTTATGTGATATAAGACTAATTGAAAAATCGCATCAGGCCTCTTTTATATCTTAAATTTCATCAAAAACACTTCTATATAAATTTTAATGTCATGAATAGAGTCAACCAAAAGTCAACAGAGAGAAAAAGAGAACATCTATGTTGAAAAAAAGAATCAAAATTAAGTTGATCTCAATTTTGCAAATTTTCTTTTAGTGTAGAAATGAAGAAGGTACTCAAAAGAATTAGCAAGAGCTAAATGTGACGGCAAATTCTTTAAAATCCCAAAACGGGACTTTATTTTCGCACGTGTGAAGACGGGGCAGATTGGCACTTGATCCCTTATAGAATAAGTCCTCGTTCAGAGTTTTTTTCTCAGGCATATAAGAACTGGCATATTATGTGGGGCATTAATTTATGGCCAGACTGACCGCCGCTGGCAAGGGGTTCCAAATTTCACACTATACACACACCCACCAAGGCCACTAGTCTTCCTCCCCTAGAACAATGGAAGATATAGACCTCTAGGTTTCGACGTAATAATATTAGTTAAAGTAGTCGGAAATTCCGATTTCCCGTGTGATATTTTAAAGGAATTAATAGGACAATTTTAAGCGAGCATATCATAAGGCGAATAGAAGCTGAAAAAGAAACATGAACAAACAAATTCGTAGCAGACGCCACAAATAACAACTTAGAGCACGTGGGAACATTAAAATATATCAATCCTTTTTACTACACACAGATATACACTTTCAACGTATCAAATATCATAAATGAATAGTCCATGAACATAAATGTCTTTCTTCTTTTCTTTTCTTTCGTTTTTCTTCAAATTGAGAGAGAGAGGGGGGTATATGAAATTGGGTATAAGGAGAAACGGTCTCAAAGTTTACTTATCTTTTTTTTTTTCTTTTTCCGACGGAGTTCCTGTGGAGAATATTTCCTCTTTTACGGGCTAATAGACTTTATGCTATTTTTAATACTGGCTTGAAGAAATGGCTCCTTCGTGTCCGAGATATTCTTTTCGTCTTCTTTTACCCAGAGTACTTGGCTTTGGTTCTGTCCGCCACGAACCCCGTCCAACAACTAACTTTCTTATCTTTTTTCGCTGACGGGAAGAAGGTACCATTTCCGTCTTAGGGTCCCAGCCAATCATTTGGCTTCTACCGTCTTCCTTCCCGTGTCAGGCGACCCGAGTGAGGTCACCAAGTAAAAACATCTGGTTTCCACTGTGACCCACATTCTTTCTTAACGGTCATTCTTTGACGGCTTGCTACTGTTAATTCGAACACGAGGATAGTAGTAATCTTATTTCTATCGTCTCAGTGGGAGACCACGTGACATCCTCACTCTTAAGAGAAGAAAGAGATAACAGAAATAACATAAAAAAAGGTAATTCATTTCACTGTTCTCTCTCCTTTTCTTTTTCTTTTTTTTTTTTCACGTTACTTTTCTTTTATTCCCCTTTCTTCTTCACGCTTTGGCGAATTCTTTCCTTTTCCTTTTTTCGTCCTTCCTAATTTTCACCATAGAGGAAGACAATTCCTTTTCTCTTTCTTTCTCTCTCTCTCTCTCTCTCCCTTTCTTTTTCTTTAATCTTGTCTTCCTTTCTTTCTTTTTCTCTCCCGGCTTTTTGGCCGTCTCACGTTTCAACCTTGAGGAGGTAAATTCCTTTTTCTTTCTTTCTTTCTTCGTCATTTTTGATGACTTTAAAATCTTAATTATCAAGCTCTGGGGAGAAAAATTTCCTTTTCTTTTCTCTCTTTCCCCTCTTCGTGACTTGTTGACGAACCTCTTTCTTGTCCATCTCATATTTCAACATTGGGGACGAGAATTCCTCTTCCTCAGTCTCTCTCTCTCTCTCTCTCTCTCTCTCTCTCCCTCTCCCTCTCTCTCTTTCCCTCAACACTACGAAAGAATATTCCGCTACTACATTTTCGTCGGGTGTTAGAGAAATAAACCTGGGTATTTTTTTATTAATTTCTCTAAGCCCTCTCTCTCTCTCTGAAACAGACAACTGGCTTAATTTTTCCTCGAATTTATTCGGCATTTCCGAGTTCTTAATTTTGCGAGGTGGGCCTTCTTGACGGACATATTTCTTTAACTTGTTAGCATGACACACTTGTGTCTTCTTCTTTCCCTCGTGGGTATCGATTCTATATGTCCTCTTGTCTATTCTCTGTGTTACTACATAGGGACCTATATATCGTCCACCACAGTGTGGTCCTTTATTTGAGGATAGTAGCAGGACTTCGTCGCCCTTCTTAAATTCTTTCTTAGCCATGTGTGGGGGTCCTCTTATTTTCCTCTTATCCTCTCGATAAGTGTTAGAGAATTTATTTCCATTATTCTTTGGAGTTTCATCCTTTCTCCGAAGACTGGTTTCTTTATCTCTTTGTTTCCTGGGGTGTGGAAGCTTCATTTCTTTCCTTTCCACCTTCCCTCTCTGCGAGTGACTATGTAGTTTGTGCCGCCCACGTGGCTCTGTCGCCATCTTGTGACACCGAACGAGTTTATCTTATTATGTGAAGGAAATTAAGAAGAATCAAAGTACCGATCTAATATTGAAATGGGGGATAGTGAAAAAAAAAATACCGAAAATATAAAGCGGTGGGGGTTAATGTAATTTATTTATGGAGGATAAACTTGCCATATCTTCCTACTATAAACCCAATGAATTACTGAACCAAAAGTTGGAAATATTTAATGTTTGTATGCATAAGAGGGTTTGTTTGCTTCGTAGATAAGGTATGAATTCAATTTTATTTATTCATTTATTTTTTATGCCAATTTGAATACTAATTTTATTCTTTCTAGCGGTCTTTTAATCAATAAAATGTAGTTTTGGTCTTCCCTTCATTAGTCAAAATCGTCCTGATGATCCAGTTATATATATATATATATATATATACAGGGTGTCCAAAAAAATGTATACACATTCAAATAGAGAATTATTTTAATGTGTATACATTTTTGGGGACACCCTCTATATATATATATATATATACGCGTGTGTGTAAAATATTAGAATATGCAGTTTCTTACAACTTTGAAGTGTTCAACCAATCATGATTATTGTTGGTTTTGGGCAACATATTAACATACAAACGCGTTTTTTTCTCACTTTTGCAGGTTCTTCAATCAAGCAAACGTATCCCACTTCATGTGAACACTTTTAATTGTAATGACAAAGAAACATTGGCATTTTTGAAGAAGTTCGCTCGTGAAGCCGGTGGAAGGTAAGATTGTTTGTTGCACTTATCAAATAAAAAATACTAGCAATGAAATTAGGATAGAAATGGATGACGTTATAAACCAGGGGTAACAAATATTAAATAGAACATTTACACGTTAGCAAATACTTTATTGAAGTGCACCGTGCGATGTGATGGTTAATGACGCGGAAATCAGTATTGACAGACCGAATACGAGTTTTTGTTGGGTCAATTTTTGTTCATTTAGCTAAGGCTGACTGGGCTCTTTAACCATGGTGGGGAGCCATCAGTTAAGAAGAACAATTCTGGATTCAAATTGGAAGAAACCAATCAGCTATGGTAGTATTGAAGGGACATGACATTTTCCATTCCATTTATCAAGAACTGATGTATAAAACTTTACAAAAAACAATGATCCTCCATCTTAGTTTTATTATTAGCCGAAGGAACAATGACTCCAAACTAAATTTGTTTCTGTTTCACCCATTTTAGTATTTTTCTATTTTATTCTGAAATGATTAAAAACCCTAATTAAAGAAACTAATCAAAAGCCCGATTATAAATCAAATGATTAATATGGCAAGGATTGAAGAATTAAATTCCTTTTTGAAATTTACCGAAATTATTTTCGATGCAATCAGTGATTAGTTGTTTCCAAGCTGTAGTCGTGTCATCACTGTTGTATGGTTGCACTACTTTGAGGTTCAATGAATGCGTGTTGTGCTGTGGGCCATTCATAGTTTGGTTTATCTGGCAAGCGTGTTCGTTTGGACTTCCCGCATCCACGTTGTGTTGACAGATCCGCGGGAAAGTCGATTAAGAGTTGTGGATGAGTTGGCTCTGACTCCTTTTAGTTCTGGCTGAAGTTCTGATAGTAGAAGATTAAATTAAAACTGATCGCAAATGACTAATCAAACAACAATCTTAACTGATGACATTAAAAGACCTCAAAGGTGTCCAACCTTTTGTTTGACTTTAGGTTCAGTAAATATTGGACATTAAAGTTGAAGATGGTGGTCATCATAATGTTTTATATATACGAGGTGCATACAATAAGTTTCCAGACTTTTTTTCGTATAGGCAGTTAGAATTGTCGTAGACTCTTGAAAATTCAGTATTGCTATACATCTTATGAGATGACTGACCAATTTTTATGATTTCAGCTTCAAATGAACAGCTACAGCAGCAATTGGAATACACACTACTAAAGCCTGATTGTCACAGCTGGTGAGGTTCAAAAATGCAATCTGACACTTTAGAAGCAGAGATGAACTCATAAGAGATGTACTCTTATGGATCCCCACACATGGCCGCGCAAAAGCAGGGCGACCAGCTCGAACGTACATTCAGCAGCTATGTGAGGATACAGGATGTTGTCCTGAAGACCTACCTAGGGCGATGAACGATAGGGAGGAGTGGCGAGAGAGGGTCAGGGATATCCGTGCTACCAGCACGAGATGATGATGATGATGAAACTTGGAAAAAATGACACCGAAACCTATGGAATGCTTCAGACTGCTTTTCGACCACCTTGCATGAATCGAGCATCAGTTTTTGAGTGGCATAAGAGATTCAAGGAAGGCAAGGAGGGATGATGAGAGGTGTGGGAGGAGTAAGAAAGTCAATACACCAGAGTTGATTGGCCAAAGGGTTACGGTTAGGGTTACTATGTTTAGGTTTTAAGGGAGTTCAGGAAGAGATTCCAAGGGAAGAGGCCAGCACTCTTCAAATCAGTGGCATTTCCACCAGGACAATGCAGCAGTCCACAACTCCATCCTTGTCATTGACTATTTGACCAAGATGGGCATCAACACAGTTCCTCAGCTCCCCTATTGTCCAGAACCTGCTCCCAGTGACTTTTGGTTATTCCCTAAGCTCAGAGGCTATCGTTATGAGACAATTGAGGAGATGAAAGAGGCTGTAACGAAGGTCATTGACACGCTCACACAAGAGGACTTCAATAGGGCCTTGTAGAAGTTGTTGTAACGGTACAACAAGTGCATTGCAGCCGGAGGAGATTTCTTGGAAGGGGACTAGAATTTCATGTGTGTACTATCAATAAAAGTGCCCATATGAGAAAAGTCTTGAAACTTATCGTATGCCCCTCTTAATTAGAGGGAAATTGAAAAATCATTTAAATATTGGCATCATTTTGGTGAAAAGAAATTACAATTTAGCATGAAGCAAACTGTTGCGAACGTCGGCCATTATATTTTTAAGAGACATACATACTAATTTTAATTTTCTCTGTTGACAAATTCTTTCTTCAGAAAAAATCAAAATGTGTTCACATGACGGCATCTCGTCAACCAAGTATTAATTTAATGACAGTGTCAAACATGAAAAGATGTAGTAGGATCACCAAAAGTTGATGAATGTTTTTTTTTTTGTATTCAAAAAATAAGACTACGGATGCGCTCGTAATGTTTTGCCATTATTTTTTGTCTTACTTTTAGCCAGATGTGAATAGTAATGGTTATGAATTCACCAACTTCTATGTTAACCCTATGTCGGTCTGTCTGTCTGTCCCGGTCTCATAAATCTGCACATGCGTAGAAAGATATTTTACCAGCCTCTCTCTAAAAAGCAAAGCAAAAGTGTAGCACTATATGGGTTTCCCGCCAGGGCAGGCGATTCCTTTGTCTGTTTTGGCGCGAAACCAGACAAAGGATTCTTGGATCTGAAATCTCGCTGTATCCGAAAGTGGTACGGGGACGCGAATGAGAGTTGGCTGGACTAAGGAGCTGAGAGGAGTTGGCGCTGGACAGCAGAGAGGCGAGAAAACAGAGTTGGCGTGGAACCACGGACAGGGGCAGTCAACACCGGACTCCAGAGACCAGTGGCAGACAAGATGGGGTCCAGTGAAGAAAATCGACTCAAGATGTCTGCATTCGAGTTGCTTGTGGAATTTTCGCTAGTAACCCACGCTAGCGATAGTCCGCACATGCATGTAGTGTTGCAATACCTCCTTTTTGCTCTTGGTTAACCCCAAGCTTTGTTCGTGTTTGTTCGTTTGTCCTTCTATTTTCTCCGTTCCCTCGATCGTATTCTTGTGTAGGTAAAGAAATGTGCGTTACCCCCTCGAACCACTAGTTGATCACCGGCCGGCGTAAGAAGTGACACGGTTAGAAGAAAGTTAACGTGTGTGGGGGCGAGAGGGTGTAACCTTACAAAAGCAAAACAAAACAAAACCCGTATAATTTTAGTTTTAAAAGTTGTACGAATTGCCTCCTAAGTATTCATGCCAGTGTTATATGACCGAAAGAGATCTCTTAATTTATCGTACACACAAAATAATGACTGCAACTAGTGCTCACGAGAGCATTCACCGGATGTTATCGGTGCTGAGACTTTCTTCAAAATGGAAAAAGGGGCTTCTGCGCATAGGATTAGCGCATAGCGATATGTCGATGAAATTTGTCAAAAGTTAAAAATAATTAAAAGTAATTTTTCGGCCAATCCGTGACCCTCGCGGTAAAAAACAAAGAAACCCCAATTTGATCCGACCAGAAGAGAAAAACGATATAAAAGACAAATTTTTCGACAGCGGAGCCAGATAAAAAAGAAGGCAGACGACATCAACAAACTAGAAACTTCAACTCTCTCTCTCTCTCTCTCTCTCTCTTGAGAGAGAGTCTTAGAATCTCTCTCTCTCTCTCTCTCTCTCTCTCTCTTGAGAGAGAGAGAGAGAGATTCTAAGACATTCTGTATGTAGCAAGAATTTTGTGCCTCTTTCTTACTGTTTTAACAACACCATCTTGCGGTCAGTGGTAGGAATCCTTTGGCAGACAGGGGTGGTAATCCCACAAGGTCGTTGAAGCAAGATGTCTGCAAAACTTAAACTTTAGGCTTGCAAAAAGAGAAAGGATCTGATTAAACTTTTGCTGTGGTATACCTGCAGTGCAATCGCACCTAAGCATCAAACATAGGACGGCAGCATGGCCCATGATTAATTTTAATTTAGCTTCAAGCAAGATTCGATCTCGGTATTATTTCAACATCAAGGAAAGTCCTTTTTCCCATTCGTTTACAAAATCATTACCGAAATAAAATCCTTTCTGGTTGCAGATTTCATGCATATGAGACTTACAAGTGGCCTGAAGACAACTCATTGCGTGAAACCAACGCCACGACGTTATATCCAACCGATGCGCTATTCAGTAAACGAGACGCCGGGAAGGAGACCAGCGTTGCATCACGGGAAGACGTAGTCGAGTTGTTTGCCGAATTGGAAGAAGCTAAAAACACCCTAAGATGCATTCAGAAATTGATTGATTTGGCACCAATACGAAAACATGAGATAGGTAAATATATATATATATATATATATATATATGTGTGTGTGTGTGTGTGTATGTGTGTGTGTGTGTATATAATTTGTCTTTTCGAAATTAAAAACAAAATTTATTTATGATGTTACGATCAGAATGTTACGATAATTATGTTATAATAATGTTACAATAATACGTATATTTACAACATGCAGCCCAAAAGAAAATAGATAATTGCGTTCGTGCATCAATAGTCTGCAATGTATGCAGCGAAGTATATCTCATTTACTAAGTTTATCTTAAGGTCAGTGAGAATCGAACTCTCTTATCCATTTTTCGTCAGTTCGATTATCACCCCATAAGAATCAAACACCTGGACAATGGCAGAGAGCTGTTCTCGTTTTGGACGCCATTTTGGTTTCAATTCAAAGGTTTGTTCTTTCGTTATTAACTAAAATTTGTTTAATTTAAGTCGAAGATTTACATATTTTTTATGTAGATGGTTTGGTTGTCTGATGGCATATCAATCTTTGCAGGTTATTTAATGCCAAAGCCATTCTCCAAGAAGAACAGTAATGGTACTATTTAACCCATAGCTTGGGAGGACAAGAGGGTTCATACCTTTCCCAAGGGTATTTGCCTGAAAGTGAACGTAATAGCGCGACTTGAGTACGAACGCAGTCCATCGCTTTAACCATTACACCACGAGGACACCCCCTTTTTATGTAGAGGAATTAATATTGTGAATTGAATTACCACGACCAGAAAATCGGCCGAACACCAACGCATGATATACGGGAACACTGGACAGCTGTTTCGACCTTATTAGGTCTCATCAGCGGTGTATACCGTAATCTCCACCACTGGAGATCGAACCAGCGACCACAGATTGCAGTGTCGAAACTGAGCCACCAGTTCATATCGCACACAAGTGACGCGAAATTAACTTGTCATGGTAATTGCGCAGCCAAATAACCTAAACGTGTCTTGCAAGTTACATCCGTACTCTTTCCAGAAGATTGTTTACAGTGCCATCTAAGTGATCATTAATTTAAGTGCCGAACAAATTCGCTGATTAACTTCATTGATTTATCAGGAACTGATGTTTTAAGCGTTATTTGATTATAAGTCAAAGTTTTTAATATGCAAATATAAACCTTTCAGAATCTCTAGCGATCATATAAAGAATCGTATACAAGTGGCTAAATGTATTTAGTAAGCACATGTATTTGGATTTTTCATTAAAAAAACATCAGTGAAATTTTAAAGTTTATGGAATCTTGCTAAAAACTTATTTTCATCTATATTTAAGCATTCGCGAGTGTAACTTAATGGTTCAAAGTGTGGAGAACGGAACGAGCGAAATGATTCCAAGCTAGGATTGAGACAATTTCGATTCAGTTCACACTAATACTATCGAAAAAGGCATGAATCTACTTCTATTTGCACCTATAGCAATGCTGTTGAAGCCTTTTAGCCATCTTGAGTGTCAGATCAGAGATTTTCTTTGCTACTAATACCACGTAAATCATTTCAAATCATTATTATTTGAAGAAAAGTCGGGAACGATCGAGTAAACATCATTTCTCTGAGAGATGCCATGAAGAGAAATTACTTGTTATGGGAAACACATTCTCATTCTGCACCAATATGAAGAAAAGTTTTTGCGAATATTTTTCAACAGATTTTATTTTTCAAAATTCTCTAACATTGGCACTTCATGCTGATAAAAATCCCTTTTTTCATATAATTCATCCGCTTTAGTATAAAAGTTTGACCTTATGAGTAGAGTGTTCGCTAATGGTCCGGTAACTGGCGTCCAATCCCAGGTCTATTCATACCAAAGACTCAAAAATTATACTTGATACCGCCTTGCTTAACACTCAACATTACAAGGTAAGGATCAAGGGTAGAGTGGATCAATCCAGGGAATTGAGTAGCACCCTGCCCTACACCTCGGTCTAGCAGTTATTCAAAAGGGGGTCTTCGGGTCACCCTCGACTATGGTCGCCAACTTTACTTAGTATAAAAGTTTAATGGAACAAAAAAACTTTCGATCCTTGTTTGATTATTCCAGACTCAAGTCCATGGTCTTAGGGGTGAGATGGGAGACTGTGAAAAGTTCTCTGTGGTCCATTTTGGACTAATTTTTTTTATGCAAGTAAAATTTTATTGGGCTTTTTTCTAGATTCTGTATTCGCAAAGGTATTTTGAGACAAAAATAAATGCGATAAAATTTTACTCAAAAGTAAAAGATTTTTTTCTGTGTTGTATTATTGAAAATATTTCAGAACATTGAAATTTGGTGAGCACATATTCAAATGGATTCAATTTTGTAACATTTTGCGATTATTGGGACAATTTTAAAATAATAGAAATCTATTGATTATTGATACAAAGTCTCAAATGTAACTTATTAAGCAAAAATATATCCATTGAACTGTAAAAACTTAACGGGTTAGAAATGTTTTTTGAAATAAGCTTATCAATCGTTACAATTCTCTGAAAATTTACAGCTAATATAAATATTATAAAATATTCAATTGTAAATACCGTTTCTCAAAAAAAAAATTTCATAGTGATTAGTTTAACCGAATTGTTCGAAAACATTAAAATAGGTCCTTCTTGTTCTGTCCTTCTTGTTATAAACAGGGTTGTACGGAAAAATATGACGAATTAAAACTGATTAATCATGTGCAAACAAGTGACATAAAAAATTTTACCTACTAAGTATTCATTGGTAAAAGGTATATACATATAGACAGAATTTGGTGTTAAATAACCTACAAAGGTTGATACGCCATAAAACCCAACCAACAAACCAACCAACCAATCAAAAAATTAATATTGCCACATATCTTCACATCAGGTGAAACTTTTCTTTTAATACAATTACATCCCTTGAAACACAAACCTGGGATTAAAACTACTTTGATTTTTTCTCTAATCCTTTGTGCCAATTTTCCTTTTTATTTCTCTTTAGCCACTGAGTCGAGTGAAATGATCGAAGTTGAAGAAGAAAATGATGTGAATGAAGAGTCGATGTCATCAAAGGAATGGCTAAGTCGATATGGCATTGAGGTACACGGACTTGAGATTTACGATCTTCTTGAAGGTGTGGCTTTCAAACACAAGGATGGATTTATGAACTTATTGGTACCTCCTCAATATCCTGAGATCCGAACCAGTGCTGTAAGCAGAAATTTATAAAGTTTTACAGGATGTTCATTAATTGTGATAGACATGCAGAGATAACAAATTCCTCTTCTTTATATATTGTGCGCGATTAGATTGATTTCGGTAAATGGTAAACTAAATCTTCTGAAAGATCTTTGACATATTGTGTGTTTCAAAGAATCAATGTTGATTTTCTCTTATTGATTATGTCATTAAATAAAAAGTTAGTAAGAATCGATCGTGGGAAAATTAGGAAATTAAAAAAGAGATAAAAAGGGTGAATATATCATCATCATCATCATCATCATCATCATCAACAACAATAACAAATGAAATTACATTTAAAAAAACTATAAATAAATGTTAAAGAGAAATTGGAAATGATTATTAGAAAAATAAGCTTATGCAATCTTGAAGATTTTTGTCTTTCACTTTGATGATTTTTCTGAGGCGCTTATTAAAGAAAGTTTTCGTTAATAAGTTCCTGATGGGTCAACAGCTGTCCCCCAACCCAATGTCTTGTGGTTACGCCCTACTAGTCGAAAAGAAAATTACATTTTTGGTGGGTTTTACTTTTATCAATGATCGAACGATTTTAATCGCAGCAAAGTTCATTTTGTACCTTCGGCGGCGAAAATCTTTGACAAAGGCAGACAATCAAATATTTCCCATGAAACAGACGATTTAATGCAAAGCTTCTCCCCCCCCACACACACACACTATATTGATATTTCTTTTTAAGCTCAGTTTAAGCATACCGAACACTTAGAATTTTAACAGGTTTTACCGATCTTTTCTCTATCCAAGTCATACAAATTCATATAGGTGCGATTTCTATTTAATATCAAATCAAAATATCTTCACTCGGTTTAGATAGCTGAAGCTACTGGTGTTTATCTGATGACTTATAACACAGAATAAATGACTTGAAATCCTGAGTCATTTTTTCATTGTGTTGATAGAAGGTCCTCTAGACTATATCTAGTGTCCGTACAGTCAGCCAACGTCTTTGTGTCGGAATCCATAGGAAAATTTTGTTAATGAATTCGTTTTTACTTCACCTACTTCGTTCGTCTTGGATGGTTTGTGTGATGGGAGGTAAGTGGCCTTACAGCTGTTATTTTGTGATTTCAAGATTTGTTCAAAACAGCACGTAGCATTTTTGTTTTGTTCCCAAACAGTTTTTTCTCTATGAATTTCGTTCGCGTCTAGTACTACTGACACAGCAATGGCTTGGAAGAAATCCCACTTTATTTTATCAGAGATCATATTTCTACATGATTGATAACCTGTTAGTAGCAGTCCAAGCCTTCGTTATACGTAAATTGACATTGCTTTCAATTGCTTGGGCTGCCAAGGTATGTGAATTGGTCATCTAATTTCAAAGCCTTGCCACTTAAAGTGAAGATAGCTCCTTGTTTAAAACACACGAATTCGATTTTATTTGTGTTCACGTAGAGACTAATGCCACCTGCTGCTTGCTCCTGAGTATACAACAGGGATTCGATTTTGGTAGGTGTATTTGCGAGAAATACTAAATCATCTTCATCTATCGTTGTTTCTGCAGGATATCAGATGCTTCTTGGCTTTTTTAAAATGTGAAACCATTTTCTTTTATTAGATTTATTAACATTCATAGCATGTAATTTTGGCAGATTATAAGTAGATATGGTGCTAATGTACCTCCATGCAAAACTCTAGTGACAATGTCATAGAAGTCAGTGTCACAATCGGGTGAGCAAATCATAGCTTTCGTGTTTTAGCAAAGCATCATTATGACGGTAACAGTTTCTTTGGGGAGAACATATTTACTCCATTTTTCCTGTGTATGGAATCAGATGACTTGGCAAAATCTACGAGAAAGAGTGTTGCCTCGAGATTTTTGATAATTCGACCCATAATCAGAATCTGTGACCCGGACTGAGGTCAAGGGCAAAGCTCTGTTGCCGTTTGATATCTGACTCCATTCTGAAGTTATTTTATTTTACCCCACGTTGTCTTGTTGATGTAACTCCTTGAACAAGAAAGGCCCAAAAAGAATTATACGAAAGAAGACAGCAACAGATAGGAGACGAAGACATTTTAAAAAAATTTTTCCTTTTATTTCTTGGGTTCAACAACCATTCAATGGGTGAGGGAATTTTCCCTGAATACAATTGAAATGGTTGAATCCCCCAGTCAAGGTGTTTAGAATACGTTAATCGTTTCTTGGTATATGTGTGCCCTCGTTTGGTATTTTAAAGCTTTAACAATTGTATTAGTCGCCTTTGTGTTGTTTGTCCAAGTCCAGTGTTTTATTTTGTTGTTCGATAGGTCCATTTCGTAGCCTTTTATATTTCGGCATACTGTTAACCGAGAGGGCTGCTACTAGTGAAAGGACTAGCCAACGCGTCGTCCAAAGACGAACGTGTGGCATCGTCCACTAGTTAGCAAGGTGTTATCACTTCGCCGGTCACTGTTGAAAGAGAAATACCCACCTCCTTTTGTTGGGAGGTCCCTTTTTCTTTACGCATGCGTCGTCCCTTTTTCCTGTCAGAGACCTCTGGGAGTTTCTGCATATTTTAATAATTTTCTTTTTTTAATTCGATTTAAATTTTTTATTTTTTATTTTATTTATTAATTCCCTACAATCTTATGGATCGATTTCTCCGAGAGTCATTTAAATTTTTCCTCAGAATTTTCTTGATCTCAAGTTTGATTCGGTTAAAAAGCCGGGCATTATAAACTATAGCTGCTATAGCAGTAAGAGTTATCCCCCTTTAGTTTTTAGTTATTCAAAAGTCACCTTTCTTGAGGAAAGGAAGGACTCATCCTTTTGTCCTTTTGTGTTTTGTTTATACACAGCATTGCATAATCAAAGAAGTATGTTATCAAATTTCCTTGTCTTCCATTCATCAAGAAGCATTTCATTGAGGTTTGTAGCTTTTCTACTTTCATTTTTTTCAGTACTGCATCAAGTTCTTCCTTAGGTTAAATGATAATAAAATTCCATAGGAAAAGGTGAACGTTGCAAGGTTGGTATGCGTGAAAGGCTTCAGTGTCAGTAGAGTTGTTGTGAGGAGATGGAATTCTTAGCAGAAACTATCCTTGGCTAAATCAGTTCATTTTTTTTTCTCTTCACTTTGGAGTAAATTTAGCATCCGATCCAAATGTTTTTAGTCTTCTAATAAACATCACTATATTTTATCTCTACCTTCCATATTCTTTTTTCCTCTTCGAAAATCAGCGAAATTTCTATAGACATATCATATCTTATATTGTTTCTGTACACATATTTAGTTTATTTCAAATATGTATTTATTCTTCTCCTTTCGTTACAAGAATTCGTTTACAAAACGAATTCTTGTAACGAAAGGAGAAGAATAGTAGGAGTTTGTGATATAGAAGAAACTAGCAGAGCTGAAAAATTAATGCTTGCTTCATCTAAATCCGACTTTGCCATCGGCCCATGTGCCGCCGTCGCCTTCGTTTCCGTATCATAATCGCATAAATAAATATTCCAGTTTCAAAGGTTATTCAATTCATCTATACTGTTGTGAGTTCTATATTTACGGGATGCTCTACACTTGAGCCCAAAGAAAACCGATCTGAAGGAGGATTTGATTTTGGTTAGTATAGACGAAAGAAATACATCGATATTGTCTTCCTTAAAATTTTGTCATCATATATCGTTTTCCTTTCGACAAATTTGTTCGTTTTGTTTCAGTAATCATATGATAAATTATGTAGGGGAAGGTGGGATTTGAAGGCTTTGAAGGTCAGGGGGTAAGGGCAAGGCTGTGTGTTGCCGTAAGATATCTGACTCCATATTTTGGTTACACTGTTTCACCCCACGTTGACTGGCCGGCGCAATGCCTTGCCCAAAGAAAGCCCCAAAAGAAATATACAAAAAGAAAAGATAAAAATAGATAAGAGACGAAAACATTTCTTCTATACTTTCCTTAATTTATTTGGGTGAAGGGACTAACCAGCGCTACGTCTTGGGACGTAGCGTGGTGCCCAAAACACCAGACAGCAAAATGGTGTTGTCGGTTCGACGGACACTGCCTGAAAGCGAAAGATAATATCGTCCCATTTTTTAAGAGGAAAATCCTATTTTTCTTTTACGCATGCGTCATCTCCTTTTCCGTTAGACACCTCTGGGAGTTTCTTCAAATTTGATAGTTTTCTTTTTATCTATTTATTTATTTTTTTAGATTTAATTTTTTTTTTATTTATTCGTTCCCTACAGGAACATGTTTGTTTAGTGGATATGTTTAGTGGATATGTTTAGTCCCCCAGAATTTATTTTTGGTTCATGTTTGGAAAAGGCAAACGAAGTAAAGATGAGATGAAACGACGCGGACAAAAAGAACATTTAAAACAAAGAAGTACAAACAAATTCAAATTTATATTTCAACAATACATGCAATGAAACGTTCTAAAACATTACAAATGTTCTAATACTGTTCGTGAAATATTCCTCTGTGTGTGTGTGTGTGTGTGTGTGTGTGTGTGTGTGTGTGTGTGTGTGTGTGTGTGTGTGTGACTAGCACTAATACCACAAAAAAGGACTATTTAACAAAAGTGTCCTATGCGTGTTGACTACGTATTTCTACTGTTTGTTTCTTTCTGTGGTTTGACGAAATTTCTGTGTTCGAGGCTGGAAAAAGTCTCACCGAAAGAGTATAACAAGGAAGAGAATGGTTGCGTGAAGTACACATTTTCGTATCGGAAGTCAAATGTAAAAAGAGGAAAGGTGTGTTGACTCTGTTAGTCGAAATTGAGAGAATGAGAGTGTTCTCTCTGGAAGTCACACCGGAAAGAGTGCGTTGACTCTGTAAGTGAAAACGTGAAAGAGATTGGTGTTGGAAGATGAGAGTATTTATAGACAATTCTTATCATGCAGTAGGCTCCAAAAACGCGGGACAAAATTGAAGTTGCGGACGTAGTTGTGAGCACTAAGCACGTGGTTTTCCAGGCCAATAGGTTCCCGAGACTGGCTTGTATACTGACGTCCGCTATCTTTGTTTCGGGAACATGTGGCATAACGTCTATTTTAAAATATAGGAGTGTAAATCCTATAATTACTACGCTTACTAAATTACTCCACTTTTTTGGTATCAAAATGTCTTTTTCCTCCACTGTTCTGTGCTATAATTAGAATGAACCTGGAAACAGTTTCGGAGCCATCTAACCAAGAAACTACTCAGCAAGGTCAATCTGCTATTATCAGAAGTGAATGCGGTTTGGAGGAGATACCTATGTTATCTTCTGTTACAGAAAAATAGTATTAGTAAATGTTTCACTAAGTTGGTTCTTCATAAAGTTCAATTCCGTGGCTAAGAATCTTTAAAGAATTCTTCACAATTGAAATAGACAGGGAATGAAGCCTATACGAATTTTCACTTACTAATTTCCTGTAAATATTCTATACGAATAGATATTTGTTTCGAGAGTTACTATGTATTTCAATGACATTGTTATATAAGGGTTAATGGTAAGACAAGTGAAGATGGGGGTAGTTTTATTTGCTGATTCGCAAATTGATAGATGAATCATCATCATCTTGTCGTGCCATCAGCATAGATATCCCTGCCACTCTCTCTCGCCACCCCTCCCTATCGTTCATCGCTTCCGGCAGGTCCTCAGAGCTACACCCCGTATCCTTACAGAGCTGCTGTATGTAGGTTCGGGCTGGTCGCCTTGCTTTTGCTCGGCCATGTGAGGGGGTCCATAGGGGTACATCACTTATGAGTTCGTCCCTACTGCTCCAGCAGTGTCCTGCATGTCTGGTTCGTCTTGGTAGTTTTCCTGATGGGTGGTAAGTGGCCGTATAGCTGCTGCTTTCTGGGTTGTTGCCTCCTGGACTTGTTCAATATTGCTCGCAGCATTCTTGTGTAGTTGCCGTCAAGCTTTTTCTCCAGCCGTTTAGTTAGTTTCCATGTAGTGCATCCATATAGCAGTATCGACACGATCACTGCTTGGAAGAGACTGCGTTTCATGTTATCGGTCAGGTCTGACTTCCATATGACAATCCTATTGATAGCTGTCCATGCCTTAGTTAGTTGCGTGTCGGTGTCTGTCTCGGTTGATGAGACACTGCTTCCTAGGTAGGTGAACTTGTCAACTAGTTTCAGAGAGCTACCGTTTAGTGTGGATGTCAACTAGTTTCAGAGAACTACAGCTTCGTGTGGATAGTGACAAGCAAATAATGATGTTAGCGAAAAAGGGTGCATTTTGCATAGGAACAAGATAATCTTTTGGGCGGGAAGCAAAGTTTACATGAGTTGGATGTCTGTTGCTGTGATAATGAAATTCTCGGTAAAAATCAAATAGCTTATTTATTGTACTTCGTCTGTGGGCTGTTTATGAATGTGTGAGTCTGTTATGTGAATTTGTGGTGCCTTACGATTGCTACCTCGCAAAAAGAAAACGACCCCGTCCCAGATTTTGATTATATGACCTGGGTACCACGACGTCAAGAGGGTAGACAAGCAGTGATTTCGTGCGGCCCATCGGCTGTTCACATCTTAGCCGAGATTATATATAACACTTTACATGACTGTCAGAAAATACATCATATCTCCATTTCTCATAAATTTTGTATTGATATCATATAAATCTGGTTTTCTTAATGAGTGTGCTGATGTTGACTTTCTGCATAAACTCATTTTTCGAAACTGAAATTTATTAAGTTTTGCTAAGTTTGACCAAAGAGCCGAGGACACCAAGTGAGAATCACAAACAATGGTCTACGAGCCTAACTCATAAACACTATGCAAAAAGCCATTAAATCGGTATCGATTAATACATAATATCTTTGATTTCAGAAATCTCTTTCTTAGATTTAAAACATTTTCGCTGATTTTTTTTTTTTGTCAGGCTTTTAAAGAAACTTTTGTGGATGCCAAATATTGCAAGAATTTTCCTGCCATCCAATGGAAATCTGGAGAAACAGTTCATGTACACATGACTCCACAAGTTCAACGAGATTACGAAAAAAGAATGTTGATAGTTTTAAACGCTGTTCAACAAAGGTAATTATATAAATAAAACTAATCAGATTGAGTCTAATGTTTTATACAAGCGTGTGGTTGCAAGAAAAATAAGACTAACGAGGAGATTTGATTTATTTTGTTTATTGAATAAATAAAATAAACAAGCGGATGAAATATCTGTCCGCTGGCGGGGTGGGGGGTTGTCAATTCGGTGACGAGCGGTTGCTTTGATCTGGTTGGACCGTGTTATCGGATGACGCTCTCGTGATGGCTGACGATTCAACTGCTGGGGGACTTCTATTTGGCCTATTTATGAGTTTCCGATTTCAACACCGACCCCAGAGAATGCTACTTATGGAAAAAATATGATTGGTTGAAAAATAGACTTTTTTTTTTATAACTGAGAATTTTCTGGAGATTTTGGATAGACTATGCGCGGAGCCTATGCGCAGAAGCCATGATTTTCTCAGTTTGACACTGACCGTTGTTGGGTCAACATCCGGTAGCTATTATTTTCTTCTACTGTATCGATGTCTGTGGGTCTGTGTTTTGTGTGTTTTAGTAGTTAGATGTGTGAAGGGTTAAGTGGATGAATCAGAAGAGATTTGATGTATTTTACTATAACACTAACAATATATCTTCAAGGACTTTAATTTAGAGAGTTGTAAAATATTTTAGGCGAGTTTATAAAATAAAAAAAAAATCAATATTGACAAAGTTTCAAATCCTGGCAAGCTCAGAAGTGAAAACAACAGAACAATCAATGATTCTTTAGCGATGATGAAATTGTTATTATTTTTAGCGAGGAAGATGGTTGTAACGTGCGTGTGTGTGTTTACGTTGAGTTGTATAGCGATTTTTAAGGATAACACTATTGTTTTTAGGCACACAAATGAATTACGAAACTCTGCTTTAACAACACACAACGCGAAAGTTCTTTATTTGCAGCTTTGGATATTATTTGTTCTTGGGTGCTGCAAGACTCGTGGTGTTTAGGCTTGTTGGATGTTTGAGACGAAATGGCTTAGCTAGATGTTGAGATGGCAGCGTGTTGTTGGACGTGTGAGGGAAGTATTCAAAGTCACCGTGTAGTTTTGTGTCGAGAGTGGAGTGGCGCTCGGATCGACATAGCAAATTTTGAGGGTGACCGTGGAAGGCATGCTGAGTGTTTCTAATTTATGTTCCACTGGGATCCCTCGTAAAGAATCCATAAATTAGATGGTTCCCTCGTTGAGTGTCCATGTTGCTGCTGCTAGTGTTAAAGCCACAGTGAGATGTCCACACTGGGTGGCTTATTTAGCTAAAAAGCATCGCTAAGCAGGGACGACCAGAGGAACGTCTATTCTAGTCGCCGCCTCAAGCAGAATAGAGTGTGTTTGGCCGCTCACCCGTTTTGCTAGCTGGAAATGAAGGTCCGGGCTGAATGGGATAAGTCATCCGGATTGGGTGAAATTCAGTGTTGAATTAAATAGCGCGCCAAAACAAAATACGAGATTTTTCTCTTCTCTACAGTTGTTTCCTCGCTAAGTGTTGTTAGGTATGTAGAAGAGAGAAGTTCCAAGATGTCGAAATGTTTTTATGATAGTTTTTAATGGCAGCATGGAAAAAAGAGTTACGTTTGTGCTGCAAGCCTCGTGGAAAAGGAAAGAAGTAAAGAGACGAAATGGAGTTATGGGAGAGTAGAGAAAGCAGCGCGTATCGTTGAACGTGCGATGATTATGTTCGCCGTATGTAGCAAAGTCATGTTTGTTGTTTGAGGAAATAGACGTTGAAGTCACCGTGATTTTGTGGTTCTGGTTATTCGTGGAGAAGTGTGCATGTCTCCAGAAAATGTTGCCCAGAGGTAAAGTAGTAACTAGGTGCCGGGGCGGAATTAGACATCGCAGTCGACATTTTGGGGGTGACGTAAAGTTGTTCCTGTGTGTGGCGTATTGAATTTATCTAATTCATATTCAACTGGGAATCCTTGGCCTAAGAGAAATAGACGCGAGGGATCCATAAATTAGATAGGTTCCCCCATTGTGTCCATGCTGCTGCTGCTATTGAAGAGCAGCCAGTGAGACGTCTGCACTGAACGAAGTTGTTCAGCCAAAAAAAGTGTTTGACGGTTTTGCCCAATGACTGCTACCCAGAAAGGTGGTTCGGGTTGAATAGGATAAGTCATCCTGATTGGGTGAAATTATGAATCGAATTAAATTACGTGCCAAACAAAAATTCCTTCTGCTACAATTCTTTATTAAAAAAGAAAAAGTAACAATTAGAAAAATGACAAATCTGTTGAGTTATAATGAATCAGCCGTGTTTAAGAATCACTTATCACACAGATTGAGGTCTGGTAAGTATGGTGGCTTACTGCATTTGCAATAATCTTGTGTTTCAGCAAAAATCTACTGACAAAAAAGTATTATGAATTGTTATTTACTTGTCAATTGATGTCAATAATTCATCGTGGTGTAGTCGTTATCGTCGTAGGGGAATGTACACGGCGACACGAGTTCAAATCCTGGACGAGACTGATTGCATTTCACATAGCACTAATACCCTTGGGAAAGGTATGAATCCAATTATTCTCCCTCCAGCTATGGGTAAATAGTAGGACAGACTAGGTTCTTCAGCCTTGGTGAGGCAACTAGTCTAGGAGAAGGAAAACTCTGAATTCAAACCTTTTAAACTCCGCTTAAAAATTGACCTTGTGTCATATCCTGCCCGAGCGGAGGGGTTTGGTAAATAGTATCATGTAGCTTCTTAGATGTGAGCAATTCTTCATATGAATTTAAATTTTCAATAAAAATAAATTAATAATCAGTTTTGATAATTTTTGATAACTTCGTGAATAAATGTTAATTTATGGGATCAGCATTTGTGTTGATTGTCATTGTTTATTTCGTTCAAATTCTTGATATAACGGATACAAATATGAAGTATTGATTAGAATAATTCAAAATTTCCTAAACTGAAGCATCGATATCATCAGAGACCTTTCCAACTGGAACGAATAAAATAAAATTTAATAATAATTACATATTTAAAGTATATATATAATTCAAGGGAAGAAACCATTTTATTTCTATACGAGTTGTTTCCCTTGTACTGTTACAAAAAGTTAAACTGGAACTAATATTCCGATGTTTTTTGTTTTAATTCGGAATTTTCAAAAAGATATACAAAAGAATTTTTATGACCAAACAAAAATAAATAGTGTGAAAACTTAATGTTGAAATAATTTCATAATGTTCAACAGAAATGTAAGAAGCGCTAACGAGACATAAAACCTAACACAATTAAAAGTGGAGAAGGAGTTGGAAGAGTCATGTCATTAGTTGAAGTTTCCAGTAAAGATCAGGTACTTTGACCAAATAGTTTAAATGGCTCCTATTACATCCCGTGAAAGATGAATAAGTCACAAACTCTCTCTCTCTCTCTCTCTCTCTCTCTCTCTCTCTCTCACACACACACACACACACACACACACACATATACACATTTAACAGTTTTTTTTACAAACGTAACTTCAGAATACTTGCAAAAGTCAGCAAAGTCTGGCTCAAGGCCACAAAATTGGAACGCATAGAGATGATTATACTGAATGAAAATAACTAAGAATCCCAGAGAAACATTTGTAAATAGAAAACATTCCGTTGATTTTGTAACGATTTTGCTCGGCTTTACCTTTTTTTAAAAATCTGACTCCTGAATAATGCAAATATATTTACAGTAATACTGGTATATTTTTGTAGGAGAAAAATTAGTTAAGTAGTGAATAACATTATGAATGTTGTGTTGGTTCATAAAATATGTATGCGTGATGATTTTTTTTTTTTATGTAGAGGTTTTATGTTGTTTAATGTAAGTCAAAATAGGGAAGTGTGTACGAAATTGTCCTTTGTAGACAAGTTTTAAATGGAGAGAGAAGAGATATAAAGAAATAGAATTAACATTATGCCGAACTGATGATGAGTTCCTTGTGTAAACAATTTCTGAGAATAAATTTAAAGATTTTGTCTTGACTAATTAAATTTTCTGGTCGTGATTTTTAAAGTTTTAGATTGATCCAATTCTGATCGCAGAGACAGCTTGTTTTGAGTTTGAATTTCTGTTGGTTTTGGCGGGAATTGAAATTTAATAAAAAAAAAAAAAAAAAAAATGAAGGAAATTGTAATCGGAAATTTTTCACCATCAATGCCTGGTGTATTCAAATTAGTAATTCTATTGGTTTTGTACTGTTAAAATGAAAACATTTGCTTACTCAACACACATCCTTTCTTTCTTTCTTTCTTTGTTTTGGAAGTTATGCTGCAATTACAATAACGAGACATTACTACTTGATATCCTAACAAATAATTGATATTGCTAGCAATAAAAGAAATAGGGGGAAAAGCCATTCATTCTATTTCATAAATAGAAATTCAATATGAAAAAGTTCTATGTTAATTCTAAATATCGAATATTGAAAATAATCTACTAATATAAACGAAAAACGTATAATCTATTTTATTCAAAAATTTCGACTAATGTATCACACAATGTCTGCCAGTAAAATAACATGAATTTCCTCTCGCATTTTCTTTTCATTATTTTGTTGTTGTTTCTATTTTGACGGTTATTTTCTCATTTAATTAATTTGCAAAAAATCTTCAATTTTAAAGATTTTAAAGAAAAACTTATCAAAATTAGTTTTATGTTAAATAGTTAACTATAATAGTTTAACATGATAATAGATTAACATAAAAAAAAACTAATTATAATTATCTCCCTTAGAATTACTGAGTGTGTGCTGATGCATGACCTATAACAGAACACAACTCGTTTCAAGGCAAGCATTCCTTCCCAACGGTATACCATACAAACGGTATACCAGGTTGGGCCGCGTGGCCCGGTTTCGGCAGGGCACCGCGTCTCAGGGTCAATGGTTGACTTAACGAATAACAAAAAATAACAATAACCAATTACTTAAATTTGATACTTAATTTAACCAACTTAATGTTTTATGGGCTTTTGTCATATTTTTCACCTTGGAGAGGGCGAGGGGTGTTGTCATTCTTGATAAAATAAATTCCCTAAATGTGCAGCAATGATCGTGAAATGAAACAATCTAAAACCATATCTTTCACTCGACAAGGAAAAAGGCTATTTTGTTGCAATAAACTATAGAAAATAAAGGCAACATAAAACACACTATTAGAATTGTTACTTGGGAATATTTGTTTTTCTATTGATGGTCAAATGGTTTGATGTAGGGCAACTAAATTTGGTATGCATGCCTATCAAATTACGCGGCAAGTTTCTATCCGGCAAAGGTAGATGTAATTACTATCGCCCCATTCTAATGTGTGAGTGAACTTTTAGCGATAATAAAATTGTTATTATTTTTAGCGAGGAGAATATTTGTAACGTGCGCGTGTGTGTGTTTTAAAAGTAAATAAATGAGAAGATGGAGGAGTAAGAAGAAGACGAAGATGCCGTTAGCTTTTACATGAAGGTTTTAATGGCAGCATAGATGATAGAGTTTGTGTTTGTGCTGCAAGCCTCGTGAAAAAGGAAAGATGTAAAGAGACGAAATGGAGTTATGAGAAAGTTGAAATAGCAGCGTGTGTTGTTGGACGTGCGAGGGAAGTATGTTCGCCGTAGTTTAGCGAAAGTCATGTTTTCCGTTGGAGGAAATAAACTTTGGAGTCACCGTGAGTTTGTGGTTGTTTACGGGAGAAGCGTGCATGTCTCCAAAAAATGTTGCCCAGAGGTGAAGTAAGAGCTAGGTGCCGGAGCGGAATTAGACATCGCCATCGACATAGTGACGTAAAGTTGTGACGTGAAGTTGTTCCTGTGTATGGTGTATTGAATTTATCTAATTCATATTCAACTGGGATTCCTTGGTCTCAGAGAAATAGACGCAAGGGATCCATAAATTAGATAGGTTCCCTCATGTGTCCATGCTGCTGCTGCTGCTGCTGCTGCTATTGAAGAACAGCCAGTGAGACGTCTGCACAAGACGAAGTTGTTCTCTGAAAAGGGCTGTGTTTGGTAGCTTCCCCAATTACTGCTGCCCGGAAAGGAGGTTTTGTATATATGGAAAAATATACAGAGTGGTTAAAAAAAATAACAAAATGTACATATCTACGGCGACAA